>JABXJD010000169.1:510000-1110000 GCA_013375575.1 Percina caprodes | reverse complement strand
ATACAGCAGAAATAATGATACACCACAATAAACGTTCTAACTATGAAAAAAAATGGCTGTGGAAAGGTAACTATAGAACAACTATGGATCCAGACTTTAGACTTAAATATGGCTGGGGCGTCTGTTATTTTCCTCAAACGGCTGTCCTCCATCTTGTTGAAAACCTCTTCCTCTTACTGTATGTTCATGTGTTTCCCTCGTTCATGTGTTTGCCTCGTTCATGTGTTTCCCTTGTTGATGTGTTGAGCGCCACCTCGAGGAGCCATGAAGTAGCGACGCTGGGAGCAGGGAAGTCTATTTAAACGCCTTATCCTTTTAGTTAAATTATCAATATTTGCCAGCGTATTGATTATCGCACATAGAGGAAAACGTATATTGCCGTATCAATATTTTGTCCCACCCCTAATGTGATATGTAGGACCTTTATGTTCAGTTTGCAATCAAAAATAACATTTTGTTGAACTAGTCAATTAGGTTTAGTCAACATTAATGACTAGCAGTTCACAACGTCTGAAATCCAAATTGGGTGCCTGTGTGTATGCTAATGTTACCTGAAAATCCACTCTGTGTACTCAAAAACCTCATTGTTGCTTGAGTTTTTGTGCCAGCAAAAGTGTCTCTTCAGTCCTATGCTAACAAGAGGGTCAATCACAGCGCCCTCTCTAAGCTCTCTCCAGTTTATGAAATGCATTTAGAGTGGATTTGCATTATTTATTAGCTTGCCTATGCCCTTCAATTTCTGCTTGAGCTGTTAATACCAGGTATTAACACGTTGCACTGCCAGTGACTCTTCCTACAAACGGGTCCCACGGCTCTAAAAGGGCTTCTCTGTTACCACCACTGATTATTATAAGGCTGTTTACTTCTTCCTCTGCATACTTTATCTCTCTCCTCGCTCATTGGTATACACCGACCAACACATACGTACAGGAGCTGCCGCTGACTACTTGCAGTTCCTGTCACTGGTTAACAAATGTAAGCAGCCGAGAATGCCACACATAAAAAAAACATTTTCAAAAATTAGAATATTTTAAAATAGACATGCATGTGAATATAAAAACTAAATATCTGTTTTTATATGTTGATTTGAATATACGTGCGCAGGAATCTAGGAGCAGGGCTTGATAGATAGATAGACATCACATTCTGCATCCCTCCAGGTGTTTCTGGTAACACTGCTCTGGAATAAAGGACTCCTATATTAGGGCAAATGGATCAACAGTTTTGGATGACGACTATTACTAAGAGTAACCTTTTCTGTTTATGTTAATTTATAGCACAGTTCTGGGCTAATGGCTCATATTCTGATTAAGGTCTTACTCAGGTTAAGCCGCTTACTTACATGTATTTTCATATCCTGACTAAATATATCTCTGAATATACTGAAATATATCTGAAATAATAAAGTCATTTGAGATGTACTACTTACAAAGGCTGTGGAAACATGATACGGTTTCTTAAGCTCTTATATTTAGGTTTGTAATAAGTGGGATTAGGTCAACACTGAGTAAGAATTAGCATCTTTTGAGCTCATATATTTGACATTTTGTTATTAACCATTTAATTTGATCAATAAACTGGTGGGTAATGCGATCACGTACGGTACATTGGATGAGGTAATCGTGACCATTCAGTAATTTGCGTCTCTCTTTGACCATAGTGAATTCATTTGTAATATAAATATTAATCTTAAATGCCCTAATAATGATGGAATATGCATTTGTTTTTTAATTTTTTGTTAAATTGTACTCTTTAAATGGCGCTGCTAGAGCAACACATGGTTATGGTTATGTTTAAAACTACCAAAACTAAGAGAGTTATTTTTAAGATCAGAAAGAATTCATTCACTGATGGAAATCAACTATTACTCTGTGAACCCTATGAACCCGAACAAGACTGAAGGCTGCTGCAAGTTATGTTTGGGGACATATGAATCTCACAAAAACATGCTCTGATTTATTGGCATTTCTTTAAACCAATCGCAATTGTCTTGAGCAATTGGCATCGGACAGAGCCCCGGGGCCTTGTGAAGGAACTTGTTTTTGTGGAACGTGCATAAGTTCAAAGGTTGTTTTAGTCGTGCAACAGAAAACTCTGATTGGACAGATAGTCTAGCTAGCTGTCTGGGTTTACCCTGCAGAGATCTGAGGACCAGGTAACCATAGTCCTTAGAAATCCACAGAGTGATGTGCTGGTGGGTGTTGACCGACGGCGGAGCACGGATCCGACGCACAGCGGAGCCGATCCGCAGCCGTTCTGCACCCGGTGGAAATTAGGAGTTAGGGTGAACCTCTTTTTTTCTTTAACTTCCTCCTTCTTTTTTCTGTTTCTAATATCTTTCTCTTATCCTCTATTTTTTTTTTTCCTTTCTTCATCCCCTCCCCCTTTCCTCCTATTCTCCCTTCCCTCAGGTGCTGACTGGCTATCTTTAGGAAATGTTCCCTCGCTGCCTGACTGTCTCACTGTCGGTGTGATTGATATATTATATATTATAGGTTTTCAGACTTAGGATGATTCATTTGCATATTATAGGCTGATAACTGATTTAAAAATGAAAGCCTAGAGCAGTGCCCAGGAAGGATGAGGCTTGTGAGACTAATGACCGTTTAAATAATGCACAATAAATGATATTTTCCAGCCAGATCAAAACCTCCAGAGCTCTGTAGCGAGCAAAATGAGAATACACAGGAAATCCTCAGTTTGACTCAACCCCGGAACAAAATCCAAATCCTTCAAAGAACGTTGACACGTCCTAACTCCTTTAACCACAGGATGTATGACCCCTGGTGCTTGAAGAGTCAACACAAGGTTTTTAAAACTACCAAAACTATAAGAGTTATTTTTAAGATCAGAAGGAGTTCATTCACTGATGGAAATCAACTATTACTCTGTGAACCTATGAACCCGAATATGACTGAAGGCTGCTGCAAGTAATTTAATGATGAGACAACCCCTTGATGCGTTAGTGGTTGTATTTCTGGCCTACATCAGCTGTCACAGACGTGCTACTTGGCACTATGTTTGTTATGCTGCCAGTTTGTATTTTAGTTCCAACTTCATTTAACCAGAAAATAATATTGAATTTGAACTTAAGTTTGCCAGATTCTTCTTACAAAATGGTGGCGCCTCATGCTCAGTCGCCCACTGTTCATGTCAGACTGTGTAAATTAAATATAATTAGACATAACAAAGAGCTTTAACAATCACTGCTCACTGCATTACAGCACTAAGGCATGCCATGTTGTAGCGCTGCTTGCATGATTTTTGTGACATTGCAAATAATAACCACCAACCGTCCAACAGTGGGGGGTGTGTGTGATGTTAATGTCGATGCTCTGAGACAGACATACTCCTTTACTTTGCTTAACCCTGACTCACATTACTCCCGACTAGAGATGGCCCACGTGGAGAAAATCTAATATCACATTATTTTGACCAAATGCTTCAATGTGGATATTGTGCCGATATTGTAGAGTTGATAATTGATGCTTTCACAAAATATTTACACAACGAGATTTTAGGTAAATTATCATCAGTAATGTGGATATAAATACTGTAAAATGACATCACTTTATTGTAAGGTAGCCTGAAAAAACAACAAAAGACAGCACTAGTGTCATATTACGATATCCAAAATTTGAAACGATATCTAGCCTCACATAGCAATATAATATCAATATATTGCCCAGCCCTACTCCCAACTCCTTAGATATGGCACCTTGGTCGTTTTGATACCGACGCAAGGCACACTTTTAGCGTCTGTTTGAGACGCATACAGGCTTTTAGAGCAACTTTCAAAGTGCGACGCTGTACGACGACGTAGTATGAAGAGTGACAAATCCTGTGTAGGAAGAGTGACATAGTCAAGTCAATTCAATATCATTTATAGTGTCAGATCACAACAGACATTATCTCTGGACACTTTCCAGATAGAGTAGGTGTAGACCACATTCTATAATTTACAAAGACCAAACAGTCCCGTCCCTCTCCCCCCCTCCCCACGCCGCATTTGGAGTGGCAGCAGCTAAACTTCCTAAAAGTCCCTGTAAGGAGGAAGGTTGAGGTAGATGTACGGGTCAAACAAACCCAATAAACCAAAAGTGACCAAAAGCCAACGTTGATGGTTTTGTAAAGTTAACTTTCTTACGTACCACTTGTTACTGCACTTAATGTTCTTGACTAATGCCACAAGTGTACAGTAAGTTACGTAACAAAACAAACCCCAAGCTCCTACACTAACCCTGCACATGAAAAAAGTACTTTGGAAAGTGTTATTAAGTGACGCCAAGGGCTTTTAACCAAGCTTTATGTGACAAGTTGGGAGTGAGAATATGTTGCACATGGACTCTTTCTATTACCCTGTGGGAGGCTTTGCCACTTTTCCTGCCCTGATGAGTGTGAGGGGTTTTTCCTACCCTCTTCTCAAACACTTGATATCCCTTTTCCATTCAAAGCGTCTCTTCAGTCCTTTTGGTCTTGGGCTCCCAGTGGGCTGCTCCAGAGAAAGCCCTGGTTCATGTTGCCTAGGTGAACGCAGTGGCTTTCACAAATGGCAGACACATGAAACACAATTCTTTGTTCAGACTATCAATAGCTCCCCGGCAGAATAATGCCTGCATTTCCTCAAAACAGCCTTAAAGGGTATTAAAAAGTCTTACATTTCATTTGTCAGTTTCATTGGACAGTTTCAGTTATTTTTTGCATGTGATGGAGGGCTGTTGGGAGACAGCGGATTGTGCTGCCAGAACCTGTTCACTCCTTTTTTTTGTGGAGGTTCAGTCAGCACCGTCAGACCCGCATCGAACACTAAATCATACCATAATGTCAATTTTAGCAAAAACTCAAATTAACTTAAATGAGTGAATCCTTTTTTATTGGTCCGTTCACCCATCCATTTTCTGCCACTTATCCAGGACTGCAGTAGGTCATGTTAATTGAATTAGCAGTTTTTGCTCTATACTGCTGGGAAATACTAAAAAAATAACATTATAATAAATAATTCAAGGCCATATCATCCCTACTGGTTTTCTATCATACTTACTCCGGCAGGACCGTGAAACAAGTAATCAATTTCATTCCATGTGATTTTAAAAATGGTCTTAATTAGAGCCTGACCTATAAAGGATTTTTATGGCTGATACCGATACAAATGTTTTATTTAAAAATCAGATATTCGATATATATATATATATATATATATATATATATATATATATATATATATATATATATATATATATATATATATATATATATATTTTTTTAAATCCAGAAACATGTAACAAAACAGATTTCCATAACATTAGTTATTTGTAGTTATTTATATTTTATAATAATTTGTTTTACTGTCACAACAGAACAGAGGGACATCAAAATGCTGATAAATAAAATGTATGAAATACAAACTTAAGACATGAAGTCCTTTGAACAAAAACACAATAACAAAAGTGTCTGATGGACAAACTATGCAACGCCAACCCTCATACCATGGTTGACCGTCCGTTTTGGCCATTATCAATGCTGATACCGATAGTTTGGGAAATGCCTAATATGGGCCGATAATATCGTCCCGCCTAGTCTTGATTAAAGTTGGCAAACCCTGCAGAACTCCTGTTTTAGCAGTCGATGCAAGCAGAAGCCATTGATACTCCATGCTGCAGACAATTTCCCAAACAAATACATACTGTATATATACATACATTTAGTATGTAGGCCTGTACATTTTGAAATAAACCATGCCAGGACTAGCTCGGTGAATATCATTGATCACTTGGTCTTGACACTCGCAGTAGATTTGCACAATTCTGCAAGGTGCACCAGATGTTCTTCCTTGAGCCTTGAGTGTATTTGATGCGGTGCTTCTCTAAATTATGTTACACTATGTCACAGCGAAAGTCCATACATCTACAGCTAACAAAATGTGAGAATGATTTATTGAGGTAAATACTCACCACGTCAGGGGTTTAATTACTATTAGGCTGTTTTATTGTTGAGCTACAAAATTCTCTTCCCGCTCCTCTCTTGCCTTTTTGACTGAAGCAGCAAACAGAGAGGAAACTGTAATTAGTTTGTTCACTTTGTGCAAAAATACACCAGGAGGATACATGATATATAGTGTTATTTCACTTTGAATGTAGGGCTGCAGGTTTTCAATGTGGTGTGATTGTGAGTTAAATGCTGATCATTTCTGATTTAGGCTGCTGGTAGCTGATACTTCAGATCAGCTAACAGCAGTTCAGACCAAGACTCTTCCATCAGTAATTTAATTAGCATAGGCCTATATGTCAGAAATGGATTACATTAACAGATGAAAATGAAGAGCATTATTGGCAGATCCATAACCAAGCTAATACTGTATACTGGTCCACTGTCATATTTGTCCCCCTCCATCCTGATAGGGTGTTGCTGTGTGTGATGAATCCCTCGGTGTGTGTTAGTATTTCCTACTACTCCATTTCTTTTTCAGCTCATGTGTTGCGTATCAGTTGCCCCTGTGGTTTCCTGACTCTTAATTCTTGTCTCCGTCTGTGGCTCGCGGCTCTCTATGGCTGCAGTTTTTTGTTGTGATGCCTATGCGGTGGCTGTCTTTTCCCACCCCCCCGAATGGCAGATAAAATTCTGGCTGACACAGAGGGATGACACGGGAGGGTTATCGGACTCAGAACAGGCAGCCCCGACAACGCTTTCCTGCGGTCTGCTTGGCCACATGGGTAATTGGCTTCTTCTTCTGCTGCTTCATCTTCTTCTGCTTCTGCATGCCTGCTGCCCACTGACGAGTGCTTGTCACTATCTGTCTTTTTCTTTCATTCTCACCACCTCTTTCTTGCTCATCTCAACTATGGTGAAATTGAAAGTTTGTAGGATTAAAACTTGAAATGCCGCTGCTAAATATACTCTACACATGGTTGCTCAGTATTTGGGAAAAAAAAAGCTGAAGCAGCGTGGGAAATAAGGCCGGCAGTGAAGATGATGATGTCAAAAGGAAATATTTTCACTGTCAACTGCTGGCATCCAAATGTGAACACTCTGTCTAGGGATGGAAAGCCATCATTTGGCTTCCTTTTAAACCTGTTGAAGTACTCTGAAAGAAAACTCTGCCCAACTGGTGACCTTGCCTGTATTGAGCTTACTGTAAATTCTCAAATATTCACCAGGAATTTGATTGACCTCAACTGCTTTCCTTTTTTCTCATCTGCTTCCATTTTATTGAGATGATACTACTATAAGCTCTCCACACTTCCTTCATGTTGAAATAGCTGTCATTATAATTTTCACAGCACTCATGTCGACTGTACGACATCAGAGACATGTCATCCTGGCTAGCCGGGGGCTCAGAGTCCTTCTTCTCCAGCCGTAATCATCTCATCTCAGTCACTCATTAGCTCTCGTTGTCTCCATTTTACAGCTGCAGCCACTGATGAAACTCCTTCTAAAACCCTGGCAGCATAGTAGCTCAAAGTAGAGCACAAAACAGTTGGTGATTATTAAAATAATCACCAACTGTTTTGGTGATAAATCAGTTTAAGTCATTTTTAATGTATATGTGTTCAGTTAAATGTGAATATGTTCTTTCTCCGCTGGGACAGTAAACTGAATATCTTTGAGCTGTGGACAAAACGAGACGTTTGAGGGACGTCTTCTTGGGCTTTGGGAAGCACGTAGCCACATTTTTCACGATTTTCTGTCATTTTATAGAACAAACTACTTATCGATTAATTGTAAAATTATAAACGGATTAATTGACAATGGAAATAAGCTCAAAAGGACGTCATTCTTTTGAAATATCCTTTCTTTTGCGTAAAGTAAAATATATGTAAAACCAATTGAGGTGATCATGATCATCCTCCTTGGAACAACAATCATTTTCAACACAGATGTGGAGAATAACTTTGGAAATATTAAGTGCACAAACCAATAACAAGTATAAGACATGCCCCAAGATTGGATTAGGTTGGCAGATGATTACCTAGCACGGCAGCTGGATTGTTGCGCTATTGATCTCGCAGGATCACATGTCACACGAAGATCCATCTCAGCAGACTCCAATTGAATGCGTTTGCGTGAGAACAGCAGCGGACCGAACCAATTGCGTGCGGGGAGGAGCTACTGGCAGCGACGGCTGTGCTTTAGGTTTCTAGTACCTGCCCTTCAGATAGTTCTGTGAACATCTGGCGTGTCAGGTTAGATAAACTGATGAAATCTACTGAAATAGTTACTTGACTTGAATGTACATTGTTAGACTCATTGTTCTGACCTTCATTACTAATGAAGCATTACACTTTCATCATGTTTAATTTTTTTTTAAAGAGTAGTGAGGGAGAGGTTTGGAGGTGGGTAGAGCAGTCAAGCTATAATAACTACAATAAAATCCTGTCGCTTCTTTTTAATAGTTTTAGGATTGCTGTTAAGCTACTGTTAATGAAACAATTCCTGAACAGATGTTCCACATTAAAACGCCACTAAGAACAAACATCTGCAGGAACGTAAAACCTTAAAATCTTAAGTCTAAGATGGCACCTGGAATGAATTAGTGACTTAAAATGAAATCCTTAAAAAGAGAAGCTTAGAGCAGCAGATTAGTGAGTATGCCCACAGATATCAAAAAGGACGGCCAATATTTTAATATGGGCCTTAATAGGAGAACTAATGGCATCTATACGTAATTAAAAATGATCCGAAATAATAAATTTAATCTTTGACTAACATAGGATATTGCTTTTGCTTTTTTCATTGTACAAGCCTTTTCTAATAAATCCAGAACTTGTGAGAAGTTGGCAATAACTTCTGGTTTCTGTCTTTGCATTTGTTTGCCTGCTTGTCTTTGAATTACCACATACTGTAGTTGCCCCATTGCCTGTTAACGTCAAGCAACCGAGAGGCTGCCGATCTCTCGGAGCGATGCTGGGAGGTGCACCCATGGCACGGGTGCCTCTCGGTGCCTTTGCTGTGCTTCAACAGTGGATGGGGGGGGGGGTTGTCTTGGCTTTCCCTAGGCACATCTTCATGCTGAGATGAACTGACATGCTGTCCTGGAGCAGCCATCGGAGAAAGCGAGAGGGAGAAAGCGAGGGAATCTGCACTTGGCAGGGCTAATCCAGACTTGAGGATGTGCTGTTCCAGGTTGCTATCTTTAACCGGGGGCTCCAACTCCCACTGAGCAGAATGCAAGACTTTGATTGGGCCGCCCACACTGGTGCAGTGTTTTTGGCCAGAGCTGGAGGCTTAGTTGTATCATAGTTGTTGTTGTGCACTTTTTTTACTTGAGGCCAGAGTGAAACAACCAATAGAAGGTTGTGACCCTGAGAATCGCCCTGGGCTCAGATAAGCATAGACTTTGGCTTTCCTGCACTCTCTCTGCTCCACAAGGAGCACAAATACCTCAAAGAGATGTTGCTGCAAAGAGAAAAAAGACCCAAAATATCAAACAGAAAAACAGTGGACTGGCTCACCACTACATATTCTAGAAATGGTCTCTAAATGCTCCTCGCAAAAACAATTCAGTTTAATTTCTTAACTATGGTTGGGATGCATCTGAGCTGGGCAGTTTTAATTGGACGTGGAACAATCCCTCTTGATTAGACCAATTTGGAGTTGGCGGAGAGGTTTACACTTTTTTCCACAGTTGGATTTGAAACTTCCTGGCCATCAGCAAGGGTAAAGTCTTCTAGAGCGATGCCAAAGGGAGATGGGGAGAGTTTATTTTCCTAAACAGGCGGATAATTAATTGGACAAGAGAGGATTGTGTAATCCTGTTTCCCCGGGCCATAACCACCCTCGTCCTGGGACACAGGCACTTCAAAAGGCCGGCCGAAAAGACCTAACAGAGACTAAACCAAGTCCACATCTGAACAATACGTCACTTCCTCCCCCTCTCCTAAGCTCTGGCTCTATCTCCTTTCAGTTTCTCTGGTTCACACTAAAATACTCTAAAGATAGAGAAAATGAGAGCGATAAAGTAATTAAAAGTCTGGAAAGTTTCTCTCGGCACTGCACAGTGAATTAGTTTTTTTGCCTTCAAGTGGTCTTTGAATGCTGCATTAGCCGTATCTTTAAAGGAGCTGTAATGAATTAGTATTAAATTTGTGCAAGTCCTCATTTTCTTTTGTTCTCCCTTTTCATGTTATCATGGCTCTCCTCCAACAATAGGGAAAATGTCCACAAAAAAAATAGGATAGCGTCTGTTACAGGTATAGTCGGAGAAAGAAATCATCAGGTGCGTGTGTGTGTGTGTGTGTGTGTGTGTGTGTGTGTGTGTGTGTGTGTGTGTTGCATGCAGGATTATTAGATGGTGTAGTGGATTTGAAGCACTTTCAAGAGACTTTTTTGTCTTTGAAAAGCATTATGTTGAAACTTTCTTTGGAATAAAAATGGTCAAACTTCAGCACTAAAACATAGTGGCCACTGTGACTTCAGTTGGAGATTATTTGTCTTTCTCTTAAAGCTTATATTGTTAAAACCCTACAAGACTAAACTTGCAACAAAGTTGTTTGTCTGACAGGTCGTCCACACACATGTAGAGGAAAACGTGTTCCAAATGGCCACTAGGGCTGGATCTAAAAAACAAAAAAAAGAATTCTGATCCAAATCGATTTTAGGCATTTCCCAATCTATCAGTATCGGCATTTACTGTATAATGGCCGATTTAAAAAAAAAAAAAATAAAAATAAATAAATAAATAAATAAAATTAAATAAATTAATATTTAAAAAATAAAAATGGACAGTCAACCATGTTCTGAGTGTTGGCGTTGCATAGTTTGTCCACCAGAGGGCGCTCTACGTCCCTGTTGGCAACACTTATTTTTTTTAATTTTTTTTTTGTTAATGTGTTTTTGTTCAAAGGACTTTAAGTTTCATATCTTACGTACAAGAAAACAAATTATTATTATATTATTTTAATGACAACTCATAAATAACTACAAATAACTAATGTTATGTAACAGGTTTCTGGATTTTTTTCAGATATATATATATATATATATATATATATATATATATATATATATATATATATATATATATATATATATATATACTGTCATGCATGTTTGTCACACGAACATCAAACCAATTTAAACAATAGTCAAGGACAACACAAGTAAACACAAAATGCAATTTGTAAATGAAGGTGTTTATTATTAAAGGTGAAAAAATCCAAACCATCATGGCCCTGTGTAGTGATAAACCTAATAACTGGTTGGGCCATAGCAGCAACAACTGCAACCAAGATAATGTGCAATGAGGCTTTTACATGGAGGAATTTTGGCCCACTCATCTTTGCAGAATTGTCCTAATTCAGTTACATTAGATGCATGAACGGCCTTTTAAGTCATACCACAACATCTCAATAGGATTCAGGTCAGGACTTTGGCTAGGCCACTCCAAAGTCTTCATTTTGGCCATTCGACTTGCTGGTGTGTTTAGGATCATTGTCCTGCTGCAGAACCCAAGTTCGTTTCAGCACGAACAGATGGTCGGACATTCTCCTTCAGGATCTCTTGGTAGACAGCAGAATTCATAGTTCCTTTTATCACGGCAAGTCTTCCAGGTCCTGATTTTACTGTTGGTATAATGTTCTTTTTTGAAATTGTTATACTTGTCCAAAGAGTTTTTGTCTCATTCCACAGAATGTTGTCCCAAAAGTCTTGGGGATCATCAAGAGTTTGAGACGAGCTTTGATGTTCTTTTGCTCAGCAGTGGTTCTGCCATATTTTTGCCCAGTGATGGTGGAGGCATTGACCTTAACTTGAGGCCTGCATCTTTGGATTGTGACCTCTTATGATGGGGTAATTTTTGGGAAGGTTCACCACTGTTCCATGTCTTCGCCATTTGTGGATAATGGCTCTCACTGTGGTTCGCTGTGGAAATGGCTTTATAAAGACTGATAGATCTCAATTACTTTCTTTCTCAATTGTTCCTGAACATGATGTAGCTTTTAAGGATCTTCTGGTGGACCTTACTGTGTCAAGCAGCTCCTATTTAAGTGATGCCTTGATTGTGAACACAATAATCACTAGAGAAATTGAACTCATGGACAACCACAGTTATAGTATGTTTTAACAAGGGGGCAATCACTTTTTCACACAGGGCCATGATGGTTTGGTTCATTTACAAATTGCATTTTGTGTTTACTTGTGTTGTCCTTGACTATTGTTTATATATATATATATATATATATATATATATATATATATATATATATATATATATATATATTTGATTTTAAATGACCAAATATTTGTATCTGCCTTAAACATCCATTATTGGTCAGGGTCTGTGTGTATTTTAAGAAGTCAAAGTAGAAAAACAAACAAAGCCAAAGCAGTCTTAAACTGATCCAAAATCTTCTGTCTCCAGAAGATTGAAATGATCCGGCTTTTGTTTTTCCATCTCAGCTCAGCAGTGGCAGCAGTTTTTCATCTCTGGATTTTGAGCTTTGTCGTTGTTCAGGTGGCAGAACATGGCTGTGATTAATAGAGTCTATAATGCACCGCCTTCCTTCAGCACACTGTCATCGATAAAAAGAGAGCAAAATAATACATGTAAGCAGCAAGTGGATGGATAGGTTCCATGGTGGGGAGAAAAAAACAAGATACTGCCTCACTGGATTAACCCACTGCCAATGTCAAACAAATCTAATAGTATATGTATTCATTATGAAATAAAGGTGTCTTTTCTTTAGCACTGTCTTGATTTAGCCTTATTGTTGGGATTGTTATATAAGTGAATTACCCACCAGGAAGTACTGTTTGAACATTCAATTAGTTTAAAAATGAATGACATTTTTAGTGGTACATGAATTATAGACGTTGTGTCACACAGTAGCCTTGTGCCGACCTTACACCAAATGACTTTTCAAGTCCACTGTTGCAGACTATTTTCCAATATCTGAATGAAATCCTGAGAGTCTTACTAGAGTTTGGTGGAAGGTGGTCATTAAACTCAGTCACAGTCAGTCTTTTTCTCGTCTGTTTGATATTATCCAAAACTAATTCCATAGTAGTTAAGTTAAATCATGTGAACATTGTCAACAACCAATGTGTGCGCTTCCTCCAGCACCAAACAAGAAGCAGCAAACCGCTAGAACCAGTGTTGTTTATGGTTGCTATGGCGCCGCGCTAAGCTAAACGCTAAAGAGGGAAAGTTGGTGATATTCAGCCCTTCGGAAGCACGTCGTCCAACGGGAGTTTTAGTGGTGGATGAACCCAGACCTCTGCATCTAAGTGCAGAACAAAAAATCTGGAAACTTTCCCTTAAGTTACCAGCTGGGCGGCTGTGCCTCAGTGGTCGCCTGCCAATCGGAAGGGTGATAGCTCGATCCCTGGCTCCGCAGTCCAATGCAAAGAACCCTCAGAAGGGCTTAATATGGGCACTCTCCAATGCATAATCCAATTAAAATAGAAAAAAACTGTAAAAAGAAAGGGAACAGTCCTGTATTCATTGATAATCTGGTGCTCCTGTCTTATGGTGATTTATTGTATTAGTCTGTGTATTGCATTGTGTTGTATGTATCTTGTGAGTTTTTCATTTGATGGTATGTATCTATCGATGGGATTGTGTTATCTACTGTCTTTTATGTAAGTGTCGAGTTGATTGAGTTTATTGTATTTAAAAAAAGAAGGTCCATCTAAGGATGTGCATCAAGGTTACATGATATTGACAAAATGCGATATTACGATATGGAGCATGAATACTGCGATACCAATGTTAATTTTGATATTCATAAACATGTATAAAACCACAAAGGTTATGGGGAAACAACAAACTAGATTAATAGAAAATCCAAACAACAAAAGGGTTTATTTAAACTGACAGTAGAACCTGAATAAATAACGATTTCGTATAGCGTTGTGCATGGCCGTCCCACCACACGGCCCGCTTTTCACAGTGCTTTAGCTTGAGCAACATCTGTTGGCTTAAAGCCAAAATTCTTCCACGCTGGCGGGTTAGTTTTGGCTACTAACTTTTTCGCTTCAACCTCCATAGTTTCGTCGTCTCCTGAGCCACACTCATGTTCTTATTTATCTGTTGCTTCTTTCCTTTCGCTCCACACACTCGCTTTGCAGTTCACACTCTCTTTCTGTCCTTTCGCTTCTCACTCACGCTGTCCAAGTGCCCACATGTGACAGGGCATCTGGCCAATGAAATACGCAGGCTCTAAATTTATCACAACACACAGCCACCGGCACATCTCTTTACAATATTAACATACCCTTCGGGATATTTTTTTGACATGATATTGCACGTGATATTGCAAAATCAATATTGAAGTATTTATTGTGGAGCCCCAACGTGCATTGCAAATGAGCTTCGGCTATAAATGCTGTGATATGTGGCATAGGTCTATGCTACATACTTGTGCCTAGATACAAATATACATAAATACAGTTTCCTCATAACGTGCCGCACTACTGTTTAGCATGTACCACTTTCCAGGGTGAGTTATATTCACATTACAAGTTATCTTATCGTTTAACTTCCTACCACAGCGTGGGGATACCACAGCAGCTGTTCATGTGTCTCCCAGTTACTGTGTTATGTATTAGATCTTGTTGTCCCCTCCCACTCGTTGTGCTGTCGAGGAGTTGGGCTTGTTTTTAGACTTTTTCAGGTGGGATGTTGTGAGAGGATCTCAATATTTTCAGGGTGCCCTGGTTCCTCAGTAAGGGAACGGCAGAACGTTTTCCACCTTACAGGGAAAAGGGGAGGAACCACAGCAAGGGTATTCCTGGTAACCACCAAAGGGCTTTTAGGTGAAAAAACAACAACTCTATTTGGATCACCATATTTACCCAAGTTAATTTACAGTTTCTAAGGTTTTTAGTAGTCAAGCTGCAAAAAGAAAGGGACTAACTGAAACTCAAGCTTGTCTCTGAAACATCTGTGTTTCAGTCAGAGGTTGTTACAGGTTAAATGAAGAGAAAACTGAAGTCAGAGAGGAGAAAAGGGGGGGACAAAGTGAGATGAGATCATGCAACAGTTTATTATGCAGATGAGGAGAGTCAGTGACTCCTAAACTGTCTGAGCGTTTCCTAATTCATCACTGTCGCTTTGCGTGCGTGTGTGTGTGTGTGTGTGTGTGTGTGTGTGTGTGTGTGTGTGTGTGTGTGTTAGTTACGGTACAGCGAAACCACCGTCTCTGATTGATCACCCTTCTGCAGACTACGGTTGAACATTCCTGGGGCCATGTGCACCCGCGGGTGCCTCAGAGCCTTGATTAAGGAACAGATGACCCCAGAAATGAGTGCCACCAGAGGCTTCATCCTCTCACGCATTGTTCTTTCTCTTTCATTCTCTCTCTCAGTCTTTGGATTTATCTATCCGCCCTGTCATTCACCCATCTGCACATTTCTTTCTTTCTTTTTCAACTGCTCTCTTCTCTGGTCCAGCCAGTTTTTTTACTCACCTCCTACTTTTCTCTTCTGTCCAGTCTTCATTTTCGTATTTCTTTACCTATTTCCCCCTGTCCTTCTAAGTTCATCCAGTCAGGGACTTTTGTGTTCCTGGTTTAAGTGACAGGCCTCATTATGTTTGAGGGATTTCATCAGTTAAGCAGTAATAACATCGTCACCAAGATAACTTTTACCTTGTTGACAATCTTCGTTAAGAATCTGTTATGAATTTCTCTATGTGCGTCTTACTTAACTTGGCTTCAGTGCTCCATGCTAATATTTTAGCATAGACTATATTGAGTAAAGTTTTTTTTTGTTAACTACATCTGCTCATTGTCAGGTGTTAATTTGTTTCACGCTAACCCAGTGGTTCCCAAACCTTTTCACGCCAAGGACCCTTAAACTGACACAAATTAGACCAGGGACCCCCGTCTGATGGGATTTTGTCCCAGGGTCCCCCGTCTGACAGGGTTTTGTCCCAGGGTTCCCTAGTCTGATAGGATTTTGTCCCAGGGTCCCCCATCTGATTGCAGTTTGTCCCAGGGTCCCCCATCTGATAGGATATTGTCCCTGGGTCCCCCGTCTGATAGGATTTTGTCCCAGGGTCCCCCGTCTGATAGGATTTTGTCCCAGGGTCCCCCGTCTGATAGGATATTGTCCCGGGGTCCCCTGTCTGATAGGATATTGTCCCGGGGTCCCCCGTCTGATATGATTTTTGCTTTTAGAGGTTTTATTCCAGAAAGTTTATGAAACCCATGACAAAAAGTCAGACATTCTGTCTTTGTTACTTATGGATGGTATTATAGTGAAAAAAAAATGCTTACCCTTTTTGCTGGGGACCCCCTGGAACCCCCTCAAGGACACGCTAATAGTTTTGCCCCTCAATAACACCCACAGACCAACAGTTTTTCCTTAAATGCACCATTATTGACTGCAGAAGTAGACAATTCAAAGTTGCTGGCTTGTTAGTAGTAGCCAAAGTTATGTGCATGATAACTAGACAATTTACGTGTGGTTAGAAAGAATAATACTTTCTTTCTTTTAGGTCTTTAAGTACCATCACAGCCTCAGCCAGAATAGCCAAATATAGAAATGTCCACAGTTACTACAAAAACCAAAACAAAGGCTTTTCTTGGCTTAGGTGTACCCAGTTTCCCATACCCAACAGTGAGCGTTTGAGCATCACTTGTTGGGAGAGCTAACGAGAACAGGACTGCAAGTTGACTGACCGGGGAGTGACGGGTGCCAAGTTCCTTTCTGACAGCTGACACAATAACACCACCAAGGGCTCGCTGAAGTCATCATGTTTCAAACTGGACTGGTCAAAGGTTTGAATCCATACTGAATGAAAAGTTGCAGATAGTTAGAATGTGACAGCTGATTGGCACTACCTGCTGGGACAACACTGATTGGGCAGGGATCAGAAATGTAGGAGGCATTTGATTGGATCTTTCCAAGCGGACCGCGAGGTAGTGATTGGTGGGCATTTTTACAGGATTATAGCAGCTACAGACGACACGTTTATTTTTTTTAGAGCCCATAAGTTATTTATTGCTTTCAGGGTCTAAAGGCCATTTCTAAGAATATATAAAAAAGTGTATATTGAAAATAGTTACCAAGCCTTCATTTAATGGCTATGAACTAAATTGTGGTGTGTTGCTTTAGTTTTTCTTTCCTACATTTTTCTTCCTCCTCCTCCATTTCCATCTCTGCTGGGCTGCTGGCTCTGGGAGCAGCGGCTGATGGCTGAGAATCTGTCTTCCATTGGAATGGAGCATTCCCCAGGAGTGTCACCGGCTCGAATCATACGGATGCTATTACATCCCGTAGGCATTATTTATCTTCCCAGCTGACAGCCATCACCCGTAGTGACATTAACATCTCCTGATCTCCGGGGGACCCAAACATGCACTTTCCCCACTTTTACTCTCTCACTTCATCCCTGCAACACGTGTCTTTCCATTGAATTAAAGGTATTCTTAATCCCGTAAAAGTTCTGTTATATATTGAAGAAAACACAATCAACGCATATCTGAATAGTCCAGCGCTACTCATTTTGATGCAAAGATTTGTACATTAGCAGTAATGTAACAACATGGAGGGGAAAACAACACTCTGTTTATTTAAATGTGAAAGTGTTTTGTCCCTAAAATCAATAAATAATTGTGATAAAAAATACTTGACACACACCCACACCCAAAGCGACAATGATGAACCACAAACGCAGGTCAAGGGGCAGTGGTGTGTTGTTTCCCATCTCTTGTGGTTTTCCTGCACCATTTCTCTGAGTGTCTTCCCAACCCTCGCTCCTGTCATGGATTAATTGGATTTTTGACCCAGTTCCAGTTTGCTCCCCTCCTTCTCCTTGTTCTCCGCTTGGGCGCTGTCATCAGATTGTGTAAAATGCGTGTGTGTGCGTGTGTGTGTGTGTGTGTGGGGGTTGCCAGCTACCTCTTTTCCAAACTGTTGGGACCCTTTGTCTCCCTGCCACCCCCCTCATCACTCCCCCTATAGAAGGGCAACAGCCGGCGAACAAAGTCGGACTCCCTCTTTGAACCCCTCTCTGCGCACACACACACACAAAGACTTATTCCCCCTCCTTCCCCTCTCAGTTGTTCCAGCCGTTATGGTGTCACAACCATAACGGCCATGGCCACTGCTGTTGTTCTCCTGGCATTCAGGGACCACGCTAGGGGGCCGTTGGCGTTAAGTTCATCCGTAGTGCACTGTGCACAGAGCCAGTAAAAGAGAAGAGACAAGAATTACACTGGCTGCATGGCTGGAAACTTGTCTTTCTTTTTAATTTGTTGTTCTACCTGCCCTAAATCAAGGGCATCCAAGGGCAATCAAGGATTTTTTTCCATAACCCAGCAGTCCAACAGTAGAGCATGTAACCTTGCTCCATACTCCATACTCCATACTGTTGCAGGGAAAAAAAAAAAATATCAAAGAAATGTAATTGCTGCAACTTTGTGTGAATTTTACCTTGTAGAGGTTTCATCAGGGTTTTTCATCTCTGTGTTTGCTTGTAATTATAGACCCAAGGCTGCTTCAGGGTCAGCTTTCGCACCCTCTTTATGGATATTTGTCTGCTCTCCTGCCATGATTTGTAGTCAGTCAGATGGCTCCGCCCGCACTGCCAGCGGATCCAAGGATTAAGACTTCCACTCATAAATGTCAAATGATAGATTTGAGAACAGCGTGCTTTCCCCCCTCCAACTTCAGCCAAGATGCTTATTAGTCTGATTTATTACTATTGATTTCAATTCCCAAGGCTTTATTTGCTGGAAGCTGTACCATTAAAACTGCAGCCACACAGGATATGAATTAAGATCCTGGGGATTACAAACGCCTTTCAGTTGTGTCTGGCAGAGCAGTGACTTTTGAATGAGCAACACTGTGTGTGTGCATCTCTGAAAGTAAATGAACTCCGAGTAATGGCTGCTGTTTGTTTGGCTCGTTTGAATCCCGCAGCCAGGCTATTGGGTGGTTTTGTGTCTCCTCGCAGCCAATTGAGTAGAAGCGTGGGTGATTTTGAAATTCCTCCCAGCAGCAGCGCTGTGTGTGGAACGTTAAGCCGTTAGTCCGTTGCTTCAGTCCCGGGGGGGGGGTTTGAAAAGGCGAGTGTCGGTTAACGGTCCGCCTTTCAGTGACACATTTAAAATTTAAACCACCCTGCTTTTTGAATCCAACAGGGTGCCATGTGTTTTGGCTTGGGATGGGGAACACATGCAAGTCCATTGTTATTTGAAGGGCCTCAGTGAATGCTGCAGACCAGTATTAGTGTGCCCCCTACTGCCAGACTGCAGCCCCCAACCATACCTACTCACAGAACTTTTATATTTCAAGTTGAAATATTGAGTTGAGTCATTTTATGATTCAACATTAAGACCCAGGGTTCATCTTTGCATATCTACAGCATATTTAAACAAAGCTTTAGCTGATCAAAGTGCTGTACAAAAAAAGCACTAAGGTGCTGTATTAAAACCCTGAAATGTGAAAAATTAAAGTAGAACAAAAACACAAAAAACCCATGCCAATATGCAATGAACTTTCAGCCAGTACAAGATCTCCCTCTGATGTGATGGATGCACTCTATCTGTTTAATTTTGTAGTTATTATACAATTAATTTTTACTGTATATTTTACTTTTCAATTAAAATGCTATTAAGGGGAGGTACTACAGGTGAATGGGGTAACCATTTTAACTAACAGATATCCCCCTAAAACTTCCAAAGTGGATTATTCGCATACATCACACACATACTGTATTCACAGACAATTCTTTTCTGGAGTTTTCTGAAATTTTATGTTTAAAAATGCAAATGATGCATTAGCTTATTAAAATCATTCTCGCACAGTGTAGGGGAACCTGATCTACCTATAATAATAGGTAGTCCATAGATAGATAGTCCATTAAGGCACTCGGGGACAGCTTTGATATACCAGACCTATATGACAAGATTCAACAGAACTATATATCATATCCAAACAAGCCTTAGTGATAAAGTTGAAGATTATATATACTATTTACTGTATATAAAACACTTAGCTGGAAACAGCTAAGTGTTGCGAGGACGTCCAGCGCGTTGCCCTCTGTACTAGACCCAATTCAGTACATAGATCCAAGAGCACAGCTTTAGGGAATCTAAATCGTCATATTAGTCAGTCATCGCCATGGACCCTGAAGTCTTTCTCTCCTGATTCTGCCATTGTTGTCACCGCAGAACAGTTTGTGATTGTTAACACCTTGACAAAATCACAGCATCAGCTAGTGGTATCCTCCACCCCGAGAAAATATTTGAAGACGAAAGTGTAAAAGGCAAACACACTTTTCTTCATGCAGAATTTGTCACCAACAGTATTAAAGTGGAGCCATAACGAGGACATTAGGTGTAACGATTGCGCGAGAGCTTAACGGCTGTATTTTCAGACTTATGATGACATTTGATGACATATGCCCAGTATTAAAGAAAGATATTTAGTTATCTACACTGTGTTCTGCCATTATCTAATGCTTAAGGGTATTTGATGCTATCCTGTACAGTATTCCATGCAGTTGGGCCCTCTCCTCCTCCTGCGCTCGTAGCGCCGATTAAACATTAAGAACACATTTATATTCAAGATGTGAGTTGGACTTTACAAGGTGTTTATGGAACAATTATCACTCAGCACAAGCACAAATAACACTGCTGGATTTAATCTTCATGATAACGTGGATGATATGGAGTGAAGAAATGTGCGTGAGGCATCAATACTTGAACATATTACGAGTAATCGTCATTCCTGCATGTACTTTCTGCAGTCTGACATCAGTTCACCACCTCATCATCTGCGTCGCCAATTCCCATTGTCTCCAAAACGTGCGTACGCGTGGGTCAGAGTTTGCGTGGAGGACCGCACATTTCCCATCAAGTTGTTTTTTTTATAAATCCCAACCTTTGCGTGGGAAGTGGCCTACGCACATTTTCACGCAACTTTTACAAATGATAATAGGATCATTTTTCCACAATATCGCCATGAAACTTTCCAGGTTGATTACAATAATATTGTAGTATTCTGAAAAGTTACATTAAATATGCAAATTGGACAAAATCTAATGCTAACTTTTGGAGAATGTAGTTCAATTCTATAGACGTAAATAGACAAAGTGTAAAAAAATATTAATAATAATGTTTTGTTTTGGATGATTTTCCACTTAATAAGACATGTTATGGAAGCAAAATAGCCCAAAATCTCAAAACTGACCATGCAAGAGCAAATATTGTTTTTACCTGTGTAAATGTCTCGTCTTAATTTATGGAGACCCAAAGCACAAATAATAACAATTAAGACTTTATTGATTATATGCTACTTTTTATATTATGACATTATTTATACATAATTGTATTAATAAATGTAGATAAAATATATAATATAATGTTGAAGTTGGGAGATTGTCATCTAAGAATACTTTTTTGTAGTTTCAAATATATTTTCTGTTGCCAACATGTAAACAGCCAATCACGTACAGTCACTGTCTCTGCCGTGTTGGTCTTATCTGAAGACTTTTGCGAAGGAGGATGTTTTGAAATAAAATTCAGTAATAAAATGAAATGAAACATCTTCAGAAATTAATGAAGACACAAGGTAAAATAATATTCATATTGAGCTCATGGATTACTCCCATACATGTTTCCTTGTTGATATGAGTGTTTACTTCATAAAGGCTCTTTTATGTTTATAAATCTGAATCCGGTGATCCGGAAGCTTTTTGAGGAAGAGGAATTCTTGTGGAAACACTGTATACTTTTGAGGATTCTTGTAAAATGACAGGATTTTATATTTTACCCAAACTCACAGCCGTCAGCAGCTTCATTTGGGGGAAAAAAATATATGTATCTGTATTCAGCTCCAAAACCCACAATCAGGCAAGCACTACCGTCAGTGTTCAAGATTCAAGATTTCTTTAGTCATACCACAGTACACTGTAGTACGAAGTTACGTGCAACGTTCACAGCTTAAAAGAATATAGCACAGAAACGGTTAAACACCGTAGAAAAATCGAGATATTTGTTATATGAATGAAAATACATAAATGCTTAAATGGGTGTGCAGAGCATGTAGAGTGATAAATATAAATATACCCAGTCTAAAAAAAAATGGAAAAATATAAATATCTAGATGTATACAGTTGGGAGTATAAATATCCATGAATATAAATTACTGTCAAACTCCTAGGCCTTCCTGCTGCTGCTGCTTCACATCCAGCATGGCAGCATTCTGCTGCCTGTTGCTAACCCTGGCTGACAATCTGTTCCTAGGGTCAGGGCTTCGTGGCTGGGTTAAGGAAGGGAAAGGTGGAAGGAAAGAAGTGCTGGTCTATGCAGCTTGAAGGTGATCTGGAGCAGATGGTCTCCTCTCTCCTCCAGATGCACTTTACCTTTCCATATCTGCCACTGGCACACAGTAGGACTGTAACAGATAGGGCCTTATCGCAGCCACTCTGTGTGGGGAGGTGAGTGGAGTGGGAGTGGGATCTGCATTGGGCCTTGATCCAGCCTGGCAGTTCCCCCCCCCCCACCCCATCCTCCTCTTCTACACAGATGCTGCAGCTCTGCACTGCACCAACTGATGAAAATCTGATCAGGCTATTGGCCTGCAAACTTCCCACCCACTTCTCAGGGTCCATATCAGTGAAGGGCAAATACGGCCAAGAAACAGGCTTATCTTGAGAGGAGATGGATTTGGGGGAGTGGAAGACTTTGTTTGTCTTTGGCAAGCAGTACAGAAGCCGGGGACTCAGGACGGCTCCTGCAGAACCCGGTTCTATTGATTAGCTTCTTCCCCCTCCTACCTCAGGTTACTCCACATGAGAACCTCTTCTCATGTCGCATTGTGTAATGTGCCTTGCACTTACAGGATGTTGGAAGTCTCCTCTTTCCCTCACATCTTTGGATGACTTGATGTCTGAGAGATTTTAGAGTCCCGACAGCACGGAGACACACCACAGACTGTACATTTAGTGGACAGAGCTTCCAGGTCTGAGAAGTGAAGCCAATGTGGAAGTGCTTTAAACCTGAAATCTATCTGATTTCTATCATGGGGCAACACCACCGGTTTAAAAAAGAAACCCGTTTCTATAGAGGTCTATGGGAAAATGCAGGTATTGACAGGTAGAACTCCGCTGAAAGACCCACTGCGGAAGAATTGAAAATCGGCAACTTTCCCTCTTTACCATTGCAACCTTTTACAACACTGGCCATCACGTCCAATTACAACAAACAAAACAATGGCAATGGCCGTATTATCAAAATGGCAGTCCACAAACCAATGGGTTAGACACACCCATTAGGAGTTAACAAGAAAATAATATGTCAGTAAGTAAATACATTGTTAACTATAGAAGTGGTTTTCTTTTACTCTAAAGGACCACAGCCCTCAGTACCATCCATTAGTTGTTATCAAGAAAACCGGTATGTAGCATTTCAAGGCAGACGTGAAAAATAAATAAAAGAAAAAAAAACATTTGTTTTCTTCAAATATGGAAAGTTTGGTGGTTATGGGCGTACTCTCTGCTACTGTACCTGTTAGTCCAGGATGTCCCTGCACGCGCCCTCATCCTCTACAACAAGAGAGAGCAGAGGAAAGCAGCAGTGCCTGGGAAATGACGTGCTCTGTTTACTGAATGACCAGAGAAACCTAGAAGAAATAGGACAGGGAGAGCGAGGAATACTGGCACGGAGAGCAGACAGAGCACCAGCTCCCCAAAAAGCCTCCGGGATGGTGAGATGAAACAAACAGTAGATCACATGAGTTATATGAAGAGGCTGAGGGCGGGTGGTATCTTTCAAGAGTGGGGAGATAATAGTGGTACGAGGGAGGACAGTTGGCCCACGCGTGGTCGCTGGGCAGCTGCTAATGCATTATTGATTTCTGCCACTGGGAAGATTCCCCCCGCATCCTTCGTCCACTTCCATCCACTCGTCTCCGTCAGCTAGGCCTGGACTCTGAATTAGGACCGATGTTTAGGGTTGAGGTCAGGATTAGATTTATATTTGGGGAATCCTGAATCCATGCTGCAAGCAACAGCAATAAGTCCATCTTTTCTTACCAAGCATTGCTTCTGGGGAGTTGAAAGTTGGCCGTAGCTAAACTTTTTTCCTTGCCACAGGAAGCCAATCGAATGTTCTCCCTCTGAAACAATAGCAGTAGATGTGTTGTACGAACAATAGTGTAAAAGTGTAAAATGAACAAAATGTTCACAACAGCCATTGATAGTTAGTTTTCTCTATCCAAATTTTCTTGAGGCTGCAGGAATAACTGACTCAAAATCAGCGGTGGGCTGATTTTATTTTATTTTATTTGAAATCTTGGCATAACTACTGGTGAAAACAGTTTGTAGTATCCCTGTCTTTACAACTCAGAAGTAATAGTTAGACAGCAAATTTTACCCAATCCTTGTCAAATGGTTTTCTATTATCAAACTTTAAATGTGTGTGTATTTCAGGCCTGTGTGTACTGATTACTAACAAAACAGAGTGTAAATTGTAATTTCCCCTCTGGGGATCAATAAATAGTGTATTATTATTATTATTATTATTATTATTATTATTAAATAGAACTTCTTGAAGGCAAAACACAGTTCATTACAAGGTGGGTTTCAGTTTTGTAGCTCTAGGCATCAATTATTTTTGTTTTGATAACATTGTAATACAGATCTTGGAAACATTTGTGAATTTCTTAAGTCCAATGTGGCAATAAGAACAAGCGGCCAGATGAATAATCCACCCAACGTTGGACAAGTCTTCTTGACAAGTGTGAGATGCTCACATACCTCGCTCCAATCGACTTTGTTCTTTCTGAAATCCATATTTCCCAAATATCTACACCAAATGTGCTGTCTGTTTGTCACTCCCACTAATGAGAGGGCAGCATTATTTGTCCGTGCCTTCAAAAACTGTTAGAAATCAATGCTGAAAATAAATTAAAAAAAAAAAAAAAAAGTAATTGTTGACATGATGACGTTCTGGCTAAGGTATGCTTTGGGATAGTGGTTCAGGGTCTGGGAAAAACTCAGATCCTGCAGCATAAACAGAACAGCAGCTCGGGTATTGATGCGGCATTTACACAGACAATGAAAGTGTGCATTGTTGTCACAGATTACTATATGTATGTGCTGCTAATCGCTGCATTGGACATGTCTGTGTAAAAACCCAATAATGACTGTGTTGTTGTCTGCGGTCTTCAGGTTGTCAGCTGGGCTCTTGAGTCTCACCTGGGGAATTCATCAGCTCGAGTTGTCAGCCGCAGTCAGACTTGTATTGTTTGTGGGGCGGTTAGGCTCTGTCAGTGTCGCATTCGTGACCAGCTGCTGTTGGTTTGCAGATTTCCCATTTGCATGGTGTAAGCACTGTGTCACTTTGTTAATGGCAAAATCTGCATTGGCTTTTGGATCCAGTAAACAAGCCCCGGCCCGTGTTCCCGCCAGCCAAGCAGATCACACACCACAGCCAGAAATACAGAGAGGAGCAAACAGCGAGACCAATCTGTGCCCTCCCAATCATCTACGCTTGCTGTACTTCACTCCTTTTGTATGTGCAATATCATCTGAGGTCAGCATGGCTCTGGGTTGCAATATCAGGAAGAAAAAAAAAACAGAGTAAAAAGACATGAAAGCAAATGAAGATCTGAAAGACCAAATTCAGAGACCAAATTGAAAATCTTGGATGACCTTCTCCACATGCCCTGGAGGAGGTGGGGGAATAGTCTAGCTCACTCTCGTTTTCATCACACAATCTCAACATCGACTGTTAACCGTTATTCATGGAGAGTGCAGGTGGAGGCAAAGGTGGGATGTAGAAAATGTTAGATAACAATTTTATAAAAATACATCAGATTTTGCTTGGCCTTTTCTAAGGAAAGATGGTGTTGTCATTGTGTAGGATTGGGCCGTCCAAGTTATACAAAGCGTTACTGATGGCAGCAGAGAACAGCTAACAGAAAATGACAGAGACAAACATAAAGATAAAAGCCCTCAGTATCGCTCCCTCTTTGATTGCTGCGCTTCCCCGCCCCTCCTTTCCACTTTCGGCTTCTCTCGTTTTTTTTTCTCAGTGTAAGTGTGATAAAAGCGGGTAGACCTATGACTCAGGTTCCCACCCCACATTCTGATATGAATTCAGGCAGCTGAGGCCATCCCCTAATCTCTTAATGCATGTTCCTTCGCCCTTGGCAGGGTCATGCAAGAAATAGATGGGGCCTTATCAGCTTTTATGGATTTATGGAGAATTTCTCCACATTGGCTGTTTTTTTTTTTTTTTTTTTACACCAAAGTGTGTGTGTGTGGGTGCGTGTGTGTGTGCGTGCGCGTGTGCGCATATACAGTATGTGTCCCTGTGTAAGTGTGTTCTCAAGGATGTTGAGTAAGGTTATCAGAGGCGGTAATATCTTCATGAATTTTATCAAGTTTTCTAATTACCGCATCAATCACGTCGACTTACTCCATCAAGCTAAAATGAAGAGAGACGCTGGGCCTGTTTTTGGCAAATTGATTCAAGTCTGCTAACCTTCAGCAGCTGATCTCTCATCTCTTTTCTTACACAACAGTTAGCTCAGCTGGTTGAGCTTGCGCCCCATGTACATAGGCAGCAGCCGCGTGTTCGGTTCCGACCTGCGGTCCCTTGCCGCATGTCATTCCCCCTCTCTCCCCCACATTTCTGACCTAATCTGTCCTATATAATAATTGTAAAGATTTACAAAGAATGTTTACGGCATATCCTCTCTAACTGGGACGTTTTTAAGACCGATTGGTTGATGCACGGGCGATATGCTGGTAAGAACAAATTCAATTTAACAGTGTATCCAGCTAACAGTCAACAGTTAACTTCATTTAAAATGTATGTAGAGTTGTTTTTTTTTTTTGCGGGTTGCAAATGTTCCACGAAACAAGTTCCTTCCAGAGGCTATTTTGCAGAGCCACTATCGCTGCTTCCGGAGCTTAGCGCCGCCCAAGACCATTCTGACTGGTTTACAGTGTTTTGTTTTTTTCTTCTTGTTTCTCCTACCCCAGAATGTATCTGCCGTTACTCCACAGCGCTGTGGAGATAGGTCTGGCAATGCAAGACTACCAAAAATGCAGTAGAGGCTGTGTCTATATTTGGTTTACCAAACAGGATGAGTTGCTATTTGAATGTCAAGAGAAAAAAGATGCATTAGGCTGTGTGACTTCACCGTGTCCCCACCATTCTTCCCTTTGCAATCCTGTCACAAGAACAGTCGGAGACTTGTCCTCCAACAATGATGTGGTCCAGCTCTCACGGCTGAAGAAAAAGCAATTTAGCCACAGAGGCCCCATAAAAACTAGCACATCAAAGGAGAGGTGTGGGGGGGGGGGCTAAGCCAGTGCCTGTCCGGCAGGTGAGGAGGGGGAAAATATCAGCATTGTCCAAGAATACAGCGAGGGCTCAGAGGACAGCAGCTGCTTGTTATCGCTGGATTTTTCTGGCAGTTTGACGTCTCGTCCATGCTATTGAGGCAGGGGAGATGGAGCCGAGGGAGGGAACGGACAGCGGTTGGGGAGGCTTTGTGACATGCATTTAAATGCTCTTTATGTCCAGGTTGTCTGTGGATCTGACTCCGATTTTGAAGTGTTTCCCTTTTTTTATTTTTATTTCTTACTCTGTAATTCTCATTAAAGCCGACTCCCGGTGACTTTGTGGCTTTTATATACCAAATAATGCAACTTTATCACAGATGAGACCTGGAAAATGATACAAATTACACTTGCCTTTTCCTAAATAAAGGGCTGCACTCAGAAGAAAAGAGCACGTTAAAGAGCAAAAGAAATTATCTGCAGTTTGTTATCAGCAGGCCAAAAAAATACACACATTTCAAATAACAGTGGGAAAAAATGTTTCTTGTTGCTCTTTTCAATGAAAAGCCTTCACTGGTATTATTCATTTGCTTTTTTTTCCTGTACTTGAAATCAGAAAAAGATGGCCAATCTTTGGGTATAAATGAATCAATACTGTACTTATTGTTTGCATTTTAGAGAAATTGAATGCGAAGGAGCGGGTGGAGGTACAGATGGATAGAGATAGATACATAGATACTTTATCCATCCCGAAGGAACTTTTAGGCATTCAGTAGCAAGACAATCGTAACACAACATACACGTATATCACACATACCTAAGAATAAAAATAAAATTCAAAATCACTCATAGCAATGACCACGGTAAGGTGAGATACTTTGGTAAACTGTGTGCAAAAGTAAATGAGCGAAAAAGTGAACAGTGCTGTAGATCATGATAAAATATTGACTATGGTCTAAAAAATAAACATAATAACCTATAAACTGACTGACTGAATAGGAATAAAAGCATTATGTAACAGGGAATAAGTTATAAGATGTAAGATGTAGATGTTATGGCCATAGTCCAGGTTATGAATGAGGGCTAATATATCCAATAAGAAGGTTGTACAGCAGACATGTGATGTGATGGAGGGGGGGTGAGTAGAGGATTAGGAGATAGAAGAAGTGGAGGAAGAGTAAAGAAAGGCAGAAAGAAAGTAAGATGATGGAGGTAGAGGAACAACACAGTGACGCTAAAGAGGATTTTTGCGTCGGTATCCTACGCTGGGTGCCACTGGCCAGTCATCTGACAAATTGGGCGTGAGAACAGGTTTGGAGGAAGATTTCCATTTCTTCCTCTAGGGAAGGTCAGCAGGACTCAGGATCTCAGCTCTTGGGCTTGTAAACTGTGTATGCGAGAGGAGAGTGTGTGTCCTGTACGTCAGTGTGCAAGTATTACAGCCATCTCTCTGGTTTAAGCATTCCCTGGGTTGCCATTATGGCCTAATAGCCGTGTCAGTGTGATTAATGGCAGGAGGCAGGTCTCTGATTCCACTCTGGCTCAACCACAGTACCCGAGCAACTACACTACCCACGATCCCGCTGTCTGTGCTCGTCCAACGCGGCCATCTCGAGCGCCCCGGATGTGAAGGTTATGCGTGCAATTAGCATGCGTTGGCTCTCTGCTGGCATCAAAGAGTGGATGTGATGATGGTTTTAGGGAGATTAGAAGTTAAGGGAGGAAACCATCTGATCCCCAAGGCCACTTTAACCAGTCCGAGGTAATAAACACAGACAGCTTACTGGCCGTCCTTCTGTCTCCTTGTGTTTATCTTCATCACAGTTCATTTGTTTGGATGAAATTACAATGAAAGAACATGTTGGGAGCTCTAAATGGATGAATTAATAGGGCGATTAGAGAGTAGAAACCAGTTAGGGAGCATATTTCAAACTTTGTGTCAGGGAACTATTTTCTTCTAAATACTCAAAGTCAAAGATGGATCTTCCATCCAATTACCCGTAGCGTGTCTGCAGCTTCTTTTCAAACTTTATAACTTTTATATTTTTCCATTACAATGTTGCACGAGGGAAATAATACGATTCATCGTGGGTCCATCTTTTTGTGGCTATAAGAGGATGTGACCAGATTACAGTACATGATAATGCACCATTAAATGAATTAATGGCATGTTATTATGTCGTTTTGTTTTTCTCCTCATTTCTGGCTTTTCAGTCGTGATAAAGTCAGATGCCAGAAAATGTTGTCATCAGTGTTTCACAAAGCCCAAGATGACGATATTCAGTTTACTGTCACAGACGAGAGAAGAAACTTGAAAATATTCACATTTAAGAATCTGCAATCAGAGAAGTTTTACTTTAACTGGGAGCGTGGTAGCAGCATCGAGGCGTCAGACGAGGACGATTAGAATCACTGGCATGACTTTTTTAGTTTGACATTGCCTAAGGTGTCTTCTGTTCTACCAGAGTGGATGCTCCTGATCCAGAAAGCCTTTCTCCTGCTCTCTAACCTTTGCACATCAGACGTGCTGTAAAAGTTCTCAATGGTCTGACGTCTTTTCGGGCCAAGTCACGACAGGACCATTGATCTCAAAATACATAAATGCTGTGTAGTAAGATCCCTACATTAGCTGCTAAGAACATAATTCAGGGTTTGAAACAAAAAAGAAAAAGATTATATTTGACTCAAGGGGTAGAATTATTTTAAAAACACCCGACCAATGCGCCAAACGCGGGTGAATTTTGCCGTTGGCGAGTACAACTGTAATGTTTTTTTGCCACTGTTCTTTGACATTTTAACCAAGTCCACCAATTCCTTGGATTTGAGCTTTTAAAAATGTGGCGCCACATTACTGGGGTGAAGAGGCCGGCTGAAACAAGCAACCATCACAAAGATAAGGATGATTTAAAGAAAAGTAAAAGAAGACCAAGTGCACAGTTGGTGACCACGGCAAGGTTCGCGAGTGGCTGATTTATAACAGTACAGAATACATGTATTGCGATGACTGTCATGTGTCTGCTGCTCTGTTTTGGAAGAGCAGTCAGTGTATGATAACTGTCTGTGACAAAAATCTATATTGTAAGAGTCATTCATTATATTGATTGTGTTAACAACTTGAAAGCACTTACAGTGAGGGGAACAAAGTATTTGATCCCCTGCTGATTTTGTACATTTGCCCACTGACAAAGAAATGATCACTCTATAATTTTAATGGTAGATTTATGTGAACAGTGAGAGACAGAATGACAACAAGAAAATCAAGAAAAACGCATGTAAAAAATGTTCCCTCCTGAGATGTGTGCAAACTGTCTGAGCTCTGGCAGAGGGGTCAAATACATATTTCCCTCATTTTTGACATGCGTTTTTCTGGATTTTCTTAAATTTTGTCTTTTATTAACAAACACTTACAAATACCTTTTGGCTGGTAAAAAGCCTGTGTGGCTAGTGGATTTTAAAATCTACCTGCCACAGTGGCTGGGAGCTAAAAAAGTTAATTCCTGCCCTGTTTATACTGGCTTTCCAGGATGTAGAAAAATGATCATATCACGTTGAAATGGTGCTACACAGGCAACTACTTGTGGAATAAACAGAGTAACAAAGTAATTTTTCCTACTATGTTTTTTTCACTTTAAATTGTGCTCCCAGTGCTGTGAAGGCCACAGTCAAAGGCAAAGCTCCCCCTTTTATTCCCCCTCCCTCTCATGGCCAGAGGATCTCTGCTCCGCTGCCAGGATGAGAGAGCCAGCAGTGACTCTGTGAACCTCAGTCCAAAATGAAAGCCCAGTCTGACACCCGGCGCTGACTGCAGCTTTGAACACACCAGATCTGAGGCAGCACTGCAAAACTGATGGAAGCCTGGTGAAAGCAGGAAGCAGAGAGACAGACAAATAGCCAGAAAGGATTACACAGATATTCTGGGTAACAACACTGAGCCTGTCAACTTGGGCTCTCAGGCTCTTTCTCGGGCTTTAAAAATAAAAAAAAGAGGATGGCGTTCTTCAGCGGTTGAAAACTAACATGACATATCTATCCTGGGCCGAGGTGTTACAGGTGAAGCCTGAAGTGTTGGATCTTGTTATTTTTTATACTTTAGGTCACTCAGTTCAATCTGGCAGGTGGAAATGCTGAACTGGCTGTTGTTTGGGATGTAGCAAAGATGTGGACTATGCACTTTGATTTGAGTCAACTTGAGTCACCGTTTTGATGACTCGACAAAAAATAAATGACTTGAGTCTTGGACTTGTAAGTTTATGACTCAAGACTCACCATGACTTGAGGCATGATAACTTGGATGGCTTGTGTGCATTAATAAGATTGAATGTAAGCTTTTGAATATACAATAATGTAATTTAATGTTGTTGCATTTCTGTGTATATATCAAGTATCCTATGCAGCGGCAGCACAAACTGTGAAGCCTGATTGGACGTATCATCGGTATGGGATTGTCATGATTGGATGACTGTCAGTCAAACTCGTTGCTATGGCAACACATAACATCAAAGACCCCTTAAGGAGCCTCATTGGTCAGACCAGACAACCACAGTTGCTGCGTCTGTGCCACCAGTAATCACTTTTGGATTTAAAAATGCAAAACGTGACCTGATTTTGGACTTCACTTTCATTAACTAAGGACTCCACTTGACTTGACATAACCTTTGGCATGACTTGAATTGAAAAAGGGTTGTAGTTGGAATAAAATTGGGACTTGGGCAAAGATGACTCGGTCACAACACTGGTAAGATAAGATAATATAAGCCTTTATTATTTCCTGTAGGAGAAATTTGTCTTGGGCAGTTGAGAGAAGAAAAATTGGCGACGCATCGTACACGAATACACACAACAAACATACAGTAAACATACATAAAACATTAGCATACATTATCTCATCCAAATGCGTTCAATGAACATTTGACAAACCTCACACAAGACCCCCCCCCTCCACCTTTCCCCACACTCAGATTGCACATTTCCCATTAAGTCATGCTGTGATCAATAACATATGTTTTGCACAATGCCCAGTTGCACAATGCAGTATCAAATAAAAAAATATTTCACCAGTGCCCTACCAGATATTGCACATCCTACAACCATAATTCTGAGGACCACAAATATTACCTATGCACAAACTCAGCACATTCGAGCCCTCATTATTCAGTAGTTTGATTAAAGTGGCACACCAATAATCTATATACCTGTTCAGCTTGCAGTTTGGTAACCTGGTTGGTGTATCAGCTGCTCTTAAGAAGAAGAGTCTTTGCCTGGCAAGGTTGTTGTGTTTTATTGGCACTGAAGTTTCAAAGTGCTCTTTATCTGTTTGTTAGATCAGTGCAGTTGCTTTGAGGGCCTGCCAATAATAGTGGAACTGTGAAATGAGCAAAAAAAGTCCATATATTCTTCTTACGTGTGCTTATCTCCTTCCCCTCCAGGGTCTTTCATGATGGTCAATTCCTCGCAGCATTTCGGGGGCCAGCGAGCTCAGCTGCTCCTGCTCCCGCTCAGCGAGAACGACACCCACTGCATCCAGTTCAGCTACTTCCTGTACAGCCGTGACGGCCACAGCCCCGGGAACCTGCAGGTCTACATCCGGGTCAACGGGGGCCCCAAGGGCAGCGCTGTGTGGAATATCTCGGGCTCCCAGGGACACCAGTGGCACCAGGTGGAGCTCGCCGTAAGCACGTTCTGGCCCAGTGAATACCAGGTGAGACTTACAGCATTTCAATGTCAACGCTTCAATGTCAGCGCTTGGGAAGATGGCAGAGGAAGAGCAAATTCCCTTGTCACTGTTTTGAAGTTGAACAAATGCAAGCTCTTTCCAAAACTTAATGAGATGTCACGTTAAGTAATCGTAATTTCAATATTGACCAAAAACATTTTGATTAGGATATTTTTCTATAAAGCAGCCCTGCTTTAAGCGGCCTCACCTTCTGTGTGAAGTCAACTGCATAGGCGCCATTTGGGGATGCGGAATCCAGTTAAAATAATACATCCACGGTCGAGTCTTGTCTTATCAGCTAATTTGGCATATATCTGATATCTATTGGAACGTTTTGGTGTAATATTATGATTATGACTGGAGCCCAATGTGTCACCTAGCAGGGCCCCAAACCACCCCTATCATTCAAACCACATGCAAGGATTAGCTAATTGCCTATGTGTCCTGTATCCCCGTGGCTCAATAGGTGTATAATTACAGTGGGTGTGTGTTTGCATTGTATCTTTATTTATTGGTCCATTTACCTGTGCGCTGCAGTCTAATCAATAGAGTAATTGCTTGATGCCTGAATTGTCAATGCTGTATTATAAACACTGCTGTGTAGCTCGGAGACTGGACGCAGCCCTGCCTCACCTCATTACTGCCCATAATTTATCCCCTAATGCTCTCTTTCTTCCACCCCCACCCAACCCCCATACCATCTCACCTAAAACATGCGTTAATGTGAAGGCAATGGCTGCTGTTAGGGATTGTAGTAGCGTGGATCTGCTGATCAGTCAATTGACCTCAAGTCCATGCGACCCTCAGTGCGGGTCCGGGGGGGTTTGCTTCCATAACCTTGGCACACTCTGGGCCCCCCCATCTCAATAAATCAAGAGTCAGTTAATGAGATTAGAGAGCTGTGCCGATCAATGAGGACAGCCTGAGCTTCACCGTCCTCAGCTCTCCTGTCCTGAGTCACTCTCACAACCAGCCAAACTGATTTAAAGTAATGATTTTCCTGCCTTCTGTGCGGACGTTAGAAGTTTATCCGCTGCGCAGTGTAGCAGAGGTGGAGGTGGGGCGGGCCCTCTCAGAGGGGAAAGCTGAGGAGTGCAATCAGACGAGTCGGTCCAGGCGGGGGGAAATTTGCTTAGCGCCGCAGTGTTTGCCGTTTGGACGGGCGTGCATAAGCAATGTAATCTACTACTCTGGTGATGTATGTCAACGCTGCCTGAGTGATGAGAAGGCACTGTTCTCCAAAGTCCTTCCTGCCAGGCATGTAGACACAGGACAGATTGCTTTATTTATCCTACAGTATAAACCTGGCTGATCGGCAGCTCGTGATGAAGCAGGTAAAGCTGTGCAGATGAGTGAAGAGGCTTAAACACAGGCCTGAAGGACCACAGTATGTCTCTGTATCTGTTGTGTGAAGAGTAGTCTTGCATTGGCAGACCTTCCTCCACAGCGCTGCGGAGGAGGGTCTGGCTATTCCACACGGCATACCAGGATGGGAGAAAAATGTGCTCTGGTTTATTGGCATTTCTTTAAACCAATCACAATCTTGGCCAGTGCTAAGACCCAGACACAATGACGGCGCTTCTGCAAAATAGCCTCGGGAAGGAACTTGTTCTGATGGAATATGTGTACGTTCAAAAGTAGTTTGTCGTGCAACAGAAAACTCAGATTGGACAGATAGTCTAGCTAGCTGTCTGGATTTACCCTGCAGAGATCTGAGGAGCAGTTAACCATAGTCCTCAGAAATCCACCGGAGGTTAGAACGCTAACACAAAGGAAGAGGAAGGGGACAGACATCCGGCGAATCAAATCGTTGTCGATATAGACAAGGGACAGGAGAGAGCTCCAAGTGAGTCCTCTTTTTAGTGTTCCTCGCTAAAAATTTTACCACCAGAACACTCCCCCTCTCCGCGCTACGACTCAAAGTGCAGGACAGGCCCCGCAGGGTTCCACTCATCCACATATAAAGATCACCGTCCAGCACTCGCAGCCAACAGATCAGCCCCAGCAGGCCCAGAGTAGCAGCTCTAACAGGGAGAAAACAACCACTTCAGAGAGAGAGAGTGTCTGTTCGTCTGTCCGTCTGTCTGTCTTTGTGTGTGTGTGTGTGTGTGTGTGTGTGTGTGTGTGTGCGTGCGTGCGTGCGTGTGTGTCGTAGTGGAGGTTGAGATTAAATGGTTAAAAAAAAAAAAATCTATTAATCAGCGAGCATCAACACCCCCTCAGGGAAGACAGACTGCTACAGAGATATGTTGGCCTGATATCAGCTTTTGCATTTTGCCTTTACTGATATGAGATTTTGAAATTCAATGCCAACATTTCTAGGGTTTCAAATGTCCATTGTTGATAGTGTATTTTGTACTTCATATAAGAACGTGTTTTGGTTTATTCAACATTTCAGTGATGGCCCCCTGCCATCACTGAAATGTTGAATAAAGGCTTCTTAAATATAGGCCTTTTAATAATACTTAAAGGCAACTGGAACGGCAATATTACATTAAATAAAATGCAGAGGTTAATGTAAAGGACATTAGAAAGAGAGCATGAGGCAATATTAGTCAAGTTAGAGAGAAAAAGAAAGGAAAACAAAATGAGAAGAAACCTAGCTACAATCTGCAGTAGCTAAAATAAAACAAATGTTGTCTTATTGTACAATTGGTCAATTTAGCCATTAAATTGGAAGTCTAACGATTTATTATTGCAATTCCAAGTTTGGAGAATTCAAAAGAGACAGATAAAAAGAAAAAGAAAAGTACTAAAATTGATGCAGCACAGGCCAACATTTCCTTACACAAACCCCCCAAAATGCTGGGTCCCACATTTGGAATAATACAACCAATTTCATGTCTTCCTCAGAGAATTGATAGCACTGGGACCTGTAACGCTGGGTAAAACTACCCTGGGAATCCAGAGTTCTCACGAGAGCACAATTTGAATGTGCTCAGTGAGTTACTTTGGCATCGAGTAATGCTGCTCATTAACTATACCCTTGTAGCCGAGCTGCACCAATCACATCGGTGTATCTGATATAGGCGGGGCCAGAGGCGAGCTGCACCAATCACATCGGTGTATCTGATATAGGCGGGGCCAGAGGCGAGCTAAACAGATGATGACAGTTTAATCTACCAGTTAGCTCCGCTGATTGCTAAGCGTATGGGGCTCTGGATACTTCACCCTGTGTGTTGTTGTGATTGGTCATAGTATTTTCCAATCACGTGCAGTGAGATTTTCAAATGCACGCTTGGTGCCGCCCCTCAAGATGGCCGATTTTCATTACTCAATGCCAGACCCTTAATCTTTCGGATTTGGGTCTGGATTTCCAGGCTAGGGTAAACCTGCGTGGCTCAGACACTGCTTGACTTTGGCGAACGCTTTCCTGTTGGGGATTGGACTTGAGATTGTCAGGGCACTGAAGGACAGGAGAGAACAAGGATCAGACTGGTTGACTCTCTCACTGTCAGCTTTAGGAAGTACAGTAGGTGTAAAGAGGTGCTCCTTTTCCTGGGTTCACTCTCTGACTACTTTGTCCTTCTTATCTCACCATCTTAATTCCCAGTGCATCTCACTATTTAGACCCCTTCTCTCTTATCTTTCCTCCCTCTCGCTTTTTTGCTTACCTGTTTTATTGCTTTCCCCCCACCAACCTATCACCTTCTTTTGCCCAGGCAGTGTGGCAGATATAAGGTTGGATAAACGATTAACTTTAGTCTTCATAAGGCAAAGAAACACCAGTCAGAGTTGTGGCTACACAGTTTTTTGTTTTTCCTGGAACGTTTGCTGACTTTAAAGTTGTAATTCATGAGATTTCATGAAATCAAACCCCATTTTTCTTTTTCTATTTTAGGTGAGCATATTTTCTTTCGCTGTACAGTATTTACATTCAGTAATTACCTATTTATTTAGTACTTTTTAATTTGTTGTGGTGGGGTCCGCTGTTCCTGCCCTGGGTTGCCTACTTTGAAACTGGAAACTGTGTGCACGCAGGTCATTGGCTCACTTTTATCCAATAGATTACAGCCTCACTGTTTAATGTGTGTGCATGGCTACAGAGAATTGGGCGGGATGGATTTCCATTTTTAATACATTGGGGGTGACGTTAACCCCCAGTCCCCCGCTTTAATTGCTCTCTTGCTGCTGTTGAGGTGTAGTCACGGAGCGGTGAGCAGCCCATAAAATCAGATAAAGTCTGTGAATTTCAGAATTGTGATATGCGAGTTGCATATCTGTGGCATAAATAAAGTTCTTGCCCTTTTGCGAACAAAGGAAATACACTAGCCAGGTCGTTGTTGCAAATGAGAACCTGTTCTCAACGGCCGACCTGGTTAAATAAAGATTGAATAAAACTATTCTCCACCAAAACCAGTTTTGTCATTTGCATTTGCACTGGCCAAGTGGCCATAGGAACTGGTAGGAAGGGTAAGGGAGTGACGCAAGCACGGCAACGGTCTTTATAGCGTCGTCACTTGACTTTAGCGCCACATACAAACCCCCATTTGCGCTAGTTCACTGGAGATTTTCTTGTGGATCCTTCCAGGTCCCTCTGCACCTCCACGGTGGCGTACATGACCAGCAGCGCCTGCACCTCTGCATCAGTCCACTTGTCAGAGTTCACAATTCAGTCCATTCTCATAGTAATTCACATAGTAAAGTAATTCAAGGATGTTTTGTTTACAGAGACGGCATGGCTTTTACAGATGGTGCGCCGTGGGGGTGTGACTATTTGTAAAAGGGAAAAGACCCTGCCCTGAAGTAGGAGCTGAAAGAGTTACAGGAACTGTGGTCAGAGGAACTTAATAATCCCCAAAATGGTCCAGTCGGAACACGAGAAAAAAAGGGTTCTAGGAATGTTATGTTCTAGGAACTGCAACATCCCTCTGGTTGAAAAGAGTTATGTTGAAAGATTCTCATTAAATAATTGCTTTAAGCATTTAAACTATGTTTTGTGTTAGAGTTTGTAAAATTCCAAAATCTAAATTTTGACTTAAAGATTTTGTCACTGTAAAGGCATATCGGCTTATCAGTTTCATTAACTACTAATAGTCTGCATCGGTCAATCCCTAACACTAAGACATCATTTTAGCATGGTTATTTCTGGATATCGCTGATTTCTTAAATCGATTCCGATTCACGAGCTCCCAGTTAATCTGATTTGATAGTATCTATTGGATCAGTGATATTTCAGTTACAATACCAATTTTAATAGGATATGAAAGAGATTCTTAGAGCACTAGTGCTGTAAATTGTACAAGGAACCGTCTAACCTGATGCATTGTTAAGGAATGACCCTAAAGCAGTTACACAGAGACAGAAAAAATTGTTCAAGTCCTTTTTTTGTAAGTGTATCCTAGCTTTGGAGCGTTATTTAGCATGCCATGGATTACTTAGGTTATCTAGTTTCATTCATCAAGATCAATTTGAATCAGATTGAACTGAGCCCTAAGCATGATTAAACATGACCAACGATGGACCTCCAAAATGGCCCCATGCTTGTGCGTACACACACACACACACACACACACACACACACACACACACACACACACACACACACACACACACACACATATGCTGTCTTGTCGTTCTGCAGCACACTGCAGTAGAACTACTGACTAACACCTCACTTTATTTCTTCAGCCTGCAGAGAGATGGCAGGCCCAATTGCATGTCATATATTTCAATGTTTTTCTGCCACATTGTCAATATGGATCACTAGTCAATCCACGGGCCTTATTCTAGCTGGAGGAATCAATTAACAGAACATTGTTGCACTTTTTATTCTCCACATTCGTCAAACGATTGCATGTAAGTCGTTTAATTAGTCAGAGTCCTCATGAAGATTAATAGCGTCCACATATCAGTTGAGAGCTTTATCATTAATGCACACACATAAATAACTTATGACAGCGATGTAATGAGAACTCCAAGCTAAAATTATTAAATACTGTGCAAAATGAGTTTTTAGTGCGACCCCTTTTACTGCCACCACTGATTTTCTGTATTCACTTTGAGGCCTCCTGGGATACAGTATGGATTTTGTTACTCTACACTATCAATTCCCCGACATTGACTTTTATGAGCCAAACACGACACTGCAGGAGGCGCGTGTTCAAATGCTTGCATGCTTTTTTACATTAAATGTGACTGTCCAGCTTCTTCTATCTCCTTAACTGTCCACACTTCCAGTGCCAGAACTTTCTTCCTGATTTGGACGAAGACATGACACTCTATCTTGGGAAGATGGCACCCTGCTGTCTGCAGAAAACCAAACCTTGATTCACACTTCACAGATTGTGCCTCTGCAGTGTTACACGCATGCTTTTTGTTGCCCATTTTTTTTCATAACAAAAGCCTGATAGGCTGAGAGAAGGCTTGGAGAATGACATCACCTTCGACTGGATATTCTCAATTCGGCAAATCCCTCTCTTATATTGTTTGCAGAAATAGATTTTCCTCTGTGCGTACTTGTGAGTATTGGGAAAGGGTGAAACTTTGCTATCAAATATTAAAGATGCTATCAGGCCCAGTCATGACAAACAATATCAGTGTGACTTAAGCTTCCACCCAACACTTTCCATCTCCTCCTCCCAATCAAGGTGTTCCTCAACTATCTTTTCCTGCGGTGTTTTTCCTCTCTACACATCTCCTTCCTAAGGTGGCCATGACAGAACATACTGCAATTTTAGAATACACAAATAGAAAAATTAATAAAACATACCATTTAAATTTCAGCAAATGGCCTTAGCAATAAAAAATAAATTTTTTTATTTGTCACCGACTGTAGTTTTGTGTTCCATTTTATTTTTAATGTATTGTTTTAGCACTGGTATTGGAAACAAACAAAACGCTAATAGGTCCTAAAAATTTGATATAAGCTGTTGATATATATTTAGTCTGTAACAGTTTCACGCAGCAGTAGTAGTTCATGACGCGTGCCGCTACTATACCCAGGGCTCGGTTTACACCTATCGCCATTTCTAGCCACTGGGGGACCATAGGCAGGCTGGGGGAACTCATATTAATGTTAAAAACCTCACAAAGTGAAATTTTCATGCCATGGGACCTTTAAGATGCTTCAGGTTGGAGTAATTTGGACGCTAAAAGGCGGTTGGTTGCTGGCAAGCAGAGGTTGCACTGCATTAGTACATTAACTTAGTTATTTGGTTCTCCCTGTTCTTTCTTTAATGTGAAATGCTGTTTGAATTTCCAAGATAGAAAGACATTCCTGCTCTGGCTCTGTTGTGCCGGTTTCGGCTCCATCTCTACCTCTATCGGTGATCACGCAAAAAGCACACATTTTAAATTTTTACATTGAGGCTTCTGGGAAATGCATGGAGTTGCCTTAATTTATTTAAATAGTGAATAAACTCGTGAAACAGAGAAGTATCTTCATGTAATCCATTGATTTCAACAATATAACTGTATTCTATATACCAACTATTTTAATTGTAACTGTAACGGAATACTCATCATTTGTATTCTGAATACGTAACGCCGGTATACTGTATGTATTCCGTTACTAGCCAACACTGACTACAACACTGTGACATAACATCAATCAGCATTTCTAAAGGTAACGTAAATAAAACTTGAACTCGTCTGTGAACAATATTTCTGCCTAAGTCAGGTCAGATATATTTTCATCTGCAATGGCGGCTGTTTAACAATAAAACAACTCTATATTTGGCTGGTCTTTAAAAGGTTGTGGCCACCAGGGGGACATTGATTACAATGCAGACGAGATGTTCCTTTTAGGCGTTTAATTGGAATAAAGGGTGTATTTCTGAAACTTAAGCTGTCTTCTTCGGCGAGCAGCAGAGCGCAGTGCCGCTCCTGATTGGCTGATTTTCCAGCAGCCAGTTTTACCTGCCTGCAGAGGTCGTCTTTCGTCATAACGCTCATCATCCCACGTTACTTCAACATGTCATCAATAACTCATTTCAGACCCTATTCTGATGTTAGAGTTTTTAATATATAATCTATAATTCAATGCAAATACTCAAAAAATAGAAATTACATGCATTACAAATGCCCTTGCCTAATTACATATACAGTATGTTGTGAAATTGGTGATGATATTTGCTTGTTTTTTTTCTATCTGCACTGCATTGAGCTCTCAGAGCCACCGTACCTTCGCCCACTCCAGCTTTACTCCACTCTTTATACATCGAGAACATCGTAATTTTTTTTGTGCCCTGCTTTGTACATACAAAGTGAGCCATGTCCATGATATTGTAGGTTTGCAATGTGCGCGGCTATTGAACCAAGTTCCTCAGTGTCTGGCATAGTCGTACTCAAAAACACTTTTCTAGAAGTGAGGTCAGATGCGCAATGATGGCTCAAAGCACAGAGCTGAGTGAATCGATGGTGGTGGGTGCGTTGACGAGTGATGAATTGAAGAGTTAATCGGTTTGACGTCTCTAATGGCCCGACATAGGAATGAAAAATAAAAATAAATTAGTGGAAAGAAAGCCTTAGTCTGTATCCATCTGCCAAGGCCTTTGTGGTATTGATTGGCCCCAGGCACTTAAAGCCTGATGTATTGTCAACATTGCAATCTGTTGCCCGTGTGAGTGCATGCTCCCAATCCAACTTCCACTGGGCTTTGGCCCATAACTAGAAGTAGTAAGAGTGGGTGAAACCGTGGCGGACACACATACACATACACACTCACAATGTGTTTTACAACATTTATCTTATCAGCTGTTAATGCACTCAACCATCATGTTCTGAGTTTGTCATGATGCAGTAAAAAGTGAAGAATTGCTCGTACAGGGAATGATTTGGGCTCTGCTGACTGTAATTACTACTGGGAAGCCCAGAATGACTTTGTTACCCTCTGGGAGGCCTCCCACATTCACTTTGAGGCTCTGCATGCTCCCGGCTCATTTAGATGACTGAGTGAATATTTAGGATGCGTTTAAGGACTCCTGCAGCTGCCGTATGGATTGATAAAAGGGGCAGAGGATGGATTCATTCATGTGTGCACTGTATGGCTTGGTAAGCCAGACTTATTTAAAGACTAAACTAATAGAAGTTTTTTTTGCCATTGCAAAGTGCTTTGAAAGTGGGTTCTCACCTGTAGATTCTGAAGTAGCGGTGTGCTTCTTCCCTCTTATGAGTCTAGCTTTCACGCTTGTCACTTCCTGGAGTCTGACTGGGCAGTTATTTTCTCATGTTGCAACTATACTGGTACACAAGCTGTTGTTTTTATTTTTTTGTGTTTTGTTTGTTGATTTTGCAATATGTATTGGTGAAACTGTGTAATTTAAGTTTAGTGTGGCTTTCCCAACATTATACCGCTGAGTGTCGTTGCGTCTGAGTGACAGCTTGTGCACTGGGGTTCAAATTCATAATGATTGTCGCTTCTCAAGTCTTCTGGAGGCACATGTGACAAAATATTCTCAACTCAGGCCCTTTTATCAGCTTTTTGTGAGCTTTTAACCTCATGTTATGGTCTTTGTCAACAAATTTACCTTTGAGCTGAAATTATTTTGTCAAGCAAACTGTTCCTTGGGTCAAGAATGAAACAAAAGATGCTACAAATGAGCTCTTAACATGCTTGCTCTCTGAGTTATTTGATTAGCCCTGGCCACCACCAGACTGCCTAAGATAAAGAAGCAGATTGACTGTAACTGATGTTATGAGCCTGTCAATCACCCAATGCTATAGAAAATGTATTTATCAAGAGTTATTACAGTGTACCCTATATAGCACTCATATGATCCCTAAAGGCCTCTTAGCATGTAGTGTATGATCAATAGTCACTACAAATGCAAATGAACGGGATGACCTGTGCTGTCTGAGATTTAATTTTGCCTGCTGGCACACTATGTGGTTCTATACAAAGAATTCCCGATAGTATGTAGTGTGTAATGAATGCTTCTCAGAAGTTTGTTGTGTTATGTTGAGTAACGGTTCTGCCAATGGTTTTGAATTTACATTTCATTCCCTGTTGGTTGGGAAAACAGATTTTTAACAAAGAATTTGATCTGTTTATATATTAGGTTAGACAGAAGTTTAGAATCGATTTGATTTACAGTACATAGTCCAGTATGGCAAATTTACAAATTTGCCTCAAGAGGCTTTACACTCTGTATAGCATCCGACACCCTTTGTCCTTAAGACCTGGGTTCAGATGAGGGAACCCCTCCCCAAGATCAATATTTAATTTGGATTAGACCTGGTTGATGATTGGGATATGGCAGTTAGCCACTGAGATTTGCATTTAAGCTAGTAACAAGTTGTTTTATTGCCAGAAAATTGGATTGCCCTGGGAGTATAGGTTTAAGCATACAGTATAGCTAGAAATCTGCGCTATTAATGAACATTGAGACAATATTGCGATTACTACACCCAAATGAAACTACAAACTGCAAACTTTAGATCTGCTCAGGCCAGTGTTGGGGCAGAAATTGGCATAGGTTCCTCCTCTATGATTTCTATGGTGTTCCTGTATGACTTGTGGCTCTAAAGAATGCTTGTTTTTTATTTTTTATTCTGAGGTGCCTATACCAAATCCTGATATATCCCTGTTGGTGTTTGGGAGAGACAAAAAGGTTCTGCTTATACATTCTATTGGAGCTGTTATTACAATTTTTTTTTTTTTTTTGCAACAAATCAAGACAGAAATGCAAAAAACCTTTCAGATTACTGTTTTACAATGGTGCTTTCTTTTAAACGTATGGTGGAATTAATGGGAAATCTGTGCATGTCTGTTCTTGAAAGGCCTTTGGACCCCATCCCTCTAATTTCCTACTTTGTCAGTCTACTTGTCACTCAAGACTTAATGGTCTGTAGTCATTTAATCTATCCATTGTCTCCACAGGTCATCTTTGAAGCGACCATTTCCGAGGAACGACAGGGCTACATTGCCTTGGACGACATAGTGCTGCTCAATTACCCCTGTTGTAAGTACCCGATTTGCACTGCTCCTAGCCTACCTGCTGACCTTTACTGAGGCTGGGAAAAGTGTCTGGCTGAGTATCGAAAGCCAGGTCCCGGAAGCTTCAGGAACAGTTTCCCGGAGGTGATTGAAGGCTATGAGGCAATCCGGCTGACAGGGGGTGCAACCATGGCACACATACAGTACCTGGTACCTGTCCGAGTGTCACAGCAACAATAACACAGCAGGAGGCTTCTCTTTTGTCCGGGCAGAATGGCTGACCTTTTCCTCTAAATGCTATGCTCCCAGCCGGGTGCTTTTAAAGATAATGTGATGTTACAGGCAGGAAAAGGACAGCTAGTGGTTGTACTTTGATCCTCTCTGGGAGATTATTTTTCTTTTCATCACTGGAATATCAGGGGGTTCAAGTGCTGGTAATGTTATATTAGGTTCTTTTGTTAGATTTACCATTATACCCCCCGCAGTCCTTTGGTGGCAGGCTCTGTGTAGATTTGTACCAGACCCTTTTCTTTCAATGCTGTGCCATTTCCAAGAAGCTCTTTTGGAAGCCATAGCCAAAAGCTAAATTGGATCTGATTGATCTGCCTGTAGCCGTCATTGTAAAAATCTTCACTGACCCATGTTGACTTCCAAAAATAGAAAATAATATAATTCATTTGAAAATGGGTCTTTATTGGCTTTTATATCAAATAACAGGTTTATCCATTTCTCATTATAGAGATGTAATCCACAGTGTTTGATTTCATATTACTCTATAATCAGTAAGTTCTGTACTGGTGGTTGATGGAATGCCATGAACCTAAATTGTGTATAATGCAAGGTTTTAATTACACTCCACACGTATATAGTTGCCACTATTATTAGTTAATTCCAGTTGTTTCAGTGAGGGTTTTCTTGCATCATGGTTTGTTTAATTTCCATTTCAGAGCCAGAAATAAAATATGTGAAGGGTTTAACAGTATATATTTGCTCAAAGTTCTATATTAAAGCAGGTTAAAAAAAAGAGAAGGAATTGCTATATTAAAGCTGCACAAATCAATACTTTTATTTTGAAGGGATAGTTTGGATCTTTTGAAGTGGGGTTGTATGAGATTCTAATCCATTAGTCAGTGTATTAGCTGCAGTAGATGGTCGTTGGTACCCCCCCAGTTTGGAGAACCAGGCGGGAGTCTCAATACGGAAGCTAAGCAATGTGCTGCTGTGGACGGGGAAGCAGCTAAACACATTTTAGCCACTTAAAAAAACAACAGTTATGCTGTATTTACAATATTTTCACCGCTTTACCTTGCTGTCAGACTGCCGTTTCTGACGGGAAACTGAAGCTTTATGTCCATCTATGCTCTTTTCAGAGGCACCAGACTCATTTGACAAGAACAATAACTTAACCTCGCAGAACACGGGCGTTGCTGTTGTACCGCTACCTTGACTTAAACATGTGTTTAAGATGAATACAGCTATAGTCAGACAGAGAGTATGAGAAAAATAAAATGTTTTTTAACATTAAAACATGTAAACGGTAGAGAGACACAATACAATTATAATCCTGAAAATGAGCATAAGTCTCCTTTAAACATTGCTGTCATAAGTCAACTATCTGCAGTTTATAGCCAACAATACTGACTTTGGTATTGTTGTTCAGAAACCTAGTATTTCTGTCCAGCCTTGCTCCTTGGATCCACACTGGCCTTCTGGGAGAACAGTCTTTTTGTTTTGTAGCTGTATAAATGTGGTGAAAATGTTAATGAATTATAATGTAGGGGGTTCATTAGCTCATGAAATTCAGATATCCTTTTCTGGCTTTGCAGAAAAATCAGGCAGGCAGGTGTTATAAATCATTAAATCCTCACCGGGAAATGGACAGAGAAGCTGGCATAACCCTTTCTAAAACTAGCGCAAATCTTTTTTTTTTTTTTTTTTAACCCAAGCTGATCTCAAAGTTTGTTACTTGCCTTTTGTCACTCTATGCTCAATGGAGCAGGATGAGTTTCCATGTTCATTGTGGATTTGGGTTTTTGGGTAGGTAGCTTTGCCAGGGCCCTTTGCTATACCACTTAGGCTTGGTGTAGCCTTGTTGCAGATGGTGGTACACTATCTCTGCCATAAACTGTAGCTGCAGAGGCAATCACCCATAACAACCCTTTTAAAACACGCAGTCAAACAAAGATGTAAGTAAACATTAGTAAGCTGGCAGAAATTTCCCTACAGGCAGCAAGAGCAATGGTATGTCCCCTTAGGAAAGATTGTAGTCAAAGCCAGCTGCTATTCAGTTTGCTTTCTCTCATTTGACATTTGTGTTGTTTTCCTCTGGAGTCCGTGTCTGTATTCTAAACACGTGTTTCAGTCAAGACCAATCTCTCCTGCATCATAAATAAGAGGCAGCATTATTAATTTAGAGAAGCAACATCTCACACAGTCGGAATGCATTTGAGACTCAAATTACCTTGCCTATATTTATGTTTAGCTGTATTAATTAAGGGTAGACAGGTCACACATCAACACTACTGGGCTTTTTATATTTGACATTTTCTCAGTAACCAATAATGCAACTGCATCATCCTCAAATGACAGCGGCTATAATTGGGGCTGAGAACGCTCGTCTTTAAAAGATGACTTGAAAGTTTATTCTTGTTTCCTCCAGACAAAATACTCTGACTGGCAACACAACAATTCTGCAAGGTGTACACTTTGCTAGCTTTCACTCTTTGCTTTAGCTTTATTGCTGGTATGCAGAATTAGTTTGATGGGGTTTACATACTGTACGTGGAAGGAGCTAATTGTTATTTGATCTTTCCACCTTAGGAAATTTGTAAGCAAAGAGTCTGCTTACACTGCTGTTTGGTCAGAGAGAGTATGAATAGGACTGCACAGAGGAAAAAGAAAATCCAAAGGCAATAGATAAAATGTGAGATGCAATTTCTGTGGCCCCATCCTTATCCAGATGATGCTGTTGGTTACTGTGGAAACCAAGGATAAAAGCGGGTTGTGTGAATAGTGCCAGTCTCTGTATCAACATTTTTATTTTGTTCATCACGTTGGTGTCCAGTAGAAACAATTTGTCCAGAACATTTTGTATGTACACAACAGCACGAGCCCCAGACAGTTCATCTCTTATATGATGGAGGTTATTATTTTCTCATTATATTGTTATCATTTTGCATCATTGCCTAAAAAGTCATTCCAGTGTGTTGTAGGACAGTTTAACTCCCCCTGTGTTTCCGTCATACACATTTTGCAGTGCCGGCGGGCTGCTTCAGAATTGTATGAAATGTTATGAAGTGCCAATTAAAAGACTCTGTGGTGCTGTCTGCCTCAACTTAAACTGTCGTCCTTTCTCTTGAGCATGAGCAACTGGTACAGTGACAGGACGTCAATCACTCATGACCAAATAAACAACAGCACCAGTAGCCTACAGCATTTTCTCCTCAGGCAGAGTGCCATACAGGGACTAAAGCCTCGTTGGCTGCGTTCCCATGGAAAACGTGTTCACATGGAACAATCTCCCAAAATATGACAGCTACAGTAGCTTGGAAAATATTCATACGGGGCACTGAATTCGACAAATTTCCTGTTTGTCAGACCACAAATGGGACAAGAAAGAGCTAGCTAGCGCACCCCCACAGTCTCCCTGCCTCACTCCCTTCTACAAGACTTCTTTGCCGGGAAGGGAATGGGCAGCAGCTCCAGAGACTGACCAGTTAGATACTGTTGCAACTTAAATTCTGCCAGCACAAACCCCAGTCTCAAGCCGCCTACACATGATCCGCGGTAAAACCGCTCTGTGCTAGCTTTCCAATGCTACCCAATGCGCAGTGCTACCCCTGGCGTTACACACCACTTGGAATTGCCACAGAGCGCTACGCTCAAAGTGGAAATTATTTCAATTTTGACCTCATTGCTGCTGACCTTTCATGGCGCTGTTACTGCCCAATGTAAGGCAAGTGCAGATTTGAGTCGTGCATGCGTCACTTTGCGACGAGTAGCATATAAGATGCTAAGAGACTTTTGTAATGTCAGTACAGTAAAAATTGACCTACTTAACTAAGTTTGTTCACTGCCGTTTTGAGCTAACGTTAGCAATAAATCAGTCATAGATAGCTAAAATGTTTTTGAAATGACTGCTAGCTTTGCTACAAGCTAGCAATCAAACACAGGTCTGCGTAGCTATATTTGGTGAAGAAAACTAACCAGTTGAGAAATACAGATAACTGACCTGGTAAGATGTTAAGGTTTTCACGTAATTACAGAATGTGAATTGTATGCTTAACATCAGTTGCTGTCTGCTAGCTAGCGTTAGCATGACATTAAGTTAGCTAGTAACTAGGCTATCTGGTAGAATTTGGTTTTAACTCTGAAACACTATGTAAAAACAACATTTATCTTAGTCCCAGCCTTGTGTTTGGAACTTTTGTAGTCATTCTGCAGTTCTGTTGAATGTGTGGTTAAAATAAATGTAAGGTAAGGTTTTAGTGTAGCATGGGGCTAATGTTGGTTCAAACTTTTATCTGCATGCCTAAATTACACTAATTGTGGTGTGAAACAGCAACTGTTTTTAAATCTAAATTTAGTAGCACAAAATATAATAACTGTTAGCTGTGGTCCAAAGGTAACCACATTATAGTCTTCAAAACTTGTTTCAGTTGAACTTTAGTCTCATGTAAAAAAGGTGAGAGAACCATTTTGAATGCAGTTAGGCTACATGGGTATATTGAAAGGTTATAGAAATGTTAATATTCCAAAGATAATTGTTGAATACAGTTAGCCCACAATGCATTTTAGATAATGTAATGAATGTTAAAGCTTGACGCAAAGCCAAGCAAGGCATTAGTGAAATTGTTAAGTACCACTTTAAAAAAGGTGTGCAGTAATGAGGAAAGGGCAGCAAATACCTTATGCTCTATAGTATTCTGAGCCATTTTGACACATTTTCATGGTAGGAAAAGTACAGGTGTAAACAATATAATGAGTAATGGCTGAATTTCATTTAACTGCTTCAGTTTTGGGGTCCTGGCATTGCCCACGCTTGCTCAGTGTAGCTCTTGGCAGTCATCCTTGATTATTAGTAAAAAATTCTGCATTTCTAATGAAGCAAAGTCAAAATGTCTGCTTTTTATGAAAGGTCTGTTATCTTTATGAGCTGCTTTTTATAATAATTGAAGCTTAACACTTTTTTTTTGAGGATTTTACGGGGATGTGAATAAAAAAGAATCACTGGCGTTCCTGCTTGTAAGAAGCAGTGAAATGTTTTTGTCTGCATTGCAGTAGCACAAGTCATAAAGTCAGACTGATGTGTTAATGGTAAACACACACACTGTGTATATATTTATAGCATCTTTGTGCTCTGCTACTTGCTTACTGATCAGAACAGAGCTGAAACTGACAACATGGCAATGAAAATGATCCCCTGCTACTTTGATCTGGCAACAACGTAGCAACGAAGCTAAATGTCCGAATCCATAGAACTGACGAGCAGACAATTAGACTCGGGACTAAAGAAGAAAACAAATGCTATTTACTGTACTGTACATGTGATGTTGAAAATGATAACATGATTTTTGGAGTAGTATTTGGGGTACAGTTTTCTCAAAGCTAGGGATAGTTTGGGAGTTTTTGAAGTGGGGTTGTATTAGGTACTTACAGTCAGTGTTATTACCTACAGTAATGTAATACAATATATTAGTCTATTACATTACATTACTGTAGCAGCTAAATTAATTTTAGCCACCTGAAAAAAAGGACCACCTAAAAAAAAATCAATATCAGTTTAAGTGTTTGTTATGTCTAGAATATTTTATTTTAATATTTTATTTTACCTCGCTGTCAGACAGCCCTTTCCAACGGGAAACTGAAGCTGTTTTATCTGTCTATGCTCTCTTCAAAGTCACCAGACTCCTTTGACAAAAACAGTAATTTAACCATGCAGAATGCGAGTAGTTGGTGGTCTACCGCTGCCTCTATCGGTTAGTTTGTGTTATTGTGTGACTTTAGTGAATCCAAACTAACCCTATAAAACACTGTCTGCCATCTACTGTACACTGACTATGGATGAGTTGGTCTCCTCATTTAAGGCACTATGGGGTGATGTTTTGTTGACTGGATCCCTCTTGTTCTACTACAAGGGACCAGCATTAGTGGCACATATTTGTTCTGACTATTTCATGTCATTGCACTGATTGGCAATTGGTGGAGATAACACTACAATACAGTATGTAGCTAGAAAACATGTAATTTAACAATGTAGAAAACACATTCAAAAACATCCTATTTGTAAATGTTTTATGGGGAAAGGAAATACATTTAATTGGTTTGTTAGACCTCAAGGAAAAAAAAATGTTTTTCTGTGTTTTTAAATTGAAATGTTTTATAGAAAACTCCACAGGAAACTTTCAAGAAATGAGCTGAAAACATGGTGCAGTATACAATATATATACACACTATACAATGGATGTATTGCTGGTGTTGCACACACAAGAAAGAACAAGTTTAAGGTTATTTTTATATATGGCGACGTATGGGGTGTGTCATCTGAAGGCAAATTCCTTATGCATGTCTTTATCCAAGCATGTTCAGCAGAGTCATCTTTTGTATCTCAGCTATTTCTACAAAACTGTAATCTTTAGCAGCGATATCAACACAGAATAAGGATTACTATGTATTCCTGACAGGGTTTTTAAATAATAATGTAGTCAAGACTGTAGATTCTGAAGGATCCTAATAAGTGTCTACACAAGTACAGCATTTGTTGCTGCAGAAAAACAATGTCTCTCTGTGATCACAGGCAACTGTCTTTGTCAAACTAAAGGGAGTGTGTGTGTGTGTGTGTGTGTGTGTGTGTGTGTGTGTGTGTGTGTGTGTGTGTGTGTGAGAGAGAGAGAGAGATCTTGTATGAAAAATGTCTCTTTATAAGTTATTTAGTATGCAGCCTTATGATCTATATTTTCTTTATACAAGCTTCAATTCAACTTTAAATGTTTAATGACTTATTTAGAATAAGATTTTTTAAGGTTATGGATATATACTCTATGTTTACATGTTCATTATACACATATCAAATGCATGTATCTTTGTGTGTGTTAAATATATTTAGACAGTGATGCTAAGTTTCAGATGAGACACTTTGATCATGTGTGTGTGTGTGTGTGTGTGTGTGTGTCTTTCCACAGACAAGGTGCCTCATTTCTCTCGGCTGGGTGATGTAGAGGTGAATGCCGGGCAGAATGCCTCATTCCAGTGTGTCGCCACGGGCAAAGTTTCTGAGACTGAGCCCTTCCTCCTGGAGGTGAGAAAAAGAGATCTGTATGTGTTTTTGTTTTTTGTATCTGTGCTAGTCAAGCCAACCTCAGCACCTGGATAATAGAGTGGGATTGGCGATTGTAGGAAGAAGAAGCAGCAGCACAAAGAATGAAGATAAACATTTTACATGTTTGGCATTTAGTTGACAGTCTTATCCAGAACAGCTTACAGTGGTTACATTTGCATGCACCGCTGCTGGCAACACTCCCATTCAGGCTGCTGTTAACATGAGCTTTTCAGAGTCTTAAGAGAATACACCTTTTCACAGATGGCATGTTCCAGCAGCCAAACAGTCTGCAAAGCATTGAGTTACTAATGACCCTCCTCTTTGATTTAGTAGTGACATATTTTAATACAGGTCAAAGCCAAAAAAAAAGTCTCTGTATTAGTAGTTGCATTTGTAAGTACTTTTCACTGTACTTCTTTTGGACTAAAAGTAATGCCTGTAATGCCAGGCACAGTGAGGGAGGGAGGGAGGGTTTGCTTTGATAGTCTGTTTCAGAAAATTAGCTAGTTACCAGGTTTCTCAGAATTAGTTCAAGTGTGTCCTTAGTCTCGCATTGCCAGACCTTCCTCCACAGCGCTCCAGAGGAAGGTGTGGCTAGTGTACACAGCATTCCGTGATGGGAGAAAAACGTGCTCTAATTTATTGACATTTCTTTAAATCAGTCACAATCGTTTTGGACGGTGCTAAGCACAGGCCTAAATTACGGGGCCTCTGCTAAATCGTCTCAGGAAGGATTTAGTGGAACATGTGTACGTTCAAAAGTTGTTTTAGTCGTGCAACAGAAAACTAAGACTGGACAGATAGTGTAGCTAACTGTCTGGATTTACCCAGCAGAGATTTGAGGAGCAGTTAACCATTGTCCTCCGGAGTTTAGAATGAAAAAAGAGGGGAATGTGAGAGACATGCGGCTGAAAATGAGGGACATCTGACGGATTGGGTTAAAATGTGTCCTACATTTGGATTGAAACCGGTCTAGACACTTTGAGGGAATTTTTGCCAGGTCTGAAATAATTATTGGAGTGATATATCTTACAATATCTGTAGGCATGGTGTGGAGGATTTAGGAAACTAGACCCACGTAAAGTACTACAAGTCCGGATATCTCAGCTTTAGCTGTTCTTTTTTTTCCAAATCCGTCTTCAACTAGTCCCAAACTAAATGGAAGTTCATCAATAAATTGAAAAAAGTGATTTGGCTGGGGACAAAGAGCTGTAGTCACTGTATGATGAACTGTATAGTAGTACAGGAGTTCTATAGTAAAGGAAATGGAAGCTATTATCATTATTATCAACTGGCTGCAAAATGCCAGATACAGTAGTGTAATTTGATCATGTTAAATAATGTTTGTGACCCTGAGTTTGTTTTTTAATGGTTGTGTTGTTGCAGGAAAATGAGTCATTGGAGGCTTCGGAAGATTATTAAGTTTGCGCCTCTACTTTTGTAGCATTTTGATTGTGGTGGCATTTAGTTTACTAAAGCCCCTAAAGTCATTTTTTCTCATGCATCAACTGAAAATAGGTTTTCCTGGTTTGAATATGAGCTAATATTAGTCTTCAAAAATCCATCCCTGAATGCCTCCACTCTTCCTCTGGCCTTGAAGCCTGCACATCTAAGTGCTTTTGAAATGACGGCAGCAGGGAGAAGGCGCTTTGCAAATGAGATCTCAGTCTACTTGGTGATCCATCCCTTGTGTTTCCGCCCGATTTCTTATTCCACCCGCCCCCTCCCTCTGTCTCGTCTCTGAATTGAAGCCTTTGAAGATGATCAGCATGTGGAAGAGACATTTATAAGAGTTTGCAACTTTGTTGACGGAGCTACGCGCACACACAAACACAGAGGAAGATGCAAACAAACGATACAGGGCTTGTCTTTTGTAATTGGACGGTATGCTGCTCTGAACTTCCTCTGTAAGTCAATACTCACTCTCACTCCCCGATGTGAGTCGTGTGCAGATTTGAGTCGCGCATGCTCAGATTTAAACGGTTTACGGCATAACATGTCATACTGAAATATGTGAAATCCATGAAATAATAAACCTTTCTCAATACAAACAATATCAGAAGATGGGAAAAATTTCAAAAACAATTTAGCTATCTATGTTGTTTGGCAAAACACCATTCAACTAACAACCTTTGTTGTGTTTGATGCTAACTTGTAGCCAGCAGTGAACCAACTTGGTTAAGTAGGTCCATTTTTACTGTATTGACATCACAGAAGTCTCTCGTTAGCATCTTATGGCTACTTGTCGCAAAGTGACGCATGCACAACTCAAATCTGCACTCGACTTACATCGGGGAGTGACACTTGCTTCAGCTTGCTACCTCCCTACTTTTCTCATTAAGAGAAAATAAAAACCTGGCAACAGCAGAAACTAGAGATCTATCACAAACCATTACTGCCTTCTGTTCCCCCATTTGTTGTTCGGGGCCCGTTTGATCATCAAAACTGAGTGTGCTAATTGCTGCTTTCTCTTTGATCTCGGCGGTGCTGTGGATGTCCTCTCCTGCCCAGACTCTAGCTCCTCTCCTCCACTCTTTCTTTTCTATTAAGGTAGTCCAACCAAACTGTTAGCATAATGTTTCTTCATCGATTAGCATCATCTTTCCTCCGCTGTCTTCCAGGCCAAACTGCCGATTGCTGTCTCAGATGCTATTTACATCCCTAACATCAACCCGTCCACACCTAAATTAGTTATTGCACCGACTCTTAATCATAATATGACGCGGTGCTCGCTCCCAGGCAGGATTGACTGCAGACTTGGCTCACAGGAGCTTTTATTTGCTTTAAAAAGCCTGCTGGTGGACCTAATATGTGGATACAACTTTTATGTGGCTGGTCTAAAAATCTAAAATGTGCATGCTGTACTCTGAAGTGTGACTTCAAACTGTTGAAAACAAAGAAGTAGCACAAACCTTTTTTTTTATAAAAGAAGAGACAGATAAAATTGATACCAAAGTTAGAATGAGTTATAATCTGCATCTTCAGGCACTTGTAGCCGGCCACTGTACATCTACATTTCATATTCCCCCGCCCTTATCCACATAAACCAATTCAAACATGCTGATGTCAAACCCACTTAAAACTGAGAGCAGGCGACAGTTTACATAATAATCTGCTTATTCTGTGAGAGAGCTGCATATATTGTAGCTTGCACCTGGAACAGCTTATTGCAAATGTTAGCCTCAGATTTCCTGTTTTACTGGTTGAGCCAATTGCCGGTGTGCCTGAAGCGCTGACACATTAGCATGGCAAAAGATGAGGAGCTGTCAGCAGGAGCCCCTGCGCTGGAAATAACAACTTAGGGAAGCCTGTGTCACCAACCTCATGAGCGTAAAAACGCTATTCCGCTGACATTTGTCACACATTTCTTATCTCGCCCTCCCATGTAGCTAATTTCAACCCTCCTTTGTCTTCCTGTCTGCTTTTTAGCCTGCCGCCCGTTCGTACTCCCTTGAATAGATTTCAGGTAAACGTGTTGCTCATTGCTTGCATTTTCTCTGTGTGTGTGTCAGCGGAGGAACAGCGTGGTGCTGGACACGTCCTTGCTGTCTCGGTTGAGTCATAAGCGGCTGATGGCGACTTTCCAGGTGGAGGCGCAGCGTGGGGAGCAGGACCTCTACCGCTGCATCACCCTCTCGCCCAGGGGCGCCGCCGTCTCTAATTTTGGGGAGCTCATTGTCAGAGGTAATCTAGATTTAGCAACACGTGACTAATTTAAGCAGCGTTGGGTGAGAGTTAGCAGAAGGTGTATTCCTCCTCCACTATCCAACCAGCCAACACTCCAAATTGCCAAAGTAACAAGGAGTTAATGGGATTAGTGATTCATATAATTACATCAATTTCATTTTGTAATCCCTCACAATCATTACCGAAGAAAGTAATCACATTACTTTTCTCAGTGATGTGTTACTACCTAACACTGAGTTTACCATACATTTTATATTTCATGTTGTATTTTAATGCTGCAAACTGGATTGCTTCAACCAAGTATAGTTGTGTAAATATATGCAATGACAGAAAAAAGATCTATCTATCTATCTATCTATCTATCTATCTATCTATCTATCTATCTATCTATCTATCTATCTATCTATCTATCTATCTATCTATCTATCTATCTATCTATCTATCTATCTACTGTATCTAGTCTAGACTAGTTAGACTAGTTAGACTTAATGGAATAGTTCAACATTTTGGGAAATAGCTTGTTTCTTTTTTATTCTAAGAGTGAAATAAGAAGATTGATACTAATCTGACATCGGTGCATTAAGTACAGTGCCGCAGTCAGGATGTGGTTAGCCTAGCTTAGCATTAAGACTAAAGGTATGGGGAAACAGATAGCCTGGCTCTGTCCAACATGAAAAAGAAAAGATGCCTACCAACACCTTCAAACTGTTTTTTGTCAAGGAATAGGTCTATCATGTAACTCCCCCTTGGATATCTCTTTGTGTACAGGTGTTAAACATATAAGACACACACACACACACACTACATGATGTGGGGATAAGGAATTCATGTGATGTTCGCTGGGTAGATAAGGGTCATATTATCCATCAAGGCTGAGGTTTTTATGTGACGAGAAGACAGAATTAGTTATGCAATTATTCATGCAAATAAGCTCTTATTCAACATAATTAGAGTGAAAATTGAGAATTGACTGCATTCAAGAGTCTCTCTGTCTCTCTCTGTGTCTCTCTCACTCTCAGTCCTGATGTGATTAAAAGATTTTTATGACTCAATGCTCTAACAGAGCAGAAATAATGTTATTGAAACTGTAAATCAAAAAAAGACAAAATCAATGACAGAAATCCTTGACTTTTCCTTTGCTGGCATGACTTTGCTCTTTTTTGAAGAAAATGTTTTTTTGATGGTCTTTCATTAGTGTTTTCAAGGCCGGATTTCTTTCATCTTCCTGTTATTTCCAAGTAATATCACTTTTAAACAATACCAAGAACTTTATCTTAAAAGGCTCATGAACGTAGATATTTGGTATAACGACAAGACATTCTTTTGTTGCAGTGCCCCCAACACCAATTGCCCCCCCTCAGCTCCTGCGGGCAGGCCCCACCTATCTGATCATCCAGCTCAACACAAACTCCATTGTGGGGGATGGGCCTGTTATTCGGCGGGAAATCCAATACCGGGCAAGCCAGTCCACGTGGACAGAGACTCACGGTGTGGGCTCACTTACCTATAAAATTTGGCATCTGGAGCCAGACACAGAGTACCGCATCAGTGTCCTGCTCACCCGGCCCGGGGACGGGGGTACAGGAGCACCGGGGCCCCCTCTGACCAGCAGGACAAAGTGTGCAGGTGAGTCAGTTTAGAGACGCTTTAGAACCGAGTCATTTCCTGTATCTGTGTCACTTGGTTTCACTACATGGTTTCAGGTTCTGAGTGTATTGATTGCAATGGAAGTGAAGAGGAAAACAGATTATGACCAATTCTTTCGCACATGGTCACCAAAGTAAATATAGGACCAGTTTGTCAAAGCCACATATCTCATGAACACTCTGACAATAAAATGGCATTTTTCAGACAAACAAATCAGGAGAAAATTAACTTTGACCCGTTTCTCCCTCAGGACCAAACTCTCGCGAGATCTCGCAACATAGATAAGCTAACGTACACTAACGTTCGCAAACGCAATAACAAAACACATTTTCGTCATGCTAATATAGCTTTAGGTCAGATCAAGCATTGGTTGCAGTGCAACCAGGAACTGCCAATAGCTTGTGCTGCGTGAGTTTAAATGGGGACGATATACCTATACCTAATAAACCCATAGGCAACTCACTGACTCCATGGCCACATTTGCATCACCCAAAAGCCGTTAGGGAACTGTACCATTGTTCCATCCAGGCTCGGAATAAGAAAAAGAATAACAATAATCAAAATCCATAAGTATTAGCCTTCTGCATTTTGCATCATGAATACATGTTTTGCTTGCAGCACGGTTCTATGGATGAAAGATTTCACACACCGCAGAATGCTGTGATTGACCACTCAGAAATGCTGTGTATTCATAACTATATAGCAATAGGATGTTTCTTAGTTTCTTCTAAATCTAAAGTGAAATTGGACATGTGGCTTTTGATGCATTGCTATGGCAACACTAGTGTACGTATGCTGTAAACTGAAGTCTCAAAATATCAATACAAAACAATAAACAGAAGACCATCTGGTTACTCCTGCAGTTCATGGATCCAAAAAACCCTATTTTCAGAGTGTGTTCCTGCTCTGATGCTCTGAGATTTGCCAGAGTTGTGAGCTGCAGCTGAGAGCCGCATCAAACTGTTTGACGCACCACTTAAGAACTTGTAGTTTGCCTGCAGCCGCTGAGAACAACAGGTGTGTTTGTTGTCATTGCAGCATGGAAGGTTCCTGATGCTTTTTATTTATTTCAACCGAGGCCTGCTTTTATCTACAGTCATTTACATGCAAGACATGGGTTGAAGCACCACACCCTTGGGTTAATGACTGTCTGAACTCAGCTGTGAAAGAAAGTTTTGCTCAAGAGCTGGTGTTGTGTTGAGGTTCTGGTGTCATGCAGCAGAAGACAAGCTCCTCTCGCCACCTCTCGTCTGTGTTTTAGCCGCAGTGCTGCTCATCCGGATGAAAAAGACACCCTGCCGCTCTGTCAAGTAGACGGCATGACGCCCCTGTCACCTGCCACACACTTCGATCCACTCTTGTCAGTGTCTTCGTCTCGCCCACCTCCTGTCAACTCCCATTGCTCTTATGTGAAGCGTTACCCCCGGGAGGAAGGCAGCGTATAGTTGAGGCCCTTTGACACAAAACTCAGGATGAATTTGTCTCCTGAATGTGTCACAGAGAGCAATTTCTTTTAGCACAGTGACTCCTCTTTTTGGGAGAGTCTTTGAGTGTGATATTTCATACCTACTGGTGCAGAGGATTTCAATCCCATGGGCCATTGTTGAGGGTGGCCACCTAAACCAATGATGTGCTCTTGTGCTTTTTTTTACCCAGTGGTCATGCGTTTTGTGTGGCGGGGCATTCAGTCCGAAATCAAGCACTTCCTGACATCACCCCTTTTGATTTGAACAATTATTTCCCTACATGTTAACATATATAAGAGACAATAAGTTAATTTTAAACAACCAGAACGACCCAACTACTTTGGAGACTGACCCTCAAAGTTAACCCAAATTAGACGACTACCTCTTTTAAAGACACATAGCTTGTTCAAAAATAAACAATACAGTATAGTTTTCTAATGATGGGAAAGCTAACAAACAAGGTTATTTTAAATTATAATACTAAATCAATAAATAGGCAAATTAGGAGATTTCTTGTCCCCAAATCTTAATTTGTAAAAAGCACTTGAACTTGGATTTTGTTTTTCTTCATTTTTTAGTAATGAAATAATAACTATTTGCTATAGGGTCGACAGTTCTTTACATCTCCTGAAGTTTTCATGTTATGGCCACTGAAGAAGATATCTGTGTGTTGAGTGGTTGTCCAATATGAGTGAACTTTGAGTGCCTCTGTCTCCTGAAGAGTATGTAATCCAGGTTAGTCAAACCAGGTTCTAACACTGTCATATTGGTTAACATGTAGGAAAACGTTTGTTTAAATCAGAAGTGGTGAGCTCAGAAAAGGATTGATTTCTGGTGAAGTGCCCCTGGCTACAAATAAGCTTCTTGGCAAAAATGTTGATATGCCGTTCATTTATCTTTTAACATTCATTCATTCCTGTCTCTTAATTACGTTTTGATGTAATATTGGCATGTTTCATATATGTTTTGGTGGCCTAAATTTTAGTTTGTAGGAAAATTGATAGTGTAGTATTAGTCGTATTTCTTTCATCCCCTTCATCTCAAGGCCTCAATATCTTTAGTGTCCAGATCTTTTCATGTATACCACCAAGTGCAACGCAATGAATGGCTTTGAGGACACAAAAGTGTGTGGTTTTCTCCCCATTTAAGTGACTACAGTGGTGTGAAAAAGTATTTGCCCCCTTCCTCATTTCCTGTTCCTTTGCATGTTTGTCACACTTAAGTGTTTCGGAACATCAAACCAATTTAAACAATAGTCAAGGACAACACAAGTAAACACAAAATGCAATTTGTAAATGAAGGTGTTTATTATTAAAAGGTGAAAAAAAATCCAAACCATCATGGCCCTGTGTGAAAAAGTGATTGCCCCCTAAACCTAATAACTGGTTGGGCCACCCTTAGCAGCAACAACTGCAACCAAGCGTTTGCGATAATGTGCAATGAGGCTTTTACAGCGTCCTGGAGGAATTTTGGCCCACTCATCTTTGCAGAATTGTCCTAATTCAGTTACATTAGAGGGTTTTCGAGCATGAACGGCCTTTTTAAGGTCATACCACAACATCTCAATAGGATTCAGGTCAGGACTTTGGCTAGGCCACTCCAAAGTCTTCATTTTGTTTTTCTTCAGCCATTCGGTGGTGGACTTGCTGGTGTGTTTAGGATCATTGTCCTGCTGCAGAACCCAAGTTCGTTTCAGCTTGAGTACACAAACAGATGGTCGGACATTCTCCTTCAGGATCTCTTGGTAGACAGCAGAATTCATAGTTCCTTTTATCACGGCAAGTCTTCCAGGTCCTGAAGCAGCACAGACCATCACACTACCACCACCATATTTTACTGTTGGTATAATGTTCTTTTTATGAAATGCAGTGTTCCCTCTACGCCAGATATACTTGGACACACACCTTCCAAAGAGTTCCACTTTTGTCTCATCGGTCCACAGAATGTTGTCCCAAAAGTCTTGGGGATCATCAAGATGTGTTGTGGAGAAATTGAGACGAGCTTTGATGTTCTTTTTGCTCAGCAGTGGTTTTCTCCTTGGAACTCTGCCATGCAGGCCATTTTTGCCCAGTCTTTTCCTGATGGTGGAGGCATGAACGCTGACCTTAACTGAGGCAAGTGAGGCCTGCAGTTCTTTGGACGTTGTTGTGGGGTCTTTTGTGACCTCTTGGATGAGTCGTCGCTGCGCTCTTGGGGTAATTTTGGGCGGCCGGCCACTCCTGGGAAGGTTCACCACTGTTCCATGTCTTCGCCATTTGTGGATAATGGCTCTCACTGTGGTTCGCTGGATTCCCAAAGCTTTGGAAATGGCTTTATAACCCTTTCCAGACTGATAGATCTCAATTACTTTCTTTCTCAATTGTTCCTGAATTTCTTTGGGTCTCGGCATGATGTGTAGCTTTTAAGGATCTTCTGGTGGACCTTACTGTGTCAAGCAGCTCCTATTTAAGTGATCCCTTGATTGTGAACAGGTGTGGCAATAATCAGGCCTGGGTGTGGCTAGAGAAATTGAACTCAGGTGTGGACAACCACAGTTATAGTATGTTTTAACAAGGGGGGCAATCACTGTTTCACACAGGGCCATGATGGTTTGGATTTTTTTTCACCTTTAATAATAAACACCTTCATTTACAAATTGCATTTTGTGTTTACTTGTGTTGTCCTTGACTATTGTTTAAATTGGTTTGATGTTCCGAAACACTTAAGTGTGACAAACATGCAAAGGAACAGGAAATGAGGAAGGGGGCAAACACTTTTTCACACCACTGTACTTCTGTCGAGTTAACAGAGACACAAAACACAGAGGGACAGATTTACTGCATCTTATGTACTGTTTGTCATGTACAAATTTGACGCATTCTCCCCTAAACACAAGTGCTGTATGTATCAAACGGACGCACAATGTCAGTTTAGAGAGTTTGCAAGATGCATCTCTTTCGTCATTGCATGTGCATATGCATGTGCACTCCTACATTCCAAAAGTATATTGTTACTTTCAGGTTAAGGAACCCCTATTATACTTCTTTTCAGTGAAATATGTGTACACTTGGGGTTTACTAGAATAGGTTTACATGCTCTGATGTTCAAAAAACATATCATGTTTCTCATACTGCCTATTGCTGCAGCGCCTCTTCCTGAAATGCTCTGTCTGAGCCCTCCGCCCACCTTCCTGAAAAGCCCTCTGATTGGTCAGCTCGCCCACTCTGTTGTGATTAGTCAACCAAATTCAAACAAGCCACTAGGCGGGCTGTGCTTGCTTAGGCAGCACCAATGGGCAGCATATATGAAAAACTGGGCTGGCTTTCTCAATCAGTGACACCACTAATTGAAGAATTTCAAACCGGAATGGGGACGAGACACTTAAGGCAATTGAGAAAAACTGCTGTCTATGGAAGAGAAAGTTCCAATTTTAATTTTTTTACTTTATACATCTATTAACTACACAATTACTATATAACACACTAATACGCACAATAGGGCCTCTTTAAAGATTCTGTTCTGCTTGTTGCTGTCAATGACAGTTCATGGCAGACACATATAGCAATCAGCTGGTTAAAAACTATTAAAAGTTTTTTTTTTTTTGTTCTTTTTGCCAATCTCTTTGAAAACCATTTCAGGTAAATTTGTTAGGTATTAGATTAAACTGTCATAAAACTACGGAACATCAAGATTTACAGGTTAAATTTTCAGAATTTGATACCTACAGAAACTCATTGAATATTTGCATGCCAGTAGTGGAAACCCCATGTGGTTTCACTGGTAAGTAAGAGGGTGTGCACTGATAGTCCATCATAATTCCAACATAGCTCCTGGCAGGAGGGACAGGCCTCAGTGGCAGCCCACTGAGGCAGCTGTTAAAGATGAGGAGCAGGAGATGAAATGGGCAGACCCATAGGGACTCATCCCCCATTCATCTCTTCCGCTTGCCCCGCTCATCTCTTGTCCGGCCTCCCTTTCCCTCCTTCACTCCTTCTGCCTCTAGCTAATCCCTCTGATTAGGCTAATCAAGCTGAATGTCAGTTTGGTGTAGGACTGCTGGAGGACCGGCGGGTGGAGAGCCCAGGACAGACAGAGCCTTCTGCAGTGCTGCAGTAATGATGAGTAATGGCATCTTGAGCAGACACTGAACAATCAGTCAGCGGGCCACTGGTGGCAGACCATGTTAAAACAGGATTAGACTGCTATACAGAGCTGATATTGTTAAAAACCTATGACGTCAAGCCGGTTCTTCTCGTGCACCTTTGACATGACGGGTATATTAGAATTTTTCAAAGTTAAATTTTTCCTGTATGATTGATTTATACTATTCCATGGGAAGGTTTTGGCTTGTATCAGTTGTGAAAACACTAATCCCCCAACTCTCTTCTAGGGCTGGGCAATGTATCGATATTATATCGATGCTGTGATATGAGACTATATATCATCTTAGATTTTGGATATTGTAATATGGCTTAAGTTTAGACTTTGTTTTGTTTTAAAGGCTGCATTACAGTAAAGTGATGTCATTTTGTGAACTTACCAGACTGCAGCTTTTCTATTATTTGCCTTAACCCACTTAGTCCTTATATCCACATTAGTGATGATTATTTATTTAAATTCTAACTGTGAAGATATTTTGTTAAAGCACCAATTGTCAAAAATGGTCAAAAATATTGTGATAATTGATTTTCTCCATATCGCCCAGCACTACTTTCTTCCACACTTCAGGGGAAGAGCAGACAGCTTTCAGGTCAGCGAGGACATTCCCTTCCCCCGTCTCGTCTCTCTGTCCCCTCAGAACTGATGTCTCCTCCGTGACATTGCTTGCTTCATTCCTTCACGCAGCAGCTTCTGATCTATGTTTAGTGTAGCAGCAGGGCTGTAGCTAGTAGCCCTCTCCTCTTGGCCCACAGCAGTCTGCAGCTCTGCACTGCCGGCCTGTGCCAGGCTGAAGGCATTGCCCTCCTCTTGGCTTATCTGATCTCTCAGCAGTGCACTTGAAGATCCGGGCCAGTCTACAGGACAGACATAACCCGCCGTGTGTTGGAACTGTGCATGACAGGGACACGGACATCCGCAATCACAGCTTCAACATGCCAGCAGTAATTAGGCTTCACATTGATTTTCTGCCGAGGTCGTGCACTGGTCTTCTACTGAACCTTATTTGTGTAAGGAGAGATGGGAATGTAAAATATTGAGTTGCATTCTATTTCTTCAGGCAGTTTTAGTTTTTCATTGATTCACCCCTCTGTAACCTCGATTGTAAAGTCAGCTGCAACTGTCTCCTTTTCCCCATTGGTATTTCTCTTTTATGCTGTACTGGGTAAGAGTTTTAGGTAAAAATATTCTTGTCTTGGCAGTATACATCTCATCATACATCTCAACTTGTGCTGCAACAGATAACAGCATCTCATCCCTTGTGACTTACAATAAACCATCCCAAGATGGTCCCAGCCTGGATGGGGTGTATAGTCGCTCCAGCATGCTCTGGGTCTGCATTTGGTTCTCCGTCCAAATGGACGCTTCAAGAACAGTTCTACAAGGAAGCATTCAAGAGGCATCCTGATTAGAAGTCCGAACCACCTCAACAGGCTTCGGTTCTTAGCAACCCCTTCCCAATGACCGCAAGCTTTTATTGGTCTAGGACCAACGTGTAGTAGAGTTTTAAACATAGACTGTATAAAATAGGTTTTAAAACGCTGCAATGCTCTCCCTTCTCTTCATTGAAGCCTCCATGTTTACAGGCTTGTCGTGGTGCGCATGTGATGTCCTATAGGTGCCAAAAGAAATTTGTTTTTGTACTGCCAATTTGCTTTGTTTTGTCATGGTTCATTTGTCATGAAACATTACACTTCATGAGAAAACAATCGTGGCAGAGAATCGTGATATCAATTTCAAGCTAAAAAATCATATTTCATATTTTCCCCAAATCATGGCCTGAATCGCAGGCCTACTTTCATGTCTCTCGGCTGAGTCACAAAAACAGTTTTTGACTCTAATATCCCTCCTCTCAAAAACTATTTGCATTTTCTACCTGCAATCTCATAGATTTACCCAAATGCTCAAAGGATTTTCTGGTTTTGAGTATTGATTTCTGTCAGGGAGCTTCTTCCTTAAGACAGTTTAACATGTTTTCTTCTGTGGCCCCTTTGGTTTCCTTTGCAAAAGCTGGTAAACATAAGCTGCTCACTGTTTGAACTTTATTGATGTCATTTCTGCTTCCTGTCCCACTTCAGAGCCCATGCGTGCCTTACGAGGTCTGACAGCTGCGGAGATCCAGCCCCGGCAGCTGGGCCTTCAGTGGGAGCCGCTGGGCTACAACCTCACCCGCTGTCACACCTACTCCTTGTCCCTGTGCTACCGCTACTCCATGCCAACAGGGGGCAGCGGAGGGAGCAATGCAACCATCAGAGAGTGCCTGTCCGTGGATCGCAACACCTCTCACTTTACCTTAAGAGACCTGCCACCCTTCCGCTCGGTCCACGTCCGGCTGGCGCTGGCCAACCCCGAAGGCAAGAAGGAGAGCAGAGAGGTTACCTTCCAGACTGAGGAAGACAGTGAGTAGGCCGTTTTATGTGACCCAGTGGGTAGACAAAAGATGCTAAAATAAATGCATTAGTTAATCTGTGCAAATCTTCCACTGCATCATTATGGAGAGCAGGAAGTTATGTTATGTATGCACACAAGCTCTTTAGAGTCATCGTTTCTTAGCTCTGGCTTCAGAACTTCTTGTTTTTTCTAGTTTTCTTTGCATGCTCTGTCACGCTCAGATAATTATTGTGCATTGCTTACGCACAACCATGCCTTTAGTCATCCAGTGCCAGCAAAAAAAAAAAAACACAAATATTGACTCACAAAATAAGCTGGATCAGCGTAACTAAATGGAAGATCAGCCTTATAAATGGAGACCAGTGGAACATTAATCAGCTCGGGCCATGGCCGGAAGCAAAATGGCAAAATGATTTTGCTTATCTCTGTATTAATATTTTCCTGTGTACATCAGCAGAGTTAGGCACATTCTCATGCAAATTCCCAGAGTGGAAGTACAGAAGGTCAAACAATTGTTCTGAAGAATAAGCAAGACTCAGTGAGATTTTTGAACCAGAGGATTGAGTGGGAGGGACTGGTGGCTATGATATGAAATTGGCAGCATTTGTCTTTCTATTGCATTAGAATGGGTTTTACAGTCAATTCAACAGCAAGATTCAGATGTGCCAAGCAGTGCAGGAGATATGAAAAAACAGACTTAATTAGCTACACCTACACATTGCTGTCTTGTAGGCAGTAGGAAATGAAATGAATTTACATAAATGGAATAACGTACAGCATGGTTTTTTTCACTCGTTAGGTTTGAGTAGTTAGAAAGTGACAAGTTAAAACACACGTGTCAAAAAAAAGAGGCTTTTTTCCCTCCCTATTTACTAGATATGTTGAATGTTAGCACCAATGGAAAGTTTTGCTTTTGAGCAACTGAATGCCAGTCTGACAGACTGACATTCCCATATCCCCCTGTCACAAGGAGAGCCGCCATCACCGTCACAACTACAGTAATTGAGCCGCAGCCGGTGACAGTTCCTCCTGCCAGTTTCCTATGGGCTCAACAATCAAACACTGGTGTAGCACTTTGCCTATGTGTGTCTCTGCTTCTTCAAGGAAGCAGATTTGCCTGTCAGTGTTTCATGGATACAGCTGGATGTTCTTCTAACATGTGTTGCCTACCACCGCTTCAGCCTCTAAGTGCAACAGACATGCCAAAGGAGTTTCATAATGCAAGAGAGTAGCATTCAGTAATTCAGTCACTGTTAACACTCACGCATAGAGACGATATACTACCTTTGCAGCAAGAAAAAAGTCACAGCTACTTTATTTTTTAAGCTTTGGAAGCATTGGAATTACAACATACAGTGATGTTAAACAATTAGTTTTTTTTCTTTATATACAGTAGCATAAAGCTACTCTGTCTCAAGGACTGTTTGAAAAAGTAACTTTGGTATGGTTTGGTAAGTACCCTAGAATAACACATAATAATATAAATAACACAAAAGATGTACAAACATTAACTAACAACAACAAAGACACAATTCCCAACATGATTTCTGGTATTATTATTTATAGCACTGCTACTTCTGCAGAGTGATTAACACAACACCTGAAAAGCACTGTTGTTACTCTCGGCTCCTCGCCACGAGGCTTCTCAGGTGCTGCGAGCAAATCACTCCGCCCAAGTAGCAGTGCTTCGCCTTCTGTGGAGGATAGTTCCCGGTATGTATACGGTTAGAAGATGGCTGTGTCTCATGTGACCTTGTTATTTGTACACACTGTGACTATACAAATCACAACATTTAAATAGGAACATGTATGCATTATTTTGTCACTTATTGAGACCAGTAGGCTAGTTGGAGCGGGTTACCTCCAGCATCTGTGCTAAGCTAGGCTAGCGGTGGGTGCATTAAACAGAGTTACAGTGCAGATCCACCTGGCTGTGCGGCGCTTTTGTCGCACCACGCTCCACTTTATTCCTATGGGTGATGTCAAGCGACTTGAACACTGCCGCAAAGCCTCCCGGGAAGGCGGCGCTGCAAAAGCTGGCCAATGCCCATCTTTATGCAAATGAATCCTTTGACTGCACCGCGACTATCCAATAGAAGTAGACGAAAATCTTTCAAACTGACCTTTGTTGTTCTGAAATGAAGACAGATTCAACAACTACATGGCATATTTCTCACTTAAAATTTTTTCAGAAACACATTTTGTGAACTATCTTTGTAAAATATAAAATTGTATTCAGTCTGAGCCGCCATGACAGTGGTTTGAAATTCTCATGCAGCCAGACTCACGTGACACATTCGTCCAATAGCTGCCAGTCAGGAGAGTGGAGCATCAATCAGATGTATTACGTTGCAACGCCACGCTTCAGTCGCGTCGCAAAAATGAGAGATGAGAAGGGTATGTATCAGAATCAGAATCCGCTTTATTGACCAGGTATGAAGACACATAGGAGGAATTTTCCTTTGGAGCATAGTTGCTCACAATGGGCTTACACATTCAAATCAAACAAACAATATATACACACTAATATATACATACTATAAACAGAAACAGAACAATACGGAGGCATGAGTGCAATGAAGAGTCCAATAAAAATTATTTAAATGTGGAACATAGTGCAAAGGGTACTGGGATAAATAGTATTGTTATTATTTTATAATATGAACAGTATGAACATTATGAACAGTTCTGAAATAGGAAATGAGAATGATGAATAAATAACAAATAATAAGTGAGATGAGAATGGGAATGATGAGTAAATAATAAATAAGTGAGAAATGGGAATGATGAATAATACTAAATAAGTGGAATAATAGTGGAACCAGTAAACAGGTGCTATTTGGAGGCAGTGTTACTGGGTTATTGACCAGAATTGAACCTGACACTGTGGGTCAATGACTGTGGTCAATGTATGGACTTATCTAACTCTGGGGGATACAGTGAATAAGCTAAAGTTTCAATAAATTGGCGTGTTCCTTTAAGTATTATTAATAAAGAATTAAACACTGAAAAATGATCAGGACTAATCTAGATATAATAATCAGGGATGATTGACTAGTATATTTTTTTGTCACTTCAGGAATACAATTGCTAACATTGATATCATGACTAATATGGCCTAAACTATTGAAATTAGGACTAAGTTGTTGCTAATAACCAGAAGGTTTGATATAACATATTACATAATGCTGCTTTTTTACAAGAGTGGGTGTGGAATTGCATAATTTCGCATCTTTAACTTAAAAGCAGTGCAGGTATTTTTGCACACTGTATTATTCATGGTGTTATTTTGCTTGCACTTTAATTTCCTGTATCTTCCTAAATGTCCTTCCTAAATTTAAATTTTTGTTTAATATGTTTCACTAGAAATGGATGTAGCCAGGTTTATTCTGGAATCCTTTCAGGTGGGACATTGTTTTATCACCTCCCTGCACAAAACTATCAGACTTAGTAACCTATTATCTTTTCTCAGCTTGAGAGCTCTCTTAATTCTCATTGTGTGACATTGTAAGGCTAAAAGGCTGTAATCACTGAGTGGTAACCACAGCGCACCAGAACCACTATGAACGGAGATAAGGAATTAGTAAATTGTCTAGCACTTTCCACCCAAAAAGTGGGTGAGGTCCTTTAGGGAGATGCATCTCATTAAGCGGGAAAAAGTGCAGACTCTTACTCTGCCAGTTCACAGGTTGGATTACATTGCTGTTTCTCTGTCAGTGAAGGTGCTAAAGAAGAAAAATCGACTGTCATCCTCCTAGACACGGTGCTCTGTTATCAGACAGTAGAAGCCAGAATCTCAATTCATCCTGAGGGCTGGGAGCAAGCCGGTCCTACGTTTCTTTTCATCACCCCCCCCTTCTTCTCTGTCTCTCTATCCCCTCTTTATTCACCCTCCTCCATCCCTCCCTGGCCCTGTTCCTTTTTCACTCTGTCAAAGGTGTTTTTACCCCCTGGTATGCCTGCACAGGAGTCCATTAACTTGAGACCCAAGTGTTTGTTTCAGAGAATGTTGTTTTTCTCTCCTGCTGTAGTTCCTGGCGGCATTGCTCCAGAGTCCCTGACCTTCACCCCGCTCGATGACATGATCTTCCTCAAGTGGGAGGAGCCTGTAGAGCCCAACGGTCTCCTCACGCAGTACGAGGTAGGATACTTTGTTGAGCATGCATAAATAAATCCACAACTAAACTGCAACCTTCTCACCACACACTTAGGCTACATTTACGTTGCTAGGTTTTGTTTTTTTAAGCAGAGTTTTGTGGTCAGAAGTGTTTTCAAGTGTCTCCGGTTTAGGGCCTCTGAAATGCCAGAGCAGAAAAAGGAGATTAACGTTTTTAATCCAAAACGTAGCAATGGGAATGTAGCCTTAGTCATGTACGAAAATCCACAATGATACTGGAAGCTTCTCATCACACACTCAGACTACGTTTACACGTGAGTGACTATTTTCATAAATGGACATTTCAACCTCTCTGGTTTCAAAATAACATTGTGCACAGTTGTCAGTTTTCAGAAAAGTGTTAATTTACACGTACCCGTGTATATATGCCGTCAAAGCCGTAGAGAGCATGCCAAACCTGTAGGTGACAGTGTAACGAGAAGCCCACGTCAGTCAATCTGAATCCAGAAAATAGCAACAACAGCAACGAATCACTTTCCCTCTCTTCTCTTCCTCAGCTCCCTAAAACCTCCGGTTATCTCAGTTTACGTGCAAACAAAGATTTCAGAAATCTCCACTCTGGCTGGAGTTTTTAGAAAGACTCGTTTTCAGAAACAAATTCTCCGTTTGCATGTACACAAAGGGCAGAAACAAAGGAAAATGTCTCAGTTTGTCAAAAATAACCATGTACATGTAAAAAGGGCCTCATAGTGCGTTCCATTTACCTTGGAAGCAGGATCTGGGAATGACCTCATACCCGAGTTGATCACATACCATTAAACAAGTCTGATGTTGCTGGGCTGGATCAGTGGGTAGAGCAGGCGCACGTTTACTTGGAGATTTATGCCTCAATGCAGAGGTCCAGGATTCAAATCCGACCATTGACGATTTTGTGCACGTCTTCCCTCTGTCTTCCCTTTCTCACCTAGCTGTCCTATCTAATAAAGGTGGAAAAGCCCCCAAAAAAAACAAAACAAAAACCAAGTTATTGCTCTACCTAGGTTAGTCATTGTTATACCAGTTGATAACAACACATTAGCGTAACATGTCCACAGATAGACATTGGACGGTACTGTGTGAACAACTGATTTAATCAGACTCAACAAAGACATAGACATTAACTGTGTACTACAACTTTCATTGCTGTTGATGCACGGACGGAGCAGCCGTGTTGTATTTCAAAGTTCACTTGCTCAGGGTACAGTGACTCCGGCTTAGAAATCCAAATTTTCTACTTCCGAGTACAATTGTACTTCTCCAGGTTTAGGATGTCGTTTACCTCTTGCCAATATTAATTTTACTCATCCCCTGTCAGAATAATGACTCAGATCAGGGAAACATGTCCTCTGCCCCGTATAAAGACTGTACTGCTCCCCCTCTTTCATTTCCCCCAGGCTTTATTTTTCTGGTTGTTGCCTGAACGCTAGTAGCAAATATGAGCCTGAGCCACTGGAGTGTGGAGGACCCACTTTTCACAGTTCATGGAATTTACTGTACATGTTCATATGGTAATGAAGCTGAAGCACAGACTTCAGGCTGTAATTACATGGGGGAAAACCCCTCTAATTACTTATTTGCCTAAGAGATGACTCAACAAGGGGGCAACTTTAAATGTTTCTAATTAATTATTGATGGCCCCATATCAACCTTTGTAGTATGGGCTTTGGAGCTTTTTTCCCGTTAGCAGATGTGATGGCCCACTATGGCTTCACACATCTGATGGGAAGAGAAACTAGTTTTCATTCACAAGATGCTTGGAAAGTAATGGACTAGGCAGGGAGTTGTGTAGTGCTGTAACGTTGCTTCGCATACAGATGAGCTGCCCTCATCCCTAACCTCCAAATACTAATGCTCTGAATGTACCAGACTAGATTTCTTCTTTAGGTCGATACCATTGTCAGTATTGGAGAGTCACAAGTCTGCTAACAAAATATCAGCCAATACAGTATCTGTTTGTTTTCAGGGGAGTTTGTTACCACATATGGGACGGCACCTGGGGGGCCGTCACACAACCTTGACAAAGTGTACATCAGTGGCCCAAAGCTTAGAGATTTGTTTGAACTATTTCCCAGTCCAAATCTCACAACAAACAGGAAGGCAAACATATCACAACAGCAACATTTACCTTTTCCGTTGCCTGAATGTAGTGGCCTATACTCACTGAGCATTTCCATTGACTCCAATGACCCCTTTTGTCTGCCTGGACAAAACCTAAAAAAGCAACAATGGCAAATACTCAATGTTACTGAAATGTTATGGTCACTACATTTAGAATAGGGTGTTTACAACTCTATTGGGTTCAAATATATGTATATTAATAAATTATATTATAATTATATATTTTTATCCTGTTTTTGACTTTGCCTCAAGTATCATATACCCCAGTAAAATGTATCCGTGATAAGCTAATATGGGTCCATAACATCAGTTGTGCTGATATATGGGTCAGGCCCTCAATATATTTACAATGGTGGCTGTGGCTAAGAGGTAGAGTGGTTGCCCACGTGTCCCTGAGCAAAATATTGAACCCCAAGTAGCACCCCGGATTCTGTGTGCATAGCTGTCCACTGCTCCTAGTACTTAGGATGGTTTGCATGCAGCAATTGAATTTTACTACGTTGAACTGTCAATGTGAGTTTTGTTTTGGGTTTTTTCAGAAAGGGGACTTTGTCAACAGTATAAATGGCTTGGGCTCACCTTATGAAACTTCTGGGAAAAGGGAAAAAAAATGAGAACTGAGTTACTGTATTGATCAAAGAACAGTTAAAATACTTGACAAGAGGCATCATCTTGTTTGCTTTACCAGCTAATCCAGAAAAGTGTGGAAAACCAGGCCAGCAGCAACAAGGATTTGATACAGAATCTAGCCAAGTCTGATTATCAGTGGCTAAGTACAACAATAGATTTATTAGCTCTGCGCTGTAAGGCGCCATCTTAAGATTAATTGAGAGGCATTTCTCGTGAGAGAGCCTTTAAACAAAATGCCATCTAAATTCAATCTTTCAGGTTGTGTGACTATTAGTCTGTAGGCTTTGTACAGTAAGGTTCATTTGGACCTAATAGTGGTACAAGTTGGGGGATGCTTACTATGACCTAATTTGAACACATGCGTAGTGAAAGCCAAAACTCTTGAAAACTTTTGAAAGTTTGATCCTTTCCATACACTCAAAAACTCATAATGGGTGTTTTTATCGGTTTATTTGTCGGTCCACCACTTAAAGGAGAATTCCGGTCGATTCCTACACGTAGCTCTGTTGTTTGGAAATTTGGAGTGCTGTCAGTAGAAAGAAAAATGAAAACCATCGGTGGTCCCTACACCGTGTTATCCTCCTGCTAGAGTTAGCACCCAACAGACTTAAACAGGGCAAGTTTTAAACATGTTTTTAGCTTCTAAACATGTTCAAAATGTCATTAAAAGTGCCTACCCATGTGCAGTGATTCCTTCTGAGGGAAAACAGCGAATCTGACTGCTGGAGATGTGAAGGAAAGGCATAAAAGTTCGTAGCTGACTGAACAAGCTGATTTCTCTGTTGGCTGTTGAAACAGGTGATGTCCCTTATGTTCTAAAACCAGCCTCTGGAGACTTGACCAGCTGAGTCGCAGCAACGCCATCAGTTGGTTAGACTGTTGCAACTTTTCCATGCAAACGGTTTTATCTCCTTGCAAATCTTTGGCCTGAACTAGGCTTTAGATTTTCATCAAGCAGCATCATCCGGTCATAATTTAAATATATCTCGAACTTCATGTCATAACCTAATACCTGCTAACTTGACTTATGTGTCAATAGGATTTGGAAAAACTTGTCCATGCTTTCATCTTCATCTGGGACAGGTCTACCTTCTGTCCCCAGAGTCTGAACTAAACAGAGTGAAGCAGCGTTCAGTTTCTATGCTCATCATATCTGGAACAAACTCCCAGAAAAGTGCAGATCCGCTGCTACTTTCAGTTCTTTTAAATCAAGGCTGAAGATCTTTCTTTTTGATGCTGCCTTTCCTTAAATGATGATGTTCATTTCTTTAATGTTTAGTTTCTTATGATGAATTTTGTTGAGGAAAAGGAATAAGTATAAAGGTTGTGTAATACAGAGAGAGAGACTCGAAAGGTAACATTTTAAAGAAAAAGTGTGAATGTGTAGTGTAGAAAGATCTGAAAATCGCGCAAATACGGTCGTTAAGTAGACACGAAAGTCAGCACTAGATTGGCTTAATTAGTGTGAAGAAGAGTCCAAGGAGACGAAAGGTAACGTCTCTAAAAATAGAGTCGTGAAGGGTAGTGACACTGAGGGTGATCACGAAAGGTAGCACTAAAATTGACTAATTAGTGTGAAAGTAGTCTCAAGTGGGTTAGGGTTAGGGTATTGTCTGTCTTAATGTTTTTATTTTTAACTGTTTATACTTCTGTTTTTTTAACAAATTTTGTGTAAAGCACTTTGAATTGCCCTGTTGCTGAAATGTGCTATACAAATAAAGCTGCCTTGCCTTGCCTAAACGAATGACATTCCCATCAGCCTCAGCTGTACATATGTACATGTATGTATGCTAACACGCTAAACTATGATATGGAACATGGTAAAACTTATACCTGTGTAACAGGTAACAATGTTAGCATTGTAGACATTAGGACAGAGCACCGTTGTGTCAAAGGAAACCTTCCCAGCTGCTGGCATGGCTGTAAATTCTGGTTTTCTTCACCCCCCGTTTCCAGATCAGCTACCAGAGTATTGAGTCATCAGACCCTGGCATTAATGTGCCAGGTCCTCGTCGCACAGTGTCCAAGCTGAGGAACGAGACCTACCACATGTTCTCTGGCCTGCATCCTGGAACCACCTACCTGGTGTCAGTCCGGGCCCGGACCGCCAAGGGGTTTGGCCAGACGGCACTCACTGAGATCACCACCAACATCTCTGGTGAGGCCTTGTGCTGACTGCTGTACCATTTTGTGTGTGTGTGTGTGTGTGTGTGTGTGTGTGTGTGTGTGTGTGTTTTAGACCGTAAGAGCGAAGTATGGTCATGAATGGTAAACGCCAATAATGACACAATGCACTTAAATGCTGGTAATGTATGCAAATTATGCCAGATAAGGCATCATGGGTATTATTCAAATTTATTTATTTTATTTTTTTAAGCATTTGCAGACAATAGCAAAGAAGACAAAGTGATGACTTGTAATTCGCTTCTTTTAAAGAGCTTTTGATTAAATGACACGCATGCGTTTAAATTATACAAATTATCTTCATTTTCCCTGAGCCAGACAGCTTTCTGACATGCAGTGCCTTCGTTTGATAAACTGAGAGCAGACCTGTGTTGTAGTAAATGTTCAGCTTGAATGGTTTGGCTGAAAACAGCTTTGTTCAGCCAACATCGTCTCTAACTGAGTCTGTGTTTACCATTTCAAGGCGACACAGCAGCTCCGAAGTGAAAGAAGCCCTGTTTATGAGTGGAAAGGGTGTCTGTATGGATCGTGAGATCGTTCTGGAAAATGTGTCTCTAGGGAATGGGAAACACTCTCATCTACAAATGGGTGTCTGCAAGTGTCTGTGTCACTAATTGTGTTTACTCTGATGGAACAGCATGTACTATTGCGATGTTTTCCCAAAGAAAAATACATGGAATATGTCAAGTGTGTGAATGATTAGGATTTTTCAAGGAATCTATTCAGACAACATCACTTTCTTTTTTTTCTCATTTCTGGATCAGTATAAACCTTGAGCCTTGACCCCTATGCAGCCTGAGTAGATATTGTTCCAAGCTTTTTTGTTTTGTTCGAAAACTTATGCTCTTGCTTGTACAGGAAGATCAGTTTGGACCTAACAGTGGTACAACTGGTCTTTTCTGGGTTTTAAAGGCTGCATTACAGTAAAATTATGTCAATTTTACCAGCTTGTGTAGCTGTTCTGTTATTTGCCTTTAACACTTAGACATTATATCCACATTACTGATGATTATTTATCTAAAATCTAAGTGTGTAATTATTTAGTGAAAGCACCAATTGTCAACCCTATAATATCGCCATCAATGTATTTTGTCAAAAATATTATAATATGGACATGCGTATAGCTCACACAGTAGAGCAGTGTCCATATACGCAGTGGTCCGGGGTTCGACTCTAACCTGCGGCCCTTAGCTGCATGTCACTCCCCCTTTTGCTCCCCTTTCATTACTTCAGCTGTCCTGCCCAAATGCCCCAAAAAAAAAAAAAAAATAGGTTTTGATATTTGATTTTCTCCATATGGCCCAGTCCTAGCCAACAGCTGTCAAGGTAACCAATTCAACGTGCAGCATCACATGCTGTCTCCTGGCTCAGCCGTCAGAAAAGCCCATTGGGGAGCCAGATCCAGCACCGATTTCAGAAGCAACAAGAAAGTGTAATGTTTCACTATTAGTCTTTTAATAATTCATGCTGGATTTAAGCACCTAACATGCGCTGGCTCAAACCCTCCTCGACACCGCCATGTATAATGCAGACCTCAGCTGCTGTGTGCAGGCGGGAGTGTGTGTTTTCTGGATGACAGGTTACACAAGCAGCTTTTACAACAAGCATTAATGCCCTGCCTCCGTAGCAGAAACATTTCCAATTCCATTTTGGAGCCTTTTTGTTTTCGGCTTATCTGTTGTACCAGGATAGCCATTTGCTTCACTACATACTCCAGTTAATTCACTCCCTGTAGTAAACAGAGATGGGAACATTCAACCTCATTGTCCCCGGAGCTTTGCTGAGGTTGTGCAGCTTTGAGATCTGTCCTAATTATATTATAAGGGCCTCTTGTTTTCTCTGTAGTTGGCTGCTGTTTCTAGTCATCATCAGTCAATTGCACAGTGTGGGAGGCCTCCATGTACTCCAGCACACAAGGGACTTGTGCGGGTAATGAATAAAGATAGCACACTACTATTTCATGTATTGGTGGAAAGATTACTAAAATATCCAAGCACAAGTGCAGCTACATGACTTTAAACTCAAATCTAGGACGCCCAGGTAGCTCACCTGATAGAGCGGACTCCCATATATAGAGGTTTACTCCTCAACGCAGCGGGCCCTGGTTCGACTCCGACTTGCGGCCCTTAGCTGTGTCATTCCCCCTCTCTCTCCCCTTTCATTTCTTAAGCTGTCCTGTCATTAAAGGTCGAAAATGCCCAAAAAATAATCTTAAAATCTAAACCAAACAGATTTGATCCTTCTCAGGAAGAGTGTTGAGCGAGGCACTCAGGAAGTGTAATAGGTTACTTTTTTCTTATTATGCTTTCAAAACAGGTATAATACTTTACTTATAACTTAGTAACGCGTTACTGCCCAATACTGCTCAGATAATGCAAACATGAATTGATATCTTCCACAGTATTTCAACTTCTTTTGACTCTGGTTCCTGTGCTTTATTTATCCTCTCAGCCCCGGTGTTTGACTATGAAGACATCCCGTCTCCACTGAGTGAGTCGGAGAGCACTATCACTGTGCTGTTGCGCCCTGCGCTGGCAAGAGGGGCTCCAGTCAGGTACAACTAATGCACTGCTCCCTCCTACACCAGCATTCATTCAGCACTCTTCCACACTCTTATATATTTATAGCTGCAGTCAAAAAGAGTTCTCTTTTAGCACCTGAAGACTTGCAGCATAGCAGGTAAGATTTTAAGTACAATGTTTGAAGAACCGGAGAAGTTTTCTGTTAACTTTTTGTACAACATGTATATGTTTCAAATGGATTATATCTGTTCCTTTAATAGAGTGAGGTGTTTTCTGAGCTAGTATTGAAATAACGGCCAAACACAAGGAGAGAACCAAATTATAGCTCTCTGTGTCCTGAAACCTTTACCATGTCAGACAGTGCTGGAATGACAGCACATGCCAACCAGTCACATTTGCCCAGTTGACAGCTGTGTCACTGTAACAAGCGTCACACTCCAATTTCAGACCGGTTTCAGGCTTGAGAAAAACAGAAGCACAAGGCTGTGAGGTATACAAGGCTCTGCCAAAGACAAACAGAGCAGGATTTTAAAAATATATTTTGCATTTAACGTTTGGTGTCTTAGTAGTACAAGTAGTAGTAGTTTACGGCTCTTGAATGTTTTATGTGAAGTACTTTGAGTTGCCTTTTAGCTGCAATGTGCTAAAATAAAGCTGCATGCCTTTCAATGCCGTACATATGATAAAACATCAACATTCATATAGTATATTTAGATATATTACATATTTTTTCAGTTATTTTCCATTTTCCAAAGCTTTTGGTATTTGTTTTGGTATTTTGCATCAAATGGAAGCACTGTACCATCTGTGATTTATGTTTTTTATTCTCTTTAGCTTCTTTTTTCTTTCATTAAAAGAATAATAATTGTAGTTGCTTCCATAAATACAAAGCATCATTTTGCACCCCCCTCCTTCCCACGTCCCCTTATGGAAGAATGGGCACATTTGGCTGTCATTCCTGTTATTAATTATCATAGTGTACTAACCAAAATGTGGTTTCTTTCATTGCTTAAAAAAACAAAAAAGAAGTGACGTGGGAGAAACAGGTGCAGTCAGACAATCAGATGGATTGTAAATAAAGCCTTGGGTTAGCCAAACTTATTTAAAGAGAAAACAAAGACACACTTGGTGCATACTGCAAACATCCATCACAGTTTACAGACTGCCTTCCTGTCATGTAATCAACCATAGAGGTTGCTTTGTCAGTGTATATTTGTATGACTGCATAGTAGCTTGTTTAGCTCCAATGGTCCTTTGCAGTGGTGGATTGTAACCAAGTACTTAAGTACATTTACAAAAGTACTAAAGTTTGAGGTACTTGTACTTTAGTTGAGTCTTTTCTTTTCATGGCACTTTCTACTTCTACTCCACTACATTTCAGAGAGAAATATTCTACTTACTTAGAGTAATTTTACTTTTTATACTTTAAGTACATTTTCCTGATGATACTTTTACTTGTAATATAGTATTTATTACAGTGTGATATTAGTACTTTTACTTCAGTAAAGGATCTGAATACTTTCACCACTGGTCCTGTGTGCTCCACCCTGTCCTGCTGCAGTGCCTACCAGGTGGTGGTGGTGGAGGAGGACGCTTCCCGGCGGTTGAGGAGGAGGGAACTGGGCTCCGTTGACTGTTTCCCGACACCAAACTCCCACGGCGAGGCGCAGGCCAAAGGGGCCCCGCATTACTACACAGCGGAGCTGGCTCCTAGCAGTCTGCCCGAGGCCACGCCCTTCACCGTGGGCGACAACCACACCTACAACGGCTACTGGAACAGCCCTTTAGACCCCACCAAAAACTACCTCATCTTCTTTCAGGCCACCAGCAACTTCAGAGGGGTAAGAACCATTAAGATGCCTGACAGGGCTCTTGTATCTGGAGCTCAGACACGCTGCTCTTATGTTTGAGCAACCTTCACAGTCAATTTAGATTTATGTCGAGGAAGTCGGAAGGCTGTATGCTGGAGGCACTACGAGAAAGGAAGCAGTCCCTCTGCATAAACAAGGCTTTATTTGTTACCAAATGAGGTGATGTAGTTTTAGGATGGCTTTGGATTTGATTGTTTCACACTGGTAAATCTTGGACTTATTAATATTGCATTATTTCTCAATGAAAATCATTCAAAAACACCATAAGTGGCCAAATCACTCTTAATAGCTTTCACAAGATAATTACAATGTGTATTCATGCAGTTTTTGTCCAGTTGTCAGATTCCCTCACAGTCAAGCTCTTTGAAAATCTTTTTGTCAGTGGAGAAAAATCAAACACTACCTCCCAGGCTTAAAACGATCTGAAAAGGAACTCTTGGGCAATAGAATACGTAATTGAAGCATGAATAAGAAATGTGCTGGCCAGTGTGCACAGCACAGGGCCCCAGGAAGTGCACCAGCTTTTGAAGCCAATTTGACATAGCGGCCAAACAGTGAAAACACAACTTCTGTGTCCGTGACTTGATGCAATGGGACCTAAAAAGACTTTACCCTACAGACTTACATGGGAAAAGAGACATCTGCTGAGCATCATAACCCTGCAAAATGACTCACTCAATATCAGAATTTGATCCATTCGTTCCGATAATATTTGGCAAGTCTAGAAGAGCCGCACAATTATAGCATTTAATCCCCATTCAAGTTAGTGGAGCGTTAAACTGGAAGTAGCCGGCTCGGCCGGCAGAGGTTTTTAGCGTGCCTGCTCCATGAGCCCCCATAATGTGAAAGCAGCGCCGATCATCCTGGTACTTTTATACAAGGAAGTTTAAAGGTCCAATATGTAATATGTTTACTGTAATAAATCCAAAAATTACACTAATGCATCATAGGTTATTAAGAAAACATGCTAAGTTAAAATACTACCTGTTAAAACGTAAACCCAGGAGGCTACAGCTGTAACGTTAGAACAGCCATGAAGGCAGCAAACATACAAGCTGGATCAATGACGATAGATTCTACTCTAAGTGTTTCTAACAGTGGCGTGACCAGAGACGTAACAAACACTGGGTAAATATCTGAAAGATGGGACAGCTTAGAGTCCAAAAGGACGCAGAGTTGGCTACTTTCCTCCTGAACAGGTAGCTTAGCATTAGCTTCAGGCTAATTTATTACTACTACTAGGGGCAGCCATTTTATGTCAACATTCGCATACTCACATTGAATAATATAGCTGTAGTACCTGAGTTGTTTACTTACTTGCAAAAGCAATTGTGACACAGCCAGTAAAGTGCTCTCAGCCTGGCAACCTCTGTGAACTTTGAGTCTGGGGAGGAGGGGTGGGGGAGACGACTCTCTCCAGTATTTTGAATTTGGACTGCAGTAACTATTTTAAACACTAGCTGTCAGTATTCGAAATTGCATCAACTTTTTTGGCTTCATGCGCTATTGAGCATCTCTTATAGGCATGAACAGGGCTCCGGCTGGAACTCTGCATACAGATTTTATTATACCTACATCTGTGGCACAGAATCATAAGGCCCCTATGGAGCTCATGTGCTTCTGCCTGGCTGCAGCTTTTAATCGAGATATCAGTATCTGAGTCTTGAGCAGATGCAGCCAGTGTCCTCTGGGTGCTGCCAGCTGGGCCTCCAGATCCAGGGAAGAGCCTAGTTGGCCTCTTGTCCAGGTCAGGGCCGACACACTGCATCTGACTGAAATCTGAAATCAGCGGGGAGCTTTACCCATCATGGACCACCATTTGTGACAATTCTCCCTTAAGACCAAATTAAAAGCTCTGTTGACACAGCAGCTCTGAGCTAACACAACAAACTGAATATTATATTTCATGTTGATAATTGTCTGTTTTGTCCTGCAAACATTGTCAGCTCCAATCTGTTTTCTAATCTACTGTGGTCGAGAGATGGGCCGCCCACGGGGATAAATAATATTATTTTGACAATTACCCTGGATAAATGAGATGAACAAGGCTTACCATGGGCCGCCATTGAATTGAAGTAAAGTAATTGCTTTGGCAGATAGGCCTTCAGTGGGGCTTGAAAGAAGCGTGGTTAGGGCTGCCAGTTTCTTTTGACACACACAAGCAGGAAAGAACACACACTTTTCTATGTATATTTTCTCCCTATCATGTTTGTAAGAGTTGATATCTAGACTAAACAGGAAAATAGCAGCGTGTTGTTATTTCATTTTCACCCCTCTGTATACCTGTCGCTCATCCCAGTGTTTCACTTACTGAATATACTGACCTGTATGGGGTAATTTGGGTTCTGATCTGTTTTTGATCCAGCTTAAGATTGGCAAAATACCCAAATTTGTTAAGCTAACAGATCTAGAATTGCTTCTTTTATCTGTCCTTTTGTCTCAAAGAGTATGGGCAAAAACATCCGGTTGCAGGCCTTTCTTTTTAAGATGGTGCATTTTTATCAGCTATACCAATCAACCAACCAATCATTTGTTAACCACACGGCTGAAGTCGATGGGATTGGCTTCCAAAGTTTATTGTGTGTCTAGGTCACTTGCTAAAACACCCAAATGTTATTTGAAAGTCGTGCTTTCTACAAGTCAGTGTATGGACTCAAGGTTTTGCTCGTAGTGACAAACCCACAGAGAATTATCACTGGACTCGGCAGTTCCAGCCAGCTCTACGAAGCATTTAGGTTCAGTCTAACTGCTCTTATCAACCCAGCAGGCAGCTGTTTTCAGAGAAAAAAAGCTCTGTTAGACTCACTGCACTGTAGCTGCTCTGCATAAAATAGCAGAAAGCTGGTAACTACGTAGCTGTGAACATTACTGAGCATGTATCAGCTGGAGAGACAGATTTGTATCTGAGGAGTTGGTGGAGACCAAAAACGGAGCTAGGAGAGTGAATACTGACTTTTTTCAGGTGGACAGACACACGCCTGCAAATGAATGTTATTATTGGTACGTATCTGCTGGATGTGTAAATAGCCAACAGATTGCTAACATGTTGTGTTCCACACAGCTTGTTCCACTGTCCCAAAGTGGCAAAATAAATGTTGCTTTGAATGTTGCTTTAAACTCTCATGCACATCATATTGATGTTTTAGGCTAATTATCTCTCTTCTTCCTAATAAGGGACAGCTGAAAATGAAAAATAAGGTGTGCAGGGTTTGTAGGCTCTTAAGGCCGCTTCAATGTGCTTGATACATCATTACATAAGTTATTATTTTCTCAAATTTGTTGTGAGAGTTTATGTACATGCAGACAACAAAACATTATTACATATCTCAACTAAATCTTAGATTTTTGTTATGTGTAACTGTATTCACTTACAAAAGTTGAAAGCTAAACCTCAGTGGATTCTGTGAGGGAATAGAAAAGATTCAGATTTGATAAGCAGTTCCAAAGAAATCAAATTCGATAAACTGCTATACAAGTCCATCCCCAAGGATTGGGATTCTTCAATATATTCCTCTTCTTAAACCACATTGGAGGCTTAGTCGCATTAAACCGCTGCTTTGAAGAGCACCGGTGTCTGTTCCAAAAGGCCAAAAGCCCACCTTGACGAAGGACAGGATGACTCATAACATACTACCTGCCGCTGCTTTAATAACCCCTGCGTGGGTGTAAATATGACTTATCTGTCTGATGTAAAAGATGAGAGGAGATGAGAATCCACTTAAACCAGATTTCCAATTAAAAAAACTAATTCGGAAACCGTTTTAGGTGAAAGGTTTTTGACTCCAATCTCAGAGCACAGATTAGCATAATTGCCCATAAAGGCTGATTTAACTTCCTTAAATCTTAATTTGGTAACATGCCCCTCCATCTCTGGGATAGAAGTGGGTGTTTTTAGGGGAAGATGGAGCCAATCAGTGAACCCGGGGTGAGGGACCTCACATGGCAGAGGGGAGCACAGGTCTCTCATATCACAAGGAGATGTCATCCGCTTGGAAAAATTCAATTATTTCCTCCAAATAGCAAAGGTCTGGGTGACATTGCCACACACAGCTGTGTTGCAGCTTTCAGACAAGGTTGAAGCAGACTGACTCATAATTACATAATTACTGTTGTTGTATTTTGTTCCTTCTAATGATTGTGTCTTCATGGTACTGAGACAATTGAATAAACTCAGCCTTTTCTTTTATTCCCAGGAGACCAGGATAAACTGCATCCGGATTGCTCGCAAAGGTAACTCTTTTTTCAATTTTCAAGGTGCTTCATGAACGTATTCACATCAATAAATCATTACCCCATGAATTATGGTTCATATGAAGAGTATATCTTACACATGGCAATCATGAAGGCTGTCTGCTGGCCACTTGTGCGTCTTCTCCATTGTAAGCTACTAGGGATGTTAATGATTAATCGTTTCTCCGACAAAAACAATTTTGACTGAGTAATACTATCAGTTAAACAATATTACTAAAAACAAAAATGTGCGATCTTAACATACGGGGAAACAAGAACTCTGTTGCCTGGTTGTCGGGTAGCGGTTAATGATCAGTAAACAAGGGTCAGCTATTGGCCAGGAAAATAAATCTGAAATAGCGTCTCCATAGTGGATTGGTGTGTGGCTTTACAGCATGCACAGAGGTGGCTCACAGTGCAAAACAAGATGATGGTGCTCTTCTTTTAGTGCAGGTGGAGCCTCAACTTAAGACATTTATATCGCAAATATCAGAGGAAGTTTAAAGTTATAGAGAGACAAAGTGAAACCAGAATCTCCAGCTCCTGAAGTAGGAAAACACACAGATGTTTGTAACAACGTGGCCTGAGGAGCTGACATTCTGTTAGATTTGCTCTGGCACATGCATCTGGTTCCCAATTCCAGATTTTTTCAGGGGCTTCAAACGACTTTCAGTGTCTTTGTTCTTCATGTTGACAACATTTTTGGCTTGCGCACCCTCGCACCGGGGACACTACGAGCATAAAGCATAAACCTTAGCAAAGAGGAGCGCTGTTGAAGCATTATCGAAAACAACCAAGATGGCTGCAGCTGATGTGGAACTCTCTGTTCACGGCAAAAAAAGGAGTGTCTAAAAACAAGATAAAAACACTAAATCTGAGGGAAAAGGTACTCAAAACAACCCTTGGCGAGCTTGCCTGATTTAAGATTATAGTGTAAAGTTGAACACTTAAAATAATAAATTCACTCTTAAAACAAGATAAATTATCTAATACTTCAAAAGTTGTTTTTATCTTGGTAAAAACCAAATAATTACCAGTGTCTAAGTACTATTTTCAAATTCGGATGACAAAAGCGGCGACACTTGCTCACTGGAATGACGCATGCTGCAGTCCATTTACATTTGTCTGTCACGTTTCGTTGCTCTGATTGGATAAGGTCTATCCATTTGTGTCCAGACGATGGCCATTGAAATTGAAAATAGACTGAGAGGCTCCAGACTAACTCGCATTTGTGATTTGGGTATGGTGATGTCCAGCTAGTAATGGCACAAATAACAAAAATGTCAGCGCTGACCAGCTCCCATCCTATGGCTATATGGATAGCAGTCCCAGGAGTTTGCTTAATTTGTTCAGGAAGACTAAGGAAAGAAATGCTGAAGGAGATTTACAGAAGCTAATGGAACTGTGGCTAGCTAGCCCAGCGGTTTCTGATGATATTATGGACGGCGTTTTTCAGTAATAGCTATTCAGTGTATTTGCATTCTTGCTTTCCTTTCTCATGCAGGCCTTAAGCGTGATTTAAGCTTCTGCGTTTAATCTACGCTGTGGCAGCGTATGTGGAGACACAGAACCTACACCGTAGCCTGACGTGCACTTCTCGAAAAATTTAACTACATGTCACTCGGCCGTGGCTTGGTAGTGTTGCATTTCCCCCAACTCATTTCCGGTTACTCCTTCTTCATAAACAACATTTAATCAAGGAGAGGGTTACCGTTTCCTGCTACAGAACTTTGTTTCTCTTACTATGACTTTAGACTTGGTACTGAGAAGCTAATCGCCGTCACTCTCTCACTCGCTCTACCACACACACTCCACACACACACACGTCAGCCCTGCAATTCTCATAAAGAGATTGACGCACACACCAACACACAAGTATAAAGCCTCCGCAGAACCATGCACACACCGGAGGGGTGATGCATGTTGCTGTGCTGTGGAAGACGACGTTCGATCATGAGTTCATTAACAATGTCTCAGAGGAAATTGTTGAACGTTTTCTTGAGTCGTCTTCATTAAAACCCACCAACTTCAAAGGTTGATGAATATTACCATTTCAGTCATTTACTTCATTGTTGAAAAATGGGATCGCAGGGCTCCTACTGATAGCTTTACAACCGGGTTCCTGGGGCAAAAACATCAGCACTCAGACAAAGTGAAGCCTTTTATTTAAAGTACTTCCTCTGAGGGGGTCAATGAGTGTGAGCTCTACAGGTATCATCTTAACTGATAAGATAGTTGTAATTGTAAAATATGTTTTGCAGAGCTACGTTGTGGTTGCAATCCATCCTGCTGTCTTTGCAGTGACATGGATTGGAAGATTGTAATGGATCCTTATGATTGTAATAGCTAGTTAAAAATAATGAGGTGATATTTGGGGCCTGTTTAACGTCTGTCTGCTCATGTGGTTGCCACATGGACTCCTTAGTTAAACCGAGTCGCATCCCCATGTCTTAGCAATTAAGCTGCTGAAGTAAATGTTATCATTACCTATTGTGACAAGGGAATGAAAATAAGAAGCAGGTTACATAAAGTCATATTCTGAAAATGTTACCCCATTAGCAGCAGCACCGGGGCGAGACAGATTGTCTTTTTCCTGGCATAATATTAAATAAGTTAATTTTGTGATCATGGGTGGTCATAACCACTGTGGGATATTTTTGCGGTTCCATTGGTTTGAACTATGTGGGCCAGGGTGTGTGGTGTGAATTCCAGAAACACCATGTTGTTTTATGATAACACTAACACCTAATTTCCACCAACTGCAGATTGGCTCTGCTGTGTGACTGCTCCGTGCTACGCTGTCCATCAATACCCACCAGGTTCGGATTTGTTGCGGAACGGCAGCGGCTGTGACTGACAGCTGAAGTCACGAGATCTCGCAAATTCACATGTGATCGTGCGATATAACAAGATGTAGTTTCTGTAAACAGAACCACAAAACGAGGTCTATGGTTAACAGCTCCTCAGATCTCTGCAGGGTAAATCCAGCCAGCTAGCTAGACTATCTGTCCAATCTGAGTTTTCTCTCGCACAACTATTTTACAGCAGTGCCATCCGTTACAATTCTGATTGGTTTAAAGAAATGCTAATAAACCGGAGCACTATTCTCCCATCTCGGAATGCTGTGTGGACTACCCAGACCCTCCTCCTCTGCTCCGCAGCTCGTGGATGGTCAGGCAAAAGTGAGACTACTAACAACCAAACCTGTTTATTATGTTCGTCTCTCTACAGATTCAGGCAATCTAGACAGCTGTATTAGAAAGGTTGGTGTGCTTTTGCATATTTCCCAGAGAGAGAGCTAGGCTGAACTAGGCTTTAGCATCTGTGTTTACGGCGCCTGCAATATCTTTGTTCACCTTAAAGGTTCAGTTCAGCTCCAGAAGGAGTTGAAATACTCCTTCAGGAAGACAGGAACTTCAGAGAGTTGGGACGGCACTTCACAATAACACATCGTGGTTATACTGTGCTGCCTGCCTAATTGTCTCCTCAATTGAGTGTTCATTAAATGCTCCTATATAATTGGTCAAGAAATCCCAATCCTTCTTCACTTATGTAAAATGAGTTGTGTTGCTCCTGAGTTGTATTTTGTCTTTCTATATAGCTGAACATAACTGTTGGGATATTTTTGCAGTTCCAGTGGTTTAAACTATGTGGTCCAGGGTGCATGTCAGAGCCTTGTACAGTTCTCCTGGCTCAGGCTGCTGCTTAGGGGACTTGACAGGGACTTAGTGTTGTTTTGGGGTGCTGCCGGGAGGAGGCCCTCGTGCCAATCTCCCCTCACCAGAGACACAGGAGGAAAGGTGAAAGCAAACATGCATCCGTGTTCTCTCTCTCTCTCTCTCTCTCTCTCTCTCTCTCTCTCTCTCTCTCTCTCTCTCTCTCTCTCTCTCTCTGTTCCTCTTGACTCACTGACACGGACATTCTGGCAAACCTCTCTCGGGCTTGGATTGCTTTGAAATCCAGAATGCAGTAACGTATCCTTTTTTTTTGTTCTCCCTGAGAGAGGAACCGACCAGGAGTGTTTGCTTGAGAGACGGACACAGATGGAAGGCTCTCTGTTCAAACAGTTGGGGAGAGGAAGGGAGACTGGGGGTGAAATAACCCCCCCCCATGGAATTATGTCTGAAGTTTGTAGTGCTCTCAGAAAAGGTGGTAGTTAAATTGGATTCCTCTCGCTGAATTCTGTCTTATCTGAAGTGCGATGACATCAAACCCTGCCCTCCTGTTGTCTGCCAGTGTGCCGCATAAGTGGAGGAGATGGGTTGCAGGTGTATTTATAGAGGCTTTTCTTACTGTAGCATATACAGCTGTGGCAGGCAGACCCAGAGGACACGCTGATGTTACTCCATTTCCCTCAGAGGAGCCACAGAGGTCTTGTTAAGACCACTCCTGGTTGCTTTTTCATTTCCTCTCAGCAGCGTCCCACACACACAGATGCTGCCAGCTGTGTGCACCGGAGCACCTGGCAAAGCTACCGCAGTGGTGGGCGAGTGCTCTTTTTCTCCACACCACCAGGACGCTTTGCTTTGTTTTTTTGTCCTCGGGTGAAATGTGGGCAACATTAGCTGACACTAAAGAACAGTGAGAACATGTTCATTACAAATCAAATCGTCTTGAAAGGTTTGCCATTCTGCAATGAAAAGATACTTGTATTCATGTCAGCTGATGTGGTAGAAAAGCCGAAAAATTTACATTTAGCCTTTGGAGAATTTAAAAATGTAGCTTAAAATTTGTTTGACAGCTGAATGAATTGGCCCAGACCTCTTATTTAAAATCAGCTTAGTGGGTTTTCAAATAGAAAAATGTGAGAAAATATAGTTATTTTCTCACATTTTTCTATTATGCAAAGAATCCCAACAGCGGTCAACCTTTTTGTTAAAGGGTAAGATCCTTTTTGTTTAATATAAAACTGAGAAATCGCTGTCGTCAAACCAACCAGACTCCATTAAAACAAAAATGTCTTTTTGTCATCATAAATCACACTTCATTCAAAGCCGACAGCATCAAAAGCAGTCTTGGTTTGTCTTTTCACAGTGACCGACAATCACCACTCTGGTTTTGTTGAGATAAACCCTCAATTCATCCATTTACATGTGAAAATACTCTTAGTTCAACAAAAAGTCTCACTCTGTAGGATCTTTTTCATAATGTTATCAGACACTAAGAATAAGCAGTGGACGAACATTAACGATGCACATTTGCCCCAAAGGATAACGTTGCAGCCCTTTTTGCGGCTGCCGGTTACAGCGCTATAGCTCAGTACTTGACCATTTTCAAAGATTTGTCTTCATTTGTTACTTAAAATAGTCTGGCTCAGCCCTTCTACGTACTTCTGCTCAATATTAATTTTCCTTCAGTAGTACATCTGGGTTTGCGGTATATTTGCGCGGGAGGTAGAGGGAGCGGCTGAGAACGATGACGTTGAGATTATGCGCTAGTTTGAGTTGTAGTTCCGTAATGGAGGCGGAGAAAGATGCGAGCGAATGCCATTATGTTGTGGCCCTCCTCCCCACGGATTTGGGAAAAGTTTGATTTTCCAGCTCCCTCTTTAGTGGTGAAGGAGTTGGTTAAGGCTAACGCTAGCGATGCTAAGCTGATGTCACGACCAAACATTAGTGATTGGTTTTGGCAGATCCAATAGTTTAGTTTAATAGTAACACTTGTCAATGGAGAGTGGCCAGACTCTCTGTACAAATGAAATGTACGAGAGTCTGGTAGAACCAGGCTACACTTAAATACCAACAAATGGGAAAAGAGGGTCCAAATTACCCTTTAAGATCATTCCTGGCTGCTTTTTATTGCCTGAAGAGGTCAAATCTCTGACAACATTTGCAGTCTGAAGAAGAACTTCATAGTCATACCAAGGCATTTCTGCTTACAGAGAACAATCATTTGTGCTGTGTAATATTTTCCCTGTGAATTTCCTTGCAGGACTACTGCACCGTTTTATGTTATTGTGTGCAATGGAATTCATCTTGATTGTGAAATGATTGCCATTTTCTAAACATGGCTCTAAAAAGCTGAATGACTCACCCAGCATGATTTGTGTGATTATGGCAGCTCTGTCAGGCTCTATTGTCTGCCCCGAGCTATAGTCCCCACCAATCCACAGCTTATCAAGCCAAACTCCGCATCCTGCCTCACTGTAAAGGCTTTTCTTTTCTCTCTTCACGAGAGACAGACAAAAGCCAATACCTCCTCTGCAAAGCAGCATTGTTTAAATAAGGAGCTGCTGTCCAATTCAGTTGAGCTGTCAGTCTTGATACGACATGCCTGGGCCTCTCACATGCTTCCATCTCTCTGATTCCTCACCTTATTTGTTTTCTCATCAGTGCGGTGGCTCGGTAATGAAAAGCACACTGCCAGAAGTGTATTTATACTCCTTCGATTCATTCGTACTTAATAGCAATTTCTCACTTTTGGATGGAACACAATGGGGAGTCCAGATGAGTCATAGAGAGAGAGATTTCATGCTCTTGGCTAGCTGTGATGGGAATGCACTGAGACTGTGACATATGGGTAGGAGGGAAATAGCTTCCTGAATGAGAGCATGCATCACTTCAGTAAGATAGCCGGAGTGTCGTCTCTCACCAGCCACACATGTTCAGCTCCCCTGCTGACATCAGTTTACTGAAATAGTGTTTGAGCCCTCTCTGATGCTGTCTAATAATAAGCAGTACCCTAGATGGCCGACTACTGTCGTCTCTGTGAAACCAGCAGCTGAATCTGTGGAGCCCTCTAACACGCTTCACTCCCTCCCCAGCGGGTATGGAATCAGCCTGTGTGTGTAGTGTATGGATGTGTGTAGTGTAGCAGTGTTAGAATGCAAAGGTAATTCAATCTAAACAAACCAAGCAGCCTTAAGGATGGAGAGAGGAAGAGTGACAGCCCAGGCACTCCTATTTATGGACATATGGACATATTATCAATCATCAGTCCTTATTAGCCAATCCCCAGATCCTAGCAACCAAAGGGACTTAATAGATCTTGAGGCCTAAGAGCCGTCACACTTTCTTTAGCATCATCTAGCTATATAGATGCTACTAACTTAACATTGCAGTGCACTGCTGTTCCATCATAATAAAGATTATTACAGTCAAATATTATCTTCATTAATATATGCATATAAAAAAATATAAATGTTTTGTACATTCTGTAGTGGGAAGAACACTGTGTAGCTCAAAGGGTCTGGCCCCCCAGGGGCCTCATTACAGAAATGTGTCTTAACTGCTTGTTCCATCTTAATTTAAGTTACCAAAATATATCTTCCTTTTCATAGAAGCAGTTCCTAAACTCATGGCAGTGTCTTATCTCATTTTAGACCTCCCATTTTATCTTTACTCAAGAAATCCTAACTATAAGTTTAAATTGGATTCTTCAATCAGCACTCGCCCTGTCATGCCTGTATCTAGGATTAAAATGTGGACAAGCCATAATATCAACAGCTCTCACTGGCTAACTTGCTGTCATGGACAAAAAAAGACGCAGAATACATTTTAGATACTAGGAGTCGGAGGCAGAGAAAGTCTTTGTCTCAATTATTGACCCAAAATCCCCAATAATACATGGTCCGGGAAATATAAAGCATCATCACATGGTTTCAGTAGCCTTTTAAATCGTTAAAAATCGGTTTTCATGTTGTTTTCCATCTTCTTTGTCATTGCTATACAGACCTAACCACAGTTTTGGCATTTATTTTGAATTTACAGGGTTTCTAACTTCTAAAATCCCTGAGTTAGGACTGTTCTGTAATAGACAAATTCCTATTATAAGATATATATTTTTTTTTCCTGAAATGCGTGTTTCTGTAATGCCATCCTAAACTGAAGATAGGATTTCAGACATAGGAAGTATGCCAAGTCTTTAAGAATTCCATCTCTCAGATTTCTGGCTCCACGCCAGTACACGATGGAAATGAATGAAATTACTATTAGAAAGAAGTTCAAATAGAAACTCTTCAAAGTGAGGTTAGGAAATTATCCAGGTTAAACAGGACGCTGGCGAATGTTTTTAAATCATCATAATCTCATGGAAACATCAATGCAACAATCCCAACACAAACGTTACAAAACCTAGCAAAATAATTTGCATTGCTAGCTAGAGACCTCCATAGGACTTACTGTTTAGGCTGTCTATGGTAATATAGCAGCACACTTTTCTTGTTTTGTGCCATAAAGCAGTGAAAAAAGCAGACCTACAGGCTCGAGACAAGCAGAACCTAGCAATCCTTTTCGCAACAGTTTTGTTTGTTTGATCGTCATTATGCTAAAATGATTTACTGACATCGAACCACTACATGTAGCATCTTGTTTTTGCGATTAAAACTGTATAACCATTAACACTGGCTGTATGTGTGAGCTGTAGACAAGTCTTCCTCCCTATCACCTCTCTGTCCCACTGTGCAGCTGCCTGTAAGGACTCCAAGCGAGCTCTGGAGGTGTCCCAGCATGCCGAGGACATGGGTCTGATCCTCGGGGCCTGCGCAGGAGGTCTGGTGGTCCTCATTCTGCTTCTCGGGGCCATCGTCGTCATCGTCAAGAAGGGGTGAGTGGCTGTGGAAATGTTTGTGTGTCGGATGGCCAGTTGATGCGAGATGGGTCGGACCTTTTCAGACATTTTCGGTCTGAAGTCGTATTGTTCCTGCGTCGCCTATCCAAAGGAGTCCATTTATCTTTCTCCCACTTGGCAGCTAGGGTCTATTGAAGAACGCATTTGGCAATGTGAGTGAATTACAACCAGAGTTAGTGGAATGGTAGAGCATTAATCCTAAACTCTGCCACCGCTGCTTCAGCCAAGCTTTTCTTTCATCTCATCTTTTAATTTCAAGGTCTGCGTGTTGGCTGAGCACATTCAAATACACAGTCCGCTCACACTGGAATCGCTGGCTGCTTTCCACCTGCAAATTACCTCTGTCGTCGATCACACCTGCAGTGTATTCTTCTTCCTTCGCTCGCTGGGCAATAGTGGAACACTCATCTGAGTGTGAAATATTTCATCAAGGGGCATGTTATTCCATTGCCCACTCAATTACATGACGCGAGCAGCTGTGAGGTGCCAGTGAATGGGCTAGTAATTGGTTAGGAAGGTTGTTTTTTCCTCTTTTTTTTTTTTTTTGGAAAGGGAACATCTCTGCCCTGAGGAGTATAGGGAGAGTGAATGGGATGTCTGGAAGAAGGCAGTGACTTATTCAGTGGAATAAGAACTAGACATCCACATGGGGGAAACAAGGGCAGACATGTTCATATTTAGCCACCAGATATTTTCAGGTATTATCCAGTTAGAATATATATTTAAGTATGTGTTAGGTTCTGTAATCATTTGGAAAACTGGAGATCGCCTGCAGCATAATTCAGTAGGGTGCTGCTCAACTGGAGGCAATGGGAAATAAGAAATAAAAAGGCCGTGCTAAACAGCAAAACTCAGCTCTGGAACAACGTTGTCACTTTCTGCAAGTAGTAGATTTTTGGGGATTCGCCTGGAAATTAGGCAAATCTGCCAGCTTGTTCTGGCACATACGACTGTCCCCCCTCTCCTCAAACTGACTTCCAGCCGACCAGAACCTGAGCAGGCCAATCATAACCGTTTCTCTCACATGGGGCGGGATTAAGACGGTGACAGAAGTCAGATCAAACTAGAAGGTGTTGATCAAATAAGAATTAAGATTTGTCTACTATATTGCCTTTTTCTGTTCCAAAATGTTTTCAGAAACACATTTTAGTGTACTGTTACGCTGTAACTTGACAAAGTTTTGCGACTCAAATTGTTTCCTGCTTGCTTCAAAACGGACCAAGCTTGCATGTGTTGCTCAGAGCTACGTTGTTTAGTTCCTCTGATTGGCTGTAGGTCTATTCAGTTGCGTCCACTTGCATTTCGGTCTGTGCCGTCTGGAAATCTAAAGTGAACTAAGAGGTCTGGCAAAGGGATGCTTTGGGAGAGGTTTGGCACACAAAAAGGACGCCTAGGTACACTGCTTCCATATTGCTTGTAAACTCTCAGTGCTTTTACATATCAACCTCAAACTTTGTACATTTGTACAAGTGTGGGAACCGGAAAATGTAAAATTGGAATACTTTTATGATTAAATTTTTTTATTATTATAACATGCATAAATAAATGCATAATAATAATATAATAACAAATATATATCCCCAGCCCAAACAGGCTTATAATACATCATTATTCAGAAAAAGAGAGCAAAAACCAGAGGAACATGAATAACAAATAATGCTAATCAAATAAACCTAAATTAGCTAACTCATACTAACCATTCCATTCTGTCATATTCAGTGCATCAAAAAATATGTGGATATTGAACAGACTATTTAAAATAGATATTCTTAACTTATCATAACAGGGCAATACAGAAGAAAATGTGATTTATTCTCAACTTCTGCTGGATGTTTTGAAACATGCCAACCTCAGATTGACAGAGGAGGGAGTCCTGTTTATCATTCAGATTTAAGCCATTAATAAATGAAATAATCTGTATCTGTGCGTATTTATTTCTACAATGTGTTCTTCTTTAAACCATTAACCACGGTTTTGTGATGTTTAGCTACAAGACGTTATTAGCAATTTAAACTGTAAAACTTAATTTACTGACTGCAGGAAGAGGTTAAGAAATGACAATAGCATGTGAAAAATGGTGTCGTTCAAATATTACGATACCATTACGGTGACTTTGATACTAAACAATACTCTTTCCTAATACCAGTTTTAAAAAGAAATTCTAACATTACACATATCTTTTTATTTATTTTTCAGCTCCTACTGTATCAGCCTGTCGCTGTGTAACGTACAGTACTTCCTGCGTGTCTTTGCAATGTGTAACGTTAGACAGCCAATCACAAACCTTGTTAGATCTTGGTAGAAGCATGCTGCATGCTTATTGGCTCACTGACGCTGATGAGATTTACTCCTTAGGTATTGAAATTGGGTGTTGAAAGACGAGGCCTTTTCCGATACTTGGTACTTAGAGGCAGTTCGGTCGGTGCCTGAAGAAAAATTGAATTTGCTAGCCAGCCCTAGTGACAACATAAATAGATATAATCCAGATAAACCTTTCCATTGGTCCAGAGCTGAGTTAGGTGTGCAGCAGGCTGCTTCTTCCTTCTTTAGGCTTTGATCCTGCTTCATGATTGCTTGCTTGGAACATTCCAACGCACTGAGCATCTTCATTTATCTCTCTGATGCCCATCTTGATAAACCATAGTCACCTCTCCTTTTTTTTTCTCCTCACTCTCTGTCTCTCTCCTTTCCTCCTCCCTGGTGCTAATCAGAAGGGACTTCTATTCTTACCCTTACTACCCGTAAGTTACTCCTTTCTCCATCTTCCACCCTGACGCCATCTTCCCCTTGCTTGCCCTTTGTAGTCCCAGGACGTGAGTGGAAATGAGCATTGCTATCTCCACCCCATCCTCCAGTATAGAAACCCCCCCACGCCCTTCCCTTCCCTTCCTTCCACCTTCTCCTTTCGCCCACCACCTCCACCACAACCCACCGCCACCCTTTTGCTATCACCGAATCGCACTTTCCACCTTCGTCCAAGTTCAATCTTGTAGCCCTTATATTTCCCCCTCAGTCCAATTTCTCATTTCCTCACCGCCCTCCTTTCCTTTCTTCCTTATCTCTTTGCCTGTCTTTCTCTCATTCTGCCCCTTCTCTGCTGTCCTCTGTCTATTATTACACCCTGCCCTCTCTCTCTCTCTCTCTCTCTCTCTATATCCTCCCGCCTCTCTCTGCCTCTTTACAGTAGGAAGAAGGTGGCCATAAACAAGGCAGCCATGTCCTACAGGCAGGAGAAGAGTCGGAAGCTAAGCTCATTAGACTGCAGCATGACAGAGCAGAGCACTCTCCAGCAGGATGAGAGGATGGCCCACTCCTTCATGGATGCCCACGGCTGCAACGCTCGAAGTAAGACAGCTAGGAACATATGGGTACTCTTGAGAAAGTGTCTGGAGAGATGCAGCCCCCTCCTCCCTGACCTTCAGCCATGTTTACTACCAAGCATGTATCCAATCTGTTCTGCCAGACCATAAGGTGCTCCCGACAGAGAGATCGCCTGCAAGTCTCTCGCCTGTTTGAGTATTCTGCAGTGCCAGTCAGCCTCTCACATATCTGCAGAATCACTGACTTTTCTTTCCCCCCTGAACTGCCCCCCACCCCGTAAACTTTTTCACCCCGAGTTTACATTAATAAAAAAAGAACAGAGTGCAGAATGTCTGCGGCATGCCGTGAACTGTGTGTCCATGTTCCCAGATGAACAACGTAGCTCCGTCAACGAGTCCAGCAGCTTACTGGGAGGCTCGCCCCACCGCCACTGTCGGAGGAAGAGCTCGCCCTATCACACGGGTCAGCTGCACCCTGCTGTAAGGGTGGCCGACCTCCTGCAGCACATCAACCAGATGAAGACGGCTGAGGGATACGGCTTCAAACAAGAATACGAGGTAAGATGGAGAAAAAGCAAAGAAGGACATATGCTATGGTAACACTTGTGGTTGTGGTGTATCTCAGGTGGTGTATCTCAGGCTGTTTTTTTGTGGTGTAGTTCCAATTAAGGGAAATCGTGCCACAACGTAAAATGTTGGCATTCTAAACTCGATTCGTGAAACATCCTCCAAGCTAGAACCGACATTCAAATTATAGGCCTATTTATCTTTATTTTTTTGTAAAATTCTCATCACACACTGTTATTTTAATTCCAGAGCTCTCCTCCCTATGTACACGTTACACCAAAACAAGTGCCTCCCTGAGGCTATTTTGCAGCAGTAGCCACCCGTGATTATTGTAAAGGGTTTAAGGAAATGCCAATAAACCAGAGCACATTTTTCTCCTATCCCAGAATGCTGTGTAGACTAGCCAGGCCCTACTCCGGAGCGCTGTGGAGGAAGGTCTGGCAATGCGAGAATAAATCGACGTGATAACGCCTTGTTAGAGAAAATGGCTGGCTCTATACAAGTTATGCGGTTTGTCGAGTTGAGCAGAGTCGTATCATGTAGTGGAAACACGGTATTAGTTACAACATAGAGTTAAGATGTAATCTGTTGATGTGGTGGAACGGTTAGAAAGATGAAGAGTTTAAATGATATCAATTCAATATTCATTTCCTGTGACGGACTACATCACTTTATGTTAGACAACTGCGTAAAATAAAACCAACCCTCGAACTGTACAATCAGTGTACTGTATTGTTCAGTTATCGTTACCTACTCAATTTAGATTGAGTTTTTAGTTTTAGTTTTTATTCTATGCAGCATCCACTAAAAAATGGGGCTTGTTTCTGGCTCCACTTGGTTATAAGAAATATCTGTTTAGGTGTTGATTTTTAGCCCAGGAAGTTTTCCACAGACCTTGGCTGCAGATCTCAGCCCCATCCAACACCTTTGGGATGAACTGGAATGCCAACTGTGAGCCAGAACTGATCACCCAACATCAGTGTTGGACCTTACTAATGCTCTTCTGTCTGAATGGGAGCAAAACCTTGCAGCCAGGGAACAACATCTGATTGAAAGCAGAGAGGACGTTTTCAGAGCCTCCATTAAAATGGCTACATTGACTTCATTATTTGTGTGTGTTGTTTAATAGGCAAGTGAAGTACGCTGTTGTTAGAAAAGACAATAATAGGAGAAGTAGCGCTGATACTCTCTTTCTTGTTCCAACAACATGAGAGACGTATTTCTATGGGGACAAACAATCTCTGCACTGAAGCTATCGTTGCTTTAAACTGGTTTGTACGCTCAAGCTGCATCCAGTGCCACCTAAAAGCCACGGGGCTCAAAGCTGTGAACATAGACCACTCTGTCTCCTGCTGGAACAGAAAAACGAGTGGAAACACTAATACAGATGGAATCATTTAGATATTTTTTTCATTTGCAGTTAGTGTAGAGTGCCTATCTCTGTGTTACTGGAGACACTGTCTACTTTAAAAAGGCTTAAATGGAGTGTTTAATATTTATGAGCAGGCAGTGAAACACCGTTTTACATCATCTGCATTACAGAATGCAGATATGCTAAACTTTGTGGTGTGGTGTGGACTAATAATGCTTTTGTGAAGTTCAGCTTTCTTTTGACTTTAATATCATGTCCTCCACCATCAACCAGTGCTGATGACTCTTTTTTTGCACATCCACCTGGAGGAAGCCCGATGCACTTTTTTCCCGATTCATTAAGATCCCTGAGGGGCCAACAAATTTCCCCTCCACCAAAATCAATATATGGGTCACTTTTTCACTCCTCAGTCTGGCTCCCAATCGCCTGGAGAAATAAACAAGATGAAGGGGATCAGCGTGCACACTGCTGTCAGACTTCATAACCCTTATTTCCCACAGGGTCCTTCTGGTGCCATTGATCAGACATGTTGCAAGGCATTGTGGGGGGTTGTGAAGGAGTCAGGCCCTCGGTGTCGGTAGGGGACTCTACGTGTTGTGCTTGGAAACCAACATCTGGAACCAGTGAACAAACATATTGACAGAAAGCATCTCATGGGCCAATATCATTTAAATGTAAAGTCCCCCTCTACTCAATTTTTTTTTTTATTATGTTTACATCCCCTAAAGATTCACAACGAGACAAGTTGAAACTTAAAGCTTTTTTGTAGCTGGATATATTGTTTGTTGGGTCTAAATATGAATGTGTATAGTGATAATGAGATGCTTGCTACAGTTTCTAGTGATGAATCGGCAAAAACGTTTTATTTCTCCCAGGTTCAAATCCGACCTGCGGCCCTTTGCTGCGCGTCATCCCCCTATCTCTCTCCCCCTTTCCTTTCTATCCACTGTCACTAATAAAGGGAAAAAGCCCCAAAAAGAATCATCTTTAAAAAAATAAAAAATAAATTATCATTAAAAATCATTAATACTTAATGTCACAGGGTAATACTTTGAAATTTGTACTCAAATGTTTAGGCCTAAAGTGTTGAGCATGTCGAAATTGAACTGATAAGCTAATAAAGAAGAAAGAAACAAAGCTCCAGGAAGGTGAACAGAATGTTGTTGAGGCTCCAGAAAGACATTGCTGGACAAAGGCAGTAAAGCAGGACTAGATCAGACATTACCTGTACAGGATCCAGTGACAGATGTAGTCGCCTAATCAGCTTGCTTTGGGGTCTCAGGTGGTCCCAAATTGGCCCTCAGGTGGGGTGTGTATGGGGGGCCTCAGTATGAGAGCTTCACCGATGCAGCTGGGAGATCAGGCTGTGACTTCCAAGGCAACCAAATATGACAACACTCAAGCCGTGTTTGGGTTTAAAACGACATCGCTAATACACGGTAAATTGATAGTTAATTAAACTTTAGTTAATAGTTATTTTACTGTTAACAAACAATACAATTTTGATTTGTAATATTTACTAAATATTAGTTATCTTATAATGTACGTTATTTTATCATCAGTTTAAAAATAATAAGTTTACAAATTTAGATAATTAACATTAGTTAATGTTAATAAATATTTTGTAAAAACATCTGGAGGACTATTATAAAGTTGCAACCAATGCTTATGAAAATAAGTTAATGATCAATAAATGGTTTATTAAGTATCAAGTAACATTCATTTTGTCCCAATAAATCATTTTTGGCGCTCTATAAAAGAGATAATAGCTATCTAAATAATGTTTATAGATGCTTTACTAAGTCTTTATTAACCATTAATAAGGTCTTATATTCATCAAATGTAACTTTATAAAAAAGCTGTCCAAAAAATGTTTATTGATGGTTTATAGAAGAGGGGACGCCACTGATATCTGTCCAATAAGACATGAGCAATACAAAGACATCTTCATGTACACAATTGTTGTGACTTAATACAAAACAATATATAGAATATTATGATGTGAGCAACAATAAACTGTTAAAATAACAAATTGTGGCATAACTAATCATTTTTAAGTCTCCTTTTGTTGTTTGTTAACAGGAAAATAACCTAAGTTTAATTAATTATCAATTGACCATTTATTAGTGACGGTTATTATAAAGTGTTACCGTTTGGGTTTTCTTTCATTTTGCTCGTCTCTCACTTATAGTACTGATTTAGAGTCAGTGACTCATCTCGCCGCACCAGCAGATTTTGTGGATGTGTGTGTCACGAACAGCTGTCACAAATGTAGTTGTTTAACACAAATGCGTTATAGAGCAACAGCTTCTTCAAGCAGCGCGCCTCACTCTGTGTGTAGAATGAGAATGACTGCAGTGGGCCGCCTCCTCCCTCTCCAGGCCGCAGTGTCATCTCCGAGCCTCAGTCTCTCCCCGCTATGTTGTGGCAGATGTCTGTTGATGACTTGGCAAGATGCTATAATAGCAAAGTTACTCAGACAACCTTAGGGTAACACTTTGGAGTGCATTAGCAAAGTCGTTTCTGTTATGAGTTTCAATATGCATCAAAGACGATCGCCATGTTTTTTTGTTTTTTTAATGAAACTTAAAGGTCCCATGATATGGTGCTCTTTGGATGCTTTTATATAGGCCGTAGTGGTCCCCTAATACTGTATCTGAAGTCTCTTTTAGATAGGCCGTAGTGGTCCCCTAATACTGTATCTGAAGTCTCTTTTATATAGACCTTAGTGGTCCCCTAATACTGTATCTGAAGTCTCTTTCCCAAAATTCAGCCTTGGTGCAGAGTTACAGCCACTAGAGCCAGGCCCACAATGAGCTTTCCTTAGTATGTGCCATTTCTGAGTCTGTAGCTTTTGAGGATGAGAGCCGTGGGGCCCCCTCCCCACGGCTCTCATCCTCAAAAGCTACAGACTCAGAAATGGCAAGGTGTGGCCTTGACCAACTGCCACTTTGCTCATTTGAAAGCCATGATGTCTCTCTCATGGGTGGGCCAAATTCTCTGGGCGGGCAAAGCAGAGAAAGGGGAGGTTGAGGTTTCTCAAAGGCAGAGCAGGATACCCAGGGCTCGGTTTACACCTATCACCATTCCTAGCCACTGGGGGACCATGGGCCGGCTAGGGGAATTCATATTAATGTTAAAAAAACCTCATAAAGTGGCTTTTTTCTTGCCATGGGACCTTTAACGTGTGATTTCTCACTGTACTCTGCAGAGTTTTTTTGATGGCTGGGACGTCACGAAGAAGAAGGACAAGACCAAAGGAAGACACGATAGTCTGCTTAACCGTAAGTACTGTTGTAAAACACTAATGCAGTTACTACCTGTCTCTGTCTCTTTTACTGTAGGTTACAGCACACCTCAACCTTTATGGCTTTTCAAGCATACACTGTAAAGAACATTACCATTTAACGAAACTACTGCTGTCTTACAAGCCTGCCAAAGCCGGCCAATAATTAATTTTACTCCTAGTAGAATGCTTTTTATGTCTAGAAAAATCTTTTGTGATACTGTAATTATGGTTAGGTTAATTCAAATTGATTGTTTAACACTGGCTTTTAATAGGATTTCTGCAGTGTTATTCTCAATAGCTGTTCATTGTGGTAAAGCCCTAGAAATCCCATTTAAAGCCATTAGATAAAGTTCTTTTTAAGGTGTGGAGGCAGCTTTTACAAGGCAAGGAAGGTTTCAGTCTTTTTCTCAAGACTTGATCTGTGTGCTAGTAATGGATGAACAACTTTCTTTCGTCTCTAACTTTCTCTGTAATCCTTCATTTTAAATGCCAATAAAGCTGTATATAAAGCCCAGCTGCTGACAACATAACTATTGCAGTATGAACTAATGTTTTAATCACCACAGCAGCTTGGGAATGACTGCTGGTTAACGTGTAATGTTTATGGGCTGCTATTAAAAAAACTCCTTGAAATCCTCAAAAGTTTGTGAATTTGACGGGGAAATCTAGGTCTTGAACGTAAACATAAATAGACATTGATTGGTCATTGAACGCAGTTGAAGTTATATATTTAGGAATAGAAATTGAAGGGTTAAAGTTAGGGTTGTGCTATGTCAGTGAAGGCGAGAGACCACATAGAGTCTCCACTTCCTCCCACTGTTCAAAAGTGAAGCTGAAATCTCCCGGAGACAGGCACTGCTACCTTGTAATTTTGGAGCTAGAATCCGCGCAGTAGTGACCGGCTGGTGTTGAAGTCCCGCCCATACACCCTACCTAACAATCCTGAGTCAATCACCCCTTTTTTATAGCATCAAGTAAATAATTAAAACCAAACTTATCAGAAAAATTAACACTTGAACAAACATCAGTGTGATCAGAACTAACTAAACTGACAGATACCATCTTTGGGTAAAATTAATTAGATGTGTTTACTTTGTTTTTTTAGTTTGGCCCATGTCTAATGCTCTAACATGGGTGAGGCGGGGTTTAAGACCTATACAGCAGCCAGCCACCATGGGGCGATCCAGATGTTTTGGCTTCACTTCTACAGTCTATGCATCAACCTTTGGTCTGCCACCACAGTGTTCACACAGTCAAGCCTCACTCTTTCCTTCTCTGTGAGCTTCTGTAAAGCCTGCTAGTTCTCATTATAAAAATTCTGACTGTTGTAACAGTACTTAACCTTGAGCCATGTCTCAAACTGTGCCGTGTTGGATCCTTGAATTTGAGGGAATTAGGCCTGGAAAGTCTTTGAAAAGTCCTTGTATTTGATGTTTAAAAAGCTGTGAGTAACCTGATTATTATTTCATACTTGTTGACAATGGAAAATATATATATAAATGAAAACAACTATACTGAACAAAGTTTAAGGGTGGCTTAGTGGTAGAGCACTCGCCGGCCAATCGGAAGGTTGGTCGTTCGATCCCTGGCCCTTCAGTCCCATGTCGAAGTGTCCTTGGGCAAGACACTGAACCCCGAGTTGCCCCAGTCACTGCGTCTTCGAAGTGTAACAGTGTGTGAGTGTTTATCTGATGAGCAGGTGGCAGCCTCGGCCGCAGTGTGTGAATGGTGAATGGTTCCCGTACTATGTAAAAGCGCTTTGAGTAAAGCACTACATAAGAACAGTCCATTTACGTTTAATCAAGCTGACACTGCAGAGTAACCAACTGTGTATGTAGCTGCTCAGTCACAGGCGGGGACGCTCATATAGATGCAAATCGTATTCTCAGGAAAAAGCATTTTAAAATTGAGATGGCTTAATGTCGACTTCATCTTAGTTTCAGTGTTCTTTCAGAGTCTTGGTGGAAAAGCCTCGGAAATAACATTTAGACACAAAGTCCCAGATGAGCTAAAGTCGTCAGGTGTGATAGCAGCTGTATATGAGGCAGGTGTCATCACAGCTTTTGCAGACTGACCCTTAAAGGATCATTCCGTATTATTAACATCTGGGTTTGACTTTCATAATTTTTGAAATTCTTTTCTTTTGGTTGTTTGTACTTGCCAAAGATGAGTTCTACACAGTGAGGTTTATAGATTATAAAACTATGGAAAAGAGAGCAGTGGTATGAGATCAGTACTCTGTACCAGCAGATACCCTGAGTTTAGGTATCGGAATCAATATAAGTAGAGAAAGAAATTGGATCAGTGCATCCGTATAATAATCTGTATGATTGTCTGACTGTTTGCATTTCTCACCCGTGGGACTTCTTTTTACCAATGTTGTTGAATTTCCTGGTCTCAAGGATTACTTTGGTGAGGACAATGTCATTTTTATTGATAGAAACAGTCAAAACTGTTCTAATTAGGGCTATCAATCCATTAAAATATTTAATTGTTATTATTGGCATGGTTGGCATTTCCCATAGTGAACTCGCAATTATTCGCAAATTTGAATTTTTTTTTATTTTTTATTTAATCTCTTCTAAAGGTACTTTAAAAGGGATATTTTAGTTTGTTTAGTTTAAGTTTTAATGCTCTCATCAACATGGAGGGGGCAAAAATGCTTGCAACATAAACACATTTAGGTTGTCCATGGTTAACAGGTAGAACCACTCTTTATACTTTTCATTAAGTTATTTATTTGAATCGGTTTTTATTTTTCTAGTTCCCATGGCTGTGTGGTGCGGTGCTTATTTATTTAGCTTGACTGTTTCTCTTTATCATTTTCTCAGTTGTTTTCTTATATCAGCTGTTTATTGCTGTTGTTCATTCTTTTGTTGTTGTTGTTTTTTTTGTCTTTCTCCGCCCCAAGTCCCCCGTCCCCGTTCTCTTGCAGGTCTTGTTGCTTTGTGCACTTGTTGTTTTCTTCTGTTGTTTTCTGTTGTCCCCATCCCCCCCTCCCCCATCCCCTTTCTTTTGCAGGTATGGTCCCTTCTCTATGGTGTCTGTTTGTGCCCCCCATACACAATTCTGTCCCCCCTTTCCCGCCTGGTGACAAATCATAAATAAATAATAAACCAGGCAAAGGAGTATATTAAAACTCTCTTGATTAAAAGTAAAATTTGTTTGGCACAACAAGGTATTCATACTGTACACCAGAGGCCTGTTGCACCAAACCAGGATAAGGGATTAAGCCGGGATATTCAAGTTATCCTGGATGAATTTGGCTTTGTTGCACGAACGCAGGTTGAATTAAACCCAGCCAAGTAACCATGGAGATTTATTCTTTGCGGCTAGCCTGCTCCAGAGCGGCTAACAGCCAGGCTTAGATTAATCCTGGAGTCTCATGTGTTAAATCAGCTGCGGCTCTGATCCGACATAAATGTGTTTAACAGTTATTCCATTGTCCTCTGAATGTGTTCTGCTTTATTTTTATTACCATGCATTATTTGTCACTATTGTTGTCACAAGTTTGATTTAAACCCTACTATAGCAGTTGTTAGATGGTTTGAAATGGTTGCCCTGGCACCCAGATGCGGAGTGGCAGTTGGGAGAGTCAGTGTGTGGGCGCTGCCTGCGTGCAGAGACCTGTGCATCGCTTCAGTGTCCACTCTCTCTGTAAGAATAGAGATGAGCAGCGCGACGTCCGTGGTCTATGCAGCTACAAGTTTATACAGGACGCTCCGGAGATTAAGTGGGACAATGCAGCAATATTCCCAGATATGATATTAATGGCAGACTGGTCAGAGACCAGTACATTCATGATTTCATTTTCTTGTTGCTTGTCCTTCTCTAATAAAGGATAGTTTGTGTTACTCCTTAATATGTAAACGTTTTTTATTATAGCTTACTTTGGTTTCATAACCTTCTCAATAAGTTTCACATCATTGGACCAATAACGTGGCCTATATACGTATATAGTGTAGGCCTAGTGTACGTTCATCACACAGGGAACACCACAATGCTTCTTAATCTTTTCATTTTGGTGCTGTCACTTTGCAGCTTGAAGCTTGGGAGAAGAATTTTAAAAAAATGAATATCGTTTACATATATGCTTACAGTGTGTATTGAAGTCACTTTCTTTTTTTTTTTCCGTTTCCATTATTTCGTATGAAAATTAATTGTACAAAGATATTTAGAATTAGACATAGCTTATAGAGATTTGTGCATATTAGCTGTAAAACATGTTCATGCGTTGTGAATAAGGGGTTGAAATTAAGCCTAGTCATTAGGGTAGATTTCCTGAGGAACATTAATTCCCTCTACTCACTTTTAAGGCAAAGCAGGCTAAATAATAATACATTTTATTTATATAGGGATTTACATGGTAGGCTACTCAAAAGACCAGCACATTTATCACAAAAACACAGCAATAAAACAACACATAAAACAAGCATATTAAAAGCAATTAAAACACAGTGTAGCCTACAACTTTGTAAAAATATGGAGTGACTAGTAGGCTAAGTAGATATTTTCCAGCTACACCTGGCTTGACATAGCTTCACCTGTTCATCCTGGCTCGGCAAACGTGCAACCGATTAAGCCGCGATGAGCGGATCACACTAAGTCAAGCTACGCTTTTTCACTTATCCTGGATATCTTTATTCTACATTTGTGCAACAGGCCCCTGGCTGCGAGGCAGGACAGGTTAAAAAAAAATAATAATCCTTCAAGTTGATGAGGAATGTTATCCAGTGAGACAGATAACCTAATAGATCTGCTTTTGTATTAATAAAAACCAATAAATTGACTCATAAAATAGATGTGTCTTGTAATTACCCAATCAGTAAACCCTAAATCCTTTTTATGTGTTTTTCAGATGATCGCCATAGAGTGAAGCTCCACTCTCTGCTTGCAGACCCCAGCTCTGATTATGTCAATGCCAACTACATAGACGTAAGTCTCCTTCCGTTTTATGTTCCCTTCTCCTCCTCAACCTCCAACTCCTTCATTTCTGTCTTTGCTGATCCAACAGCTCCGCCTTACGAGCTCGTACTAGTCATCTTCTATTATTGTTGTTGACCCAGTGCTTGACCAGAAGACCTTTCCACATGCTGTTGGAGGTTGTGTGTGCTGTTCTGTTACTCAGACTGAACTGTCATTTAGTAACTACACCCACACACACACATAGCATTGTATCTATTTGTGCTAGTACATGCAGGCTTTGAGGCAATATTTTTTCACAGCGACTCCAGAGATCCCACAAGAGCCCATAAGCTCGGAGCAGCATCCTCATGACTCAGCTAAATGTAAGGCGACATTGCACCGCTATTGGACTCAATATTAAACGGCTGATGCTCATCTACTTCAAGATATTTAGATCTTACCTACAGTTAAGCTCAAATCGGTGTCTCTGGGAGCCTCTCCAGTCCCAGCAGCAGTACTCACTCCTGCCAGATCCTATCTCGGCAGCTTTGCATTAGATGGACCAAAACCATCTGAAGGATGGTCACTTTTTTCTCCAGCATATGGCGGCAAGGGTCTAAGATCTTCCGCTTCCGCTCATTATGGAGGGGTCACTTGAGGGTGACTGTGAAAAGCTTTCAACAGTCTTGCCTCAGTTTTTGTCGCAGGGGTTTTTTCATGAGTTGTTATGGTCTCAGCATGCTGTATTACCTGCTTTGTTTCTACTATTGTTTGCTGAACAATGGGAATGTAAAGTGGACGGAAAAGGCCCGATCAGTAGTGGATGCCTGGCTCACCGTATGTGGGTGGCATTGGTTAAAGCGGAACGTCAAAGTTCACAGCATGCTGCGCGTGGCCACTTCATCCCTTTTAGTGCTTTGTGAGGGCTCCATTAGGACCAATGCTCCAAGGATCTTTGTGTCATTAACTGTGCTGTCTACAGCACGGCTTGCATGTCATGCCAAGACCCCTGGCTCACAACACTGCAGTGAAATGATTCCAAATGATTCATTGAAGATGCCAGGGTTGGAATTAATGGAAACTTTTTGTGTCAAATCGTAAGATCTTCTTTTTGTTGCTATTTTCTGTTGTCTATTGTTGACAGGTGTAACACAAAGTGAAACCATCACCATACTCAGTTATTTACTGTCAGATAGTCTTTTCTTCTGCCTGTGATACTTGTGTTGGAATCAGCAGTAATAAGTTTGGAATATGATAAAATAAGTATGAGCATAAGAAGGGCTGAGCAGACAAATCTAAAATGAATTTCTTTAGATGGCAGACAAATTAAATTGACCTCTCCCGCATGAAAGTTTGACGCGTTACACACCCGTCCACCGTTCCGACGTCCACACCCTCTGAGTGCACACCACCAATATAGATTGGATTCCTAGGAATACTCGGCCGGTCAACTTTTGCAGAACATACTGCAACATTTGAAGAAAGTGACTGTTATTGCCACTATTTATCACACCCCCAACTGGCCGGGTCAGACACCGCCTACCAAAAGCCTGGGTCTGTCCGAGGTTTCTTCCTAAAAGGAAGTTTTTCCTCGCCACTGTTACACTGCTTGCTCTTGGGGGAATTACTAGAATTGTTGGGTCCTTGTTAATTATAGAGTGTGTTCTAGACCTACTCTATCTGTAAAGTGTCTTAAGAAAACTCTTGTTATGAATTGATACTATAAAAAATTGAATTTAATTGTTCACCTCGAGCAATTAAGAGAATGTATTAAATGACATGTATTTCCTGAGACGTAATCCCTACCATGCCCTCTTGCTAAAGTGTCATCTCTGTTATCAAGGACAACTAACTCTGTGTCATCGCTGACTTCAGATAAAAAACTTTTCTCTCTCTGCCTCTTTACTAAAATCTCAATAAATATGTTGCATGCTAAAGGGGAGTAGGATTCAGAGGATATTAATAGTTTAAAATAAAAATTGGCCCTTTCCTTAGAAACATGGGAATTGGAGTCTTTTGAACATTATTTTCTCCACAGGTCCTCAAGGCAAGCAGCTCTCTAACCATTTCATTATCCTCTTTTCCTGGTCTTTAATCACAATAACTACCTTTTGTTTCCCCCCCTACTTTCTTTCTTTTTATCTCTCTATTTTCCACCCCCCGATTTCAACCTTTTGGCATCTCTTAGATTCGGATAAACAGGGAAGTAAGTATCTTGCTTCTCTTCTCTGTCCGCCTTTTCTCCCTATTCACGCTGCCCTCTCTCGCTGTCCTTGCCAGCCCTCCATGGCTTCCCTCCAACAGCCTCTTTTTCCACTCTAAGCTGCTGAGCCTGTCTGCCATCATTTTTCCCCGGAGTTCAATTCTTTCCAAACTGAGTGTTGCAGTGTTCTCTTTCATCCATAGTCAAATGCTCACCTGTGGTTCTTGCTCAACATCAGGCTGTCTTATAAAAGACCTGATAGTATGCCACAGAGGAGAGTGGACTAGGTCAGATCAAGCAACTCAGATTACAGCACAGCATGGGGATTGTTTTAGAGACACTTAACTGTTTTTTTCTCTGGGCCCATAATTACCATGCATCACAGAAAAGAGTGATTGTTCAGTCAAACTATAACGTGGCACCACACAATTCATTGAAATGTCCTTGTGAATGAATAGGGATGTGGTGAGTGTGTTGCTGGATGTTTGGTGATTTGGTTACTTAGTGCACGGCTACTTGGCGAGGTCTTGCCACTGACTAGATAACCAAAAACATGCTAGCTTGTGTAACATTCTAGCACTAGCCAGCCAGCAAAGCTAACTTAACTGCCAGTGAGCTTGTTAACTGTAAAGTAAAAGTTGTTATCTTACAGTTAGCAAGGTATAAAGATTAACTGTCAGTTAGCAAGTTATAAAGACTAACTGCCAGTTAGCAAGTTATAAAGATTAACTGTCAGTTAGCAAGTTATAAAGACTAACTGCCAGTTAGCAAGTTATAAAGATTAACTGCCAGTTAGCAAGTTATAAAGACTAACTGCCAGTTAGCAAGTTATAAAGACTAACTGCCAGTTAGCAAGTTATAAAGATTAACTCTCAGTTAGCAAGTTATAAAGATGAACAACCAGTTTAGCAAGTAATAAAGATTCATTTTCAGTGCCACTGCCAGTTAGTCTATATCTATGACGTTCCAACTTCCGGGATTCCACTTTTTGCCGATTTGCAATTACTTCTGCTTTCTATGTGTTGGAATTTTAGACTCCGGTTGCTATATGAGGACTATGTTTAACTGCTCCTCAGATCTCTGCAGGGTAAATTCAGACAGCTAGCTAGACTAACTGTTCAATAGTGTTATATTGCTGGACTAAAACAACTTTTGAACATACATTTTCCACAAAACAAGTTCCTTCCTGATATTTTACTGTGGCTCGGGAGCATCCTGGAATGCTGTGTGGACTAACCAGACCCCCTTCTCCGCAGCATGTGGAGGAAGGTCTGGCAAAGCAAGACTATCTATCAGTTTGCAAGTTTTTAAATTTTTAAACAATTAAGTAGCAGATAGCAAGTTTTAAAGATTAACTTCCAGTTAGCAAGTTAGATAGCTTGTTACCTTCTACCATGCAAATTATGAAAATTGGTGTCGTGAACATATTAAGTATGAGTCTTAATTTAAAATACATTAATACTTCTTAACAGATATCAAGTTGATCGAAACATTTTGTGGCAGCTTTTGCTCCAGATGGCTTTTTCTCCACCCACTCAAATAACTCCACAGGGAAAGGAATTCTTGCAATTTTGGCCAACAAAGAAAGGACAATAATTGAATTTGGTCCCTCTGAATCCAAAAACACACAAACTATCATATTATGTATTTTTAAACTGCTGTAAGATTTGGCAACATACTTTTAAATTGCTAACCTCAACTTGTTCACCCAAAAAAGGATGACACTCTATTTCTCATTTCACTTTTAATGCAGCATAATTTCCAATGCAGGTTGTCACTTTAATTTGTTGACACAGTTCGGCTATGAAAGAAATCCTAGATGTTGCATAACCCTGATCCTGTTCATTTATTTATTCAGTTTTTTTAATTCCTCAAACTCCCTTTAATGTTCCCCAGTGCTCTCAGGGAGGATTTCTATTAACATTTGTTTCAGTAGGATTCCTACAAGTGATTCTGAGATGCATGATAAATATGAGCACTGATTTCCATTTTGCTTGCCAAGGTCTGATTTCCACTAATTTGTCACAGGTTGTAGTTGCAGTGAACCCAATTGAAAATTGAAATTGAAAGTTTTTTTTTTTTTTTGGCCTTTTCGATAGTATAGTATTGATAGCCTTTCCACGTCCTATATGACATTGCGTGTTTTTTGTTGTTGTTATTTCTTTTTCAATCCATTGTGAATTCATAATGTTTGATGTTTTTCTGTTCGCCTGCTGTTGGAAAATGTGGTTGCCAAGGTGACAGACAGGAAACTGGTTGGCATAGGCAAACTCAGCAATGGAGGCTCATGGGAATGAGGGTTGCTGCACTCTATCATGGCGATAGCCATCCATCTCAACTTCCCTCTGTGGCATGACTGTTTTAGAATGTAATTTCTGTGCCTGCATGGCTGAAAATTGTGTGTGTCAGTGTTTGTTTGTGTGGGGGGGGGATAATATGTACAGTATTTGTACAAATGTTTACCCTATACAACTGTTGGAATCACTTTACCCATGAGTGAGAGGGCACACAAATCTTAATTCTTGGCTGCTTTTCATCAGCACACTGGGTATGCTTGGTGGAGGGCCAGGGCACCACTAATAGCCTTCCAAACCGTGCACACTGTATCATAACTGCACTAATGCCAAGCTGAGCAGAGAGGAGACAGTCGGATCACTCAGCGTCACTGAGGTAGAATTACTCCCAGAGCTGAAGATCCCTAACTTGTCAATCTAGCTTTTATCAGCAGCCCTGGCTGCATGCAAAGCACCGCACGACTTTCAAACGCAGCTCCCTCCCTTTGCATGTAATGACCTGGCTCATAGAGAGACAAAGAATTAATGTTGTTTCTTTCTGCATTATAATTTAAGTGGGATTGTCGGATTTTCCCAAATGAATATCCAAAACAATGCAAAGGTTTCAGCTGGGTCAAAATGTCAACATATTTTAGGCAGAGCTAGTTAAGAATGACTTGGCGCAGACTAGTTTTCACAGCCGCCGAAATACATCTTTAGTCAAAAGCAGAGCAGAAATTTAGCAGAGCCACAAGATGAATAAAAGATGCTGAAAATGGAGAACGAGAACAGATGGGAAATGAAAGTTAGATGCCCCTGAGTCTCACTTCATCATATGCTCCTGTAATTATTAACCCTCTCCCATCTCCTTTTTCTTTCTTTTTCCCTGCCGTCTTTCTCACTCTCTCTGTCACACAGGGTTACCAGCGATCAAATCACTTCATCGCCACTCAAGGTGAGTGTCAAATACCCAGCAGCAGTGGTAGACTGCTAATGTTGAAAGTATTCAAATGGCTTTACTGAATTATTAATGTGTAAACAAGGAGACTGTGTTGCCTCATGCTCACATCTGGGTTTTCCACCATAAAGCATCACTTTCCATCCGCCCGTGAGAACCACTCTCATACCAGTCGACTGTAACTGTCAGTCAATCTGCACTGTAACACTACTGACTGTCGCTCTCTGTGAAGTTCAGCTTTTGTGTCTCTCCTCCCCGCCATCTGCATGTGTGGTGCACCATCTCTCTGATGTCAGTTTGATACATTATATAGGCTGTTTTCCCCAAGCAGCACACACGCGCGCACACACACAGGCAGAGAGAGAGAGGAAGAGACAAAGAACGAAGGAGAGAAAGAGACTGAGAGAGAAAGAGAGCGAGACATTCTCTTTATTCTCACCTGGCTCTGATCCTATTTATTCAGTGAATATGTTTTTCACTTTGTAATCCCCCCTCTGATTTCTTTCCATCATTCACTTTGGTCTCAATTCTCCCACACAAAAGTAACCTCCAAAGATTTCTCTCTCTTTCACATTTTGCTCACAAAGTCTTTCTGCATACAAGAGTGGCGGCAGAGGTGGGAAGGGTGCCACAGTGTGCTACATAAGGAGTACTGAGTGAAATTTGACTTATACCCAACCTAAAATTACTGAGTTAAGAATCAAACAATACAGTTTAAAGTTTACAAAGACAGCAATCATTTTATCGATTTTTATTGTCTTAGAAAACATTACGATACATACACTACAGAAGCATTTACATTATCTCACAAACGTATCTCACATTTTTGTAAATATTTCATTACATCTTTTGGGACAACACTGTAGAAATGACACGTTGCTACAATGTAGAGTAGTGAGTGTACAGCTTGTATAACAGAATAAATGTGCTGTCCCCTCAAAATAACTCAACACACAGACATTCATTTATAAACCGCTGGCAACAAACGTGAGTACACCCCTAAGTGATAATGTCCAAATTGGGCCCAATTAGCCATTTTCCCTCATGTGAATTGTTAGTGTTACAATGTCTCAGGTGTGAATGGATAGCAGGGGCCTGTTGTACAAACGTTTGCACGAAAAGATTGCATATCCTACGCTGGTTTGGACACTTTATGATTGAAAAAATTAACTTGACGTGAGAATGTGCAGGCCGTCCACAAAGTGTTTTCTGTTTGTGCAGAAAATCACCAAACATTACAAAATAATGTATGTTTGTGACATTGTCTATGAAAAAACATAGTTATATCCGCTGATATTCCATAAAAGTTTGATCATTTATGTGGATAATATTTCACATCTGGATATCAATAAAAAAGTGTATATATATTATATTACATATGTATGTAATATATTACATTATTTTGTAATATATATATATATATATATATATATATATATATATATATATATATTCAGCACCTTTTATACAAGACATACAGAACAAAATGAAGGGAAAATTGACATTGATGAACATAAACATAAAAACAGGGATCGAAGATAAAAAATAGGATGAAATAGAATACATAGAATGCTTAACATGGATGAATGGTGGTGGAAAACAGAATGAATGGTGATGAAAACAAAAACCCACTGAAATATAATGCTACAAATAAAGTTAAAATTAGCACCCATATTTGCTGCATTAATACATTAATAAACACTGCAGCATCATTAAATTGTCTCATCTTTTCTGTTCAATGGTGGAGATTTGAGTTTTTGTAAGACGAAAATCCAGGAAACATTTTGCCTCGAGGGCACTCTACCAATCAGCGCCAAGGTCTCTGAGGCTACAAATAAACAAAAGATCCTACTTTTTCCGGCGGACACAGACTCACCACCGGTCTTCATTACACCGTAATAAGCATTTTTCAGCTACCTCCGAACGTCTTCCCTAGGGTGTAACCTCACTGTCAGTCTTATCTATGATGGGCACAACCTCAAGTTGCCCCGGAAAAAAACACTGTCTCAATGGTGCTGGGGGCATTAACAAACACACCACAGTCTTATTATCTCAGTTCTCATGGCCATATTTAATGAATAATCCAGTTATAGGATGAAGTCTATTTTGGTGGTTAAGTTTGGGTGTTTTGGGACAAAGTAAATTTAAATTTCTGGCCCCGAGAAAAACAAACGTCTAACCCGAAATGATAAGAGCGAGGGTAAAAACATAAACCAAAGTACAGTTTACCATAATAATTGCAATTGATTACTTTCACTCTAATGACCCACATGTAGAGTGTCTACACATGCACATCCACACCCACACACCTTACAGTACATACACTGACTGCATCATGCATGCGTGCATGCCACTTGCCCCTAACACTCTGTATTCATGAACAACACACTCTGCATACACTGGTGGCAAGCCCCGGGTGGTCGCCTGTCATGGCAGGTTCAAGTTGATTTGTTGTATCTTAGATGAGTCTTAAGGCAGCTGTGCTTGTGCAGCAGGCAGCAGGTGCTCTAAGCTAACTCGCTATTATGTCCAGAGATGAGGGAGAGAAGGAGGAGGCGGGTGAGGGGGAGGCGGACAGAGGAGGAGAAATGCCAAGCGCACTCTAAAAAAGCCTGAGTCCAATGCGACGGCATGTTGTGCTATGCATAAAGATTGACCCAGCCACATCATCCGTCTCTCAGCTGACTGCCCCGTCCCTCTGGCGATGCATTAGTGGGCTTCTCCTGCCGAAAAATTAACATCTCATTTCACTAATACATATAGAAGCCAACGCAGTGATTGCTGACAGGGGAGTGAGCTGTGAATAAGCTTGTGAAGAGGAGGGAAAACAGCGGTTAAAGTAGCTGCCTACGTGTTCAAATTAAAATGTACAGAGGCTTGTGTCGGCTCACCCCTGAGTTAACTACAGTAAAGACCAGTATCTGCTGGTTATGATAGGAGAGGCTCCCTGTTTTTTTTATCAGGCATGTTGTTTCTCCTCCTATTGTTTTCCTTAAATAATGGTCGAACAGAAAAAGTAATTATTTCCATCCTAGAGATAGTCAGCCCTAATTGGTCAGCACTTCCCGTTCTCTTCCATCATTGCAGCCGGGGAATGACTGTTACAGCGCTGTAGCAGAAATTTCTACCTCTACGAAGTATAGTTGGGACATCACAACCGTACGGAAGTCCTGACGGCTCGTTTAAAGTTGCAGTTTCTGAATACACCTGCTTTACAATCAGAACAGACATGGGAATCTAACGTTTTACAATCAGGGGCCTATTGAGGATAAGGCTGGTGTCACTTTCTAATTTATTGTCAGAAAATCCTCTGAAAGATGGCTCAGATTGAAGTGAAGTGACAGAGTAAATATAATTAAGACGGATGTGTAATTGCCTCACATTAGAAACAGGATGTGATTTCACAGTTTCAATGTGCATTTCAAATAAATGAAGCATGATGCATGAAGAATGATTAATGCAGAATTGCTTTTGTATTGAGATTGTATTGTACAAATGAACCTAAAATAAATAAATGATTTAATACAAACAGTATTTATGATAGAGCAAAAGAGATTTACTACTCTGCTAGCACACATAAGGGATGATAAGGTGCAACCGTCTCTTAAAAAAGTCATCCAGGTCAGTGACAGGAGACAAGATAATATTCCTATTAAACAACGTGCGTAGGTGGAAATGAATAGACATCTTGTTCACTAAAAGCGCTGCGTAGAGTGTTTGGCAGAGGAGGCGGGATGAAGGAGGGCCTTGTGATATTATCACCGCCACGGTGTAATGAAATCAATGAAAGTGTCATCTTCTCCAGGGCCTGTGATTTGTGTCTGCCACTGGTGTTCACGAAAGGCAACACAGGAGCTTGTTTGCACAATGGCGGAGGATTTGTGGGTGTATTGAAATGACATTTCTCCGTAGAATTAGGAGAACACGGAGCAGGGCAATAGTTCATGAATGACACATTGTTACTCTATTCCCTGGCATGGATTACACAGCCTCTACATTGATGGTTATTGCTGCTATTTTCTCTGAGTTATGGTTCATCTCTCCGCCCTTCTCATCCTCCTCTCTTTCTCTTCCTACACCTTTTCTCCTCGCTTGTTTTTCTCTCTCTCTCTCCCACTTCTCCACCTATACCTCCACTGTATATCTCCCGCTCTGCAGGCCCCAAGCAGGAGATGATCTACGACTTCTGGCGGATGGTCTGGCAGGAGAACTGCTTCAGTATTGTCATGATCACTAAGCTGGTGGAAGTGGGCAGGGTAGGTTTTCCTTCTCTTTGTCCTGTGACCTCACCTCCAGCCAGCTGTGAAGATAGATGGAGGGATGGAGGGATGGAGGGAGGGAATGTATTTCTGGAGCTCCCTCTTTTTATCATCCACCATATATCAGAAGAGCCGCTGCGCTTGTTGTTGTGGGAGGAAATGGCTGCCGCTGTCTGATCCTGAAAGATCGCCTTTTTGCTTTGGTGCCTGGGCTCCAAAGTCAAAGCTTTGATGTATATGAAGGAACATTGTGGCCTCTGATCTGTTACTCTAAGGGAAGACACCATGGAGGGAATAGGGGAAATATTTGAACTAATAGATATCAGCATGAAAGTAACTCCAGTTGGTTACTTTCATTAAGACAATATTTTTTTGTATTGCAAGTTTTCTGAACTGTTATGTTTAAATATGCAAACTAGGCATTATTTTGTTAAATATGTTCTAATTTGCACACAAGGCCAAGAATGGGAATCTGAACCTTGGATGAAGCCAGGTTTAAAATTCTTGTTTCATTTTGTTGACATATTTAAGTTCATGGAAATTTCGGATATCATTTTGAACCACTCCATAAATCAAAAAATACTGTCAGAGAACAGCCAAAGAAAATCAGTTTTTCCCATGTTTGTAGGAATCAGATGTTACTTAAATCAGGCTATAAATATAGGTGTAGAGTTTGGTGTATGTAAGTGCTACTGCAGTGGAGGTTTCTGAGAGTCTGAGAAAAGTCAAATATATATAAAAAAAAAACAGCTACTAAAGAAATGTCGAAAAATTCCATCCATTTTACACACACTACAGGTGATTAGGATCAAACATTCTAACCAACAGATATCACTATGAAATGTCCCCAGTTGATTACTTAAGACAATTTTTTGTATTACAAGTTTTTTGAAATCTAATGCTTAAATATACACAAATGTGGAATCTTCTCATGCTAATGTAACTTTTGCTGAATTTAGGAGAAATATGTATGCACAAACAGACAATGTGAAGTTAAATGAACATCTCAATTTTAAAATTTTAAAATAATGGTTTTGCCTGTAGATCTCCCTAACAATTTCTACCTCTGTTGAATACAGCGGGATACTGTTACAGTATTAACAAAGTGTTATACATGCTGTTTTTAGCTTGCACTAAACATACCATTCAAATAGAAGTTACCACAATTAGACAGTAATGGTATTAGTGTAGAGTAGAGAGAGTAACCAAGTCCCACAGTTGTACCTGTATAGTGTCTTTTATGGCTCAGAAGTTAGTGTACAGCAGCAGTGGAAGACTTATTCAGATCCTTTCCTAAGTGGCCGGGTTGGCTCGGTTGGTGGAAAGGTGCACATACTGTATACTTGGAGGTTTTTGCCTCGACGCAGACGTCAAGGGTTCAAGTCTGACCTGTGGCAATTTCCTGCATGTCTCTCTCTCTCTCTCTCTCTCTCTCTCTCTCTCTCTCTCTCTCTCTCTCCCTCTGTCACCTAGCTGTCCTGTCCATTAAGGCAGAAAAGATCTAAAAAAAAAAAAAATAGTTAAAGTCCAAATACCAAACTTCAAGTATCAACAGTAAAATGTACTTAAAGTGTTAAAAGTAAATGTACTCTATGCAAAAAAATCCTCACGTTTTAGAAACCGGAAACAATCCAAACAGTTGTGTGTTTAATTGGCTGTAAATGTAGGCCGTTAAATTGTTGGGTAGATTAATTATAATTAATATATGTTATAATAATAAACATATTTTATAAACTTATGTGTTTTTGGTGCAAACATCTTAATTTGTTAAGTAACTAAATCTGTCAGATGAATGTAGTGGAGTACATTTCTCTCTGAAATGTAGCAGAGAAGTAAGTAAAAAGTAAAAAGAAGTAGAAGTAAAAAGTGGCATGAAAAGACTGAAGTAAAGTACAAGTACCTCATATTTGTACTTAAGTACAGTACTTGAGTAAATGTACTTAGTTACATTCCACCACTGGTGTACAGTTCTTCCTAAATCCTCAGTTTCTTTTATATAACAAGAGAGTTAAAACCATTACCATTAAACCATTAAAAGCTAAGGAATGTCACAGCTACAAGAGAAGATGTAAATTGGTTGCTAGGAAACATCTGTAACGCCGTTCAAAAGTATCTAATTTTGTGAAACAAGAATAACCGACAAACAACGCGGGCAAATAAGTATCAACCAGGGTCACAAATTAACAGGGACTCAGGGAAAATGTGCAAATAGAAAATCAAAAAGAATAACAAGCATCATATAAATCAGAGTGACCTTTTAGCCTTTCATCATTTTACATCCCCATAAGCGACGGTACTGTAGTCTTTCCCAGGCTTTGTAGGTGAGAGATTTATTGCATTTTTGGATCAGAAAATGAGTCCACAGCCGGGAGCGGTGGAAAATGTTGACACCAGGCAACCAGCAGTAGAAAGAAAATGTCGACGCCACAAGAAATGCTGCATCAACAGAAATATATGATAGCCTTTAAAAGTTAAAAAGTGGAGGTTTGGAGGGCTGCCTGTTTGGGGCCGGAGACAGGAAATAACAGCAACAACATCAGCGACAGAATCTATTCTATTTCTAAGAGCAGGAAATCAAATTTAAGAAAAGGTTTTGACATGTTGACCCCAAAAAACTTTGGGGTTAACTGTTATGTGTCAAATGTGATGCTTACAACAGGATTAGAGCATTGCAATTGAAGCTACATTTACATTGCTACTTTTTGTTTTTTTAAAGCCGAATTTTGTCCCAAAAGCAATCTCCGTGCACACAAGTGTTTTTAACTCCAGTAGAATAACTAATCTACATTTAAACTAACACGCCCAAACCGCTAATCAACATTCTTGGATATTGGGCAAAACAGGACACAGCATTTATACTCTGCCTGTTGCTGGTAGTTGCCATGGGAACGTTAGCAGCTTAGTCTCAGAGAACAAGATGCCATGACCCAATCAGGCGGCGAAACGTTGGGGTCAGTGTCGGTGTTGCCAAAGGTCTCTGTTTGCGGCCGTTGAGATTGAAACACAACCCCGTGGATTCCAAACCAAAACGTGGTCAGAAGTGTTTTAAAATGTCTCCAGCTTTGAATCGCCACAGCAGGGGGAATGAAAGCAGAAGATATTTGCTTTTAATCCAAAATGTAGCAAGGGGAATGTAGCCTAAAGGTCCTGACACACCAACCCGATTATCGGCCGTCGGACAGTCTGGCAATGTCGGTGACTTGAGTCTGTTTCGGCGGAGGCGTCTGCTTTAATGTCAACCGATTTGACTTATTGAATCAGAAGGCGGGCAGTCTTTGGGCACACTCAATGGACAATCTGATTGGTGGAGTGCTAACCTGTAAACACCGAGCGGGAATTTACGTGACTAGAGTCTCTCAAAATCTGACAAAAATCTTTTAAACTGACCTTTGTCGATCTGAAATGAAGACAGCAACTGCACGGCCTATTTCTATCTTCAAATTTTAAAAAGTTTCAATGAACTAGTTTCGTAAAATACGAGATGGTATTCCGAACAAGCTGCCATTATGGTCGGTTTTGAAATTCCGGAATTCATTTTTTTGGGCAACAATACAGATTATCTCTGCCTGCTGTTATGGAGATGTATTACACCTCTCGCACACGCAGGATGTACACTCAAGTCACCGTTGTGTTCGAGGCACTTTTTTGACCAACTCGGGGAGACGGTCAGTCCATTTCTGCCGATGGTCGGCCGTCAGGTTGGTGTGTCAGAGCCTTTAGTCTGCTTGTTGAAATCTCAGTACCTAGTGGTGTGACTGTTTGTTGTCTAGTGTTGACATGAATCAGCTATGATGCTCTCTGAACCTTAGCACCGTGTGTTGTTTGTCCAGATGAAGTGCTGTAAGTATTGGCCTGATGACACTGAGCTCTACGGTGACATTAAGATTACACTGCTGAAGACAGAGACACTGGCAGAATACACCGTGCGCACCTTCGCCATGGAGAGGGTGAGTCATACTTTCACTTTATTCCATCTTAGCTCTCTCGGTGTAGCCTCTATGTCATGTACCAATCCCTTTCTCGCTAATTAGATGCCAGAAAATTGTAAATTGATAGTTAATTAAAATGGATTTGCTAATTATCAAGAAATTGTTTATAGGCCGTCAAACATTATTTGGATGGCTATTATAAAGTTGCATCTGGTCAATACAATACCTTTTTAATTTAGACTTTGTAAAGCATCTATAAACTTTTTTTAGATAGCTATTATCAGTGTACAAATCACTAATTATCTTGTTGTCAGGTGGGTCAGAGAATATAGGACCCAAGTGCTGAGACATTAGGCATAATTGAGGTTGAATATTTAATAATGAAAATCCTTACAATGAAAGGAGTGCTGAAGATAACAGGCAATCCACAAAAACAGAACAGGCCGAATCCCCAACTGGGAACAGGCAGAATGCCAAAAAAACAGGAACGGCAAACAGAGAAACAGTGGCAAGCGAAATCCACTAAACAGCAATCAATAATGCGACAAGAGACAAAGACAGAACTAAATACACAAGGTAATGAGAAGATAAGGAACAGCTGACACTAGGCTGGGAACAGGTGAAATACATCAGACAATCACAAGGGCGGGAAAACCAAAGGCAGGAAGTAAAGCCAGGCAAGACAAGGGAGAAAACAGAGACTTCAAAATAAATCAGGAAACAGAAACATACAACCATGACACTTGTTTGTAGATCACCAAATAAATATGTAATGGGGCCAAATCAAATTATGCTTTATAAACCCCTTACAACAACTTATTATATTAAGCGTTAGTTGCAACTTCATAATAGCTATTCAAATAATGTTTATAGACGGTTTATAAAAACAAGTTTTAACCATTGATCAAGTATTAACTATATATGTAAAGTTATAAACTTATTCTTTGTATGAAACTAAACTAATAATAATTTCACAACAAATATAACTAATAATTATTCAACATAACTTGTCATGATAATGTTTAACAGCAAAATAACTTACTATAACTGCTATTAATTCACCATGTATTAGTGATTGTCATTATGAAGTGTTACCCATTTCTCATCCTGCTTCAGGTTTGTGTGCTTGCTTTCTATTTGTGAATATCTGAATATTTTGGCCCTTGTAATGATAGCGTCTCATTGGGTCTGCCTTAATGTGTCTTGTAGCGAGGTTACCCTGCCAAGCATGAGGTGTGCCAGTTCCACTTCACCTCGTGGCCGGAGCACGGCGTGCCGTACCACGCCACCGGCCTGCTGGCTTTCCTGCGCCGGGTCAAGGCCTCCACGCCGCCCGACGGAGGGCCGGTGGTGGTCCACTGCAGGTAAGTCATCACGCTCCATGCTGCCAATGACCTATACACAAAAGATGGAAACGTGGATGTTTCCCCCCCCACTCCTCCCCTCCAATCCATTGTTCTGTCAATCTGACAATTGTGATTTCCATTGGAGTCCTGGAACTTGGCTGCCTGTTCTGCCAATCTTCCCAGCCCTTGTCACATGACCAATTAATGTTTTACTCAGTACGTTAACATGCACATAGTATTCCGTTTGTTGCCCTAATTTCAAAAAGACGATATTCTAACTAAGAGGGCTAATGAAAGTGAATATTTCACTAATAGTACCGTTTACATGTAGCCCAGCAAAACAGGATTTTTTTTCTAAGTTTACCAGCGGTTGTGGACTTGTTGGACCATGTGAACACAGCGTCCCTCTTTCATTCCTTCAACCGGCTTCTTGAAAAGGTCGGCAAAGCAATGTGTGCGCATTTCCAAAAACCTCTTTGAAAAGTCTTTGATAATGTTTAAACATAGCTGTGTTTCTCCTTTATATCGGGTCAGAAACCATAGCAACGCACAGAGCTGACCCTAAGCTTGTGGCTTAATCAGAAAATGCGTCATTTGGAAAAAGGCCTTATTCGGAATATCCAACCGGACTATGATGTTTACATCCTCCGTATCAAATTTAGAATATAGTCATATTCAGAATAATAGTGGGATATTGGTGTGCATGTAAACGTAGTGCATGATGACTGTCCAAAATGCTGATGCCATAACCCTAAGCCCTAAACCCTAAAATGAAAACAAGGGAAATTAAATATGGTTGGGATGATTATTTAGCAGAATTACATTGTTGTTCTATCCTATCCAATATTTCCTATACTTCTAAGCAGATTTTCTATGCGGTATTCTGATAAAATGCCCTGTCTTGATCTACTCTTTAATGTCATATTTCTTTGATGTCCAATACACACTTTATTTACTGGTTTTGTTTCTGCTACAGATAGTGTTTTTTTGTTTTGTTTTTTTTTTACATTTCCCAAAATTGCTCTCAGCTTTTTGATGCTGTGTAGGAGCACAAAAATGACAATAACAAATACCAGAAATTGGAATGAGACTGTCCAACAGGATGTTGCATTTCACAAGTAACCAGCATGAAATTCACAAAGGATAATGTCTGCCATTTCAGTGAAGGACTTTCATTTCTCTGCAGCTCACACATTTTTTTCCAAATGTTATTACCGTATGGGCATTTTAAGTTTTTGCATTAAAAGAAAGAGAAATATGGAAAAATAATGAAATAGCATAAACATAATGAGCTTGGTTGGGGTAGCAAATATTCATATAAAAGATAAGATAAAGTGTATTTACTATAAAAGTCACTGTAGTAGGCCCATGATGATTTCTCACCCGGTTGGTTTGGTCCAAACTAACTCTGGTGGCTGATTAGTGCGGGTTGCCTGCGCTGCTGTGATAGCTAGCACTCAAACTCTGGGGTGGACCAAACAACCTTGCTGAGCGACTCGTCATGAGAGGACCACAGAAATCGTCTTGCTTCCTTTTTTTTTTTACCTTTTCCTCTGAGTTTACTGTGTTTTCATTTGAAAGCTTGAGCCAGCTGGCTAGCTATCACAGGCTAGCAGAGTCAGCAGGGGGTTAGCAGTCGGCAGGAGACTGGCGAGTGGATTCCCTGATCCTGATGGGTGACTCATAGCCACATGCCGTCACCGTCCAACGTCAACCGCGTGAAGCACAACTCATTTTTGTAAAATAGACAATTCGGTATGATTAATGTGGACTATGTATGCTGATTCAAACGAAGGTCCCTCACAGGAAAAATAGTTATTTTTATTTTTGATTTGATTGATTTTCATTTGATTGATTTCATTTTTTTAAATCATTCAGCATACATATTGCAGAGGTGACTGGAGAGTTTTCCTTCTAGAACCGTAATAATTTCAGGTCAGTGCCTAACCATCTTGCGAGATTATCTCAAATCTTGCATTAACATCCAGAAACGGCCCAAATTAACCAAACTACATGTGTGACAGCTTGATTTGTATTTTTTTTGTGATCAAATTTGTTTTTACATATTCAGAAATTATCAAAAATTACAAACAATTTACTGAGACACTGGAACAGTTCCCAGAGCCAAAAAAACAGAGAGGAAGCTTAATTTGTTTTCTGTGTGCCAGCTCAAGTACACAGTAAACTGTAGACTTCAGACGGCTTCAGTGCGGTTGTTTAGTTCAATCGGGTTTGATTGACAGCTTTCACCCCAGCCTGAACCAAACAGGTTACGTATGTTCTGTGTGTGTGTGTGTGTGAGTAGCTGGATTATAGATTTCTTACAGCTTGTGATTCTTTATCATGATACCGTTGCATCTTACCATAAATGATATGCTAGTTTAACAATATCGACACACTGCAGGGAGATTTTGTTTCACTTCAATAGGGAATAAGGAAGGAAATACTGAGGACAAATGAAGCACAAACATCCTTGTTTTTGAACTCCGATGGTTTTAAAGTAATAAAGCTTTAGCTGGAGAGGCCTGAGGGCATTCACAAAGTCCCACACATGCCTTAATTGCGGTGTTAGACCCAGACATGGAAGGCAGAGGCCAGTACATTGGACGTTTTTAAATGTCTTAGCCCTCTCCAACTAAAAGGCTTTTCAATGTCTAACTTCAACTTAGATTTTTTTTTTTTTATGATGCCAGAAAATCACTGTATTTATTTACACTGTATTTCCTTTCTAGTTTTCCTGACCAAAGCCCTTTATAACACTTCAGAGTATTCAGATCATACTAAGGGCCCCCATCCGAGCCACTTTAATTTTAGGGATACATTCTCCTCTCTCCTCTGCACCAGTATGGGGGCAGGCAGGACCGGCTGCTACATTGTGCTGGATGTCATGCTGGATATGGCCGAGTGTGAAGGAGTGGTGGACATCTACAACTGCGTCAAGACTCTGTGCTCCCGACGCATCAACATGATCCAGACGGAAGTGAGTGGGAGGGCGGGAATGTCTTTTAACCAGAAGCTTTTAACCAGAAGCTCACAGGTTTGATCTTCACCACACAGAGCTGCTTATAACTCACTTTTTTCAATTACATTTTACATTTGAGCATTACTTTTATTTATCAGGCATGTTTGCACTTGCAGTTTTCATCTTGTCAGGCTGGACAAGCCTTTGAAACAGAATCCCAACAACCATTGGCAGTGGTGGAGGAAAGTGGAAAGTACAAATATTCACAGCAGAAGTACTCAGAGGTATCCCAGTGTACCAGCACTATGTGATAAGTGTAAGAATTAAAAGGGCAGCCTCACACACCAATTTTGGCCGTGCCCTAACCTCCACTCATGCTGGACCTTAATCTCTTAATAGCTGGACTATTTGGATTCTGTATTCGATTTAACAAGCAATGGGTGCCCAACCTCCTTGTGGTCATTCTGGTGTCTGCAAATGAATGGTCTACTTTTAACTCTGGCAGGGGCAAATAGCCAGTTTATCTGGGTACTGTACTGCCTAAAAAACATATATTACTATTATGGAAGCTTAGATTCACAAAAGCAGGGAGGAGGAGTGTGTTTTGTAGGGCATGGGGACCAGTTTTAAAACATTTAAGGGGGCTGAGGAAAGAAGCTGTGGGATGAGGTGGGTCACAAAAAATAATACTGTAATAGTGGTTGTTTCAAAGGAAATTTGTCTTTCTTCTTTTGACACCTGGTTTGCTCTTTAGTCTCATAGCAATATCAATATATATGCTATCATACTGTATGTTCTTGGTTGCTGCTGTATTGTTTTTATTGTATGAATAAGAAAATGGAAAAAAATAATGTGCCTTGTATGTGTACAGTTGTTCACATACTTTAAAACTCGCTTTAATTGTGTTAATAAACACATACTTGGAAATAATTCTAAGGTCTACTTAATGGGAACTCTCAATCTTCAAATATACAAACCAGAAAAATTGCATTCATTACTAGAGTAATTACAACAATTTAAAGGTGGAAAAGATTTTTAAAATGTCTTAGTATAGAAGTGGAGGCGGTACAGTTAATACCAAAACAATGGTGTTTATCCCCTTTTAATTCCATCTCTTCACCTTTTAGCTAGAGCTCGTCTACCAGTTGAATAAATACTTCTATAATTACGGAACATATTAAAAATGATAATAAGTTGTAAGAGGGACAGTTTACTGCCTGCTTTTTGAATGTATCCTCGCCTTTATGATCTTTTGTTTGGTTGGATGTCTAAACAAATTTCCTAGGTTCCTTTTTTAATTGCACAGTTCATGACGGTATTTAAATATTGTGTGTGGGCTGTGTTTTTGCTCTTCTGATGAGTGTTTATTTTTTGTTGGACTTTTCCTCCCCATTTTTAGACACATTTCTGCTTGGGAACAATGCCTGAGAGTGGGCATGGCAATTGAAGTTGTATGTTGACTATTAGTCAACATTGAACCGCCGTAATTAAATTCTACATTGTCCTTCACAAGTGGGCAATTAACAGCTAGGAATAAGTGCAGTGCGGGTTTTTGTGTGATTTTATACATCTCTGAATGTCTCTCCCCCCACCACTGTCTGTCTGTCTCTCAGGAGCAGTATGTGTTTATCCATGATGCCATCCTGGAGGCGTGTCTGTGTGGAGAGACTGCCATTCTCGTTAATGAGTTTGCTCTCACCTATAAGGAGATGCTGAAGGTTGACTCTCAGAGTAACACCTCGCAGCTCCGAGAGGAGTTTCAGGTAATGCACACCGATACAACATTCGTATTTGTTTTGTTTGTATAAATTGTCTGTTTCAGTGTTGTCTTTGTCTGAGTGAGTACTGGAGTAAGGTCTGGCTACTACAATGACATTCTGGGATAGCGGGAAAAGACACTCTTGCAGCGTCGGTAACCCTACAAAATAGATAGCAGAAGTGGGGATCTTCCCAGCACTGTACATCCTGTGAGCCAGACTACTGTCTGATGGTTTTTGATTGATCACACTTATTTTAACCTTCAACACAATGTGCAACTTACACTGTGTTGCCAGTTTAGGAGCTACCCCTGTCTAGAGTACAAAGCAACCCTGGAGTTTTCAAACCAAAACAGCAGTCTTTCCAAATGTTTCCATTTTAAGGGACTCTGAAAGGCCAGAGTAGCGTGAATGTGATGCGTAAATATAGCACAAGATATGTTTTCATACCAAAACATAGGAGTTTCTACTGTTCCTCCTGCCAGCGAGCATCAGTGTGACAGACCTGTGTAAGTGGTGGCTGGAGTCTTGGTGACGCTGCTGTGGACTCTTCTCAGCAGTCTTTACCCATTCTGCAGGCGTGTGCGCTCCATGTTTCCGTACCACGCAGTGACGAAGCTGGTCAAGAAGCTCTCTATGATGCAACTGTAGAAGCTGCTAAGAATTTCCTCCGAAGCAAACCGAGTGCAGCTAATGAGTGTGTGGCGGAATGTGAACTGCACAGACTGAATAACAAGTATATCTACCCACAGCTGGTTGCCAGTGCCAGTCTTGCATTAGGCTGGTTTCAGAGCAGATCCCAAAACTGTAGTCCTCCCATTAATTTCATTGGGGGTAGTGGGTTTAGGCTGCGGCTGTCTGTGTGAGAGGGGAACTGAAAAAAAATGGCCTGCAGCAAAGAGTTAAAACCGATTCAACAGATTAAACCTCACCTCAGACTTTGATCCAACAGGACCCCAAGGCCCTGCAAAGAGGGGTTGGTTGGGCTGGACATACAATAGACACCATCCTACCCTGGCCATACACCAGGCCAGCATCCCCCAACAAAAGTGCTTGTTTTTCCACTGATAGGCTCAGATTAATATTCTAAGTGCCTGCCAATATTATGGAAAGGATTTCTAAGGAGGTCAAACTTTCTGTTGAAGAGTAAGATCCTTTTTAAAAGAATCCAAGAAATTGATTAATCATCTTAGCATTGGAAAACATACTTCATTCAAAAATAAAGCACTTTTAATGGACCAAATTTATGATGCAAATTTGCCCCATTGGGGTTACATTGCAGCCCGGTCTGTGGTTGCCGGTAACAGCGTTCACGCTTAATACTGGATCAGTTTCAAAGATTGTCATTCCTAAGACAATAGGGTCCGTGTTGAAAAAACGTTAATGTCTACTTCAATACAACTGGCTAATTTTCTCTGGTTCAGTGTACTATATTTATGTGTATATATATATATATATATATATATATACTGTATGTACATACTGTATATGTACAGTATATAGTGTAAGTATATGCTCTTCATGGGAGCTTTTACATTTGCCCTTCTAAACACAAAAAGTCTTGCACTGTATGTCCTTCAAGAGAAATACGCTTGGGTTGTTTGAAATAAATGAATAGTCAGCATTTGAGTGATGGCCACCAGGACCAAAGCTGCTTTTCTAATCAGTATACATTAAACATAAAAAAAAAACATTTTGCTCAGCAGAAAAGTTTTACATTGAGACTAGAAACGTATATTTGTCTTTAATGGAATGGTATTGCCGTGGCCAGCTGTAATGATGGTATTGATTAGTGACCTTTGGCCGTAATAATTAGATTTTTTCCTTCCCACATGAAGCACAATTACCCTCTCAGTGCTACTCATATGAGCCGTCCAATAAGACAGCCTCCCATAATTGGGACTTGTAGTCTAAACGCAATATTGCCGTTAGGAGCCAGAATGTTCTATTCATTTTGTCCAGGCCGATAGGGAGTCATTCACAATATGAGGCAAGTTAGATATTAGATATATAATTTCCATTGCTTCATAATATGCTTATTCATAATGTATGAGATTGAGCTAAATGTGTTTTTATCCATTGAGCCTCATAGGGATTTTGACTGATAATTAATATGTTTTGAATGTTTCCCGGAGATGATTTGAGATAGTTGTGCTTGTCAAGTATTGACAGGCGGGCTGTTTGGAGAATATCTTCATTGCCTCTGTCCGTCTCTCTTTGATCCCGTTTCTGTTCCGCTGTGTCTGTCTCCTCTTATCACAATCTTTTTTCCCAGTCTTTCATTTTATCTCTGCATCTCAGATGTGAACACGTTCTCAAATACACATGCCAACCTTTTTAATTATCTCCTCTGCACATTCTCTCTTCCTCCTCTGTGGTAGAAGAAGTATTCAGATCTTTTACTTAAAGTGCCCATATTATGAAAAAATCACTTTTTCTGGGATTTGGGGTGTTATTTTATGTCTCTGGTGCTTCCACACGCATACAAAATTGGAGAAAAAAAAACTATCCATGCTGTTTTGAGTGAGATACGGGTTTCTGAATGTCCTCTGCCTTCAGTCTCTGGGTGAGCTGTTCAAAATAAAAAGTATGTAAGGATCATCAGGAAAACTTACTTAAGGTAATAAAAGTTAAATAACTCTGATTTTAGAAACTGGAAATAGTTCTGTCAATCATCTAAGTGTTTAATCATCTAATCATTACAGCTTTACTTGTAGGCCATTATATTGTTGGGTAGTTTAATGTATAATAAAATATATTTTATAAACGTGTGTAAAAAAATCTTAATTGCAAAATAACTAGTTAGTGGAGTAAAAAGTACAATATTTCTCTCTGAAATGTAGCGGTACAAGTACCTCAACATTTGTACTTAAGTACATTACTTGAGTAAATGTACTTAATTACATTCCAACACTGTCCTCTTCTTTCTTTAGACTCTGAACTCGGTGACTCCCCACCTGGACATGGAGGAGTGCAGCATCTCTCTGATGCCCAGGAACCGCGAGAAGAACCGCAGCATGGACGTGCTGCCGCCGGACCGCTCGCTGGCCTTCCTCGTCACTACCGAGGGCGAGAGCAGCAATTACATCAACGCAGCGCTCGCCGACAGCTTCCTCCGGCCCGCCGCCTTCGTGGTGACACCGCACCCGCTGCCCGGCACCACCACCGACTTCTGGAGACTCTTGTACGACTATGGCTGTACCTCGGTGGTGATGCTCAACCAGCTCAACCAGTCCAACTCTGCCTGGGTAAGGAGAGGTACTAGTCTCGCATTGCCAGACCTTTCTCCACAGCACTGCGGAGGAAGGTGTTGCTAGTCCACACAGCATTCTGGGATGGGAGAAAAGTGCTGGTTTCTTTCACAATCATCTTGGGCGGCGTTGTGCCCGACTCAATGATGGTGCCCCTTCAAAATAGTGTGCCCCCACTATTCGATACAGCATAGTATTGCGATATTTTCCCTGGCAATACTGTATCGATACACAGACACCAAGTATCAATCTATTAATATATATGTGTTGGTCAGTTTGTCTGCTTGACGATCCCATTTTGAAGTGAGATGAACAAACTGAGACATTTTTTAGATAAAACAGATTTGAAATTGGAAAGAATTTGCAATATGTTTAAAATTGCAATAATATTGTATTGTGACATAAGTATTGTGATGATATTGTATCCTGCACGGACATCCGGCCGAAGTGAGAGACATTGGCGTCTCCTAAACATTCATGGAAATGTAACTTCATTGATATAGACCAGGGGAGGGGGGGTCTGGTAAACCAGCTGCAGATTAGATTGGCTACAGGTATCTTTGGAAGTAGAACTTATTTTGCTATTAACTTTCATCTTATTAGCCTCCCACTTGTAATGTAGCCATGGGTAACTTTAAAAGGCTCGGTGCAACAGCATCTGCATCACAGCTGGATTTAGATTAGTCCCATTTACATTCACTCTAGGGAAGGGAAGATTAACCCATCTGCATTGGTGCGCCCACATAAAAATGCATGCAAAAAAAAGTCCGCATGTATGGACTCTGAATTATTTATATTATCATTAATAGAGTCTGCGTCTTTATTGTTTAGAAATAACCAATAAAAATGGCCAATAATGTTTGACTCTCATAACAAATTACTAAAGTAAAAGTCCACATTTACCATTTGTGAAACAAACTCCAGTAAAGGTAGCGAGCACGCTGATTGATTATGAGACTGTTAACTGAATTTATGTCAATAGATCATAATTAAATCCGTTCTTAAGCCTTTAATGGAAGTGAAAGCATTTCTGCGAACCTTTGAAATCGCAATGCAGGCTGCTTGGCAATACAATTTGTCGTTTGCTTCAGAAGAACCAAATAAATCAAATCAAACTCTGTACTATATTTAATTTCAGAGCATCATGTCTTTTGCGTTGCCTCGAATCGCATTGAATCGCATTGTGTTGAATCAGATCGTGTCGAATTGCACTGCAACAGGGGGCAAATCGTATTGTGTGCGGGAGTCTAAAAGAGTCTAAAACTTCAAAATCAAAATCTTAGGCCTTAAAAAGTCTTCAATTTGCTGAAGAATGGTGTTCTACGTCTTAAATTATTTCAAACAGGTCTACATTTTCTCATTGATATGCTCCCACAGTACTGTCAAATTCTGTGGTGTTGTAGTTCTTTCTTTCGCTATTTTAAATAGAATTTGTTGTATTACAACTACAAATGAGTCCAACATGCAACTTATGTTGCAGATGAGTGCAAGGCAGCGCAAGTCTTATTTGGAACAGATTTTTTCTTCAACTATTGGGAAGTCCAAGTATCCGGACTCTGACATTAAGAGTTTTTATGGATTTATGTTGTGATATAGGTCTTAAATTTCATTCATAATGGTCTTATAAAAAAGTAAAGGAAGTTTAAGCGCTCATATTATGCTCATTTTCAGGTTCATAGTTATATTTGAGGTTGTACCAGAATAGCTTTACATGATTTAATTGTCAGAAAACTTCATTTTGTTGTACTACACATTGCTGCAGCTCCTCTTTTCACCCTGAGTGTCCATCTTTGTTGGGAGTCACACATGCGCAGTAAGTACTGCTAGTTAGTCAGGAGCAGAGTATGAGGGCGTGCCACGCTAGCAGCTAGGCGAGCATTATGACGTGTGTTACAAACTGATGCACGTTTGTCACAGAAGTAAAGGCTGGACTACAATAGAGCTGTTTGGAGCAGTTTGTGAACAAAGTTTTCTGTTGAGGATGGTAAGTGCCTTTGGGTGGATTTTGCTCCTCTGAGAAAGGTGTAGCATGTATTATCTAAAGAAGATATGGGGAGTGTAGAGTGTCAGAGCCAATTTCCTACCAGTTCCAAACAATAAGCTGAAAACCAGAGCAAAGGTAGAAACAAAAAAGAAACATAAAACAAAATAAGCTGTCAGCCTCTCTCCCTAAGCCAGCAGACTATCCTGCAAAGAGCTATTCCTCCTGTCTGAGAAATCCAAAAAACAGCCTTGTAGGTCTGGGTATTCACTCAGTCAGAAAGAAGGAGTTGTCATGGCTGTGTAGAAGGCCATGATGATCTGCATATTAACCTCCATCAGTCTGATATGGACCTTATTGTGCTTCTTACTGCAATGAATGTAATACAGGGTTATTAATCATTGGATACTGGAATAATCATTCATAAGTCAAATAATATGAATTGTAGGACAATCAGATATAGTTTATTTTCATGAACCTATGTAGCTGATAAATAAGGCCAACCTAAAGCAGAAGCAGTCTGCTAAACTTGGCAGATTTTTATTCTGAATAAAAAAATAATATGCAGATTCTGTTTGTGTCTGCTGTTTAATAATGATTAAAAACTACACTTTAATTCTGCATTGACAGTTTGGCATGAGTAAAGTGTGGCCTGTATATGCCACAGTTAATTTATATGCAAGACATGATGGGCGGTATTCACAAAGGATCCTATCACTACCACAAGTCCTCCTAAAGACTTTCCTCTTGAGATGTCTTCACAAAGCTGCTGAGAGACACGTTTAGTAAAGAACAAAGAGAAGGAACTGGGTTGACCCCGTTGATATGGAAGATCATGTTTCATGAATGAACGCACTACGCTTAGAGCCATTGGTTGACAGGTGACTCATCTGTGTCAGTGTGAACTAAAATGTCACACTAACATAAATACACAGGAGCATGAGCAACAGCTTCAACACAATGATGGATGGGACATATGAATGCGTCCCAGGGCCACAAAAGCACAGAGAGGAAAAACGGGAGGGAGGTAGACAAAGCAACACATAGAAAAACAGACACACACAAACAGACACAAGACAAGGGACCAGTCACATACGCAAACAAAAGAAAAGGCTGCAGCACAAACTCACAACATGGACTTTAAAGACTCAGCAATGCTGCGCCATGTGTCCAAAGTCCTTCCCGGGGCTCCACCTATGCGAGTCGTTGTACAGTTCCATATAGTATGTTACGTCCAAAAAAGAAAGGATCCATGTATGAACAGACAAGTCATGAGGTGGTTTCCAACGGTTGCAATCATTCTCTTAGCAGCTGTAAGTCCGACAAACACAGCACGTTTCTGAGCTTTAGAGAGCTGAAAGGCTGACAGGTCATTCAGAATCAAGACACTGACAGTAACGGGTACAGTAACATTAATCAAGGCGGAGATTTTGGATGCATTATTGTTCCAGAACTGACCAACAGGAGAGCACTCCCAGAACATGTGAAGATATGTATAGCACCTTAAGCTTTAATTGGGCAGAAAGGGCTGTTAATTATTTTCATGTGGTACATTTCCACGGTGGTGAGATATGTCCTATGAATGAAATTGTAGTGAATCTGCTGATGGTCTGGAATGTTAGAGCATACATTATGCCAGTCCAGAGCGGGGCCTGGGCAATCGCGTGCCCAGATCCTCTCGATAGGAAGGGCAGAGCGGCCAGATATCACCAAGAACTGATAAAGCCTAGATACCATACCACAGTTTTTAGGCTGCACAGTAAATAACTTCTGAATAGGATCGATGGGTAAAGGCCTCTGCCAAGGGACACCATACACCTTGAGTGCCGACCTTAACTGAAGGTAAAAGAAAAAAGAGGAAGGTGGTAGATTGAATGCATTTTGTAAATCAGAATAGGGTAACAAGCCAACCTCACCAAAATGTCTATTAGAGTATGAACTCCTCTTTGTTCCCACTGTGGTGCTGTTATCGGCCTCCCACCAACCGGGAGTGCTGCATTATTGAATAATGGTGTGCCAGTTACAAGCTATATGGCGTCCGTCTCGCTGCGCTGGGTTCTGTTCTTGTTTGCCATTCTACTTTAATTAACTCCAACAAGCACAAAGTGAAAAATATCAAAGTTGGAACCATATAAAACAACTATTTGACAAAGTAGGGCCAGGAGCTACACCTTAAGCCATCATCTGTGTCCAGCCGATCACGTGACACCGGCGTGTTCATTCCAGTTGATGCTTTTTTAATGTGCCCTTGATCTGTTAAAAACAATTGGGGTCTGAAGAGCACAGGTTTGGTTTGGTGAGTCAATCGGACAAAAAGCTGAGATATCTCAAGTTCATCAGTGCTGGAAACTGTATTTTTCCAGTGTCCAAGTAGCAAAGTAAAAACTGTTGTCCTCTCTGGTGTTGTTGGATTGTTTCAAGTCTCAGAGCAACAACTTGTGACACAGCATTATCAGCGATAGTTGGCAATTCCTTACTGGAATTTCATGTCACATCAGCTAGCCAGAACAATTCAACAGGTGAAAGTATTGATTCTTTTCATTTTTGGTTGCAGATAGTTTAGTTTAGAAAATGTCAGAAAATGAATAAAAAAAAAAGTCATTGACATTTTCTCTGAACCTAAGGTCATTCGATTTCTTTAGTTGTTTTTAAACAGTTCAAAGTTACTCCTTATACTGTCCACGGTCATATAAAGAAAAAATGTCATGTCATTTTTGCCAAATAAACTCATGGAATTTCACTATTTTAGGTGCAAGGCCACTCGGCCCTTGGTGTTGGCAATATTTTGCTCATTGCCAGAGCAGCAAGGCCATCAAATAAACAATGATTGAAAGTCCATAGAAATAATGTTTTTAATGTCAACATAAAGGTTAAGGATGATTATATTTAATATGTAGTTAAAAAAAAAATTGTTTATTGTATATGATGATGTATTGGTATTTGACCTGTATTTGTAGAAACTCTTCTCAGTAGTTTATTCAGTCATTGCTTTGCAGCATGGGCACATCAGGATGAGTTGGATGAAGTCTTCATCGTTGGTGCTAGATTTGTGTCTATCTATCTATAACTATCGTCATAATGAGCCCGGATTATCAGCGCTTCATACAAGGCTCAAACCCTCCACTGGTTATGTATGCAAAATTTTCCTTGGTGTTGTCCAATAAGAATTCAGAATTTTAACATAAGACGCTTCTGTCTGTAAACTGTATGGACAGAGGCAAAGGATAAAACTGTGAAATCAGCTGGGGCATTGTGGGCGGGGCATCAAGGCCACAGTGGCTGCAGGGAATATCTTTTTTTTTTTTAGGTGCAAAGGGCTATGGCCCCCATAAATCCCTGCCCTGCTCAGCACTACTTATAATCCAGCCTGGTCTCACAGAATTCTGTGAAATGATCACAAACTCTTAACAGCACATTAAGCCTGAAAATCAGGTTAGTTGGGGTGGTGGATGGGTCAAACACAGGACTTTCACCCAGGGGATCGTGTCCCTCGTTTAATGTTTCCTGAAGTCGTTTTCTTTTCCTAAACCCATCCGGAGCGTTCTTCCCGCATGTCGCGGAACCGTAAGCCCAGCCGCGACCTTTTCCTTAACGTAAGGGCCGTGTTCATTTCACGGAATTCTGTGGGATCAGTTTGTTTAATCGCAGGTACAACCCTGCTTATGAATGTCATTACATTACTATATTGCTCATGTTACCATTTCTTCTGGTGTTCGTGTAGAGGCAATTCCTTCAGATTAGACGTGAATGAAACAGATTACAGTGAGGAGGGGTCATGGCATGCCTGACCTTTAACCGCTGCTCTGACACAATGCTTCAATCTTGCATTCAGGACGTCCTTTTAATTTACACCAGCTGTCACGCCGCTAACACTTTCTTATCGTTTCGCCCCCATGTTTGCTCATGCGTGGGTTTTATTCTGCTGCCTTCCTATCATCGCTCTGTCCCCGTGTCATGTTAGATTCCTGCTCAACATTTCCACCATGTCTGTCAGCTCCAACCTGTCCTTCTTCCTCTGTCACTCTTTTCCTCTTCTCCTTCCTTGTCTCTAGCTGCCAGTGGATGAACAGTTCACTCCCCCGATACACACACTCAGTTTGCCCTCCTGCGTTGCAGCTGCCGGCTTCCTGTCTGAATGTATAAATATTTATCTCTCCGCCTGCCCAATGTCACCTGGTAATACCCTTGTGTCATTGTGAAATGCCATTATCACTTCCGACTCCAGGGGTCCCCTCAACCCCAAAGTCACCGCAGAACTCGTCAGCGTGTCAACACAACTCCCCCGTGGGTTTTTTTCTCTCTCCTATCGGCTGAGAAGACGCGTCTTTGAAGCAGTGATGATGGGAGACCTTGGCTCTTGCGAGCGCCAACCTCTGGGCTAACTTCCTGTTTATCTCTCCCAGGCATAGCCAAGGTCTCCTTCTCCATTAATTTATAATGTGCTAATGGCAATGATTTGGAGTCATGAATAATTTAAGCTAGGTGATCGCTGCTCATGTGAAGGATTGTTTCTGGAGACGAGCGGGTTGTTCTTTTGCTCATTTAATTTACGGTTGCTATTTGTAGATAATCATTGTCATTTAGGCTAATTGTCTCTGCTGTCAATACTCAGGTGTCTTGTTACTGGGCTGCACCATCACTGGCAGCTGACACCAGGGTCTGTCCTGCCTACAGCAACAGGAGGCTAATCACCTCTCCTCTTCTCTCCTCTCCTTCCCTCTCCATTTTTCTCCTCTGTTTGATTTTCTGTGACTGTGACTCTTATCTGAAAATGATCCAATAAAGGGACTTTGAAAACCTCTGCAATTTTCCGCTATCCTCTCCTCTTCTCTCCTCCTCTCCTCTTCTTTCCTCTCCCCTTCTTCCCTTTTGTCTTCTTCACTCTCCTTTAGTTCCCTCCCCTCTTTTATCCTCTTCTTCTTTCCTCTCCTCTCTTGTTTCAAAGGTTTTGTTGTGTTCTCTATTTCATCTTTATTTTATTTAGGTTTTTCTTTTCTTAGCTTGTTTTGTTTGATTTATGTGATTGTGATTCTCTAAAAATGGTCCAATAAAGGGACTTTAAAAACCTAAACCACTTCTCTTCCCCCAGCCTTGTCTGCAGTATTGGCCTGAACCGGGGTTGCAGCAGTTTGGGCCAATGACGGTGGAACTTCTGTCCAGGACGGCCGACGATGACGTAATCATCCGTCTCTTCCGGGTTCAGAACATCACTCGGGTAAGCGGATCTCCCCCAACATCAGTGCCATGCTCCTACTTATGGAGATGATGAATAGATCCAATCAGTGATATTTAAATATATCTGGTAGATCAGGAGCAACCTCTTGTCAAAATACATGCAAAAATATGTTTAAATAAGAATTTACGAGGTGTGAATTTTAGATTAGAGGTACACCTCAATGTTATGCAATCCAGACATTTAATTTGTGCCACCCCCAGCTGAAATTAGGTCTTACTGCATCTTTCCATTGAAAGTATGGGATCACGCCTCTAAATTTGAACACACCGTTAGGCAACAATTATCGTGAGCCAGCTGGCTGTGTTAGCATCCAGGTGACTTGGCTAAGGTGAAAAAACCAACATGATTGATAAACAAGTTAGTTTTGTGATTATTTCAGCTCCAAAACCCAGTATCTGGACAGCTAACATTATGCCAACATTATGCTAAAACACAGGCAGCCATGTGGGAAAGACTGCCAATGTTAGACTTCACATGGCAAAAAGAATTGTGTGAACAAACCAGTGGCAAAAAAACTGAAAAGACACTATAGTCAGCTAAAATACTCGAGTAAAACTAATACAGTCACTTTAGCTCATTAAGCGGGAGCTCTATAACCTACTTCAGGGAACCCCACTTGCTTTGCCCGGGGGACACTTCTGCAAAATACCAGGAGGCCAGTAAATAAACAAAGATTAATAATATTTATCGGGTCAAAAACAACGCCATATACAGCAATCATCATTTGCCAAATCAGACACAGTGGTTTAGGATTGGTATGAGATGGCAAAATAAAGGCAGATTAATCTATCCATTTTTCTTGAATTACTACTTTTTTTTCCCAACCTTTTCACGTTTGCTCATTGTTGCCAAGAGGCAAATCCAGTCCTAGACGCCCGCACAGGTCAGGTGTACGCTGGCGCATTTCTAGGAATTAAGCACGTTCAGGGCTTAGCCTGGACCTCTGTCCTACTTTGTTATATTTAATGGTTTTTATGCACTCTTGCACCTTTTTTTTATGTTCAAAGTACAAAAAGCTAGTCCCTGTGTGAATCAATTTATTTTCATTGTGCGTTGAGAAAATGGTCGGCGGGTTGAGTATGACTGACACAGTGTGCTTATATCTGATTTGACTTATTGAAAAAGGGCAATAAATATGTTGCACAGTAAGAAACCAAAACACAAAAAAAGAGATTAGCCAATTAAGCTACTTTCCTATTTGCGTGGCGGTTTTCTTATTCCTGAAACAGAACCCTGACCGTCTGGTTTCACCTTGCTGAGAATGTATCAGAAAGGTGTTGTGAAAAGGTGTTGACAGTTTAGCCCAAGGTACTCAGACTCGAAAAGATAATGTTTATAGATTCATCCTAATGCTGACATCTTTTAACAAGGTTGATGTTCAGACATTGGGGATTATTGGGGGTGGCAATAGCTCAGTCCCTAGGGAGTTGGGTTGGGTACCGGAGGGTACAGTAGGACCAAAGTACAGAGTGTGGATTGGTAGTTGGAGAGATTCCAGTTCACCTCCTGAGCACTGTCAGGTTTCCTTAAGCAAGGCACCGTACCCCCCCATTTGCTCAGGGCACTGGTCCAGCACTGGCAGCCCACTCACTCTGAAATCTCTCCATATGTGCGTGAATAGGTTGTGTGTAATGTGTGTAAAGCTTGCGTGTGTGTGAACGTGTATCTCTTTGTGAGTGAGTTTGAGCATATGCCTGTGTGTTTCTATGGGTGCTTGCCTGTGTACATGCAAGTGTGTGTGTGTGTGTGTGTGTGTTTCAGGCCTGTGTGTAGTGATTTCTAACAAAGCAGAGTGTAAATTGTTATTTCCCCACTGGAGATCAATAAACAGTATAAATTATTATTAAATTATTTTCACTCTTATATTGATGTGACTTTTGTTGTTATTGAGACGGTCCCGAAAGCAGGCGTGCTCGACAGTTGACAACCTTGGAGTGGTATTGCATTTGGTTTCCTGTTATTTTCTCCTCCTTGAGGTAGCAATACATAAACAGATATGACCCCCCCAGTTTTAACCTGACTGAACTCAACCGGGCCCCCAATGACAGTATGGTGCATGGTGAAAGGCTGCACCTACGTCAAGTTTTCTTAGTTTCCCTTATGAGACCTATTTATATTCTCCACATTGTCCACCCTATTTTTCCCTAAAATTATTTAATGCAAGGATGTAATTGCCTTCCATTTGCTGTCTTCACAGCATAAACATACATTAAGTGTGAACTCTGAATCACTCTAATTTGCCTTGATACGTCAGCTTGACAAACGTTAATGGCGTAATTGCTGTTTAAATGTTTAATTTGCTTATCATATGAGATGTTTTTGCTTAATGTTGGATATGAACAAAAACACTTGCTCAAGTCCTGCCTCAGCAAAGCACAGACCCAGCTCTGTATTGCTGTGGAAGGCATTTCCGGGCACTGAATCAATTCATTTATCTTTAAGAGAGTTAATGAAGCCTGATAGATCTATAATGATTCTGATTGGTGACCTAGGTCCCAGCTGGTGTTTGTTGTTCCCAGGAGAATGATTGGCTACATAATAATAATAATCCTGCTTTCCAAAAAGCAACTGCATCAACAGTACGGTAATGTTATAAGTTACGTATTGTCCCAATACTTGTTTAATAAGCACATATGGGCCTGTTTTGCAAGTATGTGATATTAAAACAAATTCTGAAACACATTTATTGGGTTAGGGTATTGACCATATCCAATATTTTTCAATACATTTCAGTATGGCTTTTTTGTTTGAATGTGTGTGTCTGTGTGGGTGTTGTCTGAGGAGTTTAGCTTAGTTCCAGCTTCCACTTTAGCTCCAATCCTTTGACCTCGGTACCCTCAGTACCTCGGCAGTCTCCTGTAGATTCCGTTGTCCTTGTCTTAAAGCTTCCTTTAGTTGACAAACCCTCGTAGCTCTCGCGCCCCCTCACCCCACACCCGACCCTCACGCTGGCCTAAACCTCCCGTGTCAGTGCCCCTGTCACCCTTCCACTCCGACCCGACCCCTTGAATATCTTGACACCATGTCAGAAACTGTTCCCACATGACTCTCTGCAGGATCCTGAAGAGACAGACACCACAGAGCAAGACAGCGATAGCCTCTTTCCAAAGAAGGTACTCCACTGTCCTGAAGTTACAGCAAAAATGCTACGAGTTGCCAAGCAATAATGAACTGTGATAACAGTATTTAGTGTAACAAGTGACACCATTGTTTAGATGATTGCTCCACACACCATTGTTGTATTTTTAATGCTTGTGTTCCTCCAAATTAAAGGTGCCTTGTGCAGTTTTGGACCACTGGTAGTACCATGGTGCAATGTTATAATAGGCAGCTTCCTGTTTGTTTGTATCTTGTGTTCATACACCAGGACACACATTCACGCTATTCCATGCACGGTAACTTGAGTTGTGTTATCACCAAGCAGTTCATTTTAGTTTGTTACACATTAGAACAGTTATTTTTGCTTTTCTATTAGCAAAAGTTGTAGATGGTACTTGGTACTAGAAGGTGGAGTTAAAACACTGCAGACCAATGGTTGGTCAAAGAAAATCATCACTTGCGCGTCATGCTGTAATTACCCACCATTTTTAAATAGTCAAGCTATTTAAATCATGCTATCGTCAGTAAAGATCCCAATTTGCTCAACCCAGCTTTTAAAAAATGGAAATGGCAGTCTGCAAAACTAAGCCAAACACTAAGCATTACACTATGTACACTACGGTGTACAATTGATAAAGTTTGGTTGCGAGTTACACCCAGTAGAGCGTGCGCACCCCAGAGTCCTTGGCAACGGCCTGGATTCCATCCAACTTGCAGCCCTTTTCTGCGCGTTATAACCCCCCCCTTTCTCGTCTATCTGTACTATCTAACAAGTAAGTTTAAAAAAAAAAAAGAGTAAAAACGACGGAAATGTATACATGATGTTAACTTTGTTCTCACTTTAATGTTGTAAGCACAGTATACTGCTATGGACTGCATCTTTAATAGCCAATTAGAAGTTCGCACAGTTAAAACAGGTTTCAAGGGTTGACAGAATCCCCTCTGGCTAAAAAAACGGTAGATGGTTGACTGGGTTTGTGATGCGTGGTGTGTGTGCGGTGTGTTAATGCATATATTCAATTCAATTTTATTTATAGTATCAATTCATAACAAGTGTTATCTCGAGACACTTTACAGATAGAGTAGGTCTAGACCACACTCCATAATTTACAAGGACCCAACAGTTCTAGTAGTTTCCTCCAGAGCAAGCAACAGTGTGACAGTGGCGAGGAAAAACTTCCTTTTAGGCAGAAACCTGGGACAGACCCAGACCCAGGCCCAGGCTCTTGGTAGGCGGTGTCTGACGACCGGTTGGGGTTAGAATGAAGAGTGGCAATAACAGTCACAAAAAATAGTAATATATGACGTCTTCTGTTGGAAAAAATAAAACTGTTCTAACATCTTTCTCCCTCCCCACAACTCTTGCTCTCTAAAGCTTCAGGAAGGCCAGCTTGTGGTGCGTCACTTCCAGTTCCTGCGTTGGTCCCCATACCGTGACGTGCCCGACTCCAAGAAAGCCTTCCTCAGTCTTTTGGCTCAGGTTCACAACTGGCAGATGGAGTGTGGAGAGGGACGCACCATCGTCCACTGCCTGTGAGTTCGCCTACACACATCTGCACTGTCTGTCCGTCCGTCCGTCCGTGCCTGCGTGTTTTAGATTTAACTCTCCTGTTGTCCTTGGGTCAAATTTTATGTGCTGCCATTTAAAAACTGGAAATGGTTTCAGAACAGTACCCTGTCTAAACCATTATCCATTGACAAATGTCCCTCTGACCTTAACTATTAGTCCAAATAATTCATCATTTCTGCTGGTTTTCCTTTACTGTATTATGTATAAATCCATATAAATGAAATTTATTGACCATGATTTAAAAAAGTGTAAAACTAGTTTTTAGTAGTTTATTATAAGGATCCCCATTAGCCGACGCCTAGACCACCAGCAAATCTCCTGGGGTCCAAAACAACATTAAATCAGACAATGACATGACACATACAGAAAAGAAAAGAAACATAATATCATAACAAGGAAACAAAAAAAGAAAAACCATAGTATATATATATATATATATATATATATATATCTCTTGAAAACAAGAGGGGGAGGAAACGTGCATGGTTGTTACGAGGGTTAAGCTGCAGTCTATATTCTAAAGTAAATTCAACATCATAAACGTCCAGGGTTTGCCTCTGAAAAGTTGCTAGGCCTGGTCTTTTTTCGACGAGGGCGAGTCCCAGACTGATGGCAGCATTAATGTAGAGCCCAATATTTTCAATAATACCAAACCTAAAAATCCCCCCCAAAAAAAAGCTATTCGACAGACTTCATTTAACCCTATATCAAAATCAGAGCTAAAAGCTAACTGGATATTTAAAAAATATTTTATATAAATTTTTTAGGCCCGGTGGGCCAGCTGGGTTGCAGTCCACTGGGGAAACCCTGGTAATGTCATTCTCGTCTGAATGGAAATGCATTAGAAACAACATTCATTGACGGCGGGACTTGGACCTCAAGTAGACTGGTTCTAACTAGATACCACACTGTATGAATGCAGTGTGGTATCTAGTTAGAACCATACTGTATTATTACTGTCTTTGTGTCTTTACATGAGCTGCCTGCCTTAGATCTGTCCTCCATCTCCTATCAGGCTCTTTGAACTCTGGAGGTCAGGCACGCTGTGTGTTAGACATCTCATATCTGATTTTAATGAGAACTTTACTCAGATATCCATCTTAAAAGTCTGCTGGATGGCCTTTTTGCGACAGCATGCTTGATCTGTGCTCAGTCAAACTGTGACATTTCCCTCTGAGAGGCTGTCTGCGCCGCTGAAGCACATCTTTATTAGGTCACTCACGTCTTTATACTTCTTCTCTGTGTGTTTGTGTCTGTGCGTCTGCTTTCCTTCTTTCTGGAGCAGGAATGGCGGCGGTCGAAGCGGTACTTTCTGTGCCAGCACCATGATCTTGGAGATGATTCGTCACCACAGCGTGGTGGACGTGTTCTTTGCTGCCAAAACGCTGCGCAACTCCAAGCCAAACATGGTGGAGACAATGGTGAGTAAGCAGGGACCTTCATCTCCCTTTTCTGCAACATATGATATCGCACTACACGGCTGCTTCAGACAGGGTATGTCAGGGAAGACAGAGCCACTATCCAGAAATAAATCCAACCATTTTTTATTACTGCTTTCTCTTATTTAATATATTTCTAAATATATTTATTTAGAAATAACATATTAGTTGACATTTCTAAATGTAAATGGGAACTTGTTTCCCATACATATGTAAATCAGTTTTTAGATGCAGCATATAACATACAAAGTCAAAGAAAAGCAGCAAGCGATTGCAAATCGATACAGATTTTCTAAAAGTAGCACAAATTGAGAAAATGTGTCAAGTTGAGCAACATATTTGTGTTTATCATGTGGTCTGACTCCAATTTATGATCATGCAGTACCAAGAACAAAGGAGAGGCAGAAGGGAAATGGAGCACAGCAAAATGGTTCCAGAAGTGAAAATCCCATTAATTTTCTCCATAAGTATTTTGCTTATTAGCCATAATGTCTAAACAATCTGTACCACGAGCTACGAGGTTGTGAAATGAAGGTTTATGCCTCTGCAGAAGCCACAAGTCCGTATCATATCAACCTTGTTTTAGGAGAAACATGTTTTATTCACAATGTCATGGAAAAGTACTTCAACAACCAAAATCCTAAGTGTAACGGCGATGCTTCTGATTGATGGAGCTTGCTGCTACCATGGAAATATTTACCAAACCCACAAACACACATACAGGTTAGGTCAGTTATAAAGGACTTCACAGATGACTCACAAGCCAATAATTAGACAGACAAAATTGTGTTTAAACAACTGAAAAGACAAAAACAATTTAACATTTAGAAACCCAAGTATGCAAGACAACAACAATATATAAACAGTACACCTCAGGTTTTAATGTCACAGCTTCGGATTCTAAGAGCTGGGGCTTCTGCCTAAATCCATTATTTAGCATTCTACAGTCATACAGGGACAAGTCCATAGTGGAGGAGACAGCATTACCAATCTCTCCAGCCACAGCCCCTATAACAGACCAGCATGCAATGCAGCCATATGAAGGACAGGATGGATTTTGATTAGGAGATCACACACAATACAAACATAAATAGACAGTGAATGCATCGTTACAGTTATGTGTTTGAGTTAGGTTTTTTGGATAGCAGGAGTATTAGGGGTTTTGACCCTTTCTTGTCTGATACTCCTAAAGGTTTAAAGAAAAAGACGGAAGGAGAAAGAGATGAAAAGCCCATAAAAAAGACATGAACATACAGTGCATTCTCTCTCAATACTTTCTGACTTCCCAAGCCCATTGGTTCCTATTGGACATCTTTAAATGAATAGTTTTAGGATAAAATAATAAATAATTTTAGGAAATATACATGTTTTTACTTTCTTGCAGAGGGTTACATAAGAAGGTCAATCTGCTTAATATGAATCTACAGCCAAGTAATGGCTAGTTTAGCCTAGCGCAGAGCCCAAGTATGCAGGGACAAACAGCGAGCCCAGCTCTGGTCAAAGGGAACACAATCCGCCCCCTGAACCCTCTAAAACTCCCTTATTAGCACAGTAATTTAATTTAATCTCAACAAAATACCCATTGTAAACACCATTTACTTTCTCAAATATTGTCTTCACTGTAGGGTTGCCAGTCAACCGCAGGCTGGGGGTGTGGCCTTGACCAACTGCCACTTTGCTTGTTTGAAAGCCATGATGTCTCTCTCTCTCATGGGTGGGACAGATTCTCTGAGCGGGCAAAGCAGAGAAAGGGGAGGTTACGATGCCCCTTATGACCTCATAAGGGGCAAGATTCCAGATCGGCCCATCTGAGCTTTCAAAGGCAGAGCAGGATATCCAGGGCTTTGTTTACACCTATCACCATTTCTAGCCACTGGGGGATCATAGGCAGGCCGGGGGAATTCATATTAATGTTAAAAAACCTCAAAGTGACAAGTAGGATGAGTTCATTGTTGTTTCGGTCTACACATAATAAGAGAAGACAAATACAGACTACCACTAGATTGATCCTTTAACTCGGGTACACACACCAAGAACTAAATAACAATGTTTGATCATTACATTACTTCTGGGATGCGCTGAATATTACTAAAGATGATTTCCAACAACGTAGGAACATTTAAAGGACAATTTCTAGTTTATGCAAATGATTTACTGTTGATATGAAAAAATAATCTTGATCAATATCTGGTCTTGTTCTAGGAACAGTACCGGTTCTGCTATGACCTGGCCCAGGAGTACCTGGACTGTTTGGAAGTCAGATAGCACCAATCCCTCCCTTCTGGTTCCTCTTGGAGAACAAGGTCTGCATCCTGGATCCTGGATCTGTGCTCCTGCCTCCTTTAATCCATGTACACAGCTCTGGTTGTCTTTCTGCACCATGCCTGGATGAAACACTGTCTGCCGTAAAGACAACAACAATTTAGAAAGCTCACTGGATAACTTGTAACATACTACTGACACCCTTTTTGCTTTTCCTCAACGTTCTGATCCAACCTGTACTCTTTTGTGCCACTTCACATCTGCCAAACCAGAGGACACTTAACAGGAGTAGAGTCGGTTTTATACCCGACCTCTGTCAAAGCAGCCGGACTAGCTGTCGTGCATCTCGCCGACAGAACTCAAAGAGCTCAGCTGTATCCTGCCTTACTATGAACAAACACTGAAAGGGAACTACAGTTGATGCCAACCACTGGCTGATATTTTGTGTTTGTTTGTAACACTGTAAATGGTGCAATCTGCTGTTGGTGAACATCCCATGTCGTACGGTACTATATATGAACTTTATTGTGGCTGAGGCTGACGATTGAAGGTAATCTGAGGGAAGAAGTCAGTCAAATCTGATGGACATATCTGTACAGTAGAGTTGTCTTGGACCTAATTTCTCTTTATTTATTTTCTCTGTATATAGATGTTTTTTTTCCCTCTCCCCTCCCCCCGGGTGTTTCTAGATGTTCTTAACGTCTTATCAATGTGCCAATCCATTCTCTGTGTTTGTAAATGGGGACCACTTCAGCATCTGCATGCCCAGTCTTAAGTGTTTCATTGCAGTGTGTGGCCCAAGTCTGCTTCAGGGTGGATTCTGCAACGTAAATCCCTCTGCTAGTCCTCAGAGAGCTCCGTAAAAAATAACCGCGTGTTGCTGTGAGAATACGGCAAAAAATCTGTCGCTTTCTAAATTTGTATTTATTCAATGTGTTTTATTTTCTAAATAGTGTATAAAACAGGAAAGTAAATAAAATATGTTGTTGCTTAACAACCACACTTTTTGGAGAGATTCTTTTGGGTACAGGCCTGGGGCCCCTGGACAGGAACCTCTGTGTGAAGTGACTAGTAACATTTCAATCAAATCAGCACAAAGTCACGCTAAAAGGCCAAAGAATAGACAGAAAAAGACCACAAAGAGATGTGAAATGACCACAAATAGATGCAAAACTACCATCAAGAGACCCAGAAGGACCACCAAGAGATGTGGAATTAATATACACAAGATGACCACAAATGCAGCGACAACCACAAAGACCACAAGTAGACTCAAACTGACCACAAAAAACACGCTAATCGACCACAAAGAGATTAATTGCTATAAAGACGCTAAAACTTCCACGAAGAAGCGCAAAACAAAGAAAAGCAAAATAATCACAAAGAGACCCTCAATGACCCCATAGTGACCATAAAGACACGCTCAACAACCATAAAGGCATGCATACGTGACTACGAAGACATGAATAATGACCACCAGGAGATGTAAAATGAACAGAGACTCAAAATAACCACAAACTGGAATGAGAAATGAGCACAAAGAGATTTAAACTACTAGCCTGGTTGACACCAGACGCTGTCAGTTATAACAGAGTGGGTCTAGGGAACGCTCATTCACAGTCCATTTCCAAAGGGGGGGTCACCAACGGACGCTGCTCAATTTTTCTAGCACAAGGAGACTCAAAATTACCATAGAGACTCAAAATGAATACAATGAGATGCAGAATGACCACAGAGGGACACATGGCAACCACAAAGAGATGCACCACAGAGATATGAAATGACCACAAAGAGACACATGATTATTTATGCCATGATTATTTATCTAAAATCTAATTGTGAAGATATTGTAGAAGATATTGTAGGCTACAAGCCTACAATATCGCCACAATATCAACATTGAAGTATTTGGTTAAGAATATTGAGATATGATTTTTCTAGCGAGGCGGGGTCTTGCTCCCAGGAGGAGAGGTGGTGTCGGGCATTTTACACGGCTGTGTCTAGGAGCTCATCATCTCATAATCTGGCCATTATTTATAGTATATTATCTCATGGAACCGTTTATGAGTGGCAACAACCCAAGCTCTGAGTCTTAACACAGTTTAACTCATTTTACAAATGTGCCCCTCTTCTTTAAAACTGTGCCCCAGTCTAGATATGTGGCACGCACTGCGTTCTACAATAAGGTATTTTCAAGCTATTATGAGTTTGTGATGGGAGAGTTGTTGCTCTCTCCCCCACAACCACTAGCACTTCCGCCACTTATAGCCAGAAGATGTATTGCTGCTTAAGAATCCCACAGTTCATTTGCTTGACCTGTATTTTAATTTACGCTTATCATTTAATTAGCAAACTTAATGGACTTTTTTATCATTGCCACCAAACACAGCCTCTAGGATTCAGCCACCTCCTTAATTGGGGAGTCTTGATGATCCATTGATTGAGGGCTCGACACACTGAATCTGCATGTGGCACTTTACAAGCGATGTCACATCTAGTTACTGTGTTTTTGGAGTGGCTGATAAGCTGCGGTAATTCAAAGGTTGACCCCTTCCTGCACTCTGTTTCTTATCAATACACTGTTCTCTGCTGCGTAGGCACTTTTTAAATGAGCGACAGGACAGTGTCCCGATTATTTTTCGAACATATGCAGAGAAGAGTGCCTTTACAGCACGGAGAATGAACTCCATGAATAGTCTGCGAAATGTGTTGAGGGTCAAAGTTCATGCTAGGATGTATTCTTTGGCTGTCAGTTTTTTTTTTTCCACACGTTCAATTACATTCTCTTTGTGTTTCTGAGGCAATAGATCTCCCTTTACTTTATTTAAAAAGATGATGAAAAGCCGCATAATGCGCCTCGGATAAAAGAACAACACAGGTGCCATTGTGTGCAGCGCACAAAAGGACGTGGATGACGCTCTCCTCAAAGCATTGGTTTATGTCAGATTACACAAACCTTCTCTTCATATGTTGCTGGAAAGACAACACAGGTCCTCCGCTGCCTCTTTCTTTTGGAGGCTGATCTGAATGCTTAAGAGTACATTGTGCATCTCATTGCCAAAGCACCAGTGACTGTAATTACTGTAGAAGGCGTTGTTTTAAAGTGAAGGGCTGTATTCAAGCACAGGAACTGAGACTCTAGATGACTGAATGCAATGGAAAATACACAGAGGGGCTCTGGGGATGCTTATCTTGATTATTTCATTAATCACAGGAGATTTTCCACACACACATACAAACTCATACTCACCGGGGAATTGTATTCATTCCAGGCAATCAACAGAAACATACAGATGATCTAATTAGTATATAAAGGCGGTGATTAAGCGCTGTAATGTTAAAAGTGCTGGCCATGTTTCAGTCCCAGACTACCGGCAGTCGCCGCTCTCACTACAACTCTGCACATCAATAGTTTATTAGTTGCTCTTTTGTTTCATTTTTCATTGTCACACCCTCCTACTTAGAGAGAAATCGCAACAGACTTTGGCATGCCTTTTGATTGTTCAAATTCTCCCTCATAAGTTATTAATATCCACATAAAAGAGCAGACACGCTGAGCTGTTGGAGCTGACTATAAACCAATGATGAGAAAACGGACCACAGATCGTTACCATTACCTCGTCTTTGGTTGAGTCCAGCAGGCTCTGCACGACAAAGCCTTCTCCTTATCCCTGTTGTGTTAGTCCACAGCTTTTGAACATTATGTCTGTATCGTGTTTTGAGACTAGATATCGTCTTAGATTTTAGATATCGTAATATTGTCAATGGCCTAAGTGTTGTCTTTACTGATTTTAAAGGCTGCATTACAGTAAAGTGATGTCATTGTCGTTATTTTTTGGGGCATTTTAGGCCTTTATTTGTATAGGGCAGCTGAAGACATGAAGGGGGAGAGAGAAAGGACTGAAGAAATGACATGCAGGTCGGCGTCAAACCCACAGCCGCTGCGTTGAGGAGTACACCTTCATATATAAGGTGAGCTACCCAGGCGCCCTACCAGACTGTTGCTGACCTACTAATAAATCTGATTGGGAAGATATTTTGTTAAAGCACCAATAGTCAAGCCTACAATATCGCTGCAATAGCAACATTGAAGTATTTGGTCAAGAATATCGAGATATCTGATTTTCTCCCTGTCGCCCATCAGTCAGTTCAGAACGCTGGGGCCCAATGGGCTGATGCTGGGATGGACGAGCATGTGGGAGCAGGCCCTGGCACGCTGGCTTCACAAGTCTGCAGAAGGAAAGCTGTGCAAACACACAAAAAAACAAAGATGCATCTCTTGTCCCTGCTGGCTTTGAATCAAGGCTCCAGCCATGAAGTAGGCAGTCGCATGAATCAATTAATCTCCTTAATTTTATCACAAATGCACCATGGAAGGTGGAGCGCAGCCGGGCTGCTGAACAGAGAAGTATCAGTGTGTCTCCCTGCTGACTGATGGCAGATTCAATTTGAGCTCCGTGCGGATTAATTTTATCTCTGATATGACTTTACATTGCATTAAATTAGACGGGTATGTGGACCGGAAGCTTCTCTCTCATGTCTTAACACAGTCAAATGGAGATAATGTCGCACAAGGTCTGCAAAACCTATTTCAAGGTGGTCGGGCTGCTGACGATAAAAACTGGTGTTTTTTTAAGAAAATGTCTCCTTCAGTATGGCAATCATCATTGATTATGTCAGGCCCAGCTGATAGAATGTCCATGAAGGCGGCAGTTATTGGCAAATATGTCGCCTGGTTTTGGTTTGGAAGGCAGCACATCAGTCGGGGGAGCCTGTGGCAGTATTGAAAACATGGGACAGCAAAAAAAATAAAAAATACTAATGAGACTAATGCTCTCCCACCCACAGCATAATCTATTGAGGTGGGAGGGAAGATGCGAGGCGATGGCCGAGGGCGAGTCAATAATGCGCCCGCTTTATTCCAGTGAATGCATCGTCCACCTCTCTGTGTGACCATAACACAATAGCAATAAGCTTGGGGTGGGGGGGGGTTGCGTGACCTGCTTGGACATGACTGATATGAGTTATGCTGTTGCCAAAACACACACAATTCACTATTCATCACTATTGATGAATCCACAGCTGTCAGAGCTCCGTGCCAAACACAGCTCATGGATGTGTTTTCACACAAATGAGCATTTCTACTCATTTGAAAATGCAATGAAAGTGCATTTAAAGTTTTATTTTGACATTTTCACTCTAATTGGAAAGTAGTAAAGATGCAAATACATCTCATCATATCTTGTCATTATCTATCACAAACTAAAAATGATTTTTTTTCCCCCTTTTATTAGTAGAGTGGATAGACAGGAAAGGGGGAAAGAGATAGAGGATGACACACAGCAAATGGCTGCAGGTCAGCCTCAAACCCGCCCGCTGCAGTACTCAGCCTACAGTGGCTTGAGAAAGTTGATTAAAAAGACGAATAAGAAAACATCTTTTGGAAAATGATCTTAATGCCTTAATTCAAAATATTTAGGAAAATCCAATCTTTTAAGGACACCAATTTTCTTTGTGAATGAATAATGTAAAAAAAAAAAAAAATGTTCTTCCTTAAAATACAGGGGGCATAAGTATACACCCCCCTATGTTAAATTCCAGTGTTCCACTGTTAAAAGGCCAGTTATTTCATGGATCAGGACACTATGCATCCTGATAAAGTTCCCTTGGCCTATAACAATGTTCAATCTATGGGTGTAACGGACACTTGCATAAAAGCTGGGATCTGATTGGCTACTGGAAACAGGCCTCATTAATTCACCTGTGTTCCGGCGCAGGGGCAAGAAGCGCGCTCGAACGTCCCCCTAAGCAGCCGGTTCAAATCAACTTATCTGTATATTTTTTTAGTAAAACATTTATTGCTTAAACTGTGAATCTACCAATGCTATTTTACATAAAGGTCAAGGTCAAAGTTTATTTCTATAGCACACTTACAAACAGTCACTACCGCCCCAAAGTGCTGTACAATTATAGACAACAACACAAGATAAAAGCATAATAAATAACCGGAAAAACGCATCTAAAACAAAACATGCCAAAAAAAAACATAAAAACAGACAACAGATAAAAAGCTCAAATCAATAACAAAATGTCACAAAAAAGATAAATAATGGTAACTTGGTAACCCTTTTATATTTTTATTTTACGATAAAACGACCCGAAGATGACCCCTTGACCTGATTGGTTGCGTTAGCTAGCTAGCGTAGGAGAGTTTCTCTCAATGAGCGACGTTGGGTTGTATTAGCTTAGTGTTAGCTGATATGCTAAAGATGAATAGTTTAACGTCTTAAAGGCATTACTTGGTTTTATCTTCACTGAGGCACTAAAGATTTGGCCTTCAGAAGAAGACCACCAGTAGGCTAAAGACAGTAGAACTTGCATTTTCGTCTAAGCACAGCTGACGTTATTATTCTTGTCATATTTAGTTTATTTATTTGTATTTGGACCAATCTGTACTGTTCTTACCAATTGAACTCCCCTTATAAGAGCCAGACGACCCTGCTTGGAGACCCAGGTTCATGCATGAGCTGCTGGGCTCTTTCCTCTCCATGCAACGTTTACATCTGTTCTGGTAGAACGCTACAGCAGCTGAATGCTAATTAAAGGTCAGGTTGGTTATTAAACTTAAACTTCGTTTAAGCCTCTTGTCACATCACTTGATAGTAGGCTATGTTTTTGTTGAGCATATTCCCAAACAAAAATGCCTATTAATTCAGCACACAATAAACCTGGGCTTTTTAGGCCCCTGGTGCTCTGGTGCCCCAGGGCTGTTGTCTGCTTTGCCCCTGTTGGTAACACAGCCTTGCCCCGTAGCCCCCCTTGCCACAATTATCTGCTGACCTACTGCCTGTGTGATAGCCTATTTTGAACTATTTCTACAGCAGCAACTGAGCCTTAACTTATTCATGAAACCATAGTGTCCTAATTTCAAAACCCTTTCATTAACAAATTAAGTGTATTATAGATGTCTCCTTAATTTTGATTTGAAAATACTTGATAAATAATAATGTATCCTTAATTAGTCCCACAAGGGGAAATAACAATTTACACTCTGTTATTACACACATTAAACACAGGCCTGAATCACACACACACACACACACACACACACACACACACACACACACACACACACACACACACACACACTAAATGGAGTGATGTCAGTGAGGGGCTGCCCATGGAAAGGCGCTCCGAGCAGTTGGGGGTTTGGCACCTCTCCAGCTACCAGTCCACCACCATACTTTGGTCCATATGTGGACTTGAATCAGCGACCCTCCGGTTCCCAACCCAACTCCCTACGGACTGAGCTGCTGCCACCACAAAAACTAGCTACTATGTCAGTGCGAGATTCCTCTTGAATCCATTATTCAACCCATTAATCAACAGTTACAATTATTATTAAAGACCTAACACAGCAATGGTTCTTCAATGCAGAGGCCTGTTTCAGAAAGCAGGTTTAGCGAAAACTCTGAGTTTGTTAACCCTGTGATGAGGGAAAGGGAGGTTAATGAACCAGAGAGAGAGAGAGGGGTAACTCCAAACGCTTTTTGTCGACCATCCCGTTGCAGAAGAAGCTGTATAACATTGCAGGGAGTTAAATGTATATTGGAACATGATATTGAGGCTCGGACTATAGATGTATTTTTATTTCTAGATAACTACCTATTTGAGCAGTTTGGTTTTTCTTCCCAGTCTGATTATGTAGCCTACATAGCCTTATCCGTCCTCATATCACTAACGTCACCCACCGTGGACCCTGTTCTACATCCCAGCACATTATTTGTGTCGCATTACGTTTTTGTAAACGTCAGTTTTCTTTACAGTATTGGTGATGCGGGGCATATTAGTAAAGCCACTGTAGCAAAGCGGCGTCGGAACAGTGTGACTCGCTCTGAAGAGTGTTTGAAACGATTTTGTAGTGTTCCCTGGACGCAAACCAGTAAGAGCCATTAAAAAGGAGTCCCACAGTATCGCAGGTGAATGATGTAAACCCTTTGAAATAAAAGATTATGAATTATAATTCTGTTAATGCTGGTGGGCAGCCTCAGAATGGGGTTTGTAGGCCTAGGACTTTTTTAGCCCGCATGATTACACCTAAATGAAATAGATTATAGGTTCAATACAATGTCAGCAGTAATATTATACAAATATTAATTATGATATTGATACACTATATTGGAACTTATGTATTTACCCTAGCTAAGGCTAGGATGGTTACCGCAATACAGTGGTCACGCGCCATTACCGCAACAACATTTCCTCACCAATCGGCCCCAGACGGTGAGACTGGGCCCCCACCTCTCCTCCACTCGCATGCTGAGCACCAGCTCCCCACACGGCTGTGTGCTGAGCCCCCTCCTGTACTGTCTCTACACCCACGACTGCAGTCCGGCCCACAGCAACAACCTCTTCGTCAAGTTTGCTGGGGACACCACAGCGGTCGGACTCATCTCAAAGGGAGATGAGGCAGCCTACAGAGAGGAGGTCCTGAACTTGGCAGCCTGGTGTTCAGAGAACAACCTGGCTCTGAACACCAAGGAGATCATCGTCGACTTCAGGAAGAACAGCACCGACCTAGCCCCCCTGCACATCAATGGCGAGTGTGTAGAGCGGGTCCTCATCTCCGCTGACATCTCCTGGACAGCCAACATCACAGCGGTCATCAAGAAGGCCCAGCAGCGGCTACACCTCCTGAGGGTCCTCAGGTAGGCGCTACAGGTGCATCAGAGCTCGGACTAACAGACTCAAGAACAGTTTCTTCCCAAAGGCCATAACCACCCTGAACTCACATATGCACTGACTCCACTCCACGGCCTACCCCCATTTTTCATATTTTATATTGTTATCTTATATTTGTCAACACTGAAAAGGGATTGCTCCAATTTCATTGCACAGGTACTGTGTACTTGTGTATAATGACAATAAAGGCATTCTATTCTATTCAATGATATCATCACCTCATATTTTTTTTAAATGAAATATAATGGAAGCAATAATCACTGTGTAGTCATCCTCATCGACTGTCTTCTATCCTACATTTAAGAGTTTATGGAGAGAAGAAAAAAAACTTAAATTGCTCGTCATAGGACACGAGGACAGACAGTCCACTGAGCTGAGCTGGACATGGACACATAAACGTTACCGCTGCAGTGTTTACCATTACACATTAGCCTAGCAGCTAGCGGAGTTTCCTTCTGTTTATTGCTTAATCCCAACAAAGCCGCATGTTTGAATTTCAGCCTGCGTGCACGTTTTTAGCCTAAACAGAGCAGCTTATGTTGTTATATTAGAGAGAGCAACAAGTCAGCAGACCATTGTCGGAAAACATTTTGTTAATAGAGCTTTCTGAACTGTCTGTGGAATAGGTCAACGGAGAGGAGAGAGACCAGAGACAACGATGACAACAGAACACAGTAAAGAATCATGGGCTCTTGGTGTGGGGAGAACATACGTGTCCTCCCACCCCCCACCCTCATGTGGCAGTCTTTCAATTCTACAAAAAGAACACAGAGTTAGAAAAATATACATGGAATACTAGGCCTACAAACAGTTAGACCAACCCTCCATTACAATAAAACAGTACATTGGTACAGTGATGTACTGAAACATATTTACTTACAGTATACTGTGGTACAGTATATAGTATGTCATACAGTAATTGCTGTCAACATTTACATACTGTACTATAATGTCAAAAAAAGGTAATTACCTGTTCTCTTCTCTAAATCTTAGGATTATGGTGGACACAGTGAATCCACCGATGTTTGGTTGGACCCTTTGTCCCGCCTCCCTCATGCTCATACCATGGACAAGAACATGGTCAATCACAGTAGCTCTGATTTCATCAGATATTACTGTTGTTTGTCTTCGCCAACCACCTCGACCTCCTCTCACACAAACTCTTCCTCTCACATTTCTATCCATTGTCCTCACAAACCAGTGCTCTCTGAACTGGCTTACTGTATATGTTCCCTCACATCATTAGCCACAAGTGTGATCAATTTTGAGTTGTTGTGTTCAAGTGGTGACAGCTGTGCTTTAATTGTGTTTGACTTTTGTCATCTGTGCTCACCATTATGCAGCACGGATGCATCGCAATGAAAATGTGCTGGCAAGATGTGTCTAAACAAAAAAAGTGCTTATGGTTTTGCCAAAAGAGTGATTGATTCAATCAGTGGGTTCAGGCAACTGAGCATTTGGTTCAGACAATAAGGTTTAGTGAAAAACTGTAAACCTCCTTCCTGAAACGGGCCCCTGGTGTTTAGTTGCCCGATTAGACCTTTTCTCAGGTCGTTGTGGACGTGGGCAGACTGTGCTTCAATAACTTCTTCCACAACCTCTGTGTAATATTTTACCTACTTAAGAATTTATGATTCTTATTAGTTCATGCAGTTTGGTGATCTCATGCAATAGGTCTTTTTCACAGTTGGAAAAGCAGAGTTGTAAATAATACAATGAATGGCATCTGAATCCCATTTGGCTGCTTCAGTTTCACGGTGCTTAGGCCTTTTTCAGACTGCCAGCTGAATTTTTGACCCGCCAAGGACACTTGTCAAAAAGTACGGGAACCTTTTGACGCTTTGGCCTCTCTGACGTGGCAGCGTTGTCTGTTCAACCGGGAGAAGCACACGCAGCCAAGGCCAATACACTGACACTGGAAACCTTTTATAAATGACATATATAATGACAGAAGTTGTATTGTTAATTGGTTGTAGCGGGGGTCTGTTAGCAGTTAGCTCGCCAGGCTAATCTAGTGACCCGTGCAGGATTCACTGTGAGCGGACCGTTAGAGACCACAAGTAACGTTAACTGGTCCCTATGTACAAACAACGTTATATTATATATGATAGGTAACCCAGCAACGCCGATTATGAGCTTGTCCTCAGAATGAATGTTTTGGTAGGAACAAAAGATTACATCGTATGTTTCTCTGGGATCAGCCAGCGCGAAGGACGTCTATATTCCGATTGGCGGCCGCTGAACTGCGTCAAAATTTCAACTTTCCGATTGACGCTCAACATGCTCAAAACGCAACGCTGACAGATTTGCCGCTCCTTGCAGCTGAGAGAAGCCGGCTTCCATTGAAAATGAAAGACTTCCGGTAACTTTAGACGCTCAAGTTGGTGGCGGTGTGAACGTACGGTTAGAAAGTCTGGATAACAAAAAAAAAAAACAACACATGAAATGCAATCTCTCCAAATCATGGTTTGAAATGTGATTTCTGTCCGGTTGCTCAGGCTACTAAAATTTCAAAGTGTATTTTGCGTCATGCAACGCAACACACGACACAGCAATGATGGGACAACCTCCATTTTTCATGCTTCTGGGTTGGAAAGCCGCATCAGCAGCGTAGCTACGTACTTACTGACGTCTCCGTGGTTACCACAGCAAGCACGCAGCATAGGCTGATGTCTGGACACACTAAGCCGATCGGATCACTTAAAAAGATTTACGCATTTACAGCGTTGGCTTTTTTTTGCCAGCTTTCCTTCCTGTTTTAGGATGCAGCGACTGTATTGCGTTTTGCCTGTAAAACCGTATCTGTTGTCTTCATATTTTTGTAGAATTATAGTTTGCTCTTATGTACCATTTGCAGCTCTGGTAGATGTTTGTGATTGGTCGTGCTGTGCAAACACCGCCTCTTTTATGTGAATGCGCGCGCTGCTGGATTGAGAAACCCCGGGTTGATTAAATAGTTAACCACCATTGTGACTCAGGTTATGCGGGACCGTGGTTGTTAGGTTGGGTGAAGCCGGGGAACTGAAAGAAATCCAAGGCATGTTGATCTTGATTTGCAGTACATGCCTCTGCTTAGCTGGATCCTGGAGTACCGGTGCCATACAACCAGTTGACTTATTTTCTGTGTGCCGATCTGGCGGCCACATCGGCTTCATGATAAATCATGCACAAGCTAATGAGCTGATGATATAACCTTTCATGTGAAAAATGAAAATGGATTGATTTCTCTATAGGTTATGTAGTTTAAGACTTCTTGTTTTTAGTTTTTCACTATGAAACACAAATCCTTTACAACGCCATTAATGAACGCTGTATCTGTAAAATGATTCAAAACACCTTAGAATGACCCCTCTGCGACTGCCCACTAAACGCCAGGGACTCAAATCATCAGTAGAGAAGCCCAACTCACATCTTGTTGTAAACAGAACAACAGCATGGCAGGCTGTACACTTTTACACTCTAAGTTTAGTCTCAAAATGACCAAACTACTAAACAAACTTTTATGGAAAACAACAAGATGATTCACATTATTTCAGGGAAATTACCATTTTTGCATCATTATTCTTATTTTCATTGAAAAAAAAAAAAAAAAAAACGATTATATTTGTGATGATTTAAGGAAGGAGGACCCAAAAGCAGAGCCGGAGCAGGCAGGAGGGAGCTTAAACAAAAATTTTGTATTCAACACAGTCCAGAAAAACACAGGGAGCAGAAGGAGACATCCAAACATCAAAACAGGCACAAGGGAAGGCGACACAAAAACAGGGTGAGCTTCACAGGGGAAACTTATGGGAAATGACTGGTCAGAATGACAAGGACCGGCCGAACCGACAGGACACACTGGCAGGACAAAAGGATCTGACAAGAGACAAGGGGAGCACAGACATTATATACACGAGGTAACGAGGTAACGAGGTAACGAGAGGCAGGTGACAAGAGGGCAGGGAAGCAGGTGGAAAACATCAGCTAATCGAAAGAGCGGGAAGACACAGGAAGTAATCCTACAGGCAAGACGAGACAAAAAACAGACTTCAAAATAAAACAGGAAACAGAACATACAGACACTGAGGGGAACACAAGACAAGACCAACAACATGAGACCGGGGAGAACACTGAGGGGAACACCAGGAGGGCAAAAAAGGGAAAAATAATCCAAAACAAAATCCCAAAGCACAACAATATTGGGATGTTTGCGAGGATCTGTACCAAACTGATATTTTTTCTTTACCACCATACTATATTCAGAATAGCTTGACACATATTTTAACAAATAATGCACCCCCATTTTTGGATGTAATGGTGATTTGGCTATTGCACTAACCATATTGCCAACCCTCTTTATAATCACAACTGTTCCTACGTTGTTACTGGTGTCATTTTTTTTTCTTCCTGTTGTTCCACAATGTTTCCACTGCTTCCATACTTTCAGTGTTAAACGGTAGTTCGCCACATGGATCAGAAAGACATTTTTACGTAATAATCATAAGCCTGTTCGGAAAGTGAAACCTTATTCTTTTCCCTTAAAAGCAGCTTTAATTGGTGACTTCTGCAGTTAATCGTTGAATACGTTTTAGTGTTTAAATGACAAGTACAAATGTCAAATTAAACGCCATACAGTGTGTTCTGACTCTTTTTAAGTTAGAATCTTGACTTCATGCTGTTCTGCTCAGTTTGGTTTTGTTCTTTAAATGTTTTTTGTGTCCTACGTAACAGGGTTTCCCGCAGCTACATCTTCAAAAAATAAAAATGTATGAACGATATCTGCCGGGTTACTCTGTCCTGTTTTCTCCCTCATAGGGCCGGGCACCCGACATCTGTACTTTTAGGCCACCGACCAAGTATCGAAAGATTATTTTGCTTATTATTTTGCCCAATTTCGGATCCAAAAGCGTCTGACCACGAAAACGCAAGCTTATCTCTCCCCTCTGAATATTGACAGAGAGCGGAGCTCGACACACACACGCGTGTGGAGTTGTGGGCAAACTATGTCGGCTCTGCAGTTTTGTTGAAGTCACAGTGAGTCACGGCAATGCCAATAAAGTGGTTTCAAGTGTGGTCGCAGTTTTTCAAACCTTCACACAGACAGTGTTTGCTGTGATGTGATATTAATGCTTGTGAGTCGTGTGCAGATTTGAGTCGCGCATACTCAGATTTTAACGGTTTACGGCATAAACAGGTCATACTGAAATTTGTGAAATCGATAAAATAATAAACCTTTCTCATTACAAACAATAACAGAAGATGGAAATCATTTCCAAAACGTTTTAGCTATCTATGGTTGTTTGATTGCTAACTTTAGCTCAAAACGCCATTCAACTGGCAGCCTTTGTTGTGTTTGATGCTAACTTCTAGGCAGCAGTGAACCACCTTTGTTAACAAAGTCATATTTTACTGTATTGACATTACAGAAGTCTCTCGTTAGCATCTTGTAGGCTACTTGTCGCAAAGTGACGCATGTGCGACTCGCATCTGCAGCCGACTTACATCGGGGAGTGACAAGTACGCAGTAAGGCAGTGGTATACAGTAAGTTACGTATTAAGTGCTTTGGGGTCCTTCTGTAAGTTATTTTGAAGTACAATGGTTCTAGAGAAAACTACAAGAAGCAATACAGGAAGCCAAGCAATCAGCCGGCGATGCACTAGTTTTCACAATTTTACATTTTTCATACCATTCTTTTTTGTAGCCTAATCAAGAAAAAAATAATCAAAAAAATATAACAACAATCTCTACCAACTGAGCTATCCTGGCGCCCGGAAATATATACTTGATAGAAGGATAAATTAATCACTGGTTTTGGGCTTTTCATGAAATTGATAGTGCTGTCCTTTTTTAATAAAGCAGATCTGCATTGAGAAAGCACAACCTGATGTAAGGAGCCCAAAGCTTTCTCCTCCCTGCAGAGAAACAGATAGGGAGAAAGAGATGGAGAAGGTGTTCTCATCGGGGGAATCTTCACCTTGAACACTGAACTTTAGTCAATCCTGGGATGCCATTGGCGATCTAGTTTAGCTGAATGTCTGAGTGCTTTAATCTGCCTGGATGAGGTTTGGGTGTGCACAGAGTAATGCAAGTGTCTTCAGGGTGCACTGACAGAGCTCTGAGGGATCAGTCCCACTTTATCTTTTAAGAGATCTGCAAGGTTAACATTGCATTCAGTAATTACAATAGATTTGGTTGGGAGAATCAATGCCAATATGTTCATTTCAAACTAATTGCCAGTAGAGCTTGGTTTTCCTATTGGGATCAAAATCACCATTGGTGTGGCTCAGCAATTGCACTGCAGCAACCACAAAGTAAAATGTTGATATGCACTAGTGAGCCGGGTGAAACCATGCATGTCTGTCAGTCTAATGATAGCGGAGCACACCAAGCGTACAGCTCCGGGACATAAACCAGCACAGCATGATAAAAGATAGCTGTTAGAGCTGCAGAATATTGGTTGATGAATAATGCCTCCAGTATTTTTTTTTTAACCTCACTCTGAAGTTTTTTCCCTGGGTTCTGCCATTAATCCTTCATAAACTGCATCATTATTTGGTTACCCTCAGCTGTTGATGCATTTGAAGTGGAGTGGGCATTTGAGTTTGTCACATTCGGATGTTATCATTACCTGAAGTAGAAGTTCCCCTCTCCTCACCTTTTTAAAGATTCAATACTGATTCTTCAAAAATAAATGTGCTGCATCAGAAAGCACTTACCAACTCTCCCGACTCGCCAGGACCCAACTTGTCTCACCATAAAGCACACTTATGTGCCAGGGCATCGGGTATTTGTCCTGCACTTCTAATCATACACTACACTAGTTCATTAAAACTAAATGTAATGAGTCATACACACAGACCTGCCTTCAGCAACACCAATTAGTTTCTGTTTTGGCTAGTAATAGTCTTCCTGAAGGGCATGAGACTGTTAGTAAAGATCTGATGTGGAGCCCAGTGCTGGACTGTTTTCTTTACTATGTGTCGCCCACTCTTGGTGGATTTCTGACCTTTTAACAACCTGTGTGTGCGTGTGCGTGTGCGTGTGCGTGTGCGTGTGCGTGTGCGTGTGCGTGTGCGTGTGCGTGTCATCCTGCACCGCAACAATTAGATTGATTGTCAGTAGATTGAACCTTGATTCTGTGTCTTGACCTGCAGGAACACAATATAGTGAGCACTCCAGTAATAATCATATAGAGTATTATGTGAGTACACATGTGAGTCCAATAATACGTGATTACGTGTCCTTATGACGTCATAAGGAACAAGATTCCAGATCGGCCCATCTGAGATTGGTTTACACCTATCACCATTTCTATCCACTAGGGGACGCGTATTAATGTTAAAAAAACCTCCAAGTGACATTTTCATGCCATAGGACCTTTTAAAAAAAAAATTGTTAGATTTAAATCGGGCTCGGGCTCATAATTCCCTTACCCTCCGTGCTCCGCTGCCCGTCAACACCCACCAGGTCCGGATTTGTTGTGGAACGGGTGCGGCCGTGACTGACAGCTGAAGTCTCGAGGACCCACGAGATCTTGGGAATTTATGTAAAATAAAACCACCAAACAACAACAGTATGTTTCCATCCAGAGGAGTAGAGAGGAAACAGCTCTGTGCTGTGTTGTCAAGGTGTAGTGCAGGGAAATATAATCCGCCGTGAGCATGGTCTGTTTTATTTTGAAAATTAACCGGATGTTTTATTTTGTTTCTGTACTCAACTTCCTGTCTTTTTTTTTTCTTCTTACTGTTTTTTTACTTTTACATTTTTATTTATGTATTCCTCCTGAAAGTGGCTTGAAATGTTAATGTCTTTAATTGTTGAATTCATTTCATACATCTGAGTTCATATGTTGCTAAAATTGCACTTTTTATTACTGTAAGATTAAAGGAAGAAGAGCTTGGATGCTAAACAAGAGCTTCTTCATATTTTACCTCCTACTGTTAAAAAAGCAAATACAGGCTACTTTTTTTGCATGCGATCTGTTTGCTTTAAGTTTTTATTTGTGTATTCCTCCTGAAAGTGACTTTATTTTGGTGTTGATTACATCTGGCTTCAGGTTGCACTACAAATATATTTTGTATTTTTTGTATATTTTGTTTTGCTATACAGTGCAGTGTTAAACAATTTTAATAAATAGACATTTGAACCTTATTGAAATTTTTGTGTAAATTAATACTTGAGCAATGGGAAAATAATCACTAATTGAAAAATTAATTGTTTAAATAGATTAATCAATAAATTAGTTGTTAGATTAGTCAACTAATCAACAAAACAATGTAGCAGTTAGTGTTGAATTCAGCCGGTGCAACAGGCTGCAGATCACGCGTTGAGTTAATGTTACATGTAGATGACGGACACTATGTTTTTTATTTAGATACTAGAAATATTGCATTTATAATTTGCTGGAAATGTGTCTCTGGCCAAAGATCAAGTGGTTTGGACTTCATGTTGAATTTTAGAGCCTCTTTGGTGCATTCACACAAGACATTTTATCTGCCTTTTCCTCCATTGAATTGCAATGTGATCAACCAGGATGCAAGTTGGTGCAGGTGGAAGGAGTTCCTCTTCACTCTTTCTACAGAAATGGGCCCTAAGAGGCCTCATTTCAATGTTAAACTCTGTTGCTTTCCTCTGCTTTCTGGCCTTCTGCCACAAAAGCCAACAGGATAAACTGTTTTCTTGATTGGAAAGCTCAGGGTCTGTGCAGAGAAACAGCTCTTTCAGCTAGCTATTTTTTTTTTTTTCCTAATTGGGGATATTGAGCAGTTCTCCTGTCCTGTGATCTACCTGGCCAAAGTGAGCCGACCTCTCTTTAATGTGGTGTTTGAGCCATGAAGAGAAAAGAAGTCAAGGAGAATAGATACAGGCTTCACTGACTGTTGAATGGAAATGTCTCTGTACACAGCCGTTTGACATCTCTCAAGGGTGCTATGGTGCTCTCTCCAGCCTCATTCTGTCAAACAGCGTTTCACAATTTGGTCAGAGTGAAATGATGAAGGAGTTAAGTGAGTATTTTCTCACTGAAACACCAGCGGTTAATCTCATTGTGTTGAGATATGGTACGCAGAGTGTGAGGAAAGCAGAGCTCATATTATACAGACTGATAAGACATACTGAAAACTACAGATATATATATAGATAAATGTTACTGTGGAAATCAACATTGAGGTAGAAGTATGCAATATTAAATAGTTTACTGGATTTTTCATCTCTGGCCAGGTGGAATGAGCCGGCGGGCATCTAACCCAAACAAACCCGCTTACCAGCCAGCCATCATCACTAGGCAGTGAACCAAGCTGAACCCTTACCTTTAATATTCATCAGATTGTGGGAACCATATTATCATCTGCAGACATCCCTCAGCTCTAAATCGCTTTATCAAAGCGCTGACTCTCGGTTGGAGCAACTGGTAGTCATGTGGCGAGACTGGGTTTGAGTTAGTACATGAAATTTGCCTCGAGCCACAATTTCAGACTCATCTGTAGTACTGATTCTGTTGGGCACATGTTTGTCTGAGCCTGCAGTAACGGCGAGGGATCTCTGTGGAAATACTGGGCTGCAGCGTGTGCTCTGAGAGGGAGCCAGCGCTGCCTTTGCCTTTTTGTCTCCCGAGAGTGACGCTGAGGCCGACTGCCAGCATATCAAGGAAGGGTGTAAAATTGCTCTGAAACATTAGGACTGAGAGTGACCATGGAGTGAATTAGGCCATGGTGAATCATTTTATGCCACCCCCATCTCCTACCCACTCATCTGTCCCTTATCATTTCATTCTGCTGAGGGTGTCTTGTGTTGTTCTGAAGAGTTTAAAAAAAAAACACTCCCTGGGGCCAAGATGTATTTCATGTGCTTCAATCAGCACTCTTTTTTTTGCTTGTAGGCTCAATGTGAATGGATTTGATAATGTTTTATTGAGCCCAAAACATACTAAATATGACAGCCAATTTTGACTATGCATTTGTTTGTTTTTTTGTATATTGCTTCTTGTTCAGTTGGTGCAATATCTGCTGTATTATACTGTTATGGGCAAGAGAATGAATACCAATCTTTTGTATCGCACCATTCATTTACAGTAATATTCTAACATTTGCATACAGTAAAACTCTGTTTTCTCTTTATCTCCAACTGATACTTGCTCAATCCATTGCCAGCTTAAAAGAATTATAAAACCTCTGCTGCACAGGACATCATGTCATGAGATTGCTATAACTAGAAGACCCACTGCACGAAGTTAGCATGGTCATTGGTATCTAAAGAGCACTGCCCACAAACAATGTTTGGAAAAAGATATCTGTTGAAGTTGCCAAATCCACTTGTATTTGTGAGATAAAATGCATATTATTTGACTTATGATAATTTGACACTTGTTTTTGTTGTATCAACAAATTTATTGTGTGAGCTTTCTGCCACACACCATCGGTCTAGGAATATAAATGATTAAACATTTAACCAACAATAAGAATTATGACCACTTAATACTATCAGTTAAACAGTTCAAAACAATATTATTAAAACATTGCTTTTAAATAATTTAAAAAGGTTTGTTGTATTAAAATAAAAATAGGTTATACAATCTATTTCCTAAATGCTAGTTAACTTGCTAACTTTGTACTGCAAGTTTGAATCTTTTTTTGTCTGCTGAGTTTGTTGCTCTCTGCTTGAAACGTGACACAGTGTCTATAGTGACACTATGACGGTGAGGACAGGCAGGTTAAAGTGGTTGTCCTACACAGAGTATGCTAAGCAGACACACAGCTCACAACAGACAGCCTGATGCCTTGGCCTGGCTGCTATGGTGCAAAAATACATTTTCCATGTCGTTCATAGACCCTGTTAGCCATGTTAGCCCTTTGTACCCTCGACAGACTGCTTTCCAGACTTGTGTTCATGAGTTGCACTTTTGTGTGTGCCTCGCAGTCCACAAATGGAAGAAACATACACATAGTATTGGCTGTGGTTACTAAGGATGTGTGAGAAGATGCTGAAATCAAAACAGTTTGTGCCACAGGACCTGACAGGAAAAGCTAATAGGGACCATCACATGTCTTTGATGAGTGTATACAGTTAGCTTTCAAGTCATGGTCACGTCCCTTCTGTCCTGTCATAAGTGTTATCCTCGCCTCTTTTCAGATCGTTAACCAGCTCGTCCTTTTTTCTGCAGGATCCTCTCAACAATCTAATGTAATGCCTTACATCTCTCGGTTGACATGGGAATGATTAGCATAAACAGTTTGAGCGAGCAGATTGCCTGACACACTGAGGTCTTTCTTTCAATTTAACCCCCGCCTTCACAGACATACATTATCAGTCAAATCACTGATCCTATATTGTTCACACCAATATGCGTTTCACTCAGAAATGCAGCCACTTGCTTCTGTAAAAAGGCACATGCTCTGATCTGCTGTGTGACAAATCTTTAGCCCACTGCATTTGGATTGCAGGAATGTGATCTGCATTGTGAAGGTGAGAAGGGAGGTAATATGTCAAGTGATTTACATATAATTCCCTTCACGAGTCAAGAAGTGTCATGAGTGCCCTGCACTGCCGATTTCCCCTGCTGACTGGAGGAATTAAGGCTCCAGACAATTTTCAGCAACTACAGTAGCAAAGAAAACTCAAAATATTGTTCTGCTTTCTCAGGCAGTGACTTTTGGGCTGAAATGGCCTACAAAACTTGGATGGATTACCAAGAATGTCACTTCAAAGCTGCATTAGGCAAGATTTTCATGAAAAAGCACACCAGCCTAATACTCTCATACTCTGGGACCACACGGTTGATTTAACCAGTTTACTCAAATACAATTCTGGTGTTGGGCACGGTCACGTCTTTCCTCTCAGGATGTGCTGATTTAAAACTGAAACCTGAATAAACAGATTTTTGGAAATTTGGGGCCAGCTGTGCAAACAACTCTGACAGCCTACTACCTTTTTAGCAAACAGCCAGTTATCTTTGCAGTTATCTTAGCCCTGTGTCGCTGACGAAGGTTGGTGCACATCATTTGGTCCTCTTTGTCAACCAGTCCACATAGCATCGGTCATGACCATGATGTAGGGCTGAATGATTTTGGAAAATAATCTAATTTTAACCAACATTTCAACGTAATTTAAAATGCGATAAATGTATACTCTTTGAATATTACAGCAGATAAAGACAAACAATACATAATTGTATATTATGACCATCACAATAGGTTGAACATAAATTGATAAATTCATGCATCACCTACATAAAAAAACAATTGATAAACTACTTCAATCACAGTGATGTTTAACGTCTTGGTCTCTGCTTGGTCACCGTACTGAGGTGTATCGTATATTTTGCATTTAATTGTAGCCTTTGCGGTCAGAAAACCTCATTTTAACAAAACCAACCATGATGGTTTACAACATCTAACATGTGGCAGCAGGTAGTAGTACCCGTCCTCTTACTCAAAGTGGAAGCTAGTTAGCTTAGCTTGCTAATGCTAGCACTCATTCCCATTACTATGATTTATCACATGCTGGCTGCAATTGTCAAGCTCCTGCACACTCTGGGGCGAATTCACAAAAGGATTGTGCAGCTTTTGCTGCCACTAAATCTGCACAAATAAGACAAAAAGAAAAAAATTCTTAAGGAACCCGCAGAGTGAAATGCACTCCTAACTGTGTTGCCAAACAAATAGCATCTCGGAGCTCCTGTGCTATTTGCATTTATTAAAATGTATTTTATTGTATTTAATTTAGGTAATATGCATACATTTGGTGCAGAATTTACGCTTTACTATCATTAGTGCGATATCTTGTGAATTGTGCTTTGAGACGGGGCACATAGTGATGCTATCAGGGGCCATTCAAATCCTTGATTTCATCACATAGCATTCCCCACACAAAAGTGCAAAGTCAAAATGCTATTCTTTTAGCTGTTATTCAGTAACAGGTTGTCCACAGATGTCTTCTGTTTAAAGCAAGATTTAAATCCAATACTTCCACAGACTTTGCTTCTCCGCACAGCTGTTTTCTTTGCTGTGACATACACTAAGTCTGCAAAACTAAGGCTTGCATTGGATAAACTGTAATTAAATCAAGCATGGAGTGCTGAGGTCACAGATGGGTCTAAGCTGGTTCTGGTGTCTCAGCAATCCGTTCATACTCTATGATTTGAATCACAACAAGAAGTAACTTACAAAATCACAGTAATGTGAGAAGTGCTCACATAATCTAAATAATAAATCTAGCAACAACTAACAACAAATGGCCCTCTAGCTGCTTGTGTGGCCACCAATTACATTACCAGTGCTGACATCAGTCAAAGCCAAAGATTTACCAACAATGAAAAACACCAAGCTAAGTACACATCAAAACAAAAAACACTTATTTTTTGCTAAGATTTTTAATTTTTTTATACTAGTTCAGTTTTATAAAGTAAAACACAAAATGTCTATTGAAAAGTAGTCTGCAGTGATAAGGCTAGAGAGAGCCAGACTCACAAACCTTAGAGTTTTACCTGCTTTTATTCTTTTGGCATCTGTTTTCTGGGGATTTAAGTTGGAAGCTTACAGTTTTCTCTTGCAGCCATTTTGGGCAAAACAGCATTTCCATTGCAAGAGAGAAAAACAATAAAAAAATAAATTAAAAAAACACACCGAGGTCAACAGTTTCAGTTACGGTATTGGAGTAGACTGTGTGTCTGCTAGATATTTCCAACACAGCTGCTTTTTATTAAGCTAGATTTGTTTCTTTATTACATGCGAGAAAATAAATAATCTGAGAGAAGGAAAAAAAAAAGGTTTGAGAGAAAAAGTTATCACACTTATAGCAAAAAAGCATTTTATGAGAGAAAACATATTTGAGAGAAAAAGTTTTCATACCAATAAAAAAATCTCTCTCAAAATTCTTTTTTAAACTCTCAAATATATATTTTTTGCTATCAATGTGAAAAAAAATTCTCAAAAGTGTTTCTCTCAAAAAAAAGTGATAACTTTTTCTGTCAAACATTTTTTTTCTCAGATCATTTATTTTCTCGCATGTAATAAATAATCAAATCTAGCTCCATACTTTTGGGTAAACAATTTGCCTCTATTTTGAGCAACAGTACCACGCCTCCTAAAGTGCTGCAATTGCTAGAAACTGCCTTCAGTCTTCTATATTTTATTCATACTGGGGATGATTAGATGCTGCCTAAATTCTGTCCAAACTGTCCGGCCACAATTATTTTAGACTGAATTTCTTCAAGGGCTACCGTTGCCATGGTAATCAACATCCAAATTGTTATTTTGATGCTCCTTTATTTCTCAAAAGTTGTCAAATCGTAGTCAAAAATCGTCCATGCAAAAGGGATCAGTGATCCGACATTATTCTGCGGCGGCTAGCGCTGTTTGTTGCAAGTGTGCCAGAGGGTGCATGTGTAGGTGCGGTGCTAAAATGGAGCGGAAGAGATGGATAGACAGACAAACAGAATAATTGACTTAGTTCGGTTTCCTGCCTGCTTGCTTTTTGTGGTGGATAAAGGTTTTTTTTTTTTTCTTTTTTTTTTTCTTTTTCTTTTAAATCAAAATGTTGTCGTTCTACATACATACGCAAGTGCTCTGATTAGGCTAAAGGGAAACTGTTCAAGCTAACGTTTTACTACAGTTCAGTTCAATTTTATTTATAGTATCAATTCATAACAAGAGATATCTCGAGACACTTTACAGAGAGTAGGTCTAGACCACATCATTTACAAGGATCCAACAGTTCTAGTAGTTCCCTCCAGAGAAAGCAAAGTGCGACAGTGGCGAGGAAAAACTTCCTTGAAACCTTTGTCAGACTCAAGCTCTTGGTAGGCGGTGTCTGACGACCGGTTGGGGTTGAAAGAGTGGCATTAACGGTCACAATAAAAGATAATGGTATGAAATGCAGCACTACAGTGACAGTGACTAAAATAAATAAATAGTTTGTAGTAGCTCATGGCACAGCAGGGGACTGCATAATGTGTGCATACTCTATGACCTGTATCCAACCTTCCATTTATAAGATTCTTGAGAAACACAGTCGCCAAACAGCTGTGTGACTTTCTGCATAGCAACAGCTCATTTGAGGATTTTCAGTCAGGATTTAGAGTTCATCATAGCACAGAAACAGCACTTGTAAAAATTACTAATGACCTCCTAATTGACAAAGACAAAGGACTTATCTCTGTACTGGTGTTATTAGATCTTAGTGCTGCATTTGATACCATTGACCACCATGTCTTATTACAGAGATTGGAAAATTTAATTGGCATTAAAGGAACAGCTCTAAGCTGGTTTAAGTCTTATTTATCAGATCGATCTCAATTTGTACATGTAACGATGAATCTTCCGTGCACTCCAAAGTTAGTCATGGAGTCCCACAAGGATCTGTGCTCGGTCCAATCCTGTTCACTTTGTATGTGCTTCCTTTATGCAATATTATCAGGAAACACTCCATAAATTTTCATTGTTATGCAGATGATACTCAATTATATCTATTGATCAAGGCCGATGAAACTAATCAGTTAGCTAAACTTCAATATGCCTTCAGGATATTAAAACCTGGATGAGCTGTAATTTTCTAATGTTGAACTCAGATAAAACTGAAGTTATTGTTCTGGGGCCCAAGCACCTCCGTGATGCATTATCCAAGAGATTGTTACTCTGGATGGCATCACTCTGTCCTCCAGCACCACTGTGAGGAATCTTGGAGTTATCTTTGATCAGGATTTGTCCTTTAATTCCCACATAAAGAAAATTTCAAGGATCGCCTTTTTTTACCTACGTAATATTGCAAAAATCAGGAATATCTTGTCTAAAAATTATGCAGAAAAACTAGTCCATGCATTTGTTACTTCTAGGCTGGATTACTGCAATTCTTTATTATCAGGCTGCTGAAAAAGTCCATAAAGACTCTTCAGCTGGTCCAGAATGCTGCAGCACGTGTTCTGACAGGAACCAGGAAAAGAGATCACATCTCTCCTGTTTTAGCTTCTCTGCATTGGCTTCCTGTAAAATCCAGAATAGAATTTAAAATCCTTCTTTTCACCTACAAAGCTCTTCATGGTCAGGCACCATCTTATCTTAAAGACCTCATAGTACCTCACTGCCCCACCACAGCACTGCACTCCCAGAATGCAGGGTTACTTGTGGTTCCTAGAGTCTCTAAAAGTAGAACGGGAGCCAGAGCGTTCAGCTATCAGGCTCCTCTCCTGTGGAACCAGGTTCCAGTTTGGGTTCAGGAGGCAGACACCGTCTCCTCATTTAAGAGTAGGCTTAAGACTTTCCTCTTTGATAAAGCTTATAGTTAGGGCTGGCTTAGGAGAGTCCTCAACCAGGACTTCCCTGGGGGACTTCCCATGATGCACTGAGCACCTCTCTCTTCCTCCTTCTCTCCATCTGTATGCAATCTCATTACGTTAATGCATGTTACTAACCCAACTTCTTCCCTTTCCCGGAGTCTTCTGCCTCCATGTTCCTGCTCGACACCCTCTGCTACAATTCTCCATGTCTCTGTCTGTCTCTCTGTCTCTCTCTGTCTCTCTCACCCCCAACCGGTTGAGGCAGATGCCCCCCCCCACCCTGAGCCATGGTTCTGCTTGAGGTTTCTGCCTCTTAAAGGAAGTTTTTCCTTGCCTCTGTGGCCTAGTGCTTGCTCTTGGTGTAAACTGTTGGGTTTCTGTAAATAACATCACAGAGTACGGTCTAGACCTGCTCTTTATGGAAAGTGCAATGAGATAACTGTTGTTGTGATTTAGCGCTATATAAATAAAATTGAAAAATTTAAATTGTACCTTTGTGTTCACATGGCCAAGTCTTTCAGGTTTTCTTACATTCACACCATTATCTTATGTGGCCTCTTGGGGCTGCAATGTTGTCGTGCAGCCTTAAAACAACTTCAAGATCTCTGTGGCCTGGCATTGCAACCCTGTGAATGTAGGCATTCAGATGGCCGTCTTGTGTCAGTCATCATAGAGCTGCGTGGTGAAAAGGCAGATCCCATACCTGGCATGGTAAGGAAACCGTCAATAACTAAAAAAGAAACAGGCATGCTGTGTCTTTTAATTTTCCTTAGATCTCCACAGACTGTGGCTGCAATTAGGTCATTATGCGGTTTTAAATGGGATTGATTTGGCACATTGCAGCATTTGAGCTGTGGTATGTTATTGTCTGCCATCACAGCCTATTCAGAAAAAAAAATTACTATTTCACTGCAATTGTAGTAGTCTCCAATACTTTAAAAGTGAGTTCTCCCTAGGATTTCCAACAATAAGGATTGTCTGATGCCTCGGAGCCAATTAAAAGTTATCTCGGGCCAGTAAATACAATCAGCCAGCTGCTCAATCGGGCTAGTGCTCATAAAAGTGAGCAAATGTGAAACATTATTATGTCTCCACAATCTTCCCTCTGCTCACTAAGTCTTATGACCAAGACCAACACGGTCACGCTTGTTTACTTCATAGATGAAAGGCGCCCTAATTCGAAAACATTTTTAAAAACGCAAAATAACAACCATTGTGTCTTGGAGAAAAGGTCATAAATCCTCCTCCATGTTAGCGGATGGGAAATGGGACGCTCCAGGGTCTGGCTCTGCTCTGCGTTTTCCTGTGTCCGCTTAATTGAGTTAACGGTAAAAGAATTTGGCAGTATTCCACCACGGGACGCCATTGCCATTCAAAATCACTCCGACAGTCAGTACTCTTCCCTGGTGTAGATAGCCTAGGCCTGGGCACCAAACGTCAATACTTTTATGCCACCAAACAAAAAAAATTATTTATCTTTCAGTACTAAATTTCAAAACCTGAGAGCACGTAAGCGCAAGCTTATCTGTCATCTCTGCATACTGACAGAGTGGAGCTTCGACACACACACACACACACACACACACACACACACACACACACACACACACACACACGTGCATGCAGAGGTCTCGATGGAGTGAACTCGAGAAAACTACCTCGGCTCTGTAGTTTTGTTGAAGTCACAGTGAGTCACGGCAGGGCCAATAAAGTGGTTTCAAATTTCGGTTGCAGATTTTCAAAACTTGACTTAGACAGCGATGAGATATTCATGGCGAGGTGAAAGCGTTCGCGGTGCTGTTGACGTTACACTTCCTCTGAGACAAGCAGGCACAACAGTGGTTTCTTTGCTCCGGGGACTGACTGACAGGCTGTGGTTGTTTTGCAATTACATTCCTTTGCACTTAAGTTAGTAACAGGGCAAGTTTATTGTTAAAGATTTGTGTAATTATGCAGTTTGCCCTAAAAAGTCCAAGTCTTCTTCTTTACATTCCTTTGCATTTTACACAATGTCATTTTTTTTTTTTTTTATTATTTATAATATGTTCATGTTGTGGCAAAAGGTTCTCTCTTTTTGTTAATTTTGCCTCAGTTGGGATTAGGCCTGTACGATATTGGAAAAAACTGACATTGCGATATTTTTTCCCCCTGCGATATATATTGCGATATGAAAAAAGAAAAATAATTTTTTTAAAAGATGACAAATAGCTCAATCTGGAAATAAAACATTCTTTTTTTGTAATTAGTAATTTATTGAGTTTTGAACATCACAGTTAACGTTACAGTCTGCATAGCCATAAACATCTAAACTTATATCCCAAAGTGATGACAGTTAAGTAAAAATAAAAGAAATAAATAAATAAAAATAAAAATAAAAATCAATTTAAAGAAAAGTAAGTAACAATAACGGAAACAAACTGAAAATATTCAAATAAATAAAAACATGGATCAAATGTACAGTTTTACAATAAGCACCACAATCTTATCTGGTAGCTATGTATTGCACATATTTCCCCCATTTAGACACATATTTTCCTGCCCTGTCATTAATGTTGAAAGACATTTTTTCATATGAAGCTACTCTTGCCAACTCCATGCACCACTCTTGGAAGGAGGGCTCACCCGGGTTCTTCCAGTTTCTCATTATTATTTGTTTTCCAACCATCACTCCGGTCTGAACAAAGTCCGCTGCTCCACAGTTCGATGTCATTTGTGGATCATTCAGAACGTAAAGCCTCGGACAGAACTCCAAGCTAGTCCGAGTAATGTTTTCAATGCGGTCATGAATCTTTAGCCAGTAGTTCTGAATCATGGGACATTCCCAGAGCAGGTGAAGAAGAGTCCCTTCCGAGCTGCAGCACTTCCAGCAGTCTGCATTGTGCCTCAGCTTCAGCCTAAACAGCCGGGTCGGAGTCCAATAAAACCGATTGAGAATCTTGAACTGGATTAAACGAATTTTAAGGTCTCTAGAGACCCTCTTCGTGTTTTCACAAATACGATCCCATTCTTTGTGTGTGACATTAATGTTTAAGTCTGCCGACCAGGCTAACATTGTTACATAAGATATGGTAAGTGTCTGTTGAGACAACTTGGCATAAAAGATTGCAGCCTCGTGCCCCAAACCCATTATTTTCGTTGTCTGGGAGAGAAGGTTTGATTGCTGAGGCTCTATTCCTTTCCCTATGACAGTAACTAACATGTGACGCATCTGTAAATACTTCCAAAAATCATTTCTGGGCAGATCGTATTCACCAGCTAACCTTTCAAAAGACTTTATATTAGCCCTCTCATATAGGTTTCCTAGTGTAATAATTCCCTTTTCCACCCAGTCTTTCCATAGGAGGGAATGTTTATTAATACGTAGCTTTGGGTTATTCCAAATACAAGATTCAAAATTAAGATAGACATTGATATTAAAAGCTTTAGAGAACTTCTTCCACACATTACAGAGGTTGGGTATGATGGGGTGGGATTTTAATTCGGAGGGTATATTGCTGGACAATGCATTTATAGGGGTGAGTGGGGAAAATAATCTCTGTTCAATCTCAAACCAGGGGGGGGCTCTCTCAGGTGGCAGGGTCCACTGGGCTATATGTCTAAGGCAAAAGGCATAATGGTACAGGGCTAATTTGGGGAGGCCCAAGCCACCCTTATTGATTGGCACCTGGAGCCTCTCTAACTTTATCCTTGCACGTTTATCATTCCATAAGAACTTTTTGCAAATTTGGTCGAACCTTTTAAAGTACTTTTGGGGTATTGCAATAGGAAGACATTGAAGCAAATAGTTCAATCTTGGGATACAGTTCATCTTCAGGACGTTGACCTTTCCCCACAATGACAGGAACAATAGTGACCATCTATCCGTATCCAATGAAATTTTATTGAGAAGTGGGTCCAAATTCTTTTCAATTATTTTATTAAATTGGTGAGGGAAGAGAATACCAAGATATGTTATGCCTTCACTAGGCCATTGAAACAGCCCCGCCTGGAATAGAGTTTTTGGGCAATACAAAGTCAGTGGGAGGGCCTCCGACTTAGACCAGTTAACTTTGTACCCCGATATCTTGGAGAACGACTCAATAACGCCCAGTAATGCTGGGATGGATCTGGCTGGGTCCGAGGCAAGCCACAAAATGTCGTCCGCATACATCAGAAGCTTATGTGTAGACTCATTAATTTTGACTCCCCGAATTCTCTGATTCTGGCGAATAGCTGTTGCAAGGGGCTCCAGAGCTAGACAGAAAAGCCCTGGCGACAATGAACATTCTTGACTACTGCAGTGATTTTGTAGGGGAGTGCATCTACATAGAAGATAAAAGCGAAAAAGGATCTTTTCTAATGTGAACCATTCTTTTTTTAAACTTTAATGCTTTAGAAACACCAAAGCAAGTAAGCGCTGTGACTAACGTTTCTCTTCTGAAGCGATTTTGGAGAGGGAAATAAGGTAGAGATACGCTGGTTGACTAGCATGACACCATTGTATTCATATTACACTCTCAATCCAAGCTAAAGTGTATGACAATGACGGCATGTTGCTTCCTTTCAAATTTCAGGTTGTGCTTGAGTAGCGGGGCCAGCTTGTTAGTTTGATAAATTGATCAGACCTGCATGTCACACGCACTAGCAACAAACTGTGTATCCAAGTGTGTCTGTGTCTGATCTAGTAGATTAGTGTTACGTTTCCAGCGCTGCTGCTCCAAACCATAACGTTAGTTGAGACGGACCACTTCTTTCTTTAGGCTAACTATATTAGCTTTAGCCTGGCTGGCAACTTTCTGCTTGTTTCTTTAGGCTAACTATTAGCTTTAGCCTGTCTGGTAGCAGCTTTCCGCTCGTTTCTTTAGGCTAACTATATTAGCTTTAGCTTGGCTGGTAGCAGCTTTCTGCTCGTTTCTTTAGGCAAACTATATTAGCTTTAGCCTGGCTGGTAGCAGCTTTCTGCTCGTTTCTTTAGGCGAACTATATTAACTTTAGCCTGTCTGGTGGCAGCTTTCTGCTCGTTTCTTTAGGCTAACTATATTAGCTTTAGCCTGGCTGGTAGCAGCTTTCTGCTCGTTTCTTTAGGCTAACTATATTAGCTTTAGCCTGTCTGGTAGCAGCTTTCTGCTCGTTTCTTTAGGAAAACTGTATTAGCTTTAGCCTGTCTGGTAGCAGCTTTCTGCTCGTTTCTTTAGGCAAACTATATTAGCTTTAGCCTGGCTGGTAGCAGCTTTCTGCTCGTTTCTTTAGGCAAACTATATTAGCTTTAGCCTGGCTGGTAGCAGCTTTCTGCTCGTTTCTTTAGGCTAACTATTAGCTTTAGCCTGTCTGGTAGCAGCTTTCTGCTCGTTTCTTTAGGCTAACTATATTAGCTTTAGCCTGGCTGGTAGCAGCTTTCTGCTCGTTTCTTTAGGCAAACTATATTAGCTTTAGCCTGTCTGGTAGCAGCTTTCTGCTCGTTTCTTTGAAATGGCCGGGAGACGTGATAATGTTGCATTAATCAGGTGATTTAGTTCAGATTTGCAGAAAACATAAGACACTGACTACAGTAGCTTCACTGACTACCTATCGAAAAGTATGTGCATCACTGTGTCAGCGGCAGGCGCTGCCTACGGTACTTTTCTACACACGGAGAGCCTCACTTCCCGTAACAATAACCCCCGTCGGACATGTCACATACATATGTTGCCTGCATGGCTACCTGTCTTAAAGGGGAAGGGTCGGACAGTAATAATCATGTTAAAAGAGAACGGTGAAAGTTTACTTTTCTATCAAGCAGCAAAAAAAGGATGAGCGTCAACATTGCCACGTCCTGCGATGTGACTATCGCCCATGCCAAATCGCAGTGTCAGTGCTAAAACACAGAATCATTCAGCCCTAGTTAGGATTGATCAATCCTGAGCGCACCCCTATCGAAAAGCACAACCAGTGATTGATTCACAATTAAGCTGGAAAATATAATTTTTGTGTTTTATGTATTTGTGTTGAAATGGAATTTAAAACCTAAGGTGTCGGAAAGAGTAACGTTAAGGAACCGATATCGGAGGTATCAAAATTTGCACCGGATCCAAAGATTTTAAACGATGACCAGCCCTAAGATAGCCTGTGTTTGTGTGCACGCACGTTATTCTTGTCAAGGCAGTTTAATAAGAACTGTGTGCTGTCAGTTTCATTATCATCTCCGCTCATTGTAAGTTAGCAAGGTTTTTTTTCATCATCCCCAGTTCATGCAAAAATTATTTTTCATCCTCCCCAATCTTAATTACTTTTTGCCCTGGGGCGACAGGATGTTGCAACGTCCTTAAGCTCGAACCCTGTTAGAAAAATCTAGTTCAAAACCAACAGGCAAGTAGAAGAAATGGTACAGTTTATCACAGAGCTGCAGCGAGGCAGCATTTCATGCACTCTTTTTATGATGTTTGATGCTGCCGCTGAGATTTCTTTTGGCTCTGCTGGGCTGTGATGGGGAGTGTGATGTGGCACCGCACTATCTCTATTGACAGCACATTTATCACACTTTGTCTCTGATAGCATTCATTTCCATGGGCCCATCTCCAGTCATGTGACTGGAGGTTGGTGTGACAGGATGTTCATGTTTTTCCTAAAGCCACGCATATATATAAATATAAATATAAATATTTGTTCAATGCCAAACAGGAAAGCTGTATTCTTTTATACACAGCTTTAGTGCTGGTTCTCACCATTTATTTGGGTGAATGTTTACCATGTCACATCAGCTTCATATCATGCTTCACAGCACATGACAGAACAACACTTAACTGCTTTGATTTTGGTAATGGATTCAGGATATGTATAAAACAAGATTTTGTTTTTTTTAAATAGCAATCTTAATTAGAAAAAATCTCCTGAGCATCCTGCTCTGCCTTTTTGACAAAATGAAAGCTCAGATGGGTTGATCTGGAATCTGCTCCTTATGACATCATAAGGGGAAGGGTTACCCCCCCTTTCTCTGCTTTGCCTTCTCTGAGAATTTGGCCCACTCATGTGAGAGAGACATCATGGCTTTCAAACAAGCAAAGGATGGCAGTCGGTCAAGGTCACACCCCCACCCTCCACCTTTAGGAAAGAATGTTTAAAATCACTGGCTCCCGTTTTTCAACGGTTAATCTTTGCCGGATAATCTTTGCCAGTTTTCCTAGTCTTCTATGGTAATAAATAATAGTTATAACCATTCATTTGAAGATCTCACCTTGGGCTCTGGAAAATTGGAATGGGCACATTTTTTCGGACTCTATCATCTGTTGATTCATGCGGGAGCTCACTGTGAAAGGTTATCTGCTACTGTAGCAGAGCTGGGGGCTGTTTCACAAAAGCAGAATTTATAAATCCAGGATAACTGATAAAGCGAGGCTTGGCCTAGTGCAACCTGGCTTGGAGGGTTTTAATGAAGGCCAAGCCAGGCTGAGGAGGAGCGACTAGGTTGAGCCAGGCTGAAGTAAGATGGATAGATGGAGTTCACGGCTTTTCTTAACAGACCTCGGGGTAGATCCCAGATTTACTGATGCTAAAATGGAGAATACGCATTGTTCATACTGTAGCTTAAGTAAGTAGCCTAAAAGTATACATTAACTGACCACTGCTCTGAACTGAAACCATCATAATCATATCATTCAAGGATTAAACTACTAATCATTTGCACAAATTAAACATTGTACTCTTTGCTTAAAGTAAGCAGAAGATAATGTTACTCAAGAAATTTATCATGATTTATCAATCTTTTACAACTATAGAATATGATGTGTATCTCTCTCTCTCTCTCTGGCTAAAAATATACATTCCCTAAATCATTAACTTCCACTGCTCTCTTTTAATGCAAAGTGTACAACTGTTTGTTTTTCAAATAACAAGTGACTAATTGAATGGCTTCAGTTAATAACAATATTTTCAGATATATCATTCAGTCGGCCTGCTATTATCTGCCACGGTTTTTCTCACGTGTTTCTTTTTCTTGATTATAGAGAACGAGTTTTCTTCCCTACATATTATATGCTTTGCTCCTTCATATATAGACATAGAAAAGAGAGACACTGAAGAAATTGGACTCTAAAATCTAGAAATTATAAAGATAATTAAGTGATAAATTTCATGCACACTGTAAGCATGAATGTAATGGAGCATATTCATCAGTTATTTCCCCCCAGCAAAATATTGTTTCATGAATGTACAGTAGCTTACACTAGATAGTTACTGGCCCAGTGAACTAAGACTATAATTTGGAGGATTGTACAATTAGGAAATGTTATGTACAATCCTCTGAAATTATAGTTGTTAAAGAATACAAAAAAATTAATCAACTAAAGTAATTAAAGGTGTATTGGTCCACTATAGAATCACACATGTATAGCACTTTACATGTTGCCCGTAGTAACAGACTTCATTTAAAACACATTTGGCAACTTTATCAGCCATCTCAACAACTGCTGTGTTATATTTATTAAACTTCTAACAACAATATGAACAGCAGTCTTCATTCAGCAATATAAGAGTAACAATGGCTGTCACATGAATAATTATTTAAAAAAAATATTGGTCACAACTTTAAATCATAACAGTACTTAAATGAACAACAATAAGCAGCTGTTGTATTTTAATGCAAGTTGAAAACAATAAGGTAAACCCACTGCTGAGTGAACAGAAAGGGCTCCAATAAATCCTGGCTGTTAGCCTGGTCAGGACCAGGCTAGCTGTAGGGCATAAATCGCCATGGTAACTTAGGTGCCTCTGCGAGTCAAGGCTAAATTGAGCCAAGATAACTGGGAAATCCCGGCTTAATCCCTTAACTTGGTTTTGTGAAATAGCCCTCAGCAAGTAAACGCTGAACTGAGCTGTGTGTTTGCAGGTATTCATGCACGTTGTTGGTGATTTACAGAGGTGGAAGACTTACTCAGATCATGTATTGCAGTAAAAGTAGAAACACAGCGTTGTAGAGTTACAAATTACTTGTCAGTTACAAGTCCTAAGTAATAGTATAAAAGTATTATCAAAATATGCTTAAAGTAGCAAAAGTAAAAGTGCTCATTATGTAGGGTAAGATATCTTTATCTACTTATTGGATTACATTATAATCCAGTAAATTGTAATAACTATGACTGTTCATTTGAATAAAATGTTTTATTTAATTTAAGTAGTCTACTTGAACATAATTATTTTCTAGGGTTTTAAATGTATAGAGATTTGTCATTTTCCCCTCATACTTCTGTCTGTCTGAATGGGTACGAAGTTGGCATTGAATATCATTTGAAATGTTAATAAAAAGGTCTTTACAAGCCTTGAATATATTAAGTTTCCACCTTGTCCAGAAACAGCCAGCTAATAAAAATGCATTTTTCTTGTCAGACTGTCCTCCCAAGATGAACTTATTTTACTAAATGTCCCCCAAATATCATCTGCTTGTGTTATGATGTTGCAAAGGTCTCCTAACCTTAAAGAAAATCATCATTTTAATCTAAACCACAATCTTTCCCAAAACCTAAGTGGATTTTGTGTCAAACCTTAACCATAATTGTGTTGCATCATATAAGAGATTTATTTTGGAATGCACTTAAAAATTACATCTTCCCGTTGATTGGGACGTCGGATCAGAAACATTTGATCATTTCATTTGGAGGACTTGTTTTCTTATCCTACATTTAAAACAAAGTGATGAATTGACTTTCATTCTCAATTCACTGTTCATTACGTATCTTATCTCCTTTTCCATCTTAACAACAAAATACTACTTCATGTCTTCACTAAGCTGTCATTAAGTCATATTTCTTATGTTTTCAGCTCACATTTTATTATCTTTTGATAGGATATCAGAGATAATTACTTTGTGTTCCTGCAAGCTTCAACATTCCTGGCTTGCTTGTGTAAAACAGTCTAATTTCCTTGGCTCAATATCTTAGGACTGCAAAGTGGCTCCAACCAAAAGTCTACATGCAATTAAGCTGATAAAGGATAATTAAAGTTGTCATTGTTTGTATGAAACATCGCGGTCAGTTTGCCTGGGCTGTGGAGAAATATCAATGCCTCTACATTTATCTACAACTAACAGCTGATGATTACATCTTTTGTTTTATTCACATTGGGAAATCAAATTGGTTTGGCCCTTTGTTTCCTGGTGCACACAATGTTATAGTAGCTACTTCCAGTACTGGCAATGCGATGGTAATATTTAGTATTTTACTTTGGAATATCTTAGTGAGCAGCAAAGAAACAACTGAATGTCTAATTAAAGATAAAAAAGTTCATGCTTGTGCCAAAGTTCATTAGTAGCAAGTTCTTCCTGCAGATACACAATGCTGTTATTGTTAAAGGTCCCATGGCATGACAATTTCACTTTATGAGGTTTTTTTAACATTAATATGAATTCCCTAGCCGGCCCATGGTCCCCCAGTGGCTAGGAATGGTGATAGGTGTAAACAGAGCCCTGGGTATCCTGCTCTGCCTTTGAGAAAATGAAAGCTCAGATGGGCCTATCTGTTACCTCCCCTTTCTCTGCTTTGCCCGCCCAGAGAATTTGGCCCACCCATGAGAGAGACATCATGGCTTTCAAATGAGCAAAGTGGCAGTTGGTCAAGGCCACACCCCCAGCCTCCACCTTGCCCCCTTTTTCTCCTCCTCAAAAGCTACAGACTCAGAAATGTGGGACTGGCTCTAGTGGCTGTAACTCTGCACCAAGGCTGAATTTTGGGAAAGAGACTTAAGATACAGTATTAGGGGACCACTAAGGTCTATATAAAAGAGACTTCAGATACAGTATTAGGGGACCACTAAGGTCTATATAAAAGAGACTTCAGATACAGTATTAGGGGACCACTAAGGTCTAAATAAAAGAGACTTCAGATACAGTATTAGGGGACCACTAAGGTCTATATAAAAGAGACTTCAGATACAGTATTAGGGGACCACTAAGGTCTATATAAAAGAGACTTCAGATACAGTATTAGGGGACCACTAAGGTCTATATAAAATCATCCAAAGAGCACCATGTCATGGGACCTTTAAACTTGGATCCGATTGTTTGAGATGATTTGAGTGATTTGTTCTCACATGCGTTCATGCTGAATATTTAATTTGGAAACACTTTTGGGACAGAGCTCGGCTGAACGGGAGCTACAAAGCTGATATCACAGGTGACAGTATCTTTCAGGATGCACGCAGGACTCCTTATTTCCATTCAAATCAACACCCCAACTCGTGAGAAATGTTTGCTTTCTAGCAGATTCATAATCCTTCTGCGATTGCTGCAATTCCATTGGAATGAATTGATTCTATGTTTTTAATCCTGTTGTGTCCAGTCCTTTAGACTTAAAGGTATGGAGTCTTTTGTTGATGTAACTAATGTAACTTGAAGCATCAATGAGAATATTACAATAACCTGAATTAATGATATTTAAGCACTAGCAATCAGAATTAGGTTTGGCTCTTGAAGCGAATTGGCTACGACCACTAACAAAAGCAGTATCAAACATTTATTTTGATATTACACATAGATTGTGAATCATACATAGAAAAACAACAAATAAGAAATTCCCCCAAAATAGTCAGTTTAAAAGAAAATCCGTCAGTCAATTAGTTCAATGTTCAACTCAGTTCAGTTTCAGTTTGGTTAGGCCTTGGTCCAAATCACTACCCAGGCAGTGTGTGATAACGTTGGAGATCTCTTAATTCTTATCTGTATGATGTATCCAGAAGCATGCAGTCCACCAGGGTTGATGGCGCCTGGTTCACACCCCAGAATCGCTGGATCACTGGAGCTCTGAATCGCTGGCTCGCCGTAGAATCTCTCTCTCCCTCACAGTGGAAGAATATGTACAACAACAACAAAAACTATCTGTATACAGCAATGGAAAACTTCTAATTAGCAGCTGTACATGGCTTTATCATTAACATTATCAAAATCACTGTAACTCAAATTCAATTCTATATCACTGTTTAAACACACACCTTTGGAGCCTCTAGAGCAATCAATTATTTTGCTTGCCCCCACACTGACGCAAAAAAAAACATTTGCCTGTGATCATCTTAACTGCATATTACTCCAGTGATGAAATAAATCCATGTCATAACCATTTTGGGTTTTATGTCAAATACTTAAGTAAAAATACTACTGCTCCAAAGTTCAGTTCAAAAATCTTTGGAATAATATAGAAATCGTTATTAGACTAATCAAAAAAACCAATGACAAAAATAATCTTTAAGGACAGCCCTAGCCTCGATGAATGCTTCTGTGGCACACTGCAGGCATGAGATTTGAAGCGCCAACAACACAAAACCTGTGGAAAAAAATCTAGCGCTACTCCAACAAGAGCTGGCCATGTCATGTCATTTTAGAAAAGTTCGCTATTTAGGCAAATGTTTTGTATGTTACAGATACCCCTAACAGTGGGGCATTAGAGTTCCTCCCTTGATGGACAGGGTTGTAAAACCTCTTGTCAACCCTGCAGTCACTTTTTTTCATGAAACAGAATCATTTTTTTTTTTCTTTTTTGGAATATGAAGTTATAGCGCTTGTTCTTTGTCCTCCACCCGCATTAATCGACTCATTCATAAACGGCATCACAATTATTATTGGGCTTTTAAAAGAAACTTTCACACACTCAGCTGCCGTGACATTTTGCAATGATGAGTGTGATTCACACAATCATTAACATCTCTGCTCTCATGTTTCACCTTAAAAAACATATATAAATAGAGGCGGAGCTCCATGACTTCAGTCAGTCAGTGAAACAGCGGAGAGACACAGAGACGGACGTTCAGTGAGAGAGCACAGTAGTTTTGTGTGATAAGGCACCTAAATATACATAAATATAAATGTATTGATTTGGATCACATCATTACATAGTGTATCACGGTAACTTTCTCCAACATGTAGTGTGGCTGCAGAAAAAACAAACAGCTTTGGTCACAGTGGGGCCTCATTTTGACGCTCCAAAATCGGAACAAGGTCTGGGTAGATGCGTCAAAGCAGTTTGACGTGCGTCAAAATGCTTTTGGTGCGTGTTGGCCATTTAAATGAATGGGTATACTTGAAAATGCGCGTGCCAGATGCTTTCAGTGCGTTTGGGCCTTCAGAGCGTGCACCACATCCATGGCGGTCACAGTCTACCTCTTGGCGTGCTTGGTGTAAGTGGCTGCATTAAGGATCACGTTCTACAGAAAATTAGCCACATTCATTTTGACTTACCTTGTAAAGATTAAAAAAAACAAAAAAACAAGGACTCGCTCCACTACAAATAATTACTCTACTAGTGATTAAAAACCCTTCATGGTACATCTTACCTTTTTGTTTCGTCTAGTCAGAGTCGGCTACAACGCTTGTAAAATGCTCAATACACACACACACACACGCTCACACACACACACACACACACACAAACACACACACACGACAAGACAAGACAAAGGCAAATTCAGAAAGAGAGAAAGTGTGAAAAGATTGTTGTTGTTGTTAAATGATTACAGAATTGTCTTTGTTCATTATTACAATAGAAAAGCAAAATCATATAATCCATGGGAAAGTCTAATCAAGAACTGCATATCAGGTAAAGAGTATCCATCTATGAACCTTTAAATCAGTCTTTTCTCTCCCAGCAGCAAAGGCACAGAAAAACATGCTGTAGGGAACAGCAGAGTGGCTGTACATGTTGGAGATGGTGGTTGCACAAGGTGCAAAATTATATAGGCTAAGGCACTGCTAGCAAAGTAGGGACATGTTTGGACAGCGTCTCACAGAAAGAGTCTTTTGATTGAAAAAAAATCTGTTTTACCACTGTCTGATCAGCTTTGCAGATATTACACATGCGTATATTTAACAATTGAAGATACATAATACAAACAGTTTGCAATGTGCATCTCAGATCACATTTTCACTCACTATGGCCGCGAATTTGTCATTACTAACGTTAAACATTGTGCCAATATATGCTCTCAGTTGGCTTATTTGCTACAAACAGCCTTGACAGACTTAGGATTCGTGGAACAAATGAATTAACGTCACCACTCGTTTTATAGATACTTTAGCAACAAAACTAAATGCTGAGGGACCATAACTAAGTTGTTTTCATGTTGGTTTTGAGTGGTATGCACCCCCACTAACCTGGAAAACGTTTTAAACAGTAAGCTAATACAGCGTTTATGGCTCGGTATTGTTAAAAAACTTTCAATACCGGAGCCAATACTAATACCGTGACTTTGATACAATTTCTTGGACAATTGATACCAATTTCATTGAATCTTTTTTCACAAAAAATAAATTTGAACATTACACATCTTTGTTTTCCATTTTTTGGCCTCTACTAAGTGAGCCCTGTGTGTCATGTGGTTTTTCCTGCATGTCTCTACAATGTAGAGTAACATTAGACAGCCAATCAGTTAGGCTAAATATTGGTATATGCATGCTGCATGCTTATTGGCTCACTGACCCTCATAAGATTCTCTCCTTATGTTTTTGGTATTGAATGTTAAATAAGGAGATTTGTTCAGTGCCTAAAATAGAAATCGGTACCCAGCCATAGGATTGCACAATATGACCTAAAATCTAAATCACGATTGCACATTTTACTTCAATAACAATAAATAAACGATAATAAAAAAATAAAAAAAATTGATTTGCCTTTTATTTTTCCTCATAGTTCATTGGCAAGGTTTAGACTGTAAATAGGCTGAAATATTGAAGGTAATTTTTGAAGTGCTTAGTTTTGTGATTTTAAAATAACTGAAGGAAATAAACAAAGCAGGAACTATTATGGCTATGTATTGAAAATGTATGGAATTAAAATGAAAGCACACATTGTTTGAAATAAAAATCTCGTGAAAAAAGTCACATTTTAGTTTTATTGTAAACAGCAAGTTTCCTAAAAGGTATAAGGAATCACTAACTAGCATTTTTGCTAACAAAACAAATTATTTTCAATATTGCCATGTTGAAAGTAGTATTGACATGTGAAAAGTAGGAAAAAAATCCAATAATGATGATGACTTGCTGATGAAGTATAATTTAAATGTGTGTGTGAAAAATATGAAATAACTTGTATCTCCTATAAATAAACATTGTTTTAAACAACGCAATGCGAAAAGTAGAAAATAATAACTTGCATCTCCTGTGAACAGATCTTAAATAATACCATGTGCAAAACTATCAGAACAACACTGCTGAGAATGAGAACAGGGCACTAATGGATCGGGAGGCTGGGTTTCCTGTGTGCTCACAACGTTATAGAAGTGAATCTGACTCATGATCACTGTTGAGCTTGTCCGCTCACTCTATATGCATAATATTTACTATACTATTTACTCTAGGTTGTTACTAAGAAACACTACCATGTTTACCTTTTTTAGGTTTCAGGCAGGATCTGAGTCATGTTACAATGTTTCCTCCTGTGCTGAAAACCCGCTCTGATGGGGGAGCTAGTGTCTGGTATGCAGAGATGTTTTTTTGCCACCTTACCTAGAGTGGGAAAGTGTACATGATGCGTTCTCCTCCATTCCAGTGATTTTTTTTTTTCTCACTATCCAGCACAGAGGACACCAAGAAGCTGTTCAGCTCTGCTTCCAGTGTTTGCTGACGTGACAAAGTTGGTACAGTTGAAGGAGTTACTTCACTTCCTTTGATAAAACTTCCAAATGACCTCTTTGGCTTCTTTGCTTCTGATGACGTTGTAGAGGGCTGTGTACTCTCTCTGGTACCTCCCTGAAGACTCCATCTCTGTTTTCACTTTCTCCCAAATGGTGGGGACACAGATATGTATGACGTCATCTTTGTCCTCTGCAAGCACTCGTGAGTTGAGGATGTGTAGGATAGGCTTCACGAATGAAATGGTCACATATTCGTCTCCTGACAGGGCATCTGTGAACTCCACCAATAGGGAGAGAGCTTTGTTGGCAGCCTCTAAAACATCCAGGTCAGCCTTGGATGGAACACAGTGCCTTGATTTTTTTTATCATCGGTGAGGACCTGTGCGATGGCTTTCTTTTGCTCAAAGACCATGGCAGTCATTTGCATCAATCCCCATCTTGTGACACTTGCCGTTTTCATCTTGTGTTGTGGCAGCTTCAACTCTTGTTCCACCTTCACTAATGCCTTCTTTCTTTTTCAACTACAAGAAAACACACACACACACACACACACAGTGTCATGTGTTCATGACACGTGTCATGTCACTCTTATGTCGATACCTTCAAGTAAAGTATTACTGAAGGTTTTAGCCTTGTCGTTTTAAGCTGATGTGCACTTACCGATTGCTGGGTGCAGCCTGTGTCTAAAACACTGCTGCCATGTCCATCCATTGAGCTGTGCAGCTTTGACAACATTAGTGCCATTGTCTGTCGTAATGGTCATGAGGTATTCTTCCAGGAGTTCCTATGTAGAACGCATATCTCTCAGGCTCTGTGCAATCATCTCTGATGTTTGATCAACTGGAAAATATGCCGTCTCAAGGCAATTGTTGTGCAGCTTTCATTCATCGTCAATGTATTACAAAGCAAGGCTCAAGAATGGGTCCTTTGTCCTACTTGACCAGAGGTCTGATGTGGCTGCAAATTACTGAACAACCTTCAGTTCCGCATCTACCTTTTTGCAACATGTTTTATACATGTTGGGCAGCGCAGTTTGTTAAAAACATGTCTGCGATGGCACAGTGCATCTCCCGTCCAAAGTTTTACTCTCCACTCCACTGTAGCTATTGGGGCCATAGCCTTCCAGTGCTCGACATTAAGGCTTGTCCGGGACAAGTGGATTTTTGTAGGGCAAGTGGAAGAGAAATTTACTTTTCCCACTGGACAAGTTAAAACTCAAACAAAATAAAATGCCATGTTACTTCAAAATATGTGCCACTCATTACCGATCTGTTTCTACTGTTTCATTGTATTAATGTTGATAGTATTTGGATGCTTTCAACGGTTTGTTTGAATTCTGCATCAGCAAAACACAAAATAAAATAATTATAAAATGATAAGTCTTTACCCGGACAAGTGACTTTTGAAAAGTAAATGTACTTGTCCATAGGACAAGTGGCTCAAAAAGTTAATGTTGAGCCCTGTCCTTCGTGATATGGTAAGAAATGGCGTCCGTTATTTTTTTCCATTCTTTTTGAGGCTTTTGTCCTGTCCTGTTTATTTGGTTGCCATGAATTCACAGGTAATGATGTCCTGTCACTGTTCCAGTTGCTCATTCTCAAAGGGGAGACGGAGCAGATGACTGTTTGCTTCAGTGGAGCAGACAGCTCTGCAGAGTCGTGTAATTATGACTTTATGACATTTCATTAAATACTGAAGCAGCAGTGGCAATAATGTATTGCCTGTGGAGTGCCTCTAATATAGCGGAAACATTAGTATCGCTTGCCCAGAAGCTTAGCAATACTTAGGTCCTGACCAGTCCGTAGCCGGCACCAGTTTAGTACCGATACCAATCCCAAGGTTAGGTACATTTGATCACATACTTCCCTTAGTTTTCTGCAGTGTGACTCTTCAGATTTGGGCTATGTAAAGTCTTTCTAGGCCAGCCTGTCACTGTGTTCCCACTCTTTATGTTCCCAGCCTTTAAACGACCAGAGCTTGATACAGTAAGCCCAATATCCTGCACAGAAAAACCTGAATAATGGCGTTTTTCCACTATATAGTACCTACCCGATTCACTTTGCCTTTTTGGTTTCCATTATGAATAAAAGTCCCTGGTACCTACCAACAGGTACTTTTTTTAGTATCATCTCCATCGAGGTTCCAAGCGAGCTGAGGCGATACCAAAAGGTGACGTGAAAACTTGCAGACTACTGATTGGTCGGAGAAAACTGTCACTAATCACTGCGTCGTCATTGCTAGCAACAGACGGGGATGTCCTGAACAAACTTGCCATTTTTAAATATTAAATTCAAAATTTTAAAGTTTTTAAAGTTTTTACCAATGGGGCTCCATTTGAAATCAAACTAAACAGGCTTTCCAACGGTATAAGATGTATTGCCAAAAAACATTGTTACCACAGAGAAATAATCTACCAAACACAAATTTACTTACTTTTTGTCCTAAATTTAGTACCAGATCTTTCCAAGTTTTGCCTAATTTTTTAAAACAATTCAAAGATTCAGTCTAACTTATGGAGCTTCTTTGGAAACTTGGAGATCTTGACTAGAATTTCAAATAAAGTTGTGCGGGTTTCAACAATGCTTGGCCATGCAGCATGCGTTTGTATTGATGGGTTGAAGAGTTTAAGCCATACTCTCACTACATTGAGCCATCTCCAGCAAACATAACAATCCTGCGGGAAAGAACTGAAAGTTTTATTTTGCACACAGCAATCAAAGTCACACTGTCACGATTATGGACATAATGAAAGCCACAGTTATTTTGATCCATATTGAGATCAATTATTTATCACAATGATTAGCTTATGCTATTCTATTACTGTTATTATTGCATACATTGGAGGAACTTTCTGTATTACATTTCACTGAAATTGTATATTATGATTTTATGTGACAATGGATGTAAATGGATTGATTGAACTACACTGCTCAAAAAAATAAAGGGAACACTTAAACAACACAATGTAACTCCAAGTCAATCACACTCCTGTGAAATCAAACTGTCCACTTAGGAAGCAACACTGATTGACAATCAATTTCACATGCTGTTGTGCAAATGGAATAGACAACAGGTGGAAATTATAGGCAACTAGCAAGACACCCCCAATAAAGGAGCGGTTCTGCAGGTGGTGACTACAGACCACTTGTCAGTTCCTATGCTTCCCGGCTGATGTTTTGGTCACTTCTGAATGCTGGTGGTGCTTTCACTCTAGTGGTAGCATGAGACGGAGTCTACAACCCACACAAGTGGCTCCGGTAGTGCACCTCATCCAGGATGGCACATCAATGCGAGCTGTGACAAGGTTTGCAGGTTCACACTGAGCTCATGTGACAGACGCGACAGAGTCTGGAGACGCCGTGGAGAACGTTCGGCTGCCTGCAACATCCTCCAGCATGACCTGTTTGGCGGTGGGTCAGTAATGGTGTAGGGTGGCATTTCTTTGGGGGGGTAGACGTAGCCTGACTGCCATTAAGTACCAAGATGAGATCCTCAGACCCCTTGTGAGACCATATGCTAGTGCGGTTGGCCCTGGGTTCCTCCTAATGCAAGACAATGCTAGACCTCATGTGGCTGGAGTGTGTCAGCAGTTCCTGCAAGAGGAAGGAATTGATGCTATGGACTTTTATAAATATGATTTCCATTGATATTTTTTGTGCAATTTTGTTGTCAGCACATTCAGCTATGTAAAGAAAAGAGTATTTAATGAGATTATTTCATTCATTCAGATCTAGGATGTGATATTTTAGTGTTCCCTTTATTTTTTTGGAGCAGTGTATAGCAGACGTCATCAGGAGGCGTAACCCTGATATCTAATAGTTACTGTAAGCAGCCAACATGACAGGCTCTCGTCCTACAGATAGTCAGAGCACTGCTCAGAGAAAAAGAGATTGACAGAGGTTGTGTACAGGTTAAATGTCTGCACCGCTGCTGAAATAATATACTGGAGTTTGTGGCATAGCAAGACAGATCATGGGGGTTAGATGATTACCTGAAGAGAGGGAAAGTGTATGCCTGATGGCACTGTTTATCTGAAACTCTGGCTTTTTTTTGTTCAGCCAATTATGGACACCAATGTTGCTGTGCTACTCATGTTGTTTTTCTGACCTCAGCATTGTAATTTTAGCCACAATTTCATTATTTTACCTGTGTAAACTCCATCATGGTTATTTCAACATGAGGCGTGCCCGTGCCTGAAGTCACTATTGTATGCATTGTTCTCTTGCTCTTTATTCACTGTGTGACCACATTACGACAACAGCTCTTTGATGTTATTTTTATTGATAGTACTGTGTGTATGTGTTCCGTCTTCTTCTTTCAATAGATAATTGTGCTTGACTCCAATTATTGATAAAGAAAGTTGGGAAAAAGCCTAAAACGCTGAAGGTGAATCGAAAGCTCGCACTGCAAATGAAAATGTCAGACCAAAGTGAAACATCGCTTTGAGTGCTGCTGGGCTGGGAGTCCAAGTGCAAACGCCCCCAGAATGCAAGTGAGTGTGTATGCATTTGTATGTGTGCTCGTCTGCAGCATCCATGGGGAGTCTTTACTCATCTAATCACTTCACTCCCCTGAGTCGGCATGCTAATTAGGTCTAAAATATACATCATAGTTTCTCTCGTCTCTTTAATTAAAAGTTGATGGTAGCTGTACAGCTATCAAGTGATATGATCGAAAAGGGTGGCTCAAGTGCCATTTGTAGGACAAATAATACCCAATGTTATAGGGAGACTCTTTATGCTCTCAGAAAATGTGCATCATTGCCTTATTAACTGAGCCTGTGAAAAAAAGGGAATAGCTATAAAACTCTAAATGATGAAATCATTCACAGAAGAAAAGAGATCTGGCACAGGCTAATTATTTCAAGCACTGAATGGTGGAATACATTTTTAGCATTCAGCTTTGCATTCAAATAAGCATTTGCAAGGTGCACAGGTTTTTCCTGTATGACTTGCACTAAACCCGGTAATGAGACGGATGTGAAAGGGAGCTCAGGAAAATGTTTCTGAGCAAGCAACCAGTCAGGATGTGCTAAATGTAAAGGTGGATGAACTCAGTTAGTATGCAGCATCATGAGCCTAAGTATTTTTTTCAGCCCCAGTAAAATATTCCCACTCTTTCTTAGTCTAACCTATAAATGAACACATACAGTGGCTTGAGAAAGTATACACACCTATGCTAAAGTCGATTTTAAAAAGAGGAGCAAAAAAACATCTTTTGGAAATTGATCTTAATGCCTTAATTCAAAACATTTATGAAAATCCAACATTTTAAGGACATCAATTTTCTTAGTGAATGAGAAATATATTGTACATAAATAAATGTTCTTCCTTAAAATACAGGGGGAATAAGTATACACACCCCTATGTTAAATTTCCATAGAGGCAGACGCATATTTATTTTTAAAGGCCAGTTATTTCACTAACCCCACATCATCACATACCCTTCACCATACCTAGAGATTGGCATGGTGTCATTTCAGTTCACTTAATAGCTGGTTTGATTTGCATTGAGAGATGATCTTATGGAAGGTTTCCCATGCCTATCTCTATGTATGGTGAAGGGTATGTGATGATATGGGGTTATTTTAATGGGAACCTTATCAGGATGCATAGTATCCTGGATGTTTTTATCCCTCTTTTTAATCAACTGGGTGTGAAAACTTTCTCAAACCACTGTAATAACTTTTAATGTAGAATTGTCAAATTATCCTATAATATATTTTTCAATTACCATTTGATGCTATTTAAAGCTGGCTGTTCAGCAACAGTGTAACTGAATTCTTTAATTTTCCCTCTATACAGTTGTTATACCGAGGATTGATTTACGTAGCTTATCTGTCATCTCTGCATGTTGACAGAGAGCGGACCTCCGGCGCGTGTGCGCACACACACACACACACACACACACACACACACACACACACACACACACCCGTGCAGAGCTGCGAAAGTGTTCTGCCCTTCAGGCATTTAAGTTAATTTGTATGAATTTAATTTGGTAAACTTTCAGTTTCATGCAGTGTTATTTTGACGTTTGTTTACTGAGCTAAACAGAAAGTAGTTCATGCAGTCTCTTATTTTGACGTTTTGTTTACCGAGCAAAAACAGGAAGTAGGAAACCACATTACAGTTCACCTTCATCCATGCATTCACCACATTAGAAAGCATTAGAAATTACAGACTGGTTAAAAATGCAGACGGTCATTGCTCCAGTTAAAATGCATTCTGCCCGTTGACTCCGCAGCAGTGCTTGTATGTATATAATCTTTGTTCTGACAAAGTTAACTTTTAAGCATATTGATTTCATGCATATTGATTTCATGCTTTAAAAGTAATGTTCATGAAAACTAGGCAGCTTAGCTAATTCCAGTATTGCTGTTTGTTTCTTAGTTTCACTCTCTTGTCTCTCATCACTCATCACATATGTATGGATTCAACACAATGTGAAGAAAATAATTGTGCATACAAAGAATTCAGGATTTCTTCATGTTCAAGAATAGAGAAAGTTTAGCTCACTGTTGAAGTTGTTACACCTCAGCGAGAACAGTATAAACTGAACAGTAGACTCTGCCATTTGGTAAAGTCACAGTGAGTCACGGCTGTGCTGGTAAAGCGGTTACAAGTGTGGTTAAACTTTTCAAAACTCCACGAAGACAACGTATATAATGGCGAGGCGAAAGCGGTCGCTGTATATTATGGCTGTATTCTTCTATGACAGGCATGCAACACTTTGCCCTATTGACTGACTGACAGGCTGAGGTTGTAAGGCAAGGCAACGTTATTTCTATAGCACATTTTAACAAGGCAACACAACAACAAGGCACCAACATTTTTTTAAACGCTTTACAAAAAACATTAATAAGCAGTTTAAAAAGCAATTGAAAATAAAAACAGGCTAAACTAGAACAAGATGCAAAACAAAGAATACAGTGCAGTGTAACAAATGAATAATTATTAGATAGTTTTTAGAAATGAGTTTGGCATGGGATGTTTGCGTGGAGTGTAAAATGTTCTACATAAATAACACAATGTTCTAAGTAAATAGGTGTGGAATTTTATTTTTAACAACTGAAATAAAAAAAAAGTGTTATTAGAAAGGGATAGTACTGAAAAAAACATTCATTACATTGAACTGAATTCCAGATACGGTACTGTAGAAAAAAAGTGAACGTTACCCAACCGTATGTAGAAGGCAAAAGCTGACAATTAAAAGAGTAAGCATAATTACAGTTAGCGGCAGGGTTTCTGCCAGTGAATTGCAACCTTGGCAACCGCAAGAAAAAAATATTAACACTTGGCCGCGGAGCCCAAATACATTTCTGGAAGAAACCCTGGTCTTCTTTCAAAACAATGTGACATGAATTCTTTCTGACTTTTTCTTCTGCATTTCTGACAGTGTGGCAGTTGATGGCATACTCGATGCCTGGAGTGGTCGATTAATTTGTCAGGTTTTGATAGAAGTCTGTATTATTAAAAGCCACTTTCGGTTAACACCCATACTGTAACCACGTTATGTCTAATCAAGAGCATTGGGATCTAAAACCCTTGTTTTTTGGGCTACTTTGACTGTGCACAGTGCAACACACTGTAAACACAACATCTGAAAAATCATTAGCTTAAATGGATGTGGTGAATGTGTTAGCAAACAGCTGTCTATTTACACATCCAGCAGACATGGAGCAACATTCCAAGTCCAATATTCACTCTCTTTTAGCTTTTATTCATGGTCTCTAGAAATCTCTCATTATTTAGCAGCTAAATGCTAGTAGCTAACTTTGTCCTACGGTTTGTTGCTGTCCAGTTAGCATTCAGCGGGTTCATTAGAGCTTTTAAACAAAAACAATGAGCTGAAAGATGCTAAAACACTGATGATGAAGATTTACAAAGAATATGTCAACGGCATTTACAGTCTAACTGGGACGTTTTGGGACTGATTGGTGTATCCAGCTAATTGAAATAGCTCACGGTACTCTATTGTACGACGGTTAACTTAATTTAATATTGTTGGTGGAGTTTTCTTTTGCGGACTGTGAATGTTTCACCAAGTTCCTTTCCGAGGCTATTTTACAGAGCCACCGTCGCCTAAGACGATTGTGACTGGTTTCTCCTATCCTGGAATGTATCTGTGGTGTAGCCAGACCTTCCTCCCCAGCGCTGCAGAGATCTGGAGGTCTGGCAATGTGATTGCCTTTGCAGGGTTCCTAATGAATCTAATGAGGGGGAAAGATGGCGCCGGTGGCTTGGCTCTCCTGACTGTTACAAGTTTTATACTGTTTTTATTGAGTGTCATCAGGACCACTGACTCTCTGCGGACGTATGATCGTACAGAGCTCTTACAAAGTTTTGCTGGATTAATGTGCTGAATATAACAATAATGGATCTCCAAAGTCGCGTCCCTCTTCCCTGGCTGACATACCAGAGCACCTGCTCTACCTGAAGGCCCTGCTTCCTAGGAAACGCTGGCGCAGAGGAGTGCTCAGCGGCAGGCTAGTCAGGCTGAAATCCTGGCTAGCACTCTCTCCAGATTTGGCGTGGTCCCACGCAGGTATCCCTCAAGAATATGAGGCTTGTTTTTACCGCCTGATATCTCGGCGCATCGTCGCTCCTGCTGGCAGCTATTTGGTCCCTGTTGTCGGTCAACTGGATGAGTGTCTTGCTGTGCGCCATTGCCGACCTCGGCTACGTGGAGTGAACCCAGGCCATCACCAGCCGCTAAGACGGGTAGCTTCGGCAGCTAACCGCGTCCAGGCTTCAACTAGGTGTGCGCTTGTGAATGCAAGATCCGTGATGAATAAATTGTTTATTCTGAAGGACTTCTTCAATGCGCATTCATTGGATTTATTCTTTATTACGGAAACATGGATTAATCTGGGTGAGTCCACTGCCTTTTTGGAAATGTTACCTCCCAAATGTACTTTTATTAACACACCGCGTACGACTGGACGTGGAGGAGGTATTGCCACAATATTAAAGAGTCGCTTACATTGTAAGCCATTGTCGATGGCTTTTACCTCATTTGAGCTAAGTTGCTTTGAACTGGGTGCACGTAATCCTGTTCTGTGCGCGGTGATATACCGGCCGCCGAAGCATAATCATGACTTTATTAAAGACTTTTCTGATTTTATTGTGGTTGTAAGGAAAAATTATGATAAGATTTTAATTGTTGGTGATTTTAACGGACACGTCTATTGCCCTTCAAAGGCTATGGCGATTGATGGTTTTAATTTAACTCAACATGTTGCAGGATCCACACAAATACATGGCCATTTATTGGATCTTGTGCTGTCCTATGGGCTGCCTATTGATAATGTATTAGTGTCTGATGCTATTTTTTCGGATCATTGTACTGTCATGTTTGATTTAGTAAAACCACTCGCTCCCATGCGTCATGGCCGCACTCTTAAGCCCGACACCTCCTCCTGTTTTTCTTCTTGTTTTGCTGCTCATGTGCAAGCAAACAGCAGCTCCGCTGCCTCAGAGCAACTAACAAATGTGTTTCTGTCCACTTGTTCTGAGGTCCTGGACACTGTAGCTCCAATAAGAGCCATGCGCCCTAGACCAAAGCCAGACACTGTGAAGCCACGCGCCCAGCCAGGCAAGAGTGTAGAAAGGCAGAGCGCCGGTGGAAAAAGGAAGGGCTGCAGGTGTCTTATCAAATTTTACAGGACAGCTGTAAAAAATATCAAAAAATTGTTAAAGCTAAACAAACAATATTTTTCAGACATAATTTTTCAAAATGCCAACAATTCATGTGTTCTTTTTAAAACCATTATGTCTGTGTTGAACCCTCCATAATCCACCTCTATTGAATTGATACCTAAAACTTGTGAGAAATTTTTGGACTTTTTTAACAGTAAAGTTTCAAATATCAGAGCCAATATATTGCCCCCCTTTTAATTGTCTCCTTAAATATGCACTGCTCAGCTATTTTGTCAGTTTGAGCCAGTTTCACTGCCATCTCTTACAAATTAAACCCTCCGCATCCCCCACAGACCCTGTCCCCCCATACCTTTTTAAGGATGTATGGGAAACGATTGGCTCTCATGTTGAGGAAATTATAAATAATAGCGTGTCTTCTGGAGTTGTGCCTACATTCTGTAAAAAAGCAGTGATTGAGCCATTGATTAAGAAAGCAGGACTTGATTCCACAAATGTTTCAAATTATCGCCCTATTTCAAAGCTTGCTTTTTATCAAAACATTTGGAAAAATGTGTATTTATGCAGTTATACAGTTTTTTTTTGGAGGCACATGGCACTGTAGATATTTTTCAGTCATGTTTTACAGCATTTCATAGCACTGAGTCTGCACTTTTAAAGGTTTTTAATGACTTGTTTTTAATGACGGATTCTGGTGATTCAGCCATTTTAGTGCTTTCAGAACTCACTGCTGCTTTCGACACAGTTGACCACACAATTCTATTATCTCGCTTGGAAAACTGTGTGGGAGTTAGGGGGACTGCCTTAAAATGGTTCCAGTCATATCTTTCAGGGAGATGCTTCTTTGTTAAAATGGGGGACTCTACATCATCAACTGTGCCTCTTAACTGTGGAGTCCCCCAGGGATCTATTCTTGGTCCTATTCTTTTTGCACTGTACCTCCTTCCACTTGGATTAGCATAGACAGTGATTTTAAACTTGACAAACAAATAAATGCAGTTGTGAAATCTAGTTTTTATCAGCTTTGCCTTTTAGCCAAAGTTAAACCGTTTTTGTCTTTTAACAGTTTTGAACAAGCTACACAGGCTTTTATTTCTTCTCGTTTAGACTACTGTAATGCACTTTATATCGGTATAAATCACAAAGCACTTTCACACTTACGGTTAGTCCAAAATTCTGCAGCACGTCTTTTAACTGGAACCAAAAAGCGTGATCATATAACTCCAATTCTTGCCTCATTGCACTGGCTTCCTGTACGTTTTAGGATTAATTTTAAGATTTTATTGTTTGTTTTTAAAGCTGTGAATGGACTGGCCCCAACATATATCTCGGACCTCATCCTAATTTATAGGCCAGCGCGGTCACTGAGGTCAGAGAGCCAGCTCCAGCTTGTGGTCCCCAAGACAAGACTTAAAACTCGGGGGGACAGGGCCTTTTCTGTGGTTGGAACTAAACACTGAAATGCTCTGCCCCTCCATGTCCGAACAGCACCAACAGTTGAGTGTTTAAAGTCTCGTCTAAAGACACATTTTTATTCTTTGGCTTTTAACTCCATGTGAGTTGTGTGGTCCTCTGATGTCTCTCATTGTTTTACTGTATTTTAGTATTTATTCATTTTATCTATTTATTTTTTATTTTTTAAACCCGATGCGCTTAATATTAATTGTTTTGTATGTTTGAGTTTTCTGTGCAGCACTTTGGTAACTTTTTGATTGTAAAATGTGCTATAGAAATAAAGTGGATTGGATTGAATCTAATTATGGTTAATGCTGCAATGAATCTCCAGTTATTTGCATTACAGCATCTGCTCCAAGGTCCACTCACTTGATACATACATCTACAAATTCACATGTTCTTCTGTAAACGGTCATCATGACAGCACACAACATCATGTGTATTTATAAATGGTGTAACTCAGTCTAATAGTAAAAGAATTTAGCATGACTTTTGCAAGATGCAAACAATACTGTATATCTGCAAAATTGCCAGCTTGAGTTTCAGTTTAAAGTTATAGGCCTCCAAACCTTTATTCTTCACGCTCCACGTGCTGATTGATTTAAGGTGACAGGTTGAATATGAAGGTACTGAAGAGGTTGCTGACTGCAGTCACATCTGACCACAACAGATTGGGTCACTGTGGGTACACAAACATAAAGAGGGTCATGTTGAGGTGACAAACTCAGCTCACAGAGAAACAATCTCAACATTTGTCATGGCTGAAGCAAACTAAGAACTTTCATTTTTCAGCAGGTGATTTTCCATTTATACCTTTTTTTCTGGTTAGAGCTTCAAGAAAAATAGCCAGTGGCACTTTTGACAAGGGGGGAAAGTACATCACAAACAAACACAATTGTTAGCTCAGGCTGTGAGGTCACATAAAGACAGTCCAGGGTGCACATCCAATGACAGTAGCTAGAGGGGTAAAGGAGGCTCTTGCTGTGCTTAGTATTCCCAAATTCCATGAGAGCCTCTCCTGTTTCACATTAACACCCCTGGAGACCCTCTCAGGTCCACACTCTGCAGCCTCAAACACTTGACCCAGTAATGATTGATAGGACAACACTGCACAGGGCTACCATTCACTTTACACTTTATCAGATGGATGCACAGTTGGTATGGGATTACAGTAGGACTCCCAACTGTTGTCTACACCCAGCGTTGCATGCAGTGATCCCAGGATAAAGATCAATTCATTACCAGCCTCATTTATCACAGAAAGGACAGTTCCAATCAAATTTACATCACTAAGTGGTACTTGAAATATTTGTCCCTCATGAATCTGTAGAGCTTGTATGCAGGCAATTTAAAATCTCATTTTCTGCACACGATTTGTCTACAACTTTTTTTTTTACCATTTATGTAGTGTATTTTTTTCCCCAATCAATCTGTGATTTGTGCAAATCCGTTACAGCAATGCCCATGAACAATGCAAAACCTAATCTTGTCCACTGGCCTAACAAATTAAGTGGCACTGATTGCTTTCACACAGCCATCCTTTTCTGTGATATGCCTTGCAGATATGATTAAAACTGAATATAATGCTTTGACAATATTTTCAGTGTTTGCAGCGTGAATGGCGTCAAGAAATCCTTCATGCAAAGACAATAATGATCTCCCATGGACTGCGTGGCAATTCTGCAGTAACCAAATAATAATGAACAATGAAGATTATATTTATACACACACATACATCACATGCAATGTTTTCCTTAGGTTTGTACAAGACTAGTTGTAGCTGATATAGTAAGAAAAAACCCTGACGTGGGTGCAAGGAAGCATAGACAAAAAGAGTGACGACTGCAGTGCACACTGACTCCAAGGCGGAAATTTAGGAAATATTGCAATAGAATGTACAGGTGACACTGCATTTGTGGGTTTATCTATTTAAAAATGTTTTAACCTGAAACGTTTAAGGCATTGTCTACTTCCTAAATGTGTCCCCGGCAACAGGTATCATAATTGTGACATCATCAAGAAGACAGGCCAGTTTCACTTAAAAAAGCTCTTAGTTGTACTTTGGGCATGAGGTCCTTCAAGGAAGATGAAAGCTGGTTTTAGGAGGAGCTGCTGGACCATTTATGGCATAGACAAAGACATACATCTTCAATAGAAATGTATCATCACTGTGAAAAAAAAAACCTAATTGTTTTCTGCCTCTAGGCCTTCCCCTGATAATGAACTGAATGAAACAATCTATAAAAGGAAATCCTCTTTTGATTGAACTTCATCATTATGCATGCCTCGATGGGTGACTGCGAGAAAGCATTGCTTCATTTAAAGAGTTCACAAGCCATAAAGTTTGAGAAGCATCGGCTTATGCCACTGCAATCATTTTACAATAAACCTCCAGTTGTCATCCAGAGCTGTAGCATTGCTTTCAGACTAAAGGAGTCTCTAGGAGTATGTGTCAGGTGTGTGAAGGGTAAGGTAAAGACACTGATTCAAGGGTGGAGAGGCTGTAATCAGTTGGAAAAAGAGAAACTCTCCTTTAATCTAGCAGAGTGGCTTTCAGCTGTTTGTTGAAGAGGTGCTGCAACAATTTTTTAGATAGACTGCCTGATACTCGCCACTCAAGCCTACTACCACAACAGAGTAGCTTACAAGACCAACTAACTAAAAACACTTTAACAAAGACAAGAAAGACTAGGCTGGCATGTTGCAAAGAGGTCAGTGAAAGGGATCAGTTGGGATCATTAGAATGATTAGTAGTCTCAATGTTTTGGGCTACGTTGTCTTGGCCCATTAGTATTTTCCTAGGTGGTCGTTGCTCCACCAACTGTTCCTTCTTACCTCAACCCCTGCAGCTTCCTCCATCCAGTAGTCCAGATGGCGACCAGTGAGTGCTCCTTGTGCACTACATTGTGCCCTACTCGTCACTGTAAAAGCACTCAGTGCACTCAAAATAGTAAGTGTAGTACGGATGTAACCAAAATGAGACACAGCACAGCTGTCGTTCAGCCCTGAATGTGTGGAGATCTTGATTATGGTGGTACTGTGGTATCACATTTGTGTCATGGTAAGAAATGCCTGTTTACTGGGAGGATCAGTAATGTAGTCCCAGGAAGTAGCTTAATAATTGCCAATGTGCAAGAAAAGATTCAAAGCCAACCCAGATGAGAGAAGCTGCTCAGCTGAGGCACATGAGGTTTAAGGTTCTGCTCGTGAGATACATGAATAAAAGAATGTGCATCCAGTGCAGTCATGTCCCTCTGGGTTGTCCAGAAAATGAAGCTGTGTGTTGTTTGTGATTGTATTAAAGATGGCATTCTGTTATTGTTCCTGTTTGGTCTAGAGCAGTGGTTCCCAATCTTTTTCAGCTCAAGACCCAAAAGAGAAATTTGGTGTCTCCCCGGGACCCAAATTTACAAAAATACACCATGAATCATTGTAACATCTACATTTTTAAACTGTGGACAAAAGACGGAACAAACCATGTATATGAAGTGTATTTATTCCATTATAAAAGTAATCAAAAACAGAAAAGGTCTCTATTGTCCTTTCTGTGTCTCCGTCCCCTCCCATCGTCCCTCAGGACCCACACCAACATTGTTTTAATAATGCTGACTTGAATTTAATGAAATGTATGTGTCTGGTTGAAGATATCAACCAGCTGATCTACTCTAGGTTCGGTTTTTGAAAGTGCCCTTCTTAAGGCCAATCTGAGGTCATTCTAAGGTCATTCTGAGGTCATTCTGAGGTCATGTTGAGGTCATGCTGAGCATTTAGTCTGTTCCTGTATTTGTTTTTCAGGTACGCTAAAGTCGAAAAGCCAGATTCTCATTTTACTCTGCCAATTGGCGACCCAATAAAACGGGTCTGCGACCCATTTTGGGTCCCGACCCTAAGTTTGGGAAACATTGGTCTAGAGGATAGAGCTGTCAATTTACCATGCCATTATATGTTCAAATTTATTAATATTAATATTCACCCAGGTCCTTATATCTATAAAGTCACAAAGAAGTGGCCGAAGTCATGTCCATTTACTACATACATACTAAAAAGCGGCATGTTCACTGCAAACTCACGGTCCTCTCTTTCCGATTTAGCTACAACACCCCTCCCCTCCTGGCTTCAAATAACTCTCTGTTGTCGGTTATGGCCGCTGAACACGCTACACGTTGTAAACAGCCGTGGCTGCTTGCCTGCTCCTCCGGTAACATTAGCTGTTAGCAGGGTTAGCATGACGCGCTAGCCACGGCTAGCCGGGACCAGTTGGGATCACTTTACTGGCAGTGTCTCAATTGTTTTGTGAGTAACCGACTCAGGTACTCTAGTTCTCACTCTAGTAATTCAATGTGAGTACACAAATGTTGAAATTACACAAAATGCCGGTTTCTTGTAGCCTTGACAAATTAGCCTGAAGCTAATGCTTAGCTACCTGTTCAGGAGGAATTTAGCCAACTTTGCATCCTTTTGGAATCTAAGCTGCCAATATATACATCTCTGGTCACACACTGTTGTTTTTGCACAGTATCTTTAGAAAAGATGTCTGGAAGTCTGAAATGTGTCTGGGGACACTAGTTGTTGCACTATGACCATTCATTGCACGTTATTATGTTATATGCTCTATTGTACATTTTGTATGTCTTATGAAATTTTGGTATTTTTCAAATATTTTAATAAAAGTTCATGTTTCAAGTTACAGTACATGGAATCTTAGATCTTTCCATTGGCGTGGTATCGAAATCGGCATCGAGAATCATGTTATTTTACTGGTATTGGCACCGACCACTACATTTTTGGTATTGTGATGAACTTGTCCCCGGAGGCGCACCGCTTATGTTCTCAATCTATAGTTTTAAGTCTTCTTCAATACAGCATGATGTCCATTTTGTAAATTATGGTCCCATTTACTTCACAATAGACGATAAAGTAGGAGGTGCTTTAGGGTGTGGGAATTTAACCCCATCATGAGACTGCTTTCTCAGATGCCTTCGCCTTAGCATTTCTTTTATTAAAAAGAAATCTTTTTGGAAACTTTAGTTTGTAATGCCACCATTATACCACAGTAAATCCACAGACAGAGCTTTAAGGACCATGCCAGTATGTTTGAATGCTTGAATCCCTTCAAACAGTTTAAATGTATGTAGTATTTTGAGAGTTACCTGACACCAGAAACGAACAACGTGAACACAATTACATGAACACATGGATATATTTGTTTAATTCAATGTAATAAGTCTGTACACCATACTATGCTATACTAAAAAGATGATATACTGTAATACAAATTATTTTTTTTTCCCTGGGAACATTCTTTTTGTGATCTTTAGAATCTGAATGCAATCAAAATTCGACTAATTACAAAGCCCTACTTCAATGACAGCCTTATTCTCAACCATCAGCAGTAATAGCACATCAGACAGTCTATCATTGCTCAGTTGAGCCACAGACTTCCAGTAAACGTGCCTCTGCCTGTCCACTGAAGCTCTGCAGCTCCTTAAAGCATATTTAAATTCATTACAGCTAGCCTGACATGATGGCTGGGTAAACAGAGCGGCAATAAACAATTACTGTGTATTAACTTTATTGAAGGTGTCCTGGATGACAGCTGAGATGACAGTGAGAAGATGGGCAGTGTTTGCAGACTTATTTTAAGGGTGGGACAGCAGACACTGAGAAAGCAGTCATCTCAGACACCATGCTATTTTTCACACATTCTGATATACAAAAAAAGAAAAGTGGGATATCCTTTTTGGCCAATGTCCGTGCTTTGCATTTATGGTTGTCTAAGGTCTGCCTTCTGTCTGCGAGTTTGTACAACTGCATAAAAGAAATGTCCCTTGAGAGCAAGAAACAAAAATTGCATGTCATTGTAGAAAGAAGGTTCACACAGCAAAACAATTGTTGAATGAAACTGAGAGCTCTGAAAATGTCAAAACAAAGTCATTTCCTTGACATTAACACCAAATCCACTTGCTTGCATGGGATTTTTTTAATTGAATGGCGTCAAGAGCCCACGCTTGCTATTTCAGACCAACTTCAGACCAACATATGTATACCTCCTTTTAACTACACTGAACTCCCATAGAGTTTCCTCAGATCAAGCTCTTAAATGCATCATCAGAAGTAAACATCACACATTGCCAGGTAGCAGACATGAAGAAAACAGAAGAAAAATCTATTTTCCATAAGCTTTTATGGCCACTGCACAATGTCAGTAGGAGCTCTAAAATAATTTTCCACTTGCTCGCCCAGCATGTGTACACACACACACACACACACACACACACACACACACACACACACACACACACACACACACACACACACACACACACACACACACACACACACACACACAGATAATGATAATAATAATAATAATCCAACCCCACACTTCCTGACAGCTGTAGCAAATGTATCAATTTGCCACTTTCCATTTTCTTTTTTTTCTGGGGCATTTTCATAAATGAATTTCATGACTCCAGACATTACCAGCAGAATACACACTGCATACATTCTATATAGGGCTTGTTTTAGCGTGATCTTCGTCTTCATAGCATGTTTATAGACTTATACTGCATCTGTCATGTTGATAATTCATTAACATCTGGCAGGGCTGGAGCTGCAGCTCAGAAGGACCTCGTTTGATGGATGTCTCCCCTGTTAATTGACGTGTTGGGATTAAGCGCGAGAGGAAATCTGCCCCCAAGGGCTCCGTGGGTCAAAAATGTAACTTCATTTTCAAGCAGGGAACCTAATAGCTCCAGAAAATGATCTTTGGACTTTTTATATCCCTGAATGTTAATTAAATTGGATGCCGTTACTAGCACGGCTAACCTGCTTTAAATAACTCCTCAAAGGAGTGAATGTAAGCTTTATGAAGGATGATGGCTACAGAGTAGAGATTCAGTGTGTCAGCCAAGGTGACACACTGGAAGCAGTAGACTCCAGCTCAGGCTGAATCAAGTGGCTGGTAACTCTCAGTGTTTTGCTTGTCATTCTTCTGTTACAATGACCTCAATACCAAGAGCATACTTAATATTCACTCCTTTCTTTTGTTTGATTCTGTATATAGTAGGCATATCTGTATTTCATGGTTACATGCTCTGTGACCACGCCTCAGAAATATGACCTTTATAAATATTCATTGTGCTCCTGCACAAGGGACAACATAAGGGACACTTAGTAGAATATTCAGTTATAGACTGAATCAGAAAAAGCACCAAGAGAGAGAAAAAAAAACTCTACACTGTAACTCCCTTACATACTGATGAACTGATCTAAGAACCCCCAGCAACATTACAATCAATGTTTTATCAGATACCGTCTTTAACGAAAACAGCACAAATACCATAGTTAAAGGATAAGACTAGAGATATTCTAGATGTCTTTTCCAACACAAAACCGCTCAAATTAATGAATCCACTACCAAGTGTGTGTGAATCCAAAGCCTGATGTATATTCTTCCTCTGTGTTGTAGAGCTCCATTTTTTTTAAAGATTATTTTTGGGGCAGTTTTAGGCCTTTTATTGACAGGAGAAGACAGCTGAAGACATGAAAGGGGAGAGAGATGGGGAAGGACACGACATCATCGGCCCGCAGGTCAGAGTTGAACCTGGGCCCATTGCGTCGAGGAGTAAATCTATATATATGGGCGCCCGCACTACCAGCTGAGCTATCCGGGCGCCCAGAACTCCATTGTTGTCCAAAAAACTGTGAGCCGTTCCTTCATTACCATGACACACACGGACACACAGGGACTGTACCTACTCCAGATTAACAGATCTGTGTAAATAGTCTGTAGGTTAATCTCATGTTGAACGCTTCCTTTTGTTACTATATGTTAGTTAAACATAGCACATGAATTAATGTTGTTTACTAGGGCTACACAATATTGGAAAAAACTGACATTGCAACATTTCTTTCCTGTTGTAATATATTGTGATATGAAAAAAAGACTAATTTTTACAAGATGACATAAATAGCTCTATTTGGAAATAATAATCATTCTCGACTACTGGGGTGATTTTGTTAGGAGAGTGCATTTACATGGAAAATTAAAAAGAAAAAAGGAACTTTTCTTTAACTTCAATACTTTACAAACACCAAAGCAAGCAATCGCTGTCACTACTCTTCTGAAGTGATTTTGGAGAGGGAAATTATGTATTTACATTAAATACACTGGTTGACTGACTGACACAAATCTATTCATGTAATACTATCAATCCAGACTAAAGTCAATGATATTAATAATGTATGCACGTTGCTTCCTCTGAATTCCTGGCTGTGGTCAACTAGTGGGGCCTGCTTGCTTGTTTGATAAATTGATCAACATTGATTGTGATTGGTGGTTGGCTGTGCATGCAGATCCTGCATGTCGCGCACTATCAACAAACTGTGTGTATCCAAGCACGCCTCAATCAGTGTAAATTAGATTATATCAGACATAGATTTCTGTTGTAGATAAGTGTTATCTTTCCAGCCCTATTGTAAAGTTAGGCTGCTTCCGCACTATGGGGCCATAGTGCAGGCGCACTAGAGACCTTCCCCGGCTAAGCAGGCTATTTCTGGTTTAGCGCTCAGCTAACTTGAATAGGGATTTAAAGATTTAGTTGTGCTGACTTTCCAAATGTTAGTGGACCGAATGGATCAAATTCTTTTTTTTGTGTAGGATTTATTTATGGGTTTTTGAACATAACAGATATATAATACATCTCATCCATAGTATGAAACCAATACAAAGTCAATTTGTGACACAAGGTACTAACAGGTAGATGATTTGCACCCAGTTCCCACCCCCCACCTTCCCCTACAAAGAGATATGATTGAGATGTAACGAAATGGGGTAAAATGGGTTTTGATACAGGTAAGCGTGGTAGTAGTGGTCTAATATAGGCTGTGTATGCCTTTACATATATATACTAACATACAAATGGATCAAATTCTGAGGTTGTGACACTAAAAACTTGCCACATAAGTCTAGGGGAAAAGTATTTTGGCATCAGGACACACAAGTTGAAGTTCAATGTCCTGCAATACATTAGGTTTCCACCTTGTCTTGTTTGACTTTTTTTTTTACCAGAAACAACCAGCTAATGAAAATTTATTTTTCAGGTCATACTGTCCTCCCAAGATGAACTTATTTTACTAAATGTGTTTGGTGCAGGGAATTGGATTTGTAATCGACCCAAGTGCAGGAAGGCAAGGAGAATGCAGCAGTAGAAAAAAATACAAATTTAATCCAAACAAAGAGTCTTACAAAACAGGTAAGCAGCAAGTAAGTAAATCCAGAGACAAGGGAAATACAGCAGCAAGGAACACAAATGAGACCTGACACACAAAACACTACAATCCTAACTGAACACACTACAATGATCTGACAAGGGGAACACCAAGACTAAATGCAGAGGGTAATGAGATAACAAGAGGCAGGTGACAAGGGCTGGGAAACAGGTGGAAGACATCAGGTGATATTTCTTATACGTTTTCAGCTCACATTTTATTATCTTTTGATAGGATATCAGAGATAATTACTTTGTGTTCCTGCAAGCTTCAACATTCCTGGCTTGCTTGTGTAAAACAGTCTTAGGACTGCAAAGTGGCTCCAACCAAAAGTCTACATGCAATTAAGCTGATAAAGGATAATTAAAGTTGTCATTGTTTGTATGAAACATAGCGGTTAGTTTGCCTGGGCTGTGGAGAAATATCAATGCCTCTACATTTATCTACAACTAACAGCTGATGATTACATCTTTTGTTTTATTCACATTGGGAAATCAAATTGGTTTGGCCCTTTGTTTCCTGGTGCACACAATGTTATAGTAGCTACTTCCAGTACTGGCAATGCGATGGTAATATTTAGTATTTTACTTTGGAATATCTTAGTGGTCTTAAAAATGGCAACAATGTCAGTTTAAAATAAAAGAAGCAAGACAAGGATGAAATATTAAATATAATGTATTTAATGCCTAAAAATGCTTGTGTGGTTGTCATCACGTGACAGTGTAAAGAGAGGGGGTGACTTGGTCTTAAAAATGAACAGGACTTCTGCAGTTTGGCAACATTTTGGGTTGCGACCTACTGAGAAGGGAGAGGTGTTTCAGTATCAGTGTTTTTGGTATTCTTTTTCTTAACAGTGTAGGCACAAGCCAACAGTTTGGTGACGCCGTCTGAGCCTTACGTCATATTTAATTACGGTAATGCCCTGTACCGTGGTAAAATAGGGAGGAGGTTTAATTGAGTATTAAAAAAAAGGTTACTGCTTGTGCCAAAGTTCATTAGTAGCAAGTTCTTCCTGCAGACAAGCAAATAAATAAATAAAACATTGGTTTAAAATTCACATTGCTGTTATTGTTAAACTTGGATACGATTGTTTGAGGTGATGCACCATTTGTTCTTGCATTTGTTCATGCTGAATATTTAATTTGGAAACACTTTTGGGACAGAGCTCGGCTGAACGGGAGCTACAAAGCTGATATCACAGGTGACAGTATCTTTCAGGATGCACGCAGGACTCCTAATTTCCATTCAAATCAACACCCCAACTCGTGAGAAATGTGTTTGCTGTGCAGCAGATTCATAATCCTTCTGTGCACCAATAATTCCCCAACTTCCCGTCAAAGCCAAGAAAGCACTGGAAAATGGCACAAGCACTTTCTCTCTTTGAGAATCAGAATAACCGCCCTCTTGCCTCCCCTATTTGCCTCAGTTAAGCACACATCTGAGCATGCCTTAGATCCCATCTGTTCATTCACACACAATGGGCTTTCTTCTTTATACAGGTCTTGTCCCTGTAAACTATCCACATAATGTTCCATTATTCGTTTTTGCTAAGATTGTGTAATGAACCAGCCAAGGTTTCTATTATGATTCAGTTGACATGCCTGCAGGCAGACTCTTTCTTTCTTTACCTCTCTCTTGATTGCTTCAACTCTCTGCAAGTTGTTAAGTCTTTGGAGAGGAATAAATGTATTGATCTGCAACAAATAATACAAAATTCAAGTTCAATGAGAATATAAACTGCTCTCAAAACACTGGTGCAGTTGTATTTGTTTGTTCCTTAAATATATAAAAATAAATTAAAATTTGATCACAAAAAAACTCTGATGCTCAAACTAAATATAGCAAAATATTTTGACTGTCTGTGAACTTTGAAACACATTTTTGTGATGTTCAATAGACTTTTTAGGACTTTTTTGTTTAGGACAACTTAAACTTGAAAGGGGAGAGAGAGGGGTAATGACACTCAGCAAAAGGCCGCGGGCGGAATTGAACCCGCGGCCGCTGCCCAGAGGGGTAAACCCCTTCATATGGGCGCCCACTACACCCAGGCATCCCGTTTTTACGCTTTCAGAGCAGATCTCCGCAGTGCAAAGGCACCACAAAGCGCTGCTTTCGTGCCCGGTGTCGCCAGTTTCATTGATTATAGTAAAGCGTAGTGTTGGAACATCTGCGCCGCATCCGCTATGCATACAACATAGCCGACCTAAATGTAATGGAAATTGAATTGAACTTTTAAGGCGAGGAACAAGAAGCCAATGAGATAACAGCCTTATCCCGCGCATCCGGTTTTTGTGTGGAATATATAGCATCATTTTATAACTTAATTCTTTCTTTCTTTTATAACTTTGGTCATTCTGTGGTGGGGGGGTCAAAACAATGGTAGGGGAAACACTGCACATACATTTGCATATTTCAACTAAACTGTAAAAGTATTTTAAATACCACATCCCTATCTTTCAAATGCATGAAGTGCAAACATTTTAAAGTCTTTTTTCACTGTACATAAATCTGATGAGATTTTTTTCTGCAATGAAAGTTTGTTATAATGAGGTAGACCGCTAACTTTAAACCTGTATTTACTGTACAGGAAAAAACACTTGAGTTGTTTTGGCTTCAAAAAAGTAACAATCCCATAGAGCCAACAATGTTGAGAAATTAAATTATACAACTCTCTGACACAACATAAAATGTGAATCACACTCATAATACTTTGGCATCAAAACTGTTTGAAATCTCTTATCCTAAGCCTAACCCGGTATACTTGGAAAGTGTTGCTCAAAACAAAACAAAATCAACTTTACCATTACGGAGAATGATAATGATTTGCTGAACACTGGCATGTCTTCATCACCTTGTTGTCGTTTTTGACATTGTTTTGCATGTGTCTCATCCGTTAACCCTGCATAGTCTGCCATTTAATGTAAAGGAACAACACATGTTCAATGATATGTTAATAGAACTAGAAACACTTTACGCTAACAATATATAATAAACACAATAACATGCACAATAGAAGAAATGAGGTAATAAAGTATCATGATGTCAAATGCAAGAAGCTATCGATTTAGCTAATGTTACTGTTAACTTTAGCAGCTAGTTATAGTTTGTCAGAGCGAAAATATACTATTATATTTCACTGACAGAAAATGACTTACAGCATCACCTAACGTTAGTTTGAGAAATAAAATAGCACTTCTAACTTTCCTGTCAAAATGAATTCTGAGTAAGGACTGCTGGGTGCCACAACAGAGCCGTTGTGAAGGTCAGTCAGTAATGGAGTAGCGCTCCTCAACACCCAGTAAATGAACAGGAAAGTATTACACCGCTAAAGAGTACTTCTAAACACAATTAGTAGTCTAGTAAAAAAAATAAAATAATATAACCTTTTACACTTTCTTTGTCCAGATTGTTGTACTCCAAAAAAATTGCTTTTCACTGATATTTCAGAGCCATGGTCGGGGCTATGGATTCTAACTTACACAAACCTCAGTTAGATAAAGGATCACTGAATCAAGCACACTAGACTTAGATATTCAAATAAAAACCCATCTGCCCTTGCACTCTCTCTCTGCTACCAGGGGATTAAGAGTTGGCATTAAGAGGGGCATGCATTTTGGTAACAAGTGAGATGCCTTTCATCCTCCCTCAAATAGCCTACTGCATTTATATACAAGAAAAACCAACTAAATTTAGCTGGAGATAAAGGGGTTTCCATTTCCCAAGGAGGACTATACAGGTTTTGTGAGAGGCTCAGATTGATTCACAGACAGAAAGTCAGACAGTGCGCGTCTCAGCGTTCAGGGCTTGCTGTCACCAGCATTAGTGTGAGACCAACCAAATTTGCCTTCCCTGCAGTGCGGCACTGAAGTGGCAGTCACCGACATGCTCTCGCAACTTTCTCCCACTTCTCCCCCCAAATGGCTCCCACAGGTCGTATCCTAATACTCCGGTGCTTTTTTTTTCCCCCCCTGCTCCCCACCCCACTCTCTCATTCTGTTGACTTCGACTTCCTCCCTCTTTCGCCTGCTTTTTACTGTGAAATGGAGCCCTTCTCGATCACACAGTGCTGTTGGCCTGCTTTTTATTTCACTCGTCTTATTTTGTTCTCTCTCTTTCTCTCTGGCTGGGAGCTTATCTGAGAGGCTCAGCTGCTGGTTGACTGTCCACAGAGAACCCCACAACAAAAACAAAATTAGAAAATATATACAGTAGCTCTCTGGCATAGCTTTATTTATGTTGAGTGCTGAAACGATTTAACTATTTACGGTAACCTCAACTTGAAATGTGAAACAATAAGCCCTCCATTCTACATCTGGCATGAATACACCACTGGGTGGCTCAAGGGAGAGAGGTGATGGCTACATATTTGAGTATTTTGAGTATCTGCCCTGTCAAATTAAAACTGTATATCTCCAAAATGTCAGCTTGTCATAGAATATAAAACAGCCCTGTTTTAAGCTTGTGATGATGCATCTTTGGTCAGTTTGATGGAACTCTTTAACCTTAGACGTAGGAGAGTTTTTTCAACTCTTAAATTAGCATTTGAAATCTAAAAAAATTGACCCAAATTTGAAATTACACTGCACAGTGGTTAACTATGCAATAACATGTAAAGATAAGATGAGTAAAAAACACTTGACTGACAACAATTTAGCTTTTTTATTCACTTTTAAAAATATATATCTGCCTTTATATGCAGATATTTAAGAGATTTGCTGTGTTATTGTCTGGATCTGGCTGCTAATCAGAATGTAAAGAATGACTGGTATCCTGAAGAAAACGTCTTGGCTCAGATATCTGCTGGCTACATTGGAACCATTGAATTATTGGCCACTAAAGCGTTGCCAGACTGATAGCCAATGGGTTCTGACGTTATACATGATGTAACTACTAAAAAATGTTGGCAATGATCAAACAAGCATGTTGGCTAGCGGGGATAAAGAACCTCAGACTGTTTGGTTGGGAGGCAGCTCATCTAACCACCAGACAAAGTGGTCACTGCCAGGTGCTCTTGAGCAAGGCACTGTACCCTCCCAACCTCTCAGGGCGCTGGTCCAGCACTGGCAGCCCACCCACTCTGACATCTCTCCATTTGTGCATGAATAGGTCCTGAGCATGTGTGTGGCCTGTGTGTAGTTCTTATGAACAAAACAGAGTGTAAATTGTTATTTCCCCACTGGGGATCAATAAACAGTATGAATTAAATGAATAAATTAAAGTGACAACCAAGAACAACCCAACGTGCAACGAATGAAGTGTTGATACAGCGTTGTTTTTCAATGGCAGTGTCCATGTATGAGTGTTGGACTGCTCACACTTAACTAACCTTATGGGCCTGATTTTTAACATTTGTAAAAGAGAAAAGTGTGGTACTGAGAGATGTTATTTGAATTTCCTTGTCATGAAAACCAAAGCCCTCTTTATTGGTGACATCCTCAACTCTAGCTTTCCCATAGACATTCTGTAAATCAATACTTTGGCTGGAGTGATGGGTGATGAGATGACTGTGGCAGCAGCTGGATAGTGCAGGGGTATTATCACTACTTGGGGACTGGGTGAAATGGGTTTGAATCCTAGCTGGAGCAATCCCTCAGTTAAGTGGGGTGGTAATGGAGGTGGAAAATGAGATATGTGATGTGCAAGAAGGGTTTTTGCCTCGCGGGCAAACAGCTTTGAAGCTGCTTCAGGGAGATCCCTGTCCAGATGCTGCAACACGGTGCACGTTGGCAATATGCCTCTAGAGTCACGCTTGGTATTAATTGTGGCGCTAATCACGATTATTTTGATCAATATTGTGATCACGATTAAATTTCACGATTATTTGTTGATTTTAACCAAAACAGATGTTATAGTCACATAGAACACATCATAACTGCTTTCACATCCATATTGTGCTGCATTCCTCTTATGTTGAAGTTGTATGTTGTACATAAATAATTATTTTTTATTTTTTTATTAATGTATCTCTGAGAAAGCGCCTTCACTTTCAACAATAACTGATTAAAAGAGCTAGGGAGAGAGGGGGAGTGCGATGGACGCTACTCACAGAGTGACGGCTGACTCATTATGAATGGGTCCAGCAGGCTCCGTCTCACACGCTGTTAATCTACGAACTGAAGTTAGTTGCATTCAATAACTTCTTCTGTGTTTTTTGCCGTGGCCGCCGCGATAGCTGAGAATTACTAGCGGAAACACGGGTACAAATACAGGTTTGCCTCATGCTTATTAATATACAGCTGTGTTAGTAACAATTAAATCTGTGGACAAATGTCACAAGTGTGGACTCTGTTGCCGCTCTGTTTCTGTTGCTGGGAGCCGTGGGGGCAGGACTGCTTTGGTCGTGAGAGGCAGCGGATGTGAGGACATTAGGTGCGACCTAGGAAAAGTGTTAGTCAAGCACCCTGTGAGCTAACATACACTAACTAGCACCCTAGAGCCCTGTGAGCTAACATACACTAACTAGCACCCTAGAGCCCTGTGAGCTAACAGACACTAACTAGCACCCTAGAGCCCTGTGAGCTAACATACACTAACTAGCACCCTAGAGCCCTGTGAGCTAACATACACTAACTAGCACCCTAGAGCCCTGTGAGCTAAAATACACTAACTAGCACCCTAGAGCCCTGTGAGCTAAAATACACTAACTAGCACCCTAGAGCCCTGTGAGCTAACATACACTAACTAGCACCCTAGAGCCCTGTGAGCTAATATACACTAACTAGCACCCTAGAGCCCTGTGAGCTAAAATACACTAACTAGCACCCTAGAGCCCTGTGAGCTAAAATACACTAACTAGCACCCTAGAGCCCTGTGAGCTAACAGACACTAACTAGCACCCTAGAGCCCTTTGAGCTAACAGACACTAACTAGCACCCTAGAGCCCTGTGAGCTAACAGACACTAACTAGCACCCTAGAGCCCTGTGAGCTAACATACACTAACTAGCACCCTAGAGCCCTGTGAGCTAACATACACTAACTAGCACCCTAGAGCCCTGTGAGCTAACATACACTAACTAGCACTGGTCACTTTGTCTGAAAAACAACACAGATGAGACAAAATGTTGCGTTTACTAGTCAACTGGTAAACTTTGAGACCGCCGTAAAAACCGACTGCTATCTGTTGAATTTTCCTCCCGTTACTCTGTCCTCTGTGACTGTCTACATCTAGAAACTAAGGTGCGAGGTGCAGGGAACAACTCTATCTTGCACATGATGAGACAGCGGTTTACGGAGCGGTAGATTGATCGTTCTATGAACGAAATGATACATTTAAAATATTGCTCTTTTACGCAAATTTGATCGTGGGAAGCCAAAATCGATTAATTGTGCAGCCCTACTTAAAGCAATGATCATAAACACAAATTGGTCCATTTATTGATGAAGATCCAGACTAAAAAAAAGAACACCAGCATAATGCCCTTGGATCTTTTGACCATATAATTTCCTACTTCGAGTCTTCTTCAACGTGAATCAATCCCATCGATGGTCATTTTGATGCCCGTGAAGGAACGGGGAGCTGACATCGATACTGCTTCATTCCCAGGAATTCAATACGTCAGCTAGACAAATACTTTTCTAAGAGATGATCCAGCCACGTCTGCCCCTGTTTGGCGTCTCTACATTGGGAGGCGTTTTCCATCATGCAGGATGGGTCATTATTATAGTATTTTATTCTAGAAAATGGTTGTGAAGATAACACATCCAGCCCTGTGAATATATTATTAGTGACGGCTTGGGTGATGAACAACACTTGAATCTCATTTTCCAAAGATTGAAAACATCATTAGTGCAACTGAACCAGACTTGTGTAGCATTGTTTTTAGTCAATTCTGTCAAATATGTAACATTGTGTTTGAGAGTGAGTAATTGTTGGTATTTGTGATTTTCCTATTACATCAACACTGTTGTGGGTACAGGTTTAGAAACTTTGTAGAATGAGTAAAAATGTGACTCAGATTTGAAGTTTGGCTTCTTGGCACCGTGTACATTACATTACATGGTTACATTTGTGTTCACCGTAATAAATGAATGCCAACTAAAGAACTTTCTAAATACTCTAATATGAAGTGATCTAAATAAATAACTGTTATTTGTAACTCCAAATAGCCAACCGCCATGGCAGATTACAAGCTCCTTCCTACATAGAAGCGAGACACAAAATAGCACCCGATGATGTGGAGCATCATTAGGTGTCTTTTTGCCTTGGCATCATTGAACAGGTGGCCAGAGATACAACACAATGAAAAAGTTTAGTCCCTTAAGGGCAGTACCTTAACTGCCATGGAACAGTCAATAGTAATGGTTGCCTTATTTTAAAATGTTTCAAAAGTATTGATTTAATGTAAGTCAGTGAAACCAGGTGTATGAATGTGCTAATTAAAAGTCTTAGGCAGTGAAGTGACATTCTTCCTGACCTCAACAGGCAGAAAAAGCTGTTACCCGGGTGGTTGGGATCTTTGATGAATCCCCTAGCCTCTCACTATGTTTTTAGCTGGGACAGCTACAGCTTTACAGAAAGTGATTTGGTGCCTTTGTAGCCCTTCCAGAAGCTTAGTAATCGAGCCTCAAAGACAGTGACTTTTCTGAGACTTTCCACCGTTTGCATGAATAATTCCAGAGCAACAAATCCACAACTAAACGGCTATTTAGTAATCTTTCTCATTAAAAAAAATGTCTCCACCAGCTGCGGTTAGAATACAAGACGGTGGCTGACTGTATCGACCAATCACATGTAGCTGTAAGAGCGTTTGGTCAGCCAGTGGAAAACCCTAGCGAGGTGGTCCTTGTATCCACTGTGTGTGTATTGGAAAACTGACACAGACACAGAATGAAGCCTGAATTGAGGGTGACTGGGCCTCCTGATGTCTGATAGCAGAAAGAAAATACAGAAAGAAAACCTTTTTGGATAAAAGCGTATGGACTTTATTGGGGAAAACAAATCTAAATAGTTTCCTATTTTTGTTAGTTACAGAGTTTATTTTTGTTTCCTCCGATTGCCAAGACTTGGAAGAATAATTTTCAAAAGCCATTATTATTGTTCTCTGTGGTATTTTAAAACATACCTGAGAAAGCCAAGATTTAATTTCCTTTAATTCTTTTCTTTTGTCTTTTATAGTCATATAACGCTTCATATCATCACTGCAGCATGCATAGCCTGATAGCCCAGGTTGGCTTGAAAAAAATGATTTCCATATCTTGATTTTGCACAATATAAGGATTGTTACACAAGGAGACCAGGCAAACTAAAGATGGGAACAAATGGGTTAGACCAGGGATCTTCAATAGGGGGTCCGGGACCTTTAGGGGGTCATCAGAGTCAATACAGGGGCGCCTCCAAATTATTGTTAATTTTTGAAAGTCTTTTCAAAAATTAAAGTCTTGAATGAAATAAATAAAATTAAAAATCCCCACTGCTTACTGGCCTGTAAGTAAGGTAGTCACTAAGATACAGTTAATCCTAAGCATTCACTCTGCCACATGTATGTTTAACATTAAAACATGTTTTTTAAAATCATGGCAACAATTTTTATGGTAATAGCTTAGTATGCTTTGCAAAAAAAGTTATGTATAAAGGCCGCCCTACATGTTATTGTAGGCCCAGTTAAATATGCAACTTAATTTTAAAACAATATATGTAGTCGGGTCCCTGCTTCATCTCTCTCAGTTAAGGGGCCCTTGGCTTAAAAATTTTGAAGACCCCTGGATTAGACCTCATTAATAACCCCCTAATAAAACAAGTTTTCAAAAACGCTACAAAGGCTGACATTAGATGAAGCAAAGTTATGTTTTGTGGAGTCATTATGTTGAATATGTAGTTGAGGAAATTTTTTTTTCTTCTTCCATTCACTTCAATTAGTGTTCTCGGAGTCTAATGACATTTAATGCTCAACTGTAGTGGTTCGTACACCCACATACACTATAGATAATCAAAACATCAAATTAATTCACATAAAAATGATTGGTTCTTATTAAATAGGTTTTTACTCTAATTGTATTTTATTTATCACTGTTTAGATCAGACCTTTAATTTCATTTTACAACTAACATCGATAGATCAAGATGGCGGCGCGAGTACATCGCGAGGCTCACGGTCTCTCCAGATTCTGCAATTTTGCGGTATTTTTCTTGCTCATTTCGCGTCTGTTCATGCAGAACAGTTGTGCTTTTACATCGGACACCCGACGTGAGCTTTTGGATATTGGTTTGCGAGATCCGACTCAACATTACATACAGCAAGAGACTTTTGAACTGTAATGTCCTAATCTTCACGGAAACATGGTTAAATAGCGGAATACCGGACAATGCTATTGAGATGCTAACACATTCCGGTTGGATAGAACACTAGATGTCTCCGGTAAGACCAGAGGTGGTGGATTGTGCATTTACATTTACAAAGCTTGGTGCACAATCTCTGCTATTGTTGGAAAACATTGTTCAGCTAACCTTGAGTTTCTCATGGTTAAATGTAGACCGTTCTATCTACCACGGGAGTTCACTGCCACTATTACCAGCCTAGATTCCTCCGGATGCTGATGCCAAGTCTGCTATAAAAGAACTTCACGCAGCCATCAGTAAACAACAGACCGTTCACCCGGAAGCTGCGTTTTTTTATTGTTGGGGTTGCGGGTGATTTTAATCATTCAAACTTAAAGTCAGTGCTACCAAAATTTCACCAGCATGTTTCTTGTCACACCAGATGAAACAAAACTTTAGACCATGTTTACACAAACATGGCTGGAGCTTACGTCGCAACACCCCTCCTCCACCTGGGACAGTCAGATCACCTTTCTTTGTTCCTCACCCCCAAATATGCACCTCTCATCAATCGCGTGAAGCCATCAGTGAAGACCATCAAGGTGTGGCCTGCAGGAGCAGATGTATCACTTCAGGAAAGGTTTCTACACACAGACTGGAGTGTGTTTGCTTCTCAAGCCCCAAGTGGCTCTCACACAGACATTGACTGCTACACCTCCTCTGTACTGGATTATATTAATACCACCATTGACAATGTTACAACCCAGAAGCAGATCACCACATATCCAAATCAGAAGCCATGGATGAACAGGAAAGTGTGACTCCTATTGAAGACACGCAATACTGCCTTTATATCAGAAGATGCGCAAGCCTATAGCACATCCAGAGCAAATCTGAAAAGGGGCATCAAAGAGGCCAAGCACTGCTACAAGCTTAAGATAGAGGGACACTTTTCCAACGCTGACCCTCAACGCATGTGGCAGGGCATTCAGGCCATCAGTGACTATAAACCCACTCACTCCACCCCCGCAGCCACTGATGTTAACTTCCTGAACGAGCTGAATGACTTTTATGCACATTTTGAAAGAGACAACAGAGAAATTGCCACCAAGCTCAAATCCTCACCCGCCAATCACATTCTCCTCCACAGATGTCTGCAGGGCACTGAGCAGGATCAGCACGCACAAGGCTGCTGGACCAGATAACATCCCTGGACGCGTACTCAGGGCATGTGCGGAGCAGCTTGCTGGGGTTTTTACAGACATTTTCAACCTGTCTCTTGCCCAAGCAGCTGTACCAACATGCTTTAAATGTACTTCCATTGTGCCAGTGCCAAAACACTCCAGCCCGAAGTCGACTACCGCCCTGTAGCACTCACACCCATTGTAATGAAGTGCTTTGAGCAGCTGGTCCTGGCACACCTAAAAGACTCGCTACCATCCACATTGGACTCACACCAGTTTGCCTTCCTTAGCAATAGGAGCACAGAGGATGCAGTTTCCATGGCACTGCACTCTGTGCTCACACATCTGGACAATAAAAACACTTATGCATGCTTGCTGTTTGTTGACTTCAGCTCAGCATTCAACACTGTCATCCCGGCTAAGTTAATAGCCAAACTTGGAGACCTGGGCATCAACGCTTCCATGTGCAACTGGATTTTGGACTTTTTGACCAACAGACCCCAGAATGTTTGATCAGGCTCCAACTGCTCCACGTCCATCACACTCAACACTGGTGTACCACAGGGCTGTGTGCTAAGCCCGTTTCTCTACTCCCTCTTCACCTCCGACTGCAAGCCTGTGTACAAATCTAATTCCATCATCAAGTTTGCGGACGACACTACGGTGATTGGTCTCATCAGCAACAACGATGAGACTACCTATAGGGAGGAGATCAAGCACCTGGCCACATGGTGCACTGAAAAAAACAGCTCCTCAACACCACCAAAACAAAGAAGTTCATTGTGGACTTCAGAAAAGAGTCAAGAGGCACGCACAACATCATCCACATCAATGGAATGGCTGTTGAGCGTGTCTCCAGTTTCAAGTTTCTGGGGATCCACATCTCGGCGGACATGACCTGGTCAGCCAACACCTCCTGCCTGGTCAAGAAGGCTCACCAGCGCCTTTTCTTCCTGAGGACACTGAGGAAGAATCAGCTTTCCTCAACTATCCTGGTGAACTTCTATTGCTGTGCAATAGAAAGCATCCTGAGCACAAGTGCAGTGGTGTGGTATGGGAGCTGTTCTGTGGCAGAGCGCAAGGCACTGCAGCGGGTGGTGAAAACCGCCCAGCGCATCACTGGGACTCCACTACCCGCCATCGAGCACATCCAGAAGAAATGCAGTCTGCATCGAGCTCGCAGCATCCTTAAGGATTCCTCTCACCCAGCCCACAGACTGTTTTCTCTCCTGCCCTCCGGCAGGCGGTTCAGGTGCCTCCGGACCAGGACCAGCAGACTAAAGAACAGTTTTTTTCCCCAGAGCTGTCTCTTTATTGAACTCTAATCCTCATTGATCCCACTCCCCTCATATACTGATAGACTCTCCTCTCCCTCCTCACACCTGCCTCCATTTTGTTATCTGCAATACTATAATGTTTACTTGCACTGCTGACTGTTACTATACCGTTTATATCTGATCTTGCACTACTTACCTGGACTGATATTTCAATTTGCTCTGCTGACTGTTTATTCACAGTACCGATTGTTTACATATACATCTGCAATATCGTACTTTAACTGTAATATGCAATTACTTCCCACTGCACTTTAATTTGGATAGTTTCTGCCCAAACTTTATTTGTACTACCTTTAAATCTATTGTTATACTGCTCATTTTAGCCTAACTTATTATATATATATATATATCTGTAAAAATTCTGTTCATAGTAATAGCCATCTGTATATATTTTCATAGTACATATTCACCTGTAAATCTTGTTCACAATACTTGTTATCTATATATTATATTCATAGGATAATCTAGCTGTAACATTCTGTTTATAATAGTATTCATTTCTATATTTATTCAGTACATATCCATGCTGCACTTACTGCTATTGCACTTCTGGTTAGATCTAAACTGCATTTCATTGCCTTGTACATGTGTGATGACAATAAAGTTAAATCTAATCTATTCTAACATCACATGTACATCGTTGTCAGGTCTATTTTTGTTCATTTATTATATAATTTTTCACTAATTGCGTGCTATTGATTCTTGCAGTCTGAGGGTGAAATAAAGGTATTTTTAAGCTGGTTTCTAAAGGTGTGAAGAACAAACTTCAGTTACTGTGATGTTAGAGCTTGCTGCATCTCTTTCATCTGGATGCTGTTTGAGAGCATCTGCAAAGCATCTCCTACCTTTTTCTCACATTCGTCACCACCACTGTGTGTGAAATGAGATAGATATGAGCAGCCTGTGTGTAATCTTCATGAAAAAGCAATTGCCTGCTTTCAAATGCAAAGTTTTTCTTGCTTTCGGGACAGCATCCACCCAGAAGAATTTCAGCGTTTCCAAATGCTGATACAAACACCTGAGATCCGTCTGGATTTGGGATTGCAGTCGGCTGAAATCACTCAATCTGTTATGAGCCGTCAGCTGGCATTGACTCCGGTGTTTAGTATTCCACAGCGTCCTCCTGTTTGACTCCGCCTGTCGCCCAGGCTTGCTTACAAACTCTCAGGGACCACAACAGCACTTTGACAATGACGTCTGCTCTGCGCTACCACAGCCAACGTAAAGCAGAATCAGTCAGACTGCATCATTTAGTGTAACTGTTTATTTGCTTTCACTTTTTCAGAATGAGGTATTTTGCTGCTCTGAGTTTGAAAGACAATTGAAGCTGTTTGTTTACACTGACTACACAACATATTGCTCTTCTTGTTGAACGTAGAAACCATTATTCTTTTGCATTTCCCTTACCCTTCCCTAAAATTAAACTGAAATCACAAAGAAACCACAAAGGAGGAGGGATGGAGAGAAGTAGCTGTATGGCTTTGCAACGTGGAGTATGCAAAAGAACCTGCAACTTTTTAAAAATTGTGTGTGTTCTTATGCTTTTTATAGGGACATAAATCTTCCATGGTATGATGACTCTTGCCAAAAAAAAGTGACTCCTGAGGAGCCAGAGGCATGCAGAGACTCGACATGGGAGGATCCACAGGTACATTCAAATTAGATTTCCATGATCATGCAGGCTCTCAGCAGCATCCTGCTGAATGATATCTCATGTTGTGAACAGGGGTTTCTATCAGCATTGCTGCATTAAATGTGAAAAACAAAATTTGCAAAAACCCAAATTGGCTGCTGACCTCAGTGGCATTCATTAGGCAATTTAAATTATAAAACAAATCTCCCTTTTATTGTTATAACTTAATTTTGTAATGGACTAATTAAATAGAGAAAGTTTAAGTGCAGTAGATGCACTTTTTTTATTGTAGTCCAGGTCCTCCCTCATGGTATAAATAGTTCAATGTTTAATTTCAAAATATTATCCTTTCATAACAGTTTCTAGTCAGCTAATCAAGAAGAAGTGGGTATGCAGTGGGTACTGAATGTTGTGCCTGAAGCTGGATACAAAGGGCTTTTTAAAAGCTCACAGATTTCTTTTGAAGTATCCTACAATGCAAACACGTACTTGCTTGCTGCATATTTATTATCTCATAGCGCAAGATTAATAAAAATAAACGACTATGTGGCCGGGTTGGCTCAGTTGGTAGAGCAGGCGCACATACTGTATACTTGGAGGTTCATGCCTCCACGCAGAGGTCCAGGGTTTGAGTCTGACCTGCGACAATTTCCTGCATGTCTTCCCCTCCTACTCCACTTTCTCACTTAGCTGTCCTGTCCATTAAAGGCGGAAAAGCCCCAAAAAATAATCTTATATATCTTATATATAATCTATACTTAACAGCCATGTATCATTTAATCGGAGGATGATCAGACGAGGTAACGGCAAATAAGACAAATTCCAACAAGCAGTGCAAAACAAAAGGCCAAATACTAATCTAAGGGAATGCTTTATAAACTGACGTTGCAACAAAGTTGGACATTAAAAGTAAACTAAAGCGATTTGTGAGGCCAAGGAGAAACACACTTGTGGTAATAAATAAGGCCCAGGCAATAAGTATAAAATAGAAAGACTTGTGCAGTCATGGGAATCATTTTGTCTCAGTATTAATTTTTTTTGCCTTCAGAAGCGCGTGCTCTAAGCGCTGCTTGCATCCATCTCTTCCAATTAGTCTAAGTCTTGCCGAAATATGACTTTCTGCAGTCTCCTGCTCTGTTACGATGCTTGATGTCAGGATTTGGTTTAAGCACAGATATTTTAATGAGCTAGTTTGTCATTAAATTAGCAGGCTAAAATGCATTGATCCATGTTATTTGCCATTCACTGCATGGCTGGCATTCTGGCAGTGAGTGTCCACAGGTCGATTGGGAAAGGTTACACAAAGACTTTGTGAATTGAGTATTTTATTCACTAGTTCAAACTTTATACATTGCTGTATAGGTCATATGTTGCCTTTAGTAATGCTCTTTGCAATCAGTTGCAATAATCAGTGATAAATACATTAGCATTATTATCACGGTCTTGGCCTTACATTTTTTCATAGAGTTCAATAAAATAATAATTAAACATCAAAACCAATGATGATTATTAGGCTGGCAGGCAGCGTAGGAATAAAAAAAAAAAAAGAGAAAGCAAGAGTTGAATTGACATTGCTTGGTTGTTTCAGGACACAGTCACCTATTGTTACACACACTCCACAGCAGTTCAGTGCTTGTGTTTTGTTGTTCAAGTTACTTTATTTGTACCTGTATTTGAGGTAGATTTTGAGTTAGAGTCCTCATCCACTATAGGTGGAACGGTACATGTATTTGTATTGAACTGAAAACACAGGAAAACTTCAGTTTCCCAGTCAGTTCCAGTCATAGAGGTGAGAGTGATAGATAAGACGAGGACTGTGTGTCGGCATTGTTCAGCAGTTATGTATGAGTGGAAATACATCTAACACGCTAACATAACGCATATACAACGCCATCACCCAGAGGTGCCAATCGCTGGAACGAGCCAAAAAAAAAAAAAAACTGTCCAAATTCTCCTCCCAACAGTGCTTAACCAGCCTTTAGATACAAATAGGGCCAAAAAAAATCACTGAAGCAATCAGAGTTTACATGTCATCTTTAATGCGCCCATATTCAATCATATAGGACCTGGCTTCAAGCATTTGTTGTATCTACTCGAACCTCTTTACAACATGCCATCCCATCCACTTATGAGGCAAACTGTAGTGTCTTGCATATACAACCAAACACGGACGTTGTTGGAGCACGAGTTGTCAGCTGCACCCTCCGTTTCATTAACGACTGATGGTTGGACAGCTCCTACTGCGCCGGAAAGCTATCTCACTGTGACTGATCTTTTTATTGACTCTGAGTGGGAAATGAAAGCGTCAGTTGTACAGACGCGGCCGCTGTATGAGCAGCACACACAAGCACTCACCTAGCTGAGTAGCTACAGGAGGTCGTGGCAGAGTGGAAACTAGAAAGGTATGCCTGTCGCACTTAATAGCAAGAATACTTTCTTTTATCTTTTGTGGGGGAAGGTCTCGCCTAAGTAGAATTTTTTGTTTTGTTATCATTCTATGTAATTTGCACTTTCATAAATAAGAGATGCTGTATTTTCAGTTTTATAGCTGCTTGTCTTATTTTGTTTACAAGTTCCAAATGGAGTCTAGAGATGTATTTATTGTGTACTTATTTTGTACTGTTTACATCTTACTTTACATACTTCAGGCTGGTGCAGCTAGCTCAGGGGCGAGACTGTATGGCACTAGGTGGTACAGCCTGAGACATACACCGGAAAAAACAATTGCCTTCTGCATTTTTGTTTTGCTTTTCCCTCCATTGAACCTTCTGTGTACAGTTCCACCCCTAACATACACACATATGGGAGAAAGACAAAGAGGCACACATCACACAACATTCAACATAAGACAGTGGAAATTAAGAAATTAATTTAATTACTTAAAAAAGAATTTATTAAAATTAGAAAGTTCTTACCGGTCCAGATTATACTTAAATACTGATGTGAACTAAATGCTATTAGTAAAAATAGCAGCGCTATAGACACTGATGTTCCCGACCACCTTTAATGTATGTGAATGAATGCTCAGCCAAAATTGAAAATCAAATACCTACCCATCAAATGAGTATTCCAATTTTCGGGTCTAGACCTTATTAATTTTTCACGTTTGTCAGTTTATACCCCATAGAACAATTTGCCAATTTAAAGCCTCTGTAAAATGAATAAAAGAGTTTCAATAGTTCAAACAAATTGTTTTGTTATTTTTGGTATTCAAAACTTCCTGTAAAGTCTAGAGAAAAAGCTGGTGTGACTTTTATTGTCTTATTGACTTCTCTTGCTGCCAAATAATTCCATAAAGAGACCAACACTAACAACATCTTACTCTCTCTCTCTCTCTCTTACTTTTCTGACTTCCCTTCTTTGGCTTTTAAGCTTTTAATTTCTACTGAAGACCTAAATCTTTAAAAATGGCTCACTAATATAATGGTAGACCTTCTAAAAAGGCTCCATAATTTCCTTAAAACTCATTACATTACACATTTCGCCACAAATCTTTCTTTTTTTTCAGCTCCTACTACGTGAGCCCTGTCTCTGTGCATAATGTAGAGTTCTTCCTGCGTGTCTCTATGACGTGTAACGTTAGATAGCCAATCACAGACCTTATTAGATATTGTTAGAAGCATGCTGCATGCTTATTGGCTCACTGGCACTGATGAGAGTTACTCCTAAGATATTAAAATTAGGTATTAAATGTCTAGGCATGTTTCGATACTTCTCTGTGCCTAACAAGTATTGACTTTGGTACCAAGCCCTAGTTCATTGTAATGAAGCAACCAAGCAGCAAAGTGAAGCCAATGCAGAAATGTGTTAAACCTGCATTCTATCTAATTATCCAGCAGTGGGTGAGTCCACTGTCTCCAAACATTGGTCAGATTGTAAAGAAGTCTATTGGGAAATGAGCCTACGTCTCACTTGATTTATTAACAACATTAAACATTGTCTTAATGTGCTCAATCGCAAGTTTCAAGTCTTCTTCAATACAGCATGATTTTTATTTTGTAACTTCTGGTTCCATTTATTTAAAAATAGACAACAAAGCAGGGGATGTGTAGGGGCGTGGCTACATGCCGACCTGTCAATCAAGACAGAGGCTTTGCAATGCTAACCATGGCCCTGTGTATATTCAAAATGGGGGTAGGAGGAACAGGCAATTAGGCACGCAGTCTCGGCCGAGTATTTGACCATATGTGTGTAGTAATTCATCGGCGCCTAGAAGAGATTAATGCCAAGCACCTGATCAAGCGTTTTTAGTAAATATTGACCGATAATGATCGTGGCCGATGAATTGGGGCATCCCTGATATGTAGATTTTGGTCTAAATGTTGCTTTAAAGCCCTTTCTACACTAAATACTACTTTTTCCCCCTGAAAGTGTAATACAGTATGTAACATCTGTGTGTCATCACAGTGTGTACAAGTAAAAAACCCTTAATCATTGTTAAAGCATCCTTCTGAACTCATAAAAAAAAAAATATTAATTTATATTGTAAAGTTTATTGATTATACTTTATAGATAGTTGAACCTTATATAGAAGTAGAGCTGCCCATAGAGAATAATTCATTTATCAGATTATGTATACATTTGCTCATTAAACAGCAGTCTGTCAGACATCCCAGGCAGTAAATGCATCTGGGAAGATGGCTTCCAAAAACAATAAGGAACACAAATCATGAATCATCTGTGCTCTGGACCATTTCAAAGGAGATAAGGCGCTTCAAAGGAAGAGACGCTGAATTAAAGAGCAAGTGCTTGGTGGCTTTGTTGTCGTCTGGTGGGATCCAGTCAGGTGGAAATGTGTGCTTCTGTCTCAAAGATAGAGCGACACTGGAGTGTAATCTGTGCCGTCTCACAGCCTGCAGCTGCTGTTTTCTTCAGTGTCAATATTAGCCTCATTTAAAAGTAATGCTTGAAATATCTTGAACACGATATCTCATCAGCTTTCATAGTGATTACACATTTTTCAAATAATGGATCTCATTACAAATTGGAGGCTAGAACTGTGTTTTCGGGCTGTGTGAGCTATTACCACCTCAGCCCAGCGTGGATGGGAGGACTGTTATTTCACTTCAGGAGTCTAGGAAATGTAATTTTCTCTAGCCTAATTTCTTGCAGAGGTTCAAGCCTGTAGGCTGAAAAATTGTGCCATTGTGTGATTTATTTTTTCCCTTCTTTTGTTGCAAGGCACATAAAATGCGCTAAATTAGAGAATGTAGTATGGACGTACCTAATGGTGCCAAAGGTAAAGGTCTAACATTTAAACTTCAAAAGACAATAATTCCTCCACTAGAAAGGTCATTATCAGGTAAGGGCTTTACTGCCGTACTGCTACAGCTGTTGTCAGGTAGAGCTGGGAAATATATCGATACAGAGATCAATAAAATCCCTGTATGCTACCGGCTCAGCACCAAACTGCACACAGAAAAAGTTAGCAACTAGCTAACAGCGGAGCGCTTAGCAGCTAAGGAGTCAGATTTCACCAAGTTTGTGGGGACCAAAATAGAGCTTAAAGAGTGAATGTTGGACTTATATTTGTCAACTCTAAAAGCTAAATGATTGCCAAGGCTGGATTCTACTGTTGCTTTGTGTCTTCAGGATGCACAACAACACTATAACATGTCAGTGTTGTGTTTGCAGGGAGTTTACTGGCTTCAACTCTGGTGCATGTTTTGCTGGTTTCAATGTTACATGAATGCTGGATATAAAAAGCAAACTTTTCTTCACTTTCCTTAGGCACAAGCAGATAGCTGCCAGGGATGGTAAGGTTGAGAAAAAAAAAGCTGCTACCATAACACTGGGTCTTCCGTGTCTACCCTTCACAATAAAAGTCCAGCTTAAATTCACTTAGAGCATTTTGCTAAGAGGAAACTCAATTAATGAACACCTCTGCTGAAGTGTTAAATTAGTCAAGGATAATAATGATGAGACGGCACTGCACCGCTGTCATTAAACGCTGACTGTGGCAATATCAACATGCAATGTATTTATTTGCATTGCCTTCCACCTTTTCTTCTAACCCTAACCCCCCTCCCCACGCGCACACACACACACACACACACACACACACACACAATCTGGAGCCGGCTGAATGTGACGTAGATACGTAGATATTTGCTGATTGGATCTCATAACGGCCGGATAGGTAGTGCACTGCCATGTGTCCATGAGGAAAATGTCTGATTTTGATTGTGATATTAATTTTGACTTCTGAATCTGCAACGTTCTCTGTCAGTCAAATATGGGAGTACGCTGTCTTCCTCTGATGTAGAAGTCCAATGTGAGTCAGTAGTAGGCTATACAGTGGAGTTGCATATTAGGTGGTCTGGGTTTCTTCTGTAAGTCATTTTGGAGTACAATTTGGATCTGGAGAATGGTACAATATATATATATATATATATATATATATATATATATATATATATATATATATTGTACCATTCTCCAGATCCATCCAGATATGTTTTTTTAATGAGCACTATACTAGTGTTTATAAATGTAATCATTGCTAATTGTGTCAGCTCTAACATTCCATTCAAGGTTTTTTTTTCTGTTCCGTCCTCATTATACCAGAACCAAAGAATAAGATATCACTTGCTCTGAAATACAATCAAGGCCCTTCATGTGCAGAGTAAAAATCAGTGAATAAAAATCAGGTCAGTTCCTGATCCTTGGAGTTACTGGTGTGACGTCTAAGTGCCTTTCCAATACTGTGAACCAGTGCATTTGTTCTGTGTTTTGTGTTTCAAGAGGTCTACACAATATGTGCAATGAGTGGACATTGTATGGGAGCTCCAGATTTCACATCCGTTCATTTGCTCTGGCAGGATGTCGACCTCCAGCCCGAATCACCTCCACTGTTATTTTGAAGACCTCTAATCAGTGGTCTGGTGTTACCATGATGTTACCATCCACGTCCAGGAAAGGAAAGTTCAAAGAGTCATGTTCAAGGAAAAGAAAAATATGCACAAACCAGACATTTTACACTTCACACACAGTAATTGCATCCAGCACTGCAATTACAAGCATGTGTTCTGTCTGGTCCTTGCTGTGCAAATCTTTTCTCCCATAGAGACGGTAGAGACATTGTTTATAATCTGGGGTGCCTTGATGAAAACCTGACCATATCTGAAAGGTTAAAACCTATTGCAAAAGAGTTGCATTAAATGCATCACTGCAACTGTATTTGAAAAAGTGGAGGGTGGGGCTACAGCATATAGCAAGATAACAGGTAATTAGCACTGTCTTTGAAAGCATAACTCACACACTCAAGTCCATATACTGACATGACAAATTGTCAATTGTACATCGTGAAGGTCTTATTAAATTCTAATCTGTGACATGCTAAAATGTAATGTAAGCGAAGTAAGTAAGTTACTCTAAGTAGAGAAAAATAATGGGAGTCTGAACTGACTTAGTGATTTCAGATAGGCAGCAGTCTAGCCAACATTTGCTAACATTAGCTACGCCTGAGGGTTTTGAATTGACCAAGAGTTACTTTTGTTTTTGTAATTCAACTTTTGTATGTATGATGAACAATCTGGCTCACAGCCTTTTGCTGCATGTCATGCCCTCTCTCTCCCCTGCCTTGGCTGTCTGTCTCTCTCACTATCAAAACAGGTTTTTTTTATGCATAGAAGAATATTTGCCACCCCCAAAGATGTGTTAGCCAACAAAAATCACCAGGGCTAAAATGATAGGAATGGAGACTACAAATAGTGATTTAAATCCAATCTCCAATTTACCAAAAAAACAACAACAATAAGGTAACACAGACTCATTGCCTTTACTGCCATGCACAATCAGTTGATAAAAACTGCATAATCTTATACACACTTTACTCTGCTTTCATGCCATAATTTGCCACTCCACCTTTATTTACGCACAGCGGACTAGAGTAGAGTTTAAAATTTTTTTTTATATCGGTAAAAGAAGCACACATTGGCTGTGTCTCCTTCCGCATACTTGGGTCAGTTCACTGCTAATGTGCACTGACTACTTATTGCTGTCGTGCCCACTTTTGATGGTTAGTATTGTCCCAAAAGTAACACTTATGTTAAAACACTGCCCTTTGTCAATCAAAACACAGACCCATTCAGCAACTATATGGCCTACTTCTTGCTTAAAATGTTTTCACTAACACGTTTGGGTGAATCTATTTTTGTAAAATTCGACATCGTATTCCGAATGAGCCGCCATCTGGCCTCCATTTGGCCGCCATTATACTTGATTGTAAAATCTGGGAGAAGCAGACCCATGTTATGCGTTCGTCCAATCAGCTGCTGGTTTACGTCCCTGGTCCCTCCCCTTTCCGCTTGTAGTCAAGATGGCGCAGGTTTAGTTCGCATAGTGTCTATCGTTCCACACTGAACTTTTTGACCTTTAGGGTGTCATCTGGGTACTTTCAGTGCACTGACTTTTTTGTGTTATCTACACTAGATACTTAAAACTAAGTGTTTGAAGTGTGCAAGTAGGCGGTTTGAGACACAGCCATTGGCTTTTGCTGCTCTAGCCGCTGGCCACTCCCCCTCTCACACTTTTCACTGACAGAGCACAGCGCAGATAGGTGCTGATTAGCTCTCATAACGGGCCGGGTGGGTAGCGCACTGCCATGAGTCTAACGCCTGGTTCCTCCATATTGTCATTGTGACATTTTGTGATTACATTCTGAATCTGCAACGTTCTCTGTCAGGTAAATCCGTAAGTTGTTAGTAAGGTATACAGGGGAGTTGCATATTAAGTGCTTTGGGGTCCTTCTGTAAGTAATTTTGGCATACGATTTGGTTTTGATGACTTCTACAAGAAGCAATACCACAGGCCAAGCAATCGGCCCGTTCCAAACAGGCACATTTTCAACAGGCACTGCACTAGTTTGATTGATTTTGCAGCCCTAACCGTCTGTCTACACTGCATGTGCGATTGACATCTGGTGATGGTGATCACTTTGTACCTACACTTACATAATGTACAACGTGATGGACTGGCAGAGCTGGAAGAACATGAGATTTCAAAAACAAGTACAACCATATGCTCTCACAGCTCTATAAGTGAGAGACAATTTCAGTAAAGTCAGAGGAGGCACTTCACATTACTATATCTGTATGCTATCAAATGAAGTACCCAAGCTCATATTTGTTCATCACTGGAACAAGGAGCTTAAAGTTGTGTTATTTTAAAACAAGTTCAACTACAAAGACACCTATAGTACAGAGGGTAGGTCTAACAGAAGAGGATAGAGAGCCAAGACCTTCTATTGCCTGTGGGACAACACCAGCTGGGGCATAACTCAGGAACAGAAGGGGAGACATTTGGTCGGAACTGGTGACACTACTCTTGGGTGCCCACCTTGAAACTTTGGTGATTGTATAGATCTTTTGTGCTGCCGGGTTGAAGATGTATGTGAAGCATCCACATTTTACCAAAAAAATACCTTTTGTTAAAGTCCTTCACTACATAAATTATTATTGTTGGGGCAGACAAGAGTGTAAAGCTGCAACTTGACTAGATGGCGGAGGTAAACAACTGCAAAGCGGTAATTCTAGTTAACTTTTCAGCTGGCCCTTCTATATGGTATATAGGTTTTGCAAGAACCAAAGATAAAATAGGCAGGATTTTTCAACAAAAGAATATTTGCTTAGAAAATACCGCCAGATTTACCGCCAGTAGCTCTCGGTTTCCTACGTCATAGTTCCTCTCAGCAGGGGACAGTTTCTTGAAAAAGAAAGCACAAGGGTGAAGCTTCTGATCTGAGGTGGAGCGTTGGGAGAGGACGGCTCCCACCCTAGAGTCATTCAGTAACTGCCTTGATCTTTTCGGGATCTGCCATCACATGAAAGTAGAGTTGATTAGCAGCAGGGGATATTTATTTTTGACAATAATGTTTTTTAACCACTGTAAATCACAAGGACGTAAGATTGAAGATCCCAGTACCAACAGAAGATGACAAAGGACGGATGATGCCAGCAGCCAGAGAGTCGCCTATGTACTCTTCCATCGCCTCTCTCTGGACGAGACAGATGGCACAGATGACTAGATGGCAAAGGGTCCCCTGAAAGCAACTCAATAGCACAATTGTAAGGTCAATGGAGAGGTAACAAAAGCGCTTTGTCCTTACTAAAAACATCTGACATCCTGTTTTCTGTTATACTCCGTATTTCCTCCCTTGTCTTGTGTAGTTGTATTTTCTTGTGTTTTCCCTTGAGTGTCTGTATGTTCTATTTCCTGTTTTATTTTGATAGTCTGGTTTTCTGTTTAGTCTAGTCTTGTTTTACTTCTTGTGTTTTCCCTCCCTTGTGATTGCCTAATGTTGTTCACCAGTTTCCCAGCCCTTGTGTCACCGGCCTTGAGTTTCCTCGTTACCCTGTGTATTGAGTCTGTTTTCCCCTTCTCCTTCGTCATATCGTATGTTTGGTTTTTTGGTGTGTCTGTTCCTGTCTGCTTGTCAGCGTTTGGATTGCAGTCTTTATTTTCCCTGTGAGTTTTTTGCCTGTCTCTGTGCTCCCTTTTTCGTGTTCCTGTTTTTGGTTTTCTTTTTCCTCTTGGATTTTTTGGAGTTTTGGGACTTTTGGATTACCTTTTAGTAATTCCCTGTTTTTGTTTAATAAACTTATCCTTTATCTCACTCCTGCCTGCCCACCTATCTTTGCATTTGGGTCCTCAATTCCCTGTAACGTGACAGTTATGAGGTATCACCATACGTCATTCTGTTTTTCTTTACATTATATGATTGATAGAGATATTGTCTTGATACTATCAGAACAATAGATTAGAAGGCATTATGATGCCTTCTAATCCTAGATCTAGATAAGTTTACCAGTACTTATCTGAACCAACAACATAATCACTGTCACTAGATAAAGAAAACGTTCACTCTGTGCAATTCACTGACAGTAAAAAGAAAAGTAATTATTGCATGCACTGCTGCGCTGGCACTGCTGCGTTGCTAAATGATAGCATCTCACCAGGAGACTTCCCCAACTCTCGGCAACTCTCTTTTGCCCTCTCACATCTGGCAGGTTTGAAATTACACGGCTGCGGGCCTTTCCACCTCTTCCTCATCCAAGTCAGTTGCCATAGTTCTAGTTCTAGGCTGAGGCTACTTGTGATGTCATCACAGAATTGAGTAAAAAAAACTAAACATAAATACCAAAAATGACAAAAACTGGCCTTTAACACTATTTGGTATATGATATACATATATTGAGTGCTTTTTGCACCCAATAATCAACAGTGGTGGTCAACCTGCAACACGGCCTTTAAGACAAAACTTTAACTAACAAAGTTTTCACTGGGAGCCAAGTTACCGCATTGGTAGGTGCAACGATCTGGCCGGGTATAAATACTGCAGTATATACTGCATAGTGGAATTGACAGCAGCTGTGCTGGTCTAGATTGTCGGAATAACCAACAGCTGTGCAGGTAGGTAGATCGCCCGGCCATGCACCTTGACCTACATTCAGGCAGAGCCAGCAGCACCACACAAACAGACACAACAGGGGAAAGTGGAGAGACACAAACAGGTGCCCCCATAAGAAACAGGCTGTCACTGCCTGATACATACCTTCTCCATACATTCCTATGACCAAAGTGCCCTATATATTACAAAGGAACCAGGAGTAAGGCTTTAGCAATGGATAATGCAGGCGTTATGCCTAACTTCCTCCCTGGATTAACTGTTGTGTTTTACTACCACAGCCTAATGTCTTGACCTTCTTTGATTACACCAATTAGTTGACCATCGAGCTTCACTTTAAACCCCAAAACAACCACCTCCATCCTGTATTTTATAATCTATTACCAAGACACAGCTCAACAAGACATTAACACAATGCCTCAGCAGTCTGAAAAGCACTCAACTCTGTCCTAGCCTTCAGCAACAGCTGTGGTCAAACAGTTAACCGTTGAAAAAATGCATACCCGTCTTTCTAACCTAAAACGTGTGCATCAGTTATTCTTGCTTCAACAACAGAGCTGGGGGTTAATTGGCACTGCACACTGTATGTGCACTGACATTTTAAGTGTCTCTGTTCAATAACATTCCCCAGTCTTCATTTTGATGTTGGCATTTTGATGTTGCCAGTTGGCAGAGTATTGCCAAAGGGGACATTGTAGACATCGTGGACAAACTATGCTATACCATCATTTATTTGCCATTGTAAATGCTTCTGATGAATACAAATTAAATAAATAAATTATTGGCCATTTTAAATGCTGATACCGATAAATCGGGAAGTGCCCAATATTGGCCCGTTGATATATCGGTCAGGCTTTAATTAGAAGGACACTGCATCAGTTTATCAAGAATACAAGAAGAATAAAGGGAAACTGTGAAAAAAAATTATCTTTAAGCTTTTTCCAAATGATTTATTCAGTTTTTAATGTATAGTGTAAGATTATCAAAACACAGACAAGAAAAGGAAGTAAAGACATTAACCCCCATCCCCCCCCCCCAATCTTCCTCGTTTATCTTTGGCCAAAAGTCTTATTAGCATCTCACTGACTGCAAAACCCAACAAAAACATTACCACCATGCAAACCACTAATTACTGAGAATTTCTGTATAGCTTTACTTTCAAACCAAGCATACTGTGGAGTATATTGCCTAATGGCCCAAGTGTACAATAACATTCCCATCAGCCTCAGCTGTCCTTTGGGTTGAGCGCTAATAAGCAAATGTTTGCATGCTAACACCAAACTAAACTACACTAAGATGGTCTCTTAAACTGCTTGTCTTGTTATTAAAAGTTATTTATATACTGTAGGTGTAGTACTTCTTGATGTGTTGAGTCCTAAAGTTGATCCAATACACTTTCTTTCAGCTACTTTAAATATACTATCCAGTGTTCCCCCATAGACTGACATATGTTGTTCACTACCAAGCTTGTTTGTAACAATATCATCACTTCACACATTCAACTGACTTTAGCAGTTTAGGTAGCACACCCCACTGTCCTGCTGTAACAGATGTGAATTAACACCATAGTTTACACCATTGCACTGCTGCAGTTCAGGGCGGTGCGCCAAAAGATTTTTCTGACCTGGCGAGTGGCCCGAGAGGCCTGTAAGTGGAAACAGTGCTATCAAAAGATCAACCTTATTTCCTCAATATGTTTCTCAGTGTAGGAAAGCATTGGGCTAAAGACGTGGACAGGATCCCTGAGCTTCACAGTCGTGACAGCTCTAGGCGACGTTGTCTACAGCTGCTTTGTTTGTCCAACACACTGGTCTCAAACACACATTGTGGTGTTAATATTAGCAAGCTCATTAGTAAGTTTATTTATACAGTACATTTTCATATATAAAGGTAGTTCAGGACTTTAACAACTGCAAAACTGCACTGAAGAATATTTGACAGATTGTATGTAAATTTCACATATTTTAATGATCATTTGCCCTTGATTATATAATTATTACTACTATTACTACAGCATACACACCCAAGCCTTCTCCACTTTAACCATGCTCAAGACTGATTGTAAAACACAACCCTGAATCCACTCGTGGGTGTTTATAATCCAAACTGAATTGCTGCTCAGATGCCCAATTGTGCTGTGTCAATCACTTCAGGGTTTGGTGCAGTGTCACGAAACAATCCATTAGTTATTTTACTCTCTTTGATAAGATGAAAATGAGAGAAAGGGATAGCGAGGAAACTCATTTCTTTGAACATTTTTGATTCTGCTTATGTCTGAATTTCTTTCATTCAACCTTATTCTTCTGAAGAATCTTTCATGCTCCAAGGTTATGAATATGAAAATATATTTGGTGGGTCAAAGAAACACCTCTTCCACCTTTTTTCTTCTGTTAAACTACCACCGGGAGTGACTTTAAGATTGGACACTTTTTCCCCAGAAGTAATAAAGTTTGCATATCTCAACTTCTACTTATTGGTCAAAGATAAAGCTATTCCTTAAATTGATTGATGTCATAAACTCATAGAGTAACAATCCATCAAAGTGTTAATAATTACACTGGAGTCTTATTCTGCAACTTGGATGCCTAACAAATTTAAAATGTGAAAAGATTTGGTAACTCTAATTTGGTGAGGTCAACCTTTTAGGGCGTTTTCACACCGACTGCCTTCAGTTTGGTTGAATCAAACTAGAGTTTGTTTGTCCCACCGGCGTGGTTCTTTGGCCAGGTGAGAACGTGAGAACTCTGATGCGCACCAAAAGCGGACCAAACAAACAAACCGCTCCAGAGTTCAATTGACAGCGTACCCAGACCCGCTTGAAGAGGTGGTCTCGGTACGCTGTCAATTGAACTCTGGAGCGGTTTGTTTGTTTGTGGTGAGAACGTGATACGTACTCGAACCGCAAGTCTGAACAAAAGTCTCCTGTAGTCAGATGTGTTTAGGAATCTGAGCTAATGTCTCTGTAGTCACGTGTGTTTAGCACACATGACTACTCACATATTGGATGTCCTCCTTGCTTTCCGCATAGCAGCATGGCAGATGTGATTTGTTGACACCAAGACATTTGCTCTTCTATGTGTAAAAGCTGGGGCCAGAAGCTTGACGACATAGTACTAATAATACTCAATAATACTTACAGGCTAGTTGGTGAACTGTTGTAGCTGGTCAGCTAGGCCCAACAACTGCTGCTCATAACCAAGGCAGGGGAGATGTAGCAGCACTGTTGGGGGGCTTGAAAACAATGTGGACAATCATCATACTCTATCACAGGTGGAGCCTTCTGGCAAGCCTCCCTGTCATCATTTAGGTGGCTTAGATACGTTTTGCTGTGTGCCCCCTTCTACAACAGTACATTGTTTAGCTTCTGTGTCAGTACTCCTGCCTGCTTCTCCAAACTGGGGGCGTTCAGTACTTCATACAACCCCACTATCCCAAAGTACCCACGATCAGACAGTACAAATTTTACTTCACAGTGGTCATTATATATAAGAATAAAGACTCACTCATTTCCCACACATCTTCAAAGTGCACTGGACATTTCAGTACTGTTCTATAGGAGTGTAGGAGGCATCCAAACATTTGCCTGTCTCTACAAACTATTTCTACAGTATTCTTTTGTTTTTGTAACCTTGCCTTACTGTGGCTCTTATTTAATACGTTTTCACACTGGTGTCAGAGAGACCTTCGTAGTGCCAGCTTGAAACACAAGATGTAACATTATATTTGGGGGTTTTGTGTGTCTGCTGAATAGTCTTGATGTAGTGCAACAATAAAGAAGGTACTGCATTTCTGAAGGAAAGTGAAAGTACGACCCAATACCTATTACTACACTGGATTATAACATGTAGTAAAAGCACCTGTGTGACGAACATGTCACTTGGCTGTAGTCAAGACCACCTTCGTCGAGTCCAAGACAAGTCCGAGACCAGGACTAGTTGAGTCCAAGTCAAGACCGAGTCCAAAGAGGTCCGAGTCAAGACCAAGTCCAGGACAGAAAAAAAAGTATGACAGTATCCAGACAATCACTTTGGGTTTATATTTGTTGATATAAAAGCAAAAACAGTGTCACAACACCCAGTATTTATGAGTATAGCCATTCCCCTTGATATCATATGGTGATAACTCATAATAGACAATCCTGCTACAGTAGTACTAGTACTGAGCATTAGAACTGATACTACTACAGTAGTACTAGTACTGAGCATTAAAACTGCTACTGCTACAGTAGTACTAGTACTAAGTATGAGAACTGCTACTGCTACAGTAGTACTATTACTGAGAATTAGAACTGATACTACTACAGTAGGTACTAGTACTGAGCATTTGAGCAACTAAATGACAACATAGCTTCACTCCAGATGTAGAAATGAAGTGACCAGTATTACAGAGTGTAGCCCTATGGTTGGTTTATGGCTTCCCTAAAAAATATTGTATTCTATTGTTATTTGGACATGGGTTAAAAGGAAATACATGTATTTTCAGAAAACAGTAAAGTTTGGTTAAACAACAATAAAACGAGTTAAAACGGGCCAACTATAGCCAGTTAGCTTTTTTATAACGTAACAAAAACCCACCCATCTCGTAGGAACAAAACTTATTTCATGTAATAAAATGATGGCTCAAAAGGAGCACTAACGCCACAGGTCTTATGTTGACAACGTGGACGCAGATATAGGAAACTCCGAAGGCAGCCGTAATATTTACCTAGCGTTAGTAAGCTAGGCTAACGCTGGTGCGCTAACGTTAGCAAACATTGGCGTAGCGTTAGCTAGCTGTCTAAACTTGTAAAAAGAAGCCGAACTATATCCCCACCTGAACTGTGTTTCACTTTCCCTCCAATATTATCATCTGTGAGCTGACTGACTGACCGGCTCGCGAGAGTCATTCCCGGCTGGCGAGCTCACTACGCCCGCCGGGGATTGTGGAGCTTTCCAACTCCGAAGGCTTTTTTAATTCACCATCAATTTTCATTAAACTGCCAATATTCAAAATCTACACAGTTGGTTTCTTGCCTTAAAACGTCTTAAAAATGAAATTATTGATTTAATAATAGACGTAAATTGTGAAAAACTTCTCCACTTCTGTTGTATCTGTGTACCGGAAACCATCCGCGCTTTACACCCGAATTGAATTCTGGGATACTGGCCCTGCCAAGTTCATACAAGTTACCATCCGATGTATCCTCGGTAAAATGGGCGTGTCGAGATCACATCTGGGAATTTTAACTGTTCTTTGCGAAATGCTAACTTGTGTATTGGGTCAGTACTTTGGCGACCGAACATGACGTTTCACAATAACACAAGAACACAAGTCCATAGAAGAACACAGACTGAGAAACGCCCAAAGTAATGACAACACTACTGTCCACATGATGCAAGCCTTAACACCCCCCAGTTGCTAGTAGTAACAGTTGCTAGTAGCGGAAACAGTGGATTAAAACACATGATGGACTCTTCAGAATAGTTAATTATAAATTAGTATCTTGTATGTCCTCTTCGTCTCCAAAGCTGACATAAAGGTGACGTAACCCCCATCGCTCAAAGTCGCCGGACGACACCATTTAGTAAACATAGCCATACTGAGCTGATAGTCTTAATTATCTTTGTATCAACTCGTTTGGCAATGGCTTGAATTTAACGGACGTTCATTATTATGAAATAGTTGCGCACTCTAGCTTTAACAAAGTCGAGTAAAATCAATGTTATTTATACATCCCTATATCACAAATGAAACATTTGCCTTAATGGACTTCACAATCTGTACAGCGAACACATTCCTCTCACCATGGACCCTCGACTCGGAGGAGGAACAACTCCCAGGCTGTGATCTTATCCGTCATCCTTGTCTCTGCAACGAGCTGCCAGTCTGTCACAGCTCGTTGTAGAGAGGGTGGGGAGGGTTGTCTAAGATGGATTGGACTTTGTCTCTCGTCCTCCTCTCCGCCACTGCCTCCACACTGTCCAGTTCAGACCTGATCACCTAGCTGGCCTTCTTTAAAACAGCTTGTTGACCCCCTCCCCCAGCACAGCACGGTGGAGAACATAGCTCTGGCTACTACAGACTGATAAAAGATCTGCAACACTTTGCTCTGTCCCTTGCTGAAGAGGGCTTCAGTGTTGTGTGTCTAGTCCAATTATTTGATTTGGACCCAAAGGAACTTGTATGAGCTTGTCCTCTTCTATTTGGTTTCAGAAAATTGTATTACTCCCCAAGGGGGAAATAGCTTTTACAGTCTACCCCATCCATGTTATAAATAAGTACAAGAGTAACTACAACAATCAGCATCCACATCAACATGCTAGAGACAACGAGAGCATAGATCAGATCAACGGTTTGTGTTCAGTTGATATTCTACCAACGGGTGTTTTCAAAAATGTCTCGAATTGTTTGTCTTCTGATCTTCTACAGATTGTGAACACATCTCTTCTTTCAGCAATCTTTCCACAGGCCCTGAAAACTGCAGTAATCAAGCCACTCTTAAAAAATAACAACAATGAGCAACTATAGGCCGATATCAAACCTTCCGTTCTTAAGTAAAATCATTGAAAAAGCAGTTTTTCAACAACTCAATTATTTCAGCTTTGATACCTTTCAGTCGGGTTTCCGACCACACCACAGCACTGAGACGGCTCTCGTTAAGGTCTTTAATGACATCCACCTTAACACAGATAATGGCAAAATTTCAGTCTTAGTATTACTTGATCTCAGTGCTGCATTTGACACGGTTGACCACGACATATTACTAGACCGATTGGAAAACTGGGTTGGCCTTTCTGGCTCAGTACTAAACTGGTTTGAATCCTACTTACAGAATAGGGATTACTTTGTGTCAATAGGTAATTATACATCTGAGCATACAAATATGACATGTGGAGTTCCCCAAGGCTCCATTCTGGGGCCTCTTCTGTTTAACATCTACATGCTTCCACTGGCTCAGATTATGGAAAACAACAAAATAAGTTACCATAGTTATGCGGATGACACACAAATTTACATAACCTTATTGCCAGGGGACTATAGTCCAATACAAAAACTGACTAAGTGTATTGAACAAATTAACGGCTGGATGTGCCAGAACTTTCTGAAATTAAATGAGGGAAAAACTGAGGTGGTTGTTTTTGGAGCAAAAGAGGAACGATTAAAAGTCTGCGCTCAGCTTCAAACAACAATGTTAAAAACAACAGACAAAGCCAGAAATCTTGGTGTAATCATGGACTCTGACCTGAATTTTAACAGCCATATTAAGACAATTACAAAGTCAGCCTATTATCACCTTAAGAATATATCAAGGGTTAAAGGACTTATGTGTCAACAGGATTTGGAAAAACTTGTCCATGCTTTCATCTTCAGTAGACTGGACTACTGTAACGGGTCTTTACAGGTCTCCCTAAAAATCAATCAGACAGCTGCAGCTGATTCAGAACGCTGCTGCTCGAGTCCTCACTAAGACCAAGAGACTGGATCACATCACTCCAGTTCTGAAGTCCTTACACTGGCTTCCTGTGCCCCAAAGAATTGATTTCAAAGTTCTTTTGCTAGTTTATAAATCACTAAACGGTTTAGGGCCAAAATACATTTCTGATCTGCTAGTACACTATGACCCCCCCAGACCTCTAAGGTCATCTGGGGCAGGTCTACTGTCTGTTCCTAGAGTCAGAACTAAACAGGGGGAAGCAGCTTTCAGTTTCTATGCTCCTCATATCTGGAATAAACTCCCAGAAACCTGCAGGTCTGCTGCTACTCTCAGTTCTTTTAAATCAAGGCTGAAGACCTTTCTTTTCGATGTTGCCTTTCTTTAAATGATGTTCATTTCTTTACTGTTTAATCTTTTATACTGCACTGTAACTTTTATTCTTGTGTTTTATCTGTTTTTATTTTTTAACTGTTTCTTCTGTGTTTTATCGGTTTTATTTTCTTTTAACTGATTTTGTGTCACTTTGAATTGCCCTGTTGCTGAAATGTGCTATACAAATAAAGCTGCCTTGCCTTGCCTTGCCTTCAGTGACCTCATGGCTGAAGGGATGAAAGAATTTGAACACTGATTAGTTTTCCGTGGAGGACATAATGGCGGTGTCAAAGAAATTCACTTAAAAGTGTATGGTCAGGTTGAGTTATTATTTTTTGTCAGCTTTCTAAACCACTTGTTTCTTCTGAGCTGAGGTCTTTCTGCTGGACTCCAGGGATCTTGGGCCAGACCTTAACAATGTTCAACAGGCTGTTTTTGTCCTTCAAAGACAACCCATTAAACCAGCACACAAATGAAAATCGATAAAAGTTTGACAAGGAAATATTATGTAACTTTTTTTTTTCATATCCAAGGACCTCTCCCTGGATGACAACCAGGGGGGGGCGTTGTGTCCCTTGTTGGTTTTGCTGATATTGAGCTTCAGGTGATTGTTGCTGAAGCTCTCTATTTCTCCTCTGTAAAAATACTCTAGTCACGAAGGCATGTTTCTCATTGGAAATTATTCACAAAAATTATACATGTCATTATAGTGATAACTTGCATTGTGGCAAAAAAAATACACTTCCGTAACATCCGTTATTAAATTCCTTCAAAGTCTTTGCTTTGAAAAACAGTGATATCAATAGAGCTGCAAAGATGACTGGATTAGTTGTAACTAATCAATTTTTTGCCAACTATTTTGTTAATTGGTTTTGTTATTAAACAAAGTCAAATTGCTCTGATTTCAGCTTCTTAAATGTGAATATTTTCTGGTTTCTTCACTCCGCTGTGATAGTAAACTGAATATCTTTGAGTTGTGTACAAAAAAAGTCATCTTGGGCTTCGGGAAACACTGATCCACATATTTCACAATTTTCTGACATTTTGTAGACCAAACAATCAATTCTTGGAGCAAATAACTGATAGATTAATCAACAATAAAAATAATCGTTAGTTGCAGCCCTAGATATCACTTATCTTATGCGTAATTTAGGGAGGAAAGCAGGCCAGGTAATTACAGGGAGAAACAAGTTGGTCTAGGACTTTGAGTATGATGCAATGACATGATTTCAGCTCTGGTATTTATTGTACTAGCTTTTTCCATCTTCGTCACCAGAGATATATATACTATATAATATATATAAAATTGCTGGCGTACAACAGAATCTCATTATCATATTCAAGCAAGCACCAAACAAATTTGACTGATTCCTTTTCATCTCAATACATACTCATTTTCATACTATAAACAAGAGAAATTGCAATCTTGTGGCTATAAATTGACTATGTACACTTCTATTCAGAGGGGGTAAAATGTGGGTGATGAGCTACAAATTGATTCACACATGAGACAAGCCGCTTTTCACAATCAGTTGCGGAGGGAAGCCATCTGCTATTGTTGTAAAAAATAAAACTAAAGCTAGAACCTGTGTTGATCATCTGAAATAATGGGACAGGAAGTGAGCAAGTTCACACATACTTGAGTTTGACTGAGATGCATTGATCAGTGCATCCATATATCTTTGGCATGTCTCTAATTCGGCTACTTCAAGGTCATTTTATTCCCAGTAGAAACTGATCACTGCTATGTTATCAAACTAAAGGAAGGTGGGTACTACAAGGACACCTTTTGTTACTGTAAATTACGATTTCTTCCATCCAGTATAAAGAAACAACATGCAGTCACTAGCTGTGTTTCCATCAATGTATTTTTAAGTACCGGATTAGAAAGTGTTGATGGAAACGGCAAAATTCGAAAAAATGTCCTCAAATTTGCAAAAAGGTCTTTGAAAAAGGGGTTTTTGCCTTTTTTGAAAAAGAGTTAATGCGCATAATGGGAGATGGAAACAGCTTTGCCGAATAAGTAGTGAGGTAGCAACGTGTAGGCTAACTCGCATGACTATAGTCCATCAGATGGGGGAAGGATCAGGATATGGGTCCCATCCAGTGCACCGTACACCTGTGGCACGAGGTGCTTAGTGGAGTGCGCTATTGTCTGTGCCTCAGTTACGTCGGGTAAATTGACAAATTGTTTCAACAGCTCAAATCATATGGCCCTGTACACCTCGTACACAGCGGTGAACGGTTGTCCAGCTGACACCAAATGTCTCCGCCACAGCCCTGTATTCCTTCTACAATGCAACCTCTCTCCATTTAGCCAAAGAACTTAGCTTCTAAACTTTGATTTAGCAACCAAGTGATGTCAACTTGTGACGAAACTACGTTGAGTCTAATTTAATTAGCTCTAAACCCGTTGATGGAAACGCTTCTAATTCGCATTTTCTTTTCTTTCTTGCAACATTTTAAAAGTTCACTCAAAATGTGCTTGACATTTAGATGGAAATGTGGCTATTGTGGGTTTTACAATAGGGAATATTTTTATTGTGTTCTTCAGCACTCAGGGAATTCAAAGCACCTGTGATGCTATTATACTAGAATAAAGAGTCTCTGCAGATGCTAAGTTGATGTCAATCAGTCAGTGGTGGAATGTAACTAAGTACATTTACTCCAGTTTTGTACTTACAGTAAGTACAAATATGAAGTACTTGTACTTTTCATGCCACTTTTTAATTCTACCACCTACATTTCAGAGAGAAATATTGACCTTTTTACTTTGGTTACTTATTACTACACATTAAGAGTTTTGCACGCAAAACGCATGTAGTTTGTAAAATCTCATGTTAGACTCCCAGTATCCCAGTATCCTTGCACTATGCTCCATATTTAAATAATTTTTATTGAACTCTTCGTTCACTCATACTTCTATATTGTTCTGTTTAGAGTATGTATATATTGTGTTTATATTAGTGTGTATATTTTTGTTTTGGTTGTTTTGTGTGTAAGCACAGTGTGAGCAACGATGCTCCAAAGAAAGATTCCTTGTATGTGTCTTTATACCTGGCCAATAAAGCTGATTCTGATTCTGACATTTGATGTGTCAACAATACACTGACGATTAGCTGAATGCCAGATGGTCCGTTATGGTACCTGAAAAATATGTTATGTTTTATTGAAGGGTGTCGGTGTGGAAATCCATTTCTGGAATGTTTCACACTTGTCTGTTTTGTTCGATGTTTTAAGGTGAATCCCACAGGCTGCGCATGGTTAACTGCATAATTAGCATTTAGGCGACTGGAATCATTGTGCCCAACTGAACATGTTGTTCTGTCTCAGAATTCCTTTATGACGCTTTATGATTTATGAAAACGTGATTTTGTTTTACTGGCAGATTCCGTCCATGCCATTGTATCCTGACATAAATGCAATCAAAAGGCCATGCCATTTTGTCATGTAGCTTCTGTCACATTCAGATGTAGCTAAGCTAGCTGTAACACTAAAGGTTCTTCAGACTTCACATTATCAAGAGCCACTTTCTGTCCCACAGAATCCCATAGATGGTCGTGGGTAGGGCTGTCCCAAACGATTATTTTTTTAAACAACTAATCTAGCGATTATTTTTTTCGATTAGTCGACTTTAAAAACTTAAAGTAAACAGAGCAAGTGCAAAAAGAGAAGCCTGTATTTGCTTTTTTTTTTAACAGTAGTAGGTAAAATAATGAATAAGCTCTTGTTTAAAATCCAAGCTCTTCTCCCTTTAATCTTACAGTATAAATGTGCAATTTTAGCAACATGTGAACTCAGATGTATTAAGTAAATATAGCCTATACTTTCATAATAACAAATCAGGCTTCTGCATGACTCAGTGGAGATGGATGCACTTAAAATAGCCTAATCATAAAGTGCATTCAAGAGACGGAAACACATGCATGTGTGAAACACATGCATGTTTAACAGAACTTTTTACAATGAATCTTTCACAGAACTTGGTGGTTACAGAGTAATTATTAAATGTTTCAATATGTAAGCGACCAATTATTTTTTTGCTGTTGCATGTAGTTCAAAGTCAAGATCCTGTTTATTGTTTCACAATCAACTATATCAACATTTTATGTTGATGCTCTACTATATTACATTACATATCATTTAGTTGATGCTTTTTATCCAAAGTGACTTATAATTGCTATTGGTGCTGTCAAACGATTAAAATATTTAATCACATTAATGTAATAGTCAACCCGCAATTAATCGCACATTTTATCTATTCTAAATGTCCCTTGATTTCATCTGTGTATCTGAATTGCACTGTGTGCTTGGCCAAGTGGTATTTCAGACTGGACTGTGATGATTGCTCAGTTTACAACAAACCACACAGATCCCTTTGGTCTTGTCAATGGAAGAATCTTTTAAAAACTAAACTTTCCATCCAGAATCTTATTCTCTCTGCAGGAATTCAGGAATTGTTAGGCTAACTTGTGCACTGAATGCTAAATGTTATTGAGAACGTATCAGTTACTTGTAAAATGCATAGATAATGTTTAACAGTAAAAATCTCAATTTAGCTTGCACCTAACTCATAACATATTTGAGTTTGCTAACATTAGCAATAACGTCCGCTAGTATGAGGTGTATGCATAGGCTAACCATTACATTAACTGCACATTTCCCATATTTAAGAATGATTAAACATGGACTTACCTGCAAGTAATGCATCATCTCGCAGTTTGTTCTTTTCTTTTCTCGGCTCCTGACTCTTTTCGAGACCATTTCCAAAAAACGTACTACTTCTACTGTCAGACTTTGTCGCAAACAGACCATTGAGATAGGGAAGGGCACCCACGGGGAGCTTGGGAAGTTCAATGTGTGTGTTTTGGGGGGGGGGGCACCATTGTTACTTTAACATATGTCTTGTTCTGCCTGTTTTGCAATATACATGTCTAAAAACATGCCTACTATTTCTATACTATATATATAGTCTTTCAGCATGAATAGAAATATATACTATTGACGACATCTCTGTTACTGCAGCTTGTCATGACTCACAGAACACTGACATTTATTCTGAGTCATAATTAGGTGAGGACAATACATTGGTGTACATTTACATATTTGTTTAAAAAGCAATCCAGATTGAAATGACACACAGCAGCAGGTAACAATTTCAAACATTTCTCTTTTTTCCCTTCGAGACACAAACCATCCTTGTCGAATCATTTTTATAAATTGATTCCTGTCACATGGCATGAGTTATCCGGTGATTTGAAGGTCACAGAATTTCAAATTCTTTCATGTCTCTCTTTCCTCATATTTTTTTCCCCTTGCTGTGGGCGATATTGATTTGTACCAAGTCAATTAATCATGACAAGAATGTTGCTCAGGAAATCCGTCTCTCAATGTTAACTGTACAAAACATGACATAGTTTTAGAGGTGGAGTGTACCTCACGGGTGTAATGAAAATCAAGAAAGTTTATCTTCATTTATAGTCTGAGTACAAAACTAGATTAAAACCAGTGAGAATTCTAAGCTGAAAACCTAAAGGGATCACAACAAGTACTCTGTACTGAATACAAAACACTGGTCAAATCTACCTGAAGAAAGTTTCTTTAAAGGCCAGACTAATGGTCAAATTGCATAATTGAAAGAAGAACAACATGGTTTGTATTCCTCAGCTCTAATTTTTCATTGTGCAGATTGGTCATGATTATGCTCATCTCATATTTGTTCATTCACTGAAAACCGCAAAGAAAAAATATAATTACACTTTCAGCACACAATTAGATGGATGAGCTGGAATAGATGGTGCGTTGTGTGACCAGTCATCCAGTGGGCGTTTTATTTCCTTCTCGACACATATTTAAATATTAATTATGCCTGTGTATTGCTTACTGAATGTGGGTAAGGAAAAACAATGTTCTGTGGAGCAGCTCCTGATTTTCCATTTTTGGTTAAATAATTTCATCAGTTAGAAAGGACATTACTGACAGATTCATTCATTCATCCCTCTGTTCATTCCCTTGTGTTTTAATGAGCTTTCTTTAATGTTAATATGCTACGTGTCACTATCTGTTTATGATATTGCTTTCTCTACTTTTGTCGCGATCACAACTTCACAACCAGAGGTAACACATGCACGTTTTTCATATGACTATTGAATGAATGGAAAGTATTGGAAGTACCAACGTTGTAGATCCTGAAGAGACCAAATTCATCATGGTCAGAGTATAAAGTTGTAGCAGTTTCCTGTTGAAATTGTGATCCCAGGCAACAGAGCTGTCCTACGGTGTTTTTTATAATAGTCACAGGATCCAGCAGGCTCTGTGAAGCATACAGATGTAAAATCCTGTTTACACCTGGAATAACATGCAGTCTGCGTTTCAATATCTTATCAGTAAAAATAAAAATGCATGTAAATGCAATGTATGCATCACGCTTTGCAATCGGACTGACCACATCTGGAAGTGGTCATTGTGACATTTGAATATTTGCTACCTTTTACGAGAAGAGTCCATATGAACGTTTGTGATATTCACATTCTCATAAGTGTTTTGAGAGCTTTGAGTTCATGAGTTGTGCCATGTTTGCTGATGTTTTCCGAAATGGTGGATGCCGTGGAAATTAATTTTTCTGCAGGTGACATAGTTAACTACATTAACAGAGGAAGTCGTCTATTCTGATAGATGTTGCCTGACTGAATGAGCTACCCTACGTTAAACTACATTCATGGATGAAGAAGGGTATTCTGATAATTTCCTACTTGACAAGATGAGCTACCATACTTTTAGTTACATTTAAAGTGGAAGTAGTCCATTTTGATGTTTCCTACCCTACAGAATGAGATACCCTATGTTAACAGAGTAAGTAGACCATTCTGATAGAGATTTCCTACCTGTCAGAATGAGCCTCCCCATTGTCGATTACATTTATAGAGGAAGTAGTTCATTCTGATAGATATTTCCTACCTGTCAGAATGAGCTACCATATGTTTAACTCCATTATCACAGTAAGTAGTATATTCTGATACATATCTCCTTCCTGAAAGAATGAGCTACCATACTTTTTTACATTTATAGTAGAAGTAGTCCATTCTGATCAGTATTTCCTACCTGACAGAATGAGCTACCACACTTTTAATTACATTTAGAAAAGAAGTAGCCCATTCACACACCTTGGTCCTATATTGAGTGAGAGCCCAGCAGCCACGAAACAGCCAGCAATGTAATCCTATAGGGCACACCTCTAATGTACGTCCACTAAAAGAGCTTGGATTTGCCACAGACAGACTCAAATCATTTAAAGTGTTTGACAACATTATGGAAAGGACCCTGAAGAGAAATACAATGCTTTTCTTCACCTTTCACATGATCTGGTGTGTTCATAACAAAGTCCCACTCACGGACAAGTCTTGTTTTGAAATTTTGTGGCGGTGACTTTACTCAGCCACATTGTGGAAATCATGTATATATTCAGCCATTAAAAATCATTTGGATGGGGCGCCTTAGCTCACCTGGTAAAGTGGGAACCCATGTACCAAGGTTTAGTCCTTACTGCAGCGACTCAAGTTCAAGTCCGGCCCGCGTACTTTTGCTGCATGTCTCCTTGAACACCAAGCATATCTGTGTACACTCCTTCCCATGTTGTAACCACTAGCTCACAAGTTCAATTTGAAGGCAGCAAATATGCCAGTGTTGTATTGTAGTTTTGGGACGTTATTATACTTAACAGCTGTGTGCTTCAGCTGTCAATCTTTAATTGTGGTTATTGTGACTGCATTGTTTAGGTTTAAGCTGTTGATTCTATTAACCTGATTCTTGTAAGGAATGCAGGGGAGAAGCAAATCAGTCCATCGATCGTTTTAGTTGTTGGAATTTTTTCTTAGACCAGCTGGCGACTCCTGTGCATCAATGATGGATTGTGCATTTAATAATAAACAAGGTGTTTCTGCTTAGTCTTCATCAGGGTTTGCCAGAAACATTGTTGTCCATGTGTAGCTGATTTTACGTTTGGATGGTCTTTTCTTCACACTCAGACACTTTTGTTGTGCAGTGCAGCTGTGGCAGATTAGTGTGGACGGCCAGCCACTGTGTAGATGCTTTGCTTGAATGCACCAGCAAGCTGTATAAGCTTTCTTACTAATGAAATCATACATTTGAACATAGTTGTAATGTTTGCCAAGAAGCATTACTGCCAACACTCCTGATTCATGCTGGAGTCTCCCTACGTTTAACTCTTTCTCCTTCCCTGCTCCAGATTGGTCATTTGTCCGGCTAAACCGATTTCATAGTGCTCAAATGGCTTTATCACAATTTCTGTGATATGTCCAGACTGTAGCATATGTCAGGGTCCACCTGACAACCCAACACACACACCTGCCTTAAGTGCATTGTCACTTGTCACGTTTGAGTCAGAGTTAAGGCAAGGCAAGGCAAGGCAGCTTTATTTGAATAGCACATTTCATCAACAGGGCAATTCAAAGTGCTTTCTGGGAGTTTGTTCCAGATATGAGGAGCATAGAAACTGAACGCTGCTTCCCCCTGTTTGGTTCTGACTCTGGGGACAGAAAGTAGACCTGTCCCAGATGACCTGAGAGGTCTGGGGGGGTCATAGTGTACTAGCAGATCAGAAATGTATTTTGGTCCTAAACCATTGAGTGATTTATAAACTAGCAAAAGTACTTTGAAATCAATTCTTTGAGACATAGGAAGCCATTGTAAAGACTACAGAACTGGAGTGATGTGATCCAGTCTCTTGGTCTTAGTGAGGACTTGAGCAGCAGCGTTCTGGATCAGCTGTCTGATGGATTTTTTAGGGAGACCTGTAAAGACCCCGTTACAGTAGTCAAGTCTACTGAAGAAATAAGCATGTGTCAAAAGCGGGTGATTGTATATGAGCTTATGTATTACTAACTAGATGGTGTATTGCTGTGTTTTGTGCTGGATAGATTAATGGCATGTGTTCTTAGAGTCTTAATGTTTGCATGTTTTATTTTGCTTGCTGTTTGCCTGGGTTTTATTGCATGAACTGTTTTTATTGCATGAACTGTTTTATATATACCCTTTTGACAAGACTGAAGCTCCTCCCCCTTTAACTCTCAGACCTAACTAACTAGCTCAATGCAGGACAGGTGTGGGCACCTCAGCTTAATAGGAAGCAGGTGTAGTAGGGTGATTTTATCAGTGAAAAGGGGAAGGAACACAAGAGCTGGAAAAAAAGAAGAAAAAGATGTGACGCAAAGAGAGGGGGGGACGCTGGGGAGCAGGGAGAACTTGAGAGGACCGAGCGGCGAGAGCAGCTGAAGCGCTGGGCCTGCTCATGCACCAACAAAGCTCTGGCCGTGCCCAGGCGGAAGTGGCGGAGTGATGCTGAGAACGGAGCAAGGGAACCGGGAGCCAAGCTTAACAACCTGCCGAAAGACCAGCCGTGTGTATGCAGAGATGAAATCAGCCCTTTCCTCAAACAACGGAAAAGTGTGAGGTGTGATAGGGCTACGGAGTTCAGTGCTGCCTGTGCCAGCCGGTACGCGGAGGAGGCCCACGTAATGCTTAAGGAGGCCAAAGAAACTAAAAAGATGAAAAGAAGAGCTGGGAGAACGCTGAAGAGGAGAGCAGAGACCAACTACCACACGGAGGACAGTGGAAACTGAAACGAGCTGGAACAGTTGTTGTTGGGACAAGTCGTCAGAAGTGCGGGTGAACGTGTCGTGGTGCAGACTGGACTACGTCCTTAGAGCCTGAAGCAACAGGGGGACTGCAGCCACCCAAATGAGGAGACAACGCATGAGTGCAGATAAGTGAAGGAAAGTCTTCCAGCTGTCCTCTGGGAGTGTGGGGAAAGGAACAGTTTTGTATATTGTTTGACTGAGAGCTCCCTTTTGTTATCCCTCAGTGTCGGCAGGGTGGAAAACGCGACGCGGGCAGGTGCAAAGAAAGGAAGACCAAGGCTTCCCTGGGCGGAATTGGCTGGATCTTGAGATCACATAACTGCAGACTGTTACGGACACTGGGGACTAGCGGCAAGGAGATCGCTCTCAATACAGTTTCTTAACTTTTATTACTAGTGTTTTTTTTTAGCTGCTTTACAACTTTTAATCGGTTTGAGAATAAAGTGTTACATTTATAAATTGTCTGGTTCCGTAGTTGTCAGTGGAAAGAATTGTCAGCTTCCCGGGTGTGTGACACATGGACAAGTTTTTCCAAATCCTGTTGACGCAAGTCCTTTAACCCTTGATATATTAAGGTGATAATAGGCTGACTTTGTAATTGTCTTAATGTGGCTGTTAAAATTCAGGTCAAAGTCCATGACTACATCAAGATTTCTGGCTTTGTCTGTTTTTAACATTGTTGTTTGAAGCTGAGCGCAGACTTTTAATCATTCTTCTTTTGCTCCAAAAAAAACCACCTCAGTTTTTCCTTCATTTAATTTCAGAAAGTTCTGGCACATCCAGCCATTAATTTATTCAATGCACTTAGTTTTTGTATTGGACTATAGTCCCCTGGCATTAAGGTTATGTAAATTTGTGTGTTGTCCGCATAAGTATGGTAACTTATTTTGTTTTCCATAATCTGAGACAGTGGAAGAATGCAGATGTTAAACAGAAGAGGCCCCAGAAGGGAGCCTTGGGGAACTCTGCACGTCATATTTGTAAGTTCAGATGTATAATTACCTATTGACACAAAGTAATCCCTATTCTTTAAGTAGGATTCAAACCAGTTTAGTACTGAGCCAGAAAGGCCAATCCAGTTTTCCAATCGGTCTAGTAATATGTCGTGGTCGACCGTGTCAAATGCAGCACTGAGATCAAGTAATACTAAGACCACTCTCTGTGTGACAAGATCCGTTCACTTCCACGTTCACTTCTAATCGGTGAACCTTGGTTTTCAGAAGTGCAATCTTCTGAAGGAGTTTGTAGTAGTCATCCTCAGAGAAAGGAATTAACTGAATTGAAAATAGATTTAACCGCTCCTCATTAGAAATTTCTGTCCTCATAGTGCGAGACATTACTGTTTCGAGGTGGTAGCCACGCAGCAAACACTATGCATTTTGCTAAGCATGCCTGGAAGACTTTAGCGTTGAACATGGTGGGGAAAATTATGTTAGCAAACATGCTAATTATAGCAGACATAAACAGGCTGGGAAAGCACAAGGGGGAACTGCTTACACTAATTTAGTGGTTAGGGTTATATTGGGGGCAGGGATGTTGCAAGTGGGCCATTCCAACCAATTTTTTCAACAAGGTTGAGCACTTCAAAGCTGGTGTTAAAAGAAGCTCATTGGGAACATATAGGCAGCAATGTGCCTTGGATGCCCAAAAGTCTGCAGGTTTGTATCCAAGCCAAACATAACATCAGGTGGTTATTTCATGGTTTTTCTCTTCTTTTTTCCATACACTTCAAGTTAAAGGTGTAACAATTAGTAACAATTTTAGTGAGATAACCCCTGGACATGTCATTTCTGCTTCTGTTGCAGGTGTGTTTTGCATTTTAGCTGCACAGACAGTCCTTTTTTGTCCATCCAATCCTGCACAATGGTATACACTTTGCTTTGTGAATCGGGAGAACTTGGTGGAGGGATCAATGCAAAGCACTCAAAGGTAGAGCCAGGGGAAAATGCATGCATTGAATTTTAGAAGAGTACCTTGAATTGAATGAAATTGAGCGGTTTCAGTATGTGGGTGTACAGGATGCACGGATGGAACCGTTGCCATTATCAGCAAACTGGCTGGCTGACAGAACTTATACAGGAAGCTCTCAGAATAGTTGCTGTGCTACACAGGGAGGCACCAAACAACAAATTCATAATGAATTTGATCAGATGTATGTTCTAACAAGCTTCGTAAAAGTCTGACTTGCCCCTGACTTGACTTCTGGATCAGTTTTAAAAGCTTGCTTCTCTATTGGTGTGTATGCTGTCCTCTGAGAGGGATAGTTCTGAGTTAAAGTGTCAGACTGAGCAAACCTTAGGGCAACATGACTGCTTTTAAAGTCAGTGGTACAGTACCTTTTTTGCACACAAACACACACAAACACACATAGCAGTTTTTGGCAAATAAAGTCTAGCTGTCAAAATTGTGCAAATAAAGTCTGGAGAAATGCTGCATGTTCAGTCTGAAAACACCATTAGAGTTGAGCGGAATGGCTCTTCAAACTGACCAATATATACAGTGGGGGAAATAAGTATTTGACCCCTTGCTGATTTTGCAGGTTTGCCCACTTACAAAGAATGCAACGATCTATAATTTTAATCATATGTACATTCTAACAGTGAAAGACAGAATCCCGAAGAAAATTCCAGAAAATCACATATGAATTTATTAAAATTGATAACCATCTGATGAGGAAAAACAAGTATTTGACCCCCTGGACAAACAGCATGTTAATATTTTGTAGAAAAGCCATTATTGGCCAGCACAGATGTCAAACTGTTTTTATAGTTGGTGACAAGGTTTGTGCACATTTCGGCAGGGATGTTGGCCCACTCCTCCCTGCAGACAGCCTCCAAATCATTCAGGTTCCGAGGTTGTCGCCTGGCAACTCGAATTTTAAGCTCCCTCCAAAGATTTTCAATTGGATTCAAGTCTGGAGACTGGCTAGGCCACTCCAGAACCTTGATGTGCTTCTTCTTCAGCCACTCTTTTGTTGCTTTGGCGGTGTGCTTAGGGTCGTTGTTGTGCTGAAACACCCATCCCCGACCCATCTTCAGCTCTCTCACTGAGGGAAGGAGATGTTGGTCCAGAATTCCACGAGACATGGCCCCGTCCATCCTCCCCTCAATACGATGGAGTTGTCCCGTCCCCTTGGCTGAAAAGGGCCCCCAAAGCATGATGTTGCCACCACCATGCTTGACGGTGGGGATGGGGTTCTTTGGGTTGTACTTGGTGTTCTTTGCCCTCCAAACACGACGAGTTGAGTTGAGGCCAAAAAGTTCTATTTTGGTCTCATCTGACCACGTCACCTTCTTCCAGGCCTCTTCTGAGTCGTCCAGGTAGTGAATGGCGAACTTCATGCGGGCCTGTACATGTTTCTTCTTGAGCAGGGGGAACTTGCGTGCGCTGCAGGATTTCAATCCATGACGGCGTAGTGTGTTACCAACCGTTTCTTTTGTAACTGTGGTCCCAGCTGCCTTCAGTTGATTCATCAGTTCCCCCCTTGTGGTTTTGGGATGATTCCTCACCGTTCGCATGATCAGGGACACCCCACGAGGCGAGATCTTGTGTGGAGGCCCAGACCGAGGGAGGTTGGCGGTGGTGTGGTGCTTCTTCCATTTCCTGAAAACTGCACCGATAGTTGATCTTTTCTCTCCAAGTTGCTTTCCGATTCTCTTGTAGCCCATCCCAGCCTTGTGCAGATCTACAATCTTGTCCCTGATGTCCGTAGAAAGCTCTTTGGTCTTGCCCATGGTGGTGATGTTGGATGCTGGTTGTTTGGGTGTTGACAGGTGTCTTTTATACAGGTAACAAGGTGAGGCAGGTGTATTTGATGTAGATAATTGGTTGGGATTGGGGCTGTGTCTTAAAGAAAGACTAACTGGCTTGTAGGAGCCAGAATACTTGCTGTTTGGTAGGGGGTCATATACAGGTAAAAGCCAGTAAATTTGAATATTTTGAAAAACTTGATTTATTTCAGTAATTGCATTCAAAAGGTGTAACTTGTACATTATATTTATTCATTGCACACAGACTGATGCATTCAAATGTTTATTTCATTTAATTTTGATGATTTGAAGTGGCAACAAATGAAAATCCAAAATTCCGTGTGTCACAAAATTAGAATATTACTTAAGGCTAATACAAAAAAGGGAGTTTTTAGAAATGTTGGCCAACTGAAAAGTAAGAAAATGAAAAATATGAGCATGTACAATACTCAATACTTGGTTGGAGCTCCTTTTGCCTCAATTACTGCATTAATGCGGCGTGGCATGGAGTCGATGAGTTTCTGGCACTGCTCAGGTGTTATGAGAGCCCAGGTTGCTCTGATAGTGGCCTTCAACTCTTCTGCGTTTTTGGGTCTGGCATTCTGCATCTTCCTTTTCACAATACCCCACAGATTTTCTATGGGGCTAAGGTCAGGGAGTTGGCTGGCCAATTTAGAACAGAAATACCATGGTCCGTAAACCAGGCACGGGTAGATTTTGCGCTGTGTGCAGGCGCCAAGTCCTGTTGGAACCTGAAATCTCCATCTCCATAGAGCAGGTCAGCAGCAGGAAGCATGAAGTGCTCTAAAACTTGCTGGTAGACGGCTGCGTTGACCCTGGATCTCAGGAAACAGAGTGGACCGACACCAGCAGATGACATGGCACCCCAAACCATCACTGATGGTGGAAACTTTACACTAAACTTCAGGCAACGTGGATCCTGTGCCTCTCCTGTCTTCCTCCAGACTCTGGGACCTCGATTTCCAAAGGAAATGCAAAATTTGCTTTCGTCAGAAAACATGACTTTGGACCACTCAGCAGCAGTCCAGCTCTTTTTTCCTTAGCCCAGGTGAGACGCGCGCTGTTTCTTGGTCAACAGTGGCTTGACACGAGGTATGCGGCAGTTGAAACCCATGTCTTTCAAGCGTCTCTTGGTGGTGGATCTTGAAGCACTGACTCCAGCAGCTGTCCACACCCTTTTTCACAATCTTGACTAGGGCGCGGTGATCCCTATCGCTTGTACACTTTTTCTGACCACAGTTTTTCCTTCCCTTTGCCTCTCTATTAATGTGTTTGGACACAGAGCTCTGAGAACAGCCAGCCTCTTCAGCAATAACCTTTTGTGTCTTTCCCTCCTTGTGCAATGTGTCGATGGTCGCCTTTTGGACAGCTGTCAAATCTGAAGTCTTCCCCATGTTTGTGTAGGCTTCAGAACTGGACTGAGAGACCATTTAAAGCCCTTTGCAGGTGTTTTGAGTTAATCAGCTGATTACTTTGTGGCACCAGGTGTCTTCAAAATGTAACCCTTACACAATATTCTAATTTTGTGACACACGGAATTTTGGATTTTCATTTGTTGCCACTTCAAATCATCAAAATTAAATGAAATAAACATTTGAATGCATCAGTCTGTGTGCAATGAATAAATATAATGTACAAGTTACACCTTTTGAATGCAATTACTGAAATAAATCAAGTTTTTCAAAATATTCTAATTTACTGGCTTTTACCTGTACTTGTTTTTCCTCATCAGATGGTTATCAATTTTTATAATGGAACTGGAATTTTCTTGTTTCACTGTTAGAATGTACATATGATTAAAATTATAGATCGTTGCATTCTTTGTAAGTGGGCAAACCTGCAAAAATTATTTCCCCCACTGTATATACTAGGGCTGTGTATTGGCAAAAATCTGGCGAAACAACATGTATCATGATACACGTGTCACAATTCAATATATTGAAATATATTTCAAGTATAATTTAAGATAATAATAATAATTTATATTAAACATGATGTGCATAACAGTCAAAGAAGTTTACTTTAGGTAAACAATTCAGTACACAGAAAATCCAACTGCCAGTTTGGGATTGTGGTTCACAGGTTCTTAATGAGCACAATTTTCTATGCTCAAGAAGGCCAAAGTTCAGCCATTATTAATTTCTTGCAAAAGTCAAGCACTGCTAGGCACTGTTAGGCAAGGACACTAGTGGTGCATCTCAGCATAGCCATCTAGCGGTAAACGTGAACCACTGTCTTACATGAACATTTTTGCATGTAAACTTAAAAAATTAACATTGCATTTTTGAAAATCGATACAGTACAGTGAACCCTCGTTTTTCACGGGGGTTACGTTCCAAAAAGAACCCGTGATAGGTGAAATCCGTGAAGTAGTAACCTTTTTTATTTACCATTATTATACGATGAAATACTCCATTATACATTGAAACCAAAGAACAAAACCTTTTAACAGGCCCAAGCATTTGTTTAACAAATAAAAGTACTGTATAAACGTTTTTTTACAAATAACTACTGTACTGTAAAATAATAATTTTAATCATCAATACGAACTGAAGGCTTCAAATTGCGGAGATCAGCACCGCGGTGCAGGTGTGTTTTTTCAAGAGAAGAACATAGTTATCGGTAGTTGCTGTCGCTCTTTTTTCTTCTGGGCAAAAAGATTCTTATAAACCGACATGCCACCATTGATTATGTTTGCAGAATGCAGAACACAACGCACGATGCAAATCCGTGAAGCAGCGAAACCATGAAAGGTGAACCGTGATATAGCAAGGGTTCACTGTATTGCAAAATAAAACATTTTTTTTTACACCCCTAAATGTACCACTTTCTCACTGGCCAAAAAACCCACTAACACACATAAAGATCTAGCTTTTGTCTGCAGTGGAAAATATTACAATCTGCATTCATTCCGGGGTCCAATGACTCTGCAGTAGGCATAGCTATTTATAGACTTGAGCTCCAACACTGATGGAAATAGGACACCTGTGTATGTACACACATTTTTGGTGCGATGCTGTGATTCGGTCTATTTCCTCCCAAGCAATGCTAGAACATTAACTTAATCAGCACTGAGTTTGAAAGATAGACTGATTAAGTAATGGATATAAAAAAAAACTAGAACTGCAAGCAGTTATGATCGGGGTCCAAGCCTCCCGAGGCTAGTCGACCCCGGGGAGCGTGCAAAAGCGGGACACAAAGCGTAACGGTGGAGAGTCAGGAAATATTGAGAGGTGAGAGCCTGGTCTGCGATACATTGCCATTTTGTCAAGTTGGTCTGGAAATGCTATGTGCCAAGTTCCGTGCAGATCAATCGCACGCTCTATGAGGAGTTAGAAAAATTAGGTTTTTCATAAAGCGCAATTTTTCATGCATAAAAGTCTAGGCAGAAATGGACGTGGCCTAAATCACGAGATTCAGTTGGAACGCGTAGATATATTTTTTAATGTGCGATGTACGGTTGTGCAGTTTTTCTGCTATAGCGCCACCTAGTGGTGGAAGTGGGTCAGTTTATGTGCCTGAGGTCCTTGCGGCGATTTGGACCAGTCCTGAAAATGGCATCCCCCACCATCTACGGTTTAGGCTGTAGCGGGAGTTTTAGGCGGAAAAGAATACTGATGGAAAATAATCCTTAGAAAAAAACAATAGGATTCCACAGCTCAGGTTTGTCTGAATTTAGTTGCAAAAACAAGTGTACAACAAGTGTACAACAAGGACATTTTGTCAGCCTATCAGGGCTAAAAGATAAATATAATTAAATGTCATCAGCATAACAATGGTAAGATACTGTATTTCTTCAAAATTACCAATAATCTTTCCAAGAGGACGCATATACAGATTGAACAGCAGGGGGCCGAGCACAGAACCTTGGGGCACACCACAAGACAGAGGAGCAGAGTCTGACATAAATGTGTTCCTATGGACACAACAAAACTCCTGTCTGAAAGACAGAGCTGAAAAAAAACCAGAGCTGATCCAGTAATACCCACAGTTGTTTTCAGGCTATCAATCAGAATGCAGTGATCAACAGTATCAAACGCTGCACTGAGATCTAGTAGAACCAGCACAGAACATTTACCCCCATCAGCAGCCATTAAAATATCATTAGAGACCTTAAGGAGAGTAGTCTCAGTTGAATGTTTTTTCACAAAAAGCCAGACTGAAACTTATCAAAGATATTATGAGAATCCAAAGCATTATTTAGCTGGTTCGCAACAACCTTTTCTAAAATTTTCGAAATAAAAGGCAATTTTGAAATAGGCCTGTAGTTTTTAAACAAAGCTGCATCTAGATTGTTCTTTTACAATATAGGGTGAACAAGAGCATGCTTAAAACAGCTAAGGACCTGGCCCAGCTGAAGAGATACATTTAAAATTGAAACCAAAGGAGTCCAGTATTGAAAGTCTCTGATGTGTAGCTATATGTGAGTTTGCTGATGGTACAATGCCTGCCCTGACAGCTCTAACCTTGTCCACAAAATGAAACCGAAAGACAATACAATTCAATACAATCCATTCAGCAGGGGAAACAATGTTGTGAATGGTCTCCAACTTTAGGATTGTTTTTACAGGCAGATATCAAATTAGTAAAATAAGAGGCTCTAGCATCCTTGATAATTTCATTTAGGCTTATTAAGAACATGCAGGCGATGGACTTGGAGCTGAGTTGCTTTCCATAAACGGACAACAGACACGCCTCAAGCTGCGAATGGCATCATTCCTCCACGGAGATGTATTAACAGAGAGAATTCTCTCATGTTAAGAGGCGCCACTTTGTTCAACAGCAGGGTGCAATGATCATTAAACGCCTGTGCACAAGCGTCCACATCATTTGTCATAAAATGGTCTATTAGAGGAAAAAGCTTACATAGAGATGGACAGTTACAACAGTCTGGTAAGTTCAGAAGCCTTTAAAATCAAATAAAACTCAATGCAATGTAATGGAAGAGCCATTTCCTTCTTTTCACATCTAATATCCAACTAAACAAATTTGACATATTTAGCGAACTAAACTTCTGTATGTATGAAAACAGGGAAAACGGGTAATGCCAATAAAATAATATATAAATAAAAAAAATAAAATAAATATAGCCTTGCAGTATAATGATATTTCTCAAAACACACACACACAGGCCTGTGTGAACTTCAACAGTAAAGTTATATTTAGTTCTTTTTTTTAGCATCTTTGCTTTATTTATCATTGTGGATAAATATGAACAATACAAACCGGGTTATCTGCTAATGTTACGGTTATCTCGGAACAATCCAGCAAATAGACGGTACCCTAGGGTGCTGTTACTTGAAACATATGATTTAACGTCACCGCTCATTCTACACACGGTTTAGCAACAAAACTAAATGCTGAGGGAAGATTACTAAGTTTTTAATGTTGGGTTTGAGCGGTATGCATCCCCACTAACCGGGAAAGTGTTTAAAACGGTAACGTTCATAAAGCGTGTTGGAGGAATATACACCGTGTCTCCTGCAGCGGGGTGTCAGAGGCAGAAGGACCGTCACTGCAGTGTTCGTTAACATTAGCTTCTTGTCTCATCTGGGGTCTGATAAACAGTAAATTCATCAAAGTCAGTGTGCCCAACGCTATTTCTGATATACTGTAGCTGTGGGTACGGTTTTCATGTTTCAGTTGTTCAGCCTCAGAGGAGAGAGAGAGCGGCTGATCTTTCGCCTGAGCTCAGTAGAGCAGATGGCTCTGCAGAGCTTTTCTTTATTTCATAAACGTACGTGTGCACGTGCAATGCTGATGTTGCGCCATGTTAAACATGCGGCGCCCGAGTGCATTTGACCGGCATAACATCGGCATATGTCAGTCTGACCTGCTGGTCATGGCTGGTCTCATGAAAACTGGCTGATTAAGCTCACCAGCCGGTAGGCCTGCATGATTAATCGTTACAAAATCGCGATCTCGATTCACCCTGTTCACAATTAGATTTTTAAATAAATCCAACTGCTTCACAAATGGTACTAATTTCTTCTGTAAGTTTTAAACATAGACTGTATAAAATAGGTTTTAAAGCGCTCCCAAAGCGTTGCAATGCTCTCCCTTCTCTTTATTGAAGCCTCTATGTTTACAGGCTTGTAGTGATGCCCAATGTGCTATAGGTGCCAAAAAAAATCTGTTTGGTTTGGTTTAAAATGATCGAGTAAATGAATACTAAAAATCCTCTGCGCCGCAAAGCGTTTTTCTATTATCTATCATTTCACTGGTTCCCCCTGCAGCTGCATCCAGACGAAGCTGTGTGAGAAGGGGAAAAGGGAGCGGGGGCTGAAACAGACTCTGTGTTGAGAACTAAAAGTAGGCTAGATGGTAGAAGTTCACGAAAGCAATCCAACATGGTAAAAAAAGGCAGTTCTGCTCTGCCAAATGTCTTTAAAGGAATGAAATGTTGATAATACATTAGCTCCACACATATTTCATTATAGGCTAAGTCTTATATATTTGGAATATTCATTGAAATGTTCACATTGTACATAAAATGTGTCCAGTTTGGGACATCACATAGCATTCCTGTATGTGCTGGGGTACATTTTCACATTATTTATATACAAGTGGACACCTGAGTATTATCCCCATATTGATATAAATACATGCTTTTAGGGATGTCAAATAATGTCAGATGGGGTAGTCAAATATAGTAATTGTGATGTCATAATGCAGCAACAAAGTAATCTGTATTTTCTCTCTTTAAAAAACTACTAATTGATCAAAGGTTAAGGCTGGTTATAGTCTGTATTTTTTTAATAGTACACAGGTCACAGTGTACATACTACAGGTAGCTACAGTGCATGTAAATATGTAAGTTAAGCTAAATTAATTTACTACAAATTGTTTTAAGACTGACTTTAAAAATTAAAAATTGATTCTTTGGCCTCCAAAAAATTAAAAAATGGAAATTTTAAGTATTGAGAGACAGCTTTGGTCCTTTCATGTCATTTGTTGTCAAAAAATAATAAAATATGCCAATTTTCCTGTTTTACCAACCCGTACATACCTCCTTATAGTTGTCTTCATAACATTCACAGTTACATTCACAGTCCAGCCTTGACCAGGCTGTGTGAAAGGGGCTACAAAAACATGACAGAATATGTTTTTATGTCCATTTTTCAAATCTGCGTGTGCATATTTGCTGCTGTGCCAATCTGTTACAGTTTCTCAAGAATATTTTTTAAATTACATGTTCCTGACCATGACATTTGTCAAACACCAGTCTGTATAAATTACTTCAAAACTAACAAACAAAAAAAATCAGTGAATGTCAGGTTTGAACCATGATCTCAGTATATGTGTAGCCTTACACATGACGTCACAGGGTAAATGTACAAAACGATTCTTATGTATCGTCCCTGCGCAAAAAGAAGATTTGAATTAATCCAGTTGGTTTCATCCTTTGAATGACCAATCCCAAGTCATGTTCTGCTGAAATATCTTGATCAGCTGTAAATATAAAACTAAAAAGTAAAATGCTCACTTAGTGCTACTTTATTTCAACTTGTACACAAATTGTGTAATTTTTCAAATTGAAGTACAAATTGTGTTCCATACAATAACACGAGCCGCTGAAAAAGAAAGCATACTACTATGGATGAAAGGGTCAGTAAGGGATGAATCCCCTAGCAACTACTCGGGCCCGCAAACCGAAAGGTCATCCTGATGAATTTAGAGCACAACTGACAGTCACAGAGAGCAAGAGGAAATCCCCAGGAAGATTGAGCGCTGTGATCACCTTTTCATGTGCCTGCATTACAGGACAATAAGCCACTGTGCAGATCCATGAGCAGATGAGGGATTATCGTCAATGTAATAAAGAGGCCTGGATGGTTTTAGAGACCTTGAATAGTGGATGTTCTTTAAAGGTGAAGAGTCAGTGACCCTCCCAGGCTGGGATACTGATTGATTAATATGCCTTGTCTGAGTTTTCTGAAGTGGAAATGGAGAGAGGGGAAAATACTTCCCAACTACCGCAACACTGTAACAACAGTCATCACCGCAGGCGTACGACCTTCTTTGTGTCTCCTCTTGGATTAATCTCACCTGGGACTGCATGGTTCATGAACAAACACAAAACAATTTCATGACTAAATTACCAGCAAGAGTTGCCAAGGAGTTGGAGGGGGAAAGCGAGTATCCGAGGGTGCCCTCAATTCATAACTCCACTCCAAGTCTGAAGTTTGAGTCACTCTTATCTGATTTCCATCATCTGTTGTGAGTGGCACAGCCAATGTGAAATGGCATCTGATCATGATGAATGTGTAGAGAAACCTTGAAGACAACAAACAGGATGAGAGGCTATCTTTTAGCTAATCATGTCCAAGGAGACACACAAATGCATATTGCTTGTAAAAGAGAAGCTACTTTCTTAATTCATTACCAGTGTGCCAAGATCGGTCAAAAGGTTGCTGCCTCATTATGACAATATCAAATGAAGACACTAGAAGATAAAGCTATGCAAGGTCTTATTAGCTATGTTTATGTTATAAAAGAAAAACTTCCTGGGAGTACTGGGTGGTGTTCTGACAGCAGAGGACCAATCACGAGCCAGCTCTGGCCCATAAATGGCTGCCAGAGGTTGCTGGGTTTTGTAAAAAAAAATATGGACCACGTGTTTCCACTTCCTCCCACTGTACAAAAGTTATGCCATAAAATTCTGGATAGGGTGGCGGACAAATTGTAATTTTTGAGCCAGTGTCTGCGCAGTAGTGACTGCGCGGTGGAGCCGTGGTATCAAAGTCCCGCCCATACACCTGCCAGAGTCAATTACAGCTGTCAATCATGACAATTCACCCTGTGTTTATAGCGTCAAATAACTAATAAAAACCAAATTTATCAGAAAAATCGACACTTGAACAAACATCAATATGATCAGAACTACCTTGAATGACAGATACCATCTTTGGGAAAAATTGTATTTTACGTGTACTTTGATTTTTTTTTTGATTGACCCATGTCTAATGTGCTAACATTGACGAAGCGGGGTTTATGACCTATACAGCAGCCGGCTACCAGGAGGCAATCCAGATGTTTTGGCTTCACTTCTACAGTCTATGCATCTACCCCTGGTGCAGACTGGGTCTGATTTGGCCTGCATGTCAGCTCTAGTTAGAAGCACCTGGGCTAGATTTGGGCTGCCGTGGCACATGATTCTGGCAGGTCATTTATCAGGGTCCTGGCATGAGTCAGGTGACCAGGTTTGCCAAATTAAAGCCGTTGTTAGGCAGAGCTTTTTTGGTGTTAGAAGGCTCAAGCATTTTTCATTTGACTGACAGCATAAGTGAAACTTTCTGCAGACTTTGTTTTCTCGTATTAACTGCTAATGGAAATAATGAATAAGATGTGCTTTAGAGTGGATTTAAATATTCCAAACTGGTTCCAGCTATCATACACCTTTTTATTTAAAGAGCAACTGAACAGTACTACTTAGTAGTAGTAGTAGTAGTAGTAGTAGTAGTAGTAGTAGTGGGTTCTCAAGTGTTGTTACATCCAACTTATTTAAAGCTATATAATTGAAAAATCATGCACATTTATTAGTTATATTTTCATATGACCTTGTATATCTTTTTATAGGAGTTTTAGTCTCAGCACTGTATAGCCTTCATTTTACACACTTTCATTATACTGCTATTCACACATGCTTTTCACTCTTTTATCTTCGCATAATGCGTTCTGGTATCTGACCTAATTTCCCGACGGGGATCATTTAACTTTCATATTATCTTTCATCTACGTCTTATCTTAATAAGTCTCGGCTTTTTCTGATTGCAATACCCAGAAATCCTTCCTGGTAATATCAGTCGCCTGAGCAGCATGTGTGGGAGTGTAATTCAGGCTCCCAAAGACGAGCAAAACATACTCCAGCTGACAACTAGATTTATACACCTGATGGTGATCAAAGTGTAAATATGACAAACGGTTTATTGATGAAAATGTATAATGATGAGGCAGCAAGTAAATGGATAAAAGATAAAACTTTCAGTTATTGTCTGCTCATACTCTATATTTATTATAGCACACTTAAAGCAACCTTTTAAAAACAAACTATTTTAGACTTTGACATTTTTGGAGGAGGATATCGAGTTTAAATAAAATGATTATTATGGGAAAAGACTTACTGTAGGTTCTTCTGTGGTGAAAGTAAAATATGAAAGCAAAGACCTGTGTGTTGTTGGTGAGTGCACCCTGCTAGCTGTTTGGAATGCCAGTTTATTAAAGCACCTTTCCCCAGCAGTGTCACATTACTGATATGAGGAAAGACGCTTTGAATGAAGGATGTATTTAACATATCTAACACCCCAACATAGGGGTGTTATTTCAGCAGCTGGATTTGCAACTTCTTTGTAAGTGACTTTTGTAGCATCATGAGCAACACTTCACTGGTTAAAGGTGTGTGGAGGAGTGAAATTAGGGGATAAAACTAAATATCAATGTATCTTCTTCACTGTCACCATACCTGGGAAGCAATTTGGAGGTAGTATGGATAATAAATGAATAAGAGAAGGATATGCAATCATAATCCGCTGCCCAACAGCCAGTCACAGAGGACTAGGGCTGCAAGTATAACCACTATTGATATGTTGATTGTTTTTGATTAAGGAAGAATGCCATCAATTTTATACATGTTATGTAAAAGATTTTCAGTGCCGTGGCTCAAAATTCCAATGACTTTGACAATGTGGATGAAGTCATAGTACGATGACCGCTTGTTTTCATTTGAGCCAGAGTATACGGACTCTGACTGAAGTGCTTTAGTCACCCATACCTGTTTTTTTTGCTTTTTTTTATACCACAGATCAGTCTGACCAGTCAAGAATCCATCTGTAAATAGAAGGCAGGGAAAATAAAACACTGTATTCCAAAACACAGGGTGCCATGCTATTGTTTTGACTGCTTATAATTCCAAAGCTTAAATAATCCAAAAAAATGGCCTTTCGTTCCCATTGGAACCCGTTATCCCAAAAAACAAACGCGCATTGCTCCGAAGGGCTGTTTTTCTGATGGTACCCCCAAACAGATGCATATTGTCAATATTATGAAAAGTTATGTCATCTGATTGGCTTACCCTAACCTTAAGCAATAATACTCATCATGCTAAACCTAACCAACCAAGCCAACAAAGGTAACAAATACTAGCCAATCAGAGGCAGAGTAGGGCAGGTCATGCGCTTGCCATAGTACAAAGATAACGCTGTTACCTTTTTGGATGGTTGTGTCTGGTCTGGAAGGCTTCAGTTGTTCACAGCTTAATGGAGTCTGGCTTGCAAGTAGGTCCCGCCCCGCCCTTGCTTGTAGATCAGTAACCTAAAGCTTTGACCAATATGTTGTTAAAACTACGGCTGGGTACCAAATTCAGTACTTTTTAGGCACTGTCTGAATTGCCTCCTTAGTATCGAGTATCAAAAATGGCTCGTCATTCAATACCAATTTTCAATACCTTCAGCGTCTGTGAGCCAATAAGCTTGCAGCATGCTTCTACCAAGATCTAATAGTGCTGGTAATTGGCTGTGTAACACTTCTTAGAGACACGCAGGGGAAAACTCACAAATAAAAATAACTGGCTCACTTAATAGTAGCTGAAAAAATAAATTTAAATATGTGTGCCATAATGTTGTAATTTCTTTTCTTTTTTTTTTGATAAAATAGTTTTTATAAAATTGTTATCTACAAAAGTAGCGTTGAGGAACGGGTGTCGATGTTATGGTATTGGTATCGGCATCAGTATATAACAATTTTGAACGATACCCAGCCCTAGTTAAAACAAACTTGCAAACAAACCGCATTTTTATAAGCATTTTAAATATAATAATTTATTTAATATGTAATTTATATATATATATATATATATATATATATATATTTTTTATTATCAATCACGGGGGGGCCTCTTCTTCCGCCCCAATGGTAGTGTACAAGAAACTCAAATAATGCTGTACATTTTTCTGACCTTTTCTGTCTTTTGTTTAACAGTCATGCTTCTATTGACTTCTATGCTTTACTTTTTGTGGATGCTCCACTATATATATATATATATATATATATATATATATACAGATAACGTTTTTCTGGAACATAGAGAGCCTAGGGACGTGAGTACATTCCTATCTTTTATTGCCTTATGATTAGCTTGACGTTGTCATACTCAGATTCTAGTCAGAATATGAGTCTGATACAGCTCTGTCATTATGCGGCATGTTTCAAGCAAAAAAAATGCATCTGAGCTCAATTGGATAGACCTACAACCAATCAGACCGGAGTACGGAGTATGTGACGTTGGTTTTAGAGTAACATAGTTAACAGAACTCTACTGCTAGCTGCCGTAGATGTTAGTTACTAGCCGATAGCCGCGGCAGTTTGGAAAACGCTAATGACGTTACATCCACGTTACAGGCTTTACAGCATACATATATCCCTGGGATGACAATACCATGGATGTATTAATCCAGCTATTAATAGAACACATGGTGATTTACAACCATTAGTATATATCCATTATTACAGCTACAGGACCTCGGGAGAACCGTCATATTAGCATGCACAAATACCATTTTGAAATCCAATCGTCTAGCGGAAAAAAAGGCACTTTTAAGTTAAAAAATCCATTATGTAATAAAATGAACCCTTAAAATACAATGTTAAATGATGAAATAACATTTCAAAATAATACTAATATAGGTTTATTGGTTAATTTGGTTGGTTTGGTTTGCTTTGCTCATTTATATAGTTTACACAATTTGTTCATATTATTATTCATCTCATAATGTCTTTTTTTTTTTATTTATTTGATATTGAACACTTTGAACTTTGTATGTCTCTTCTTGACTGTCCTTCAGAGGTGCACATCACCAAACAGTTGTGACTGATCTTCATGTTGACAAAATAGTATGATGAAGGTGAAGTAGTGCCTTGCCTTGAGAGATGAATGAGGCAGCCTCTGCTAAAAAAAACAGAACAAGGCTGTTTCATTCGCTTTCTGAAACAAATTGCACCCAAGATGAGAAATAAAATACTCCAGTCCCACATTTGTTAATTCTCACCCTTGAACTGACAAACTGAGCTGACTACATGTCAAATGTGCAATGAGGAGCAAATCAAGCATCTTCATTTCGTAGCCAAACGCTCAGTCAGTAGTTATCAGCAGAGAGAGCAGATGTAGCCCTTCATTCAAATGCAGCTTTGCATTTGTTTTTAAAGATAAATTCTAGGGAGCCTAATATAATATATCAGCTCCGGCTCTGATGGTGACATTTGAAGAAATGACTGAGATGCCTCAAAGAGATGAGATCATGACTGGCGTGAACAGTTTGCTGGGATGTTTTCCTGTCATTATTCATTGATTTCTATCATCCACGCTCCGAAGAAAATAGCTTTGGAGGAATAGCTGCCTGTGCATGAAAAGTATATATCTGTGTGTGTGTGTGTGTGTGTGTATGGCACTGTACATGGAACATCATTTCAGAACCAATTAGTCATGACATTAACTAATCCTGTAACCAGCGTCGACCATGGGAGAAGGTAAATGCTTCCACTGTTTCCAGGGCTTTTAGCAATATCGTCTTTGTGAGGGAAACCTGATAACAGCAGCAGGGCCAATAAAAAAAATCTCTCTGCGTCGCCACGGTAACCCTGTAACAAAGGGTCTCTGTAATTTCTGGCTGTGCTCCGATTGTGGAACGTCCCCAAATGGGATTTGAAAAATCTACCGTACATGAGATTCAAAAGAGGAAGAGATGCAAGAGAAATTTGTTTTGAACCATGTTTGCAAAAATAATTATGCTCAGCCTGTGATGTTGGTAATTATGCAGGTAGGCTGACATTATTCAAATTACAAGCAGTTTAGCAGAAGAGTGCCTGTGCACGCGTGTGTAGTGCACACAGTAAAACTAACCAAAGAAAAGAAAGAACAACTATGTGTGAGATAAGGACACTTGAGAACAATGTGCTTCAAATGAATTTGAGGAAAAGATAAAAATACTGTCCTAGATAATGTGCCTAAATAGATTTTTTTTTAAAGAATCAGTTATTCTGTCAGACCCATGAGTTTTCTTTGTACAGCCAATGAAGAAATGTATTTCTTTTTTGAAAATCTTTTAATTGAAATTTTTCGTAAAAATTCTCAGTGTTGGGCAAATATTTTCTGCATTGTTGTGAAATACACACCAATGTAGTACCATATAAAAATAACAATAATTCATGTGTGTATTTCAGGCCTGTGTGTAGTGATTACTAACAAAACAAGAGTGTAAATTGTAAATTGGCGTGGCCTAAGCATAGAGGTCGAGGCAGACCTTTACCTATATTTAAAAAAAAAAAGGGAAGTCTCTGCTCAGCTTCATCCCTCACATAAGACTGCACCTTAAACGGGTCACCAGTTACGAAAGGGGGCGTGGCTTAAGCATTGGGTGGCGGGGCAAACATCACCAATGAATAAGGAACTCTGCTGAGTTCAATAATACCTCACACAAGGGTCTACATAAAACTGTTCAAAAGCCATATGAGGGGGGCGTGGCCTGAGTGCATGGGCGTGGTTAAATTATAGAGGGTGGCTCAGTATCACTAGTAGACAACACATTCTAAGTTTCATGTACATTGCATGATGTTTGTCATATAAAGCCTCAGGCCTGGACTCTTGTCAAACATGACACATTTCGGTCAGATGTGACAGTGTACACTAAAGCTAACAACTTCTTCGTTCGTTGAAAAATGCTCAAAATGGCAGTTTTTCTATTAATACATTTCCATTGTCTTAGATGACACAAAACGAATTCTGAAACGAATGAAATCTCTAGGAGGAGTTTGTTAAAGTATAGCACCTTGACTTTTAGGCCTACTTCCATTTTCCACTAGGGGGCGTTATGACTTTGAGCCAACATCGGCGTGTATATGTCGACAGGGTTGGACTCTTTTGAATTGTGAAAAGTTTAGAACCAATTTGACAATGTACACTCAAGTTACATTCACTTCCTGTTTCGATGGAAAAATGGCCGCCCCGGCTAAATTTTCATCTTTAACGCCTTAAGTTGGCACAGACCAAATTTGAAGTTGATCGGATTAAATCTCTAGGAGGAGTTTGTTAAAGTTCGACATGTGGAAATGGCAAAAATCGCACTAATTTCGCCCTTTCAATTCAAAATGGCGGACTTCCTGTTGGGTTTAGGGTATGGCTCCAGTGACGTACGTCTTGATGTGCTACATATGTGTACCAAGTTTTGTTAGTCTACGTTAAACATACTGCAAGGGCTCAAGTTTTAAAGTTTTGTAGGGGGCGCTAGCAAGCCATTTTTGTGCGCCTATTCCCAAAACCCTTAATTTATGTAAATGCCCACCAGAATTGATGCAACGGCCAATTTTGGTACGTTTTTGAGTATGTTAAGCCCCTCAAAAAGGCAATTAATTTGCCGGATAAAGAATAATAATAATTCCCCCAGTTTTAATAGGGCCTTGGCCGCTATCAGTGCTCGGGCCCTAATTACAATAATAACACATTGATAAGGCACATCTAGAAATAAAGTGAATGAAACTAAAGATGTAGTTCTTTTTCATGTCAAGGGTAGATTTAGAATGCTTGTCATGCTATGTTGTTTAGGTGTAATGAAAGTTTGGCAAAAAGGGTCCCCAGGTCTTCTTCTCAGAGCCTTTGACTGAGAAACATATCATCTCCAAGGTAATGCAGGGCATTATGTCTCAGAGCCACTGACTACTGTAAGTGTGAGCAGGGCAGCATCCTTCCATTTGGGCAAAACGTGCGTCTTGCCAAGAGTAACGCAAGGCAACCATGCTTTTCTCTGTTGATGTCAGATGAAGATCGTCTCCCTTAGTAATGCCAAACCAGACGGTCTGGATCTAAATTCCGCTGGATGTTGGATAGGGTATGAAAGACATCTCTCCAGAATATTTGCAGGTGAGGGCACAGCCAGAACATGTGGATAAGGGTAGGATGTATATTGATGTAAGGGTAGAATCCCAATGGTCAGCAGGTAGTGTATGCCCCAAATCATGTTCCCAAGCTGTTTTAGTTCTGTCCAGAGGTGGACATGTCTGCATGGACATTTTTCTGTACTGCACTGTGTAATGTTGACAATGCCCTTCAGATAGTGGGTCAAAAGAAAGATGGTGTGTCATTAGGGCTAGTGTTCTTCAAGAAAGCATGGAACGTAGTGTCCAAACCGGACATATCAAGAAGAAAAAAAAAAAAGAAGTAATTTGGGTACGTTGTATTTCTCTGACGGTTGTGCCTCATCGAGATGAGATGAAAAGATGGTTGAAAGCCACAGGACCCAGAAAGGGGACGTCTCTATAGCCAAAGGTCCTCCTAAACTGGGCCCACACTTTCAGGGTATGTCTATTGATGTAGTCAGGGAGTAGCTAAGCGGTAAGCCAAGCAGTGCTAGAAGGCATCCTGGCATGATTTTAGCTCCAGAGATGTCCATTCTGGTCTGTTGAGCTGAAGCTATTCCAAAAGGCAAGACAACTGATGTTGTAGCAGCCAAGTGATACAGATGTTACTGGTTCCATTTCACATGCTTGCTGCCAATTAAAAGTGTTGCAGTTTAGGGTTAGGTAGGACGTTTACTGGCTACAAACAGGCTCGACAAGCAAACATGCTGACGGATTCTGTTTTTTGTTTTAGACCAGATTATATTCTGTAACAGATCACTGATGCTGTGTGTTCTCTAACTGATGTATGTAGTGAAGTGAGCACTGAGACAAACTCTGTCTAACATAAGCAAATATGGACAACACCTTAGGAGTGGAAGAGACAGGATTGACAGGACAGATATACTGTATGAGTTGAGTATGTTCAAGTTTACTCAAGAACATGTGCCTGGAATTACTCCATCTCAAGCTATAAGGAGCACATAAACAAAATTCATTCATCTCAAGTGTAAATTCAATACTTTAAATTCTTCCAACATGTGTTGTTAATTAGAGGCCACTTGTTTTTGAAAAAACTATTCCTCTGATCATGGCATGATCAGAGGAATAATTTTAGCTGAATGTGTTTATTTGAAATGTACAGATGTTAATCATTCCATGCTGATTCCTAGAGAGTTCAATAAGTGAGCCGGAATTAAATGTTTGAAATAAAAATAAAAGTGTGATCTAAGCATACTGTTCAATTTTAATTAATGTGTAATCCTGTAATCCTGCCTTTAATTTCTCTTGTATAATTTTCAATTAGTTCTTTGCTCTCTCCTCAGAGGCAACTGAATACATTATATGCTAAGGTCGTTCAAGGCAAAATCATTTAGGGGAGATGTGCAAGTGTTCCAAAGTTGTCCCTTTTACCTTCTTGATAGAGTGCAGTTGACAGATGTGACTTCATGCCTTGGATTTTCAATGTATTATGTCTACTAGTGCAGTGCCCGTTGAAAATGTGCCTGTTTGGAATGTGCCGATTGCTTGGCCTGATTTCTGTTTGTAGAATTCATCAAAACCAAATTGTACCCCAAAATTACTTACAGGAGGACCCCAAACCACTTCATATGCAACTCCCCTGTATAACGTACTACTCACCTCTTCCTGCTGTGCTCTCTCTGCCAATCCTATGAAGAAGACAGCAGCTGTGTGTGTGTGTGTGTGTGTGTGTGTGTGTGTGTGTGCGGTGTCGGTGTGAGCGCCTGTCCTGCAAAAGCATAGAATTAGCTCCACACATATTTCATTATAGGCTAAGTCTTATATATTTGTCTTATAGTCTTATATTTATTCAAATCACCTGTTAACCTAGCCATTCCTCAAATTGTTAATGTGAATCGTATATATATATATATATATATATATATATATATATATATATATATATATATATATATATATATATATATATATATATATATATATATATATATATATATATATATATGTGTGTAAATGTCTAGTTTAATAGATATATTCTTTTTGGCTGAATGGAGCTTTTAAACTGTCTAGTCACCTGAGCCACCCCCTGCATTGTGGAGTTGGTATGTTCCAATTTGAGGGGCGGGCTTCAGTCCTATATAGTCTGGCAGTTGCAGTTGCTCGTGACAGAAAGAGCATGAGGAAAACCTGAGGGAGTAGGGTGTAAGTCCATTGGATGTCCTCAGTAATGACTAGATCAATAGGAAAACAATGTATGTTTTTTTTCTAATGTGTTTTTTGACTCTCACATCATTTTCTTTTATTTTTTGAAAGGTTTTTTGTTTTGTTTGCCTTGACTCAGTTCATTTCTGTATCACTATTTTGCCTCGTTGGCCTTACTTGGGGTTAACAATAAATATCCCATCTTACCAATATCATCTCGGACTCACCTTAAGTGTTTTTCCACTTGCTCATGACTACTAGCTCCATCTACCCACAACAGTTGGAAAGTATTGAGAGACAGCTTTGGTCCTTTCATGTCATTTGTTATCAAAAAATAATAAAATATAACTGTTTGTGCAGAATTGTCTTTTTTTCGAAGGGGGTCTCGCCCAGGGTGTAATTCGGTACAGCCTATTCAACATTTTCCTAATGGCATTTCTGACCATGCAAATATGCCAATTTTCCTGTTCTGCCAACCTATACATGTGTAACATGAGGTTACACAGCATTAAAATAACAATAAAAGGTGTAAGAGAAGGTGGACTATAGCACGCAATATTTCTGTAAGTTAATAACTTTTTGACCCTCAGGTGGTCCATCACCCTATCACACAGTGTGTGTGTGTGTGTGTGTGTGTGTGTGTGTGTGTGTGTGTGTGTGCGCTGAGAGAGAGAGATAGGTAGGATTGTTAACAAATATAACATTTCAGAAGAGCTGTTAATTTCCATGCATGTTTAGTGGCTTGTAGGAGATTTGCGACAGTAATGTTATTAGTTAGCAGTCGACTGAAGGGGGATACTTCATCAATCAGCATTAAGCTTTGTATCAGTAGAAACCTGGTAGTATTTTCAAACAACCGTGCTTCCCTCTCTTATGTCCCTCTGTGATGGGAAACCTCTGTATTGTGTGTAAAAAAACCTCCGATGGCACAAAAATCGTCGTTTTGCATCATCGGAGGCATTTTTGCCCAAAGTCTATGGACTACAGCCAGCAAGTTCAGCATTTTTTCAACCCGCCCATAGGTGGGACTGTAACTACCCTATGTGAGTGGAGTGTCAGCCATCTTGAAGCTAGGCTAACAGGCTAAGCTGAGTAATTAATTCACTTTAGTAGGCTAGCCACAATGCTTTGCACTTTATGTATAGTCTATAATCCACGGTGAAACGTTGTTTCGTATATGTCACAGCAACTTATTACTATATGGTGTCTGGCTTTTGTTTGATATTTAGTGTTAGCAAAAAAATAGACACAGAAAAGCATGGCACCTTTTTTTTTCGCCAACTTTATTCCACACAACAGTCGTGATGCACCTTTCACCTATCTGCTTGTGCTCCTGGAAAGTGAAGAAATGTTAGTTTGGTAAATCCAGCGACCAGTGTTGGGAAGGATACTTTTAAAACGTATTCTGTTACAGAATACATGCGCAAAAATGTAATTTGTAATGTATTCCATCACGTTACTCAATCTGATCACCGATCCAGTGAGGGCTGAAGGTCACAGGCCGATGATGCCATCAGGACCACATCCTCCGCAAAAAGCAGCAATTTTTAGTTAGACTTATTACTGAGTACACTATGGAGAGACAATTATAATGGCATTCTATTTAGAGCCCTGATTCAGTACCACAGTGTTATTGCTTCTACTTTTAAGAATTCCATCAAAATATATAGAAGTACTAAAGTGTTTTATTTTTTTGTTTCAGAGATTTATAATTCCAGACTAATCTCCTATGTGGTTTTTGCGAAAGGTCATGCAAAAAAGTAATTATTTGTCTGATGCTGCGGTAGATTATACCGCTACATTTACTAACCTGGGATTTGTTAGTGACTCTTGTGTCTGCCTGGTTGGAGCTCAGTGATCACGGTAGCAATCTCTGCACGCCGAACAATGAGCGCCAATAATGTTACAAAATCATCTTGAGAGAGGCCTGTGATCCCCAGGCTTTTACAGACGGAGGGTTCCATCCAAAGAGTCACTCTGGCTAATATCCTTCTCATCATAGTCAGAGTAATCCACCAAATACATTCTCCAGTCTTGCTTTCTTTCCATTATCTTAATAAATCCAATCCCTCACATTCAGCATTCAATCAATGCCTTATTTCCTACTTTCTTTGCAGAGGCAGACTCTCTACCATTAAAAGTATTTGCCATTAAAAGTAATGTTGGTTATAATTTAGTGGAAGTTCAATTTTGAAGCTGACTGGATTCTTCCAGAGACTTGATGGCTACTGTTTAATGCCTGCTGTGTAACTGCTTTGAGAGATATAAGATTGATTTTCTTTCTGCACGTTCTATTTTAAAGCACAGCTGTGACATTAATGCACCAATGTTACTCCAAAGAACACAGTGAAAATGTTCCTTTCAACTGATTTACTGATGAAGAAAACAGTGGGCTAAAATAAGTCATATGAAGACCAGTTGTTTTTATTACACCTTTTTTTTTTAACTGTGCCATCACTTCCCTGTTTTTGATTACAAGCCAAAATGTGCTAAATTTAGCTTAGCATAAAGACTAGCTATCACCAGCTTAGTGTGACTTTAAAACCCTTGCGCCCAATCCCCTAAGGGGACCTCACTGGGATTCTTTTGGCCCCCAGTAATTCAGAGGTGTGTATTCTGGTCTTTCTTTTGTTGTGGTATTCTAATAATCCACTCCACACATTCTTACTACATTGTGTACATACTGTGTCCACACCAAAGTTACTCTCTCAAGTTTGACCGTGGGATCATTGGTGATTATTCACTTTACTAATGCAAAAGATTCCAGAAAGAAGCTGGGGCTCCATGGAGATACCAACAACGTTTCTTTCCATCCTCAACAATGGCCAAAATAAACACTGTTGCTGTTGCATTTTACGTTGTAAAACCAAACGTGTGTGCTTTCATAACATCATCATGATGTGCGTAGAGCTCGGTAAATTTCACCTACAATATTTTTTTCCTCAATTTCAAGAACATCAGGACTTTAGGAGAATCTCACTGCTGATTGGCTTTTACAACACATAATGTCAATTTTGCATATTTGTGCAATGTAATTTGCGTAATGTAATTTGCGTAATGTAATTTGCGTAATGTGCGTTGCTTGGTGAAAATGTTGCGTATTTGTATTTGTATAGACTTTGTATGTATTCACGCCTGTGTGAGTGGGTTATGCACCGTGGACCTAATGATGCTGATGTTGTTTATGTGATGACACTTCAGCCAGTTCCATTGTATGGTAGTTTGGGGAAAATAACAATCAGAAAGTTAAAGTATCAAAACAGCAATGTGTTTCATATGTTAAATTTTGTGGAAAAAAAAATTGACTTACTATATCTTGTTTTGCACAAAACCAGAAACTCACTCAGCCTGATGTGCTGTATCTGGTACTACAAATACAAGAACCAAAGTACCTCCGTCTCTCCTTCACTTCTTTTCCCAACATGCAGTTTGACACTGATGACAATCTGTTAGTGAGGCTGACAACACATTAAAGCTTTTTCTCACTGAGGATGTCCCCAAAGTCTTCCCTTGAAGCTTGTGTTTTCTAGTCATACACATCTTCACTGACTCTCCATCTTTTTTTTAGTCTTTACATTTACATTCCACATCCAGCAAACTGCAGCAGGCACTACTGTCACTGTTTTAGGCTCTTGTACAGTGTATTTATTGAAGTCAAATCGTGTAGATTTGTGAAGTAACAAATCATGTTTGAAGTAAACCGTGGAAATCTCTCTGGAAACAACCTGAGCTGTCCTGCAAAGCCCTGAAATGTACCAGGCGAAACCCTCCAAAGTTAGATTAAATTATTACACCTCTCCTCTGCATTTTTAATATCTTCTGTAATGATAGACAGTCCATTGCAAATAGAGTGTATGTAGGGAAGGCTGTGTAAGTTTCCACAGGGATGACATGCTACAGCAGGTGGATTAAATCACATGCCAAGAAATATAAATGACTGTAAACCTATAAAGACATTAATTGCAGTGCAGAATGGGGCCATAGCATCATTTAACAATGGTATAATGCTTTAGCAGGCAGCGATTAAAATTACCATTAATGCAAACTAATACCACTAAATCTGTCATACTGTATATCAGAGTCCATTAGATGCCCAATGAAGTTAGCATGTTTTAGCTCATTGGGATAAATCTCACTGAAAACCTCTCCAAACACAGCATTAATGGTCATTTTTCTCTACGGTTTTAAGTTTATATGGCACTCTGACTACACAATAATTACAATGAGTTAAAGCTCATTTGGTTGCAAGAGCTAAAAAAAAAGTTATATTCTATTATAATTTATTGTAAATGTATTAGGGCTAGGTCCTTCGATAACAGAATGGATCTTATTCATTTTAATAAATCCTAAAATATTTAACAGGCATTTTTTTATTGTTAGATATAGCTCTTTGGATTTGAAATGGCAGTGTAGTATTCACACAACATCCCTGGTACACAATTGCTAAATAGAACTAATTATCTCAAGTGTCTTGTTTAAATTATCTCAAATGTGAGACAGGTCAAGGACTATGAACCCTTTTTTGTACAGAACATCCGAGTACAGAGCTGTATGCATGTAAAACAGCATCAGGCAACAGTTGAGCCAGCTGTAAACAAAACACTGATTTATAAGTTGTTAAAGCTAACGTTTCAGGAAACAATTGCGAATGTACACATTCAACCGAAAGGGAGAAGCATTCATTTGGAGTTTGGTGTCTTCACCTGATGAATGTACTGTTTGTCCAACGTCCTCTCGACTTTTATCTCCGTTTTGATCTACAGTCACCAACTCCTGAGAAATATATCTATCTCTTTGCTTCACTTTTCAAGTCCCCCTAATCGTAACATCACAAAGTCAGATGCTCCCCCAGCTTTGACACTGGTTCAGCTGTGTCGTTAGCAGCAGCCATCAGAGTACTGTCTCTTTTATAACGGGTCTAAAAGGTCTTAGCAATTAAGGTTAAAGGTCGAATCTGTGGATTTGTGGAAAAAACACTCCTATTCAGTTCAATATTGTCGCAGGGTAATGCTCTACTAGAGATGGAAAGTAGGGGTGGGAATCACCAGATATCATCACCATACTTATGTCACGATACGATATAATTGCAATATTATATTGCAATGTTCTGCGATATTGCAGTTTAATTTTATTATTTATTGCCAATTTCAAACGATGTCCCCAAAAAGAAACTTTGTCAACATCTGTTTTATCTAAAAAGATACATTTCGTTCATTTCACTTTAATTCTACTACTCCAAAATGGAATTGTCAAGCAGATGACCTGACCAACAATATAATAGATATATAATAATAGATCAGTACTTGGCTTCTGTGAGTTGATACAGTATTGCCATAGAAAATATTGCAATATTGGTATCGATTTTTTTCCCCCATCCCTAATGGAAAGATTAAAATACATTTGACGAATTCCCCATCGGGTAAGCATTGTTTCCTATTCATTAATACAAGAATATATATATTTTGCCTCAAGGTGATCCTCTTCATGCTTCCTTTTGTGTGATGGTGTCTGGAGCTAAGAATATGTGCCTTTCTTTCTTTTGGAGCGCTGACAGGAACTTGACATAGCTGTGGAGTCATCACGCTTCAGATTGCAAGCCCATTGTAAATATGATAGGCTGTCAGAGATATGCAGCAGTTTTTTTGTTTGATTAATTGGATTTGCAGTCTGAGTGTGCAGGGGCAAGGTGACAGAGGAAAGCTAAAACCAGACAATTGTGCTTAGACAGGTTACTTTATATTGTGTATGTTATAGTATACTGATATAGAAGATAAACATGTTATGTCCATGATGTCTCTGTTCTGCACTGCAAAGACAGTTGTAAATAAAGCAAGTGAAGGAAAACTGGTTTCTCTGCACATACATCTTGTTATCCTAGTTTCTTCTCGCCTCCCAGAGTCAGTCACCAGTCAATCAATTTTGCTGCATAGAAGAGTATTTACAGTTCATTAATGAGGCAGCAGGGGACGGGAATGCCGGGACGGAGAGCTCCAGGGACAAGGCAGACGTTTGAAGGAGAACAAATGGAGTGACAGAGTTACAAAGTGTAAATCTCAGAGAGGACATGTTCGGGGGGCGGATAGGGATGGTCGGTTGAAATCTAAAAGGCTGAACTGAGTAAAGCAAAGTACTTCATGTACTTCACTTCAGGTTACAACGTTTTCTTTATACATGTGTCTGGAAGGAGACAGGCGCTGAACAGTGCGGGAGACATGCTTTACTGTGCTGACCCTTGATAATTAGCAATGCTAAGCCCCACTATAACTATACTCAACATTTGATTCACAGATTTTATTTTTCAATTATGACATCCTCCTGAATTACTTTTATAACATATTTATTTTCATACAAGGCCGCAAAAGTTTGAAATTATTCGCTGAAGAAATAAGTAGCCTTGGTCTGAGTCTGTGCAGTTTATTGGCCTCCCAGCAGAGAGGAAACACATGGCGCCTGAAAAGAAATACCCTTTCAGTGCATCCCAGAACACCCTGCAGTCGATAAGGAGTTGTCACTTTGCCCCACCTAACAAAAGCCAAGCCTGTCAGAACCAATATGAGTCCTCATTGATTTAAATAACCCCCCCTCCCCAGTTTTCAGCTGAGCCAACAGCAGGGGGGATTAGGAGCATGGTTTCGGCTATCGAGCGATGGATCTGGACACACCATCAGTTATTCAGAAGTAATTTGATTTAGCGGCTTTCAAGCTGGTCGCATTGAGTCCAGAAAGGAGGAGTGGGTCAGGGGCGGTGGCAGGTGGGGTGGTGGCGAGGTGGCGTGGGGAGTTGTAACAGATTAATAATCGTAAATGACAAGTGGCCAGCGTGGGGAACCGGGCCCCTTATGCTTGATGATGTCATTTATCAGCGCTATAACCGTGGGGCCTTGGCTGGCTGGAGTTGGCTGAGGCGAGGTGAGGCAAGTTGGGGTTTGTGCATTTCTTTTTATTTGAGGTCTTCTGTCAAAGCACAAGCGGAAATCTAACAGAGATGAAACTGCATCTACGCTAACATCTATGCGGACATCTATGATGAGGCTGGAGAAGTCAGTTGGCAGGATGTTGAGGTCATCTCTCACACACATTGTGGTTTCATACTTGTGAGGACATGCAGGAGAAAAGCATCTGGCTCAGTAGATGTTCTGTGTTCAATTTGACTCTGAACATGTAAAGGTCTGCTCATTCCCCTTGTGGGACATGGGCTGAGGTCGTGGATTTTCATTGGCATTGGTCCCACATTTTTGGGCCTAGTTTGACTGTGTTTGTGCTGCCCACTGTTAACCTTTGTGTGTTGCCCCCATATGTACCCACCATAGGCCAGTTACCTTGTTTATCTGACTGCCACATTTTGCAATGGTGGCACAGCTCCTGTTTGGGTATGTGTGGGCAAGCTTACGTTGTATTGCCCACACTAAAACAGTGTTTGCTGGAAAACACAAAAACTAACACGTTAGACAAGTCAAACTATAAATTGCATGCATTTACAACAAATTTCCAATGGCTAAGATGTTTTTTGAGGAAACATAATGCTGCATGGATCAACAAAATGAAGAGGCACATGCTTGAGTCACAGTAATGCACTCTGTTATCATTTAAGCACAGGTAAAATGAGTGATAGTAGGCCACTAGAAATGGTCCACCCAGTAGTGTTCTGGGGTCTCATTAATAAAACCGTGCGTGGGATCCTTACTTAAACCGTGCATATGCACATCTGTGCGCAATGCTCCCTTTATAAATCACAAATTCAGCCTCTCATCCCGCCCTGTACATGTCCATTTTTAACCATAACTAGCCAATGCAAAGCACCTCATGAATGCTGATCAGTATGTTAATGGCCCTGGCAGTTGTTATTTCCTTACACCGAGGGTCCAGAGAAGATCTCACCTGCGGCCTCAGGTAGGCCCAGACCAGCCTCTTCAGCACCTTCCTCACATGGGGTGTGAGAGCCATTGGGTGGTAGTCCTTGAGGCCAGATGGAGACGACTTCTTGGGGACCAGGACAAGGCAGGACGTCTTCCACAGCAGCGGCACCCTCTGCAGGCTCAGGTTGATGCTATCCTGTACAGTATTCCATGTAGTTGGCCCATTTCCTGCTCCTGCGCGCCGTAGCGCCGATTAAACATTAAGAACACATTTATATTCAAGATGTGAGTTGGACTTTACAAGGTGTTTATGGAACAATTGTCACTCAGCACAAGCACAAATAACACTGCTGGATTTAATCTTCATGATAACGTGGATGATATGGAGTGAAGAAATGTGCGTGAGGCATCAATACTTGAACATATTACGAGTAATCGTCATTCCTGCATGTACTTTCTGCAGTCTGACATCAGTTCACCACCTCATCATCTGCGTCGCCAATTCCCATTGTCTCCAAAACGTGCGTACGCGTGGGTCAGAGTTTGCGTGGAGGACCGCACATTCCCCATCAAGTTGTTTTTTTATAAATCACAACCTTTGCGTGGGAAGTGGCCTACGCACATTTACAGTTTGGTGCAGACGCCACATTTATAAATGAGACACCTGGAGCTTTATATGATATTTTATCATATAAAGATATTTATATGATTTTGTCTTTTACTATGCAACAAACTTTTGTTAATTACGTAATTTTAAATGCAATAATTGTTTTAAACGTTTAACTGATAATATACATTTATCAATATTCTTATCGACAGTTATTTTTATTTATAAATTCAGTTATTTATCCTCTGGGGACCATTAATAAGGTTGGATAATGCTACTCTTCTTAAAATATTGTGTAAATTTAAGTTTTAGCACACAGTGTTGACATTCTCAATTTGGGGGGGTCACATTCATAACTGAAGTTAATAGCTATCACAACTGGCTGCGGCTCAGTGGTAGAGCGGTCACGTGTCATTTGGAAGGTTGGTGGTTAGATTCCTGGTCTTGCAGTCCCATGTTGAGGTGCCCATGGACACTGTCCCCTGATGCTGAGTGAATTTTTCTTTCTGTTGAGCAGGTGGCATCTTGTACGGCAGCCTTGTGAAAGTGTGTGTGTGGTGAATGTGTAAAAGCGCTTTGAGTAGTCGTTAAGACTAGAAAAGCGCTGTATAATAACAGTCCATTTACAACTAAGAAACAAAAACCTTATATTCTTACATTTGAACCATTATGATAATTCAACTTAAACTTAATCCCAATATAAATTTAATCATTTTGTAATGTGTTTAGAACATCTTTCTACCCAATGGAGACGTACAGGAAACAGGAAATTCACACTGACACAGGCAGAGCATGAACAAAATGACAGCTTAGTAGAATAAATGATGAAAACCCTGATGCAGACGGAAGCAGAGAAAATGTCCTAATATATGGGCTTAGGTGGGATGAAGAATGCTGGAAATGAGAGCAGGCATTACAGAACTGCAAGCTGATGGAGATGAAAATGTATCGATTGTTTTGCCTGTTGACCAGATTAAATCTAGGGGTTGTGTATCGAAATTATTAAAAGAGTCTGCCTCTTGTTTCACATGAGCATAAAATCAATAACCATTTCAGGCAAGCACTGTTAACATATCCTTTCTTTTGAAACCACAATTCCCCTGAAGAATTTCTTTAATGTCTTATTTTTGGTTCTTATTTCAGTTAAATTGTTTTTGCAGGCCTTGCAAGAATCTCTGAAGTGGGTGCTTGAGTCAGCCTTTACACAAGGATGGACGGGCAGACATGTTGACAAAACGCAACAGTATACAGACCGAGAGAGTACCTGTGTTGTATCTGGAAGTAGTAGTAGCAGGTATTATCCCTGTTTGCCTCCAGAGCATCTTCAATTCAGGCCTGGGTTCATCAAGGGGTTTGGAAATGTTGTGTTCATACACACTGGTGTGATAATGTTACTCAGCTCAGAGTTTTTAGCAGTACCTTGAAGCGGCAAATATCTTTTCCCCAAAAAATCTGTAATTGTATATTCTGTCCTGTTGCTGGAATCAGTCTGACATAATGGAGAATCCATAATCCTGCTAGAAACGTCATTCAACAAAGGCTGGACTGTGGCATGGAAGAAATCTCTGTTCCAATCCAATGTTAAGGTACACTGCGGTGTTAATGTACATTTGTCAGTGTAAATTTGGCACTATGGGGCTCCACACTGTCACCACCAACCTGTCTGTTGATGCAAGACAGGAAGGCATCATAGCATTTAATGTCTTTTTTTTTAAGTAATTAAGGTAAAATTAATTTGTCCCATTTTGCAAATCTATGCCAACCCAGACTAGATCTCACAGTTCAAATAATTTCAGACCCATTTTCATGCATCCAAATAACATTCTTTACATTCTTCAATCGATACTGGTCTGGCTTTGATCAAAACCACTGTTAAAGGTATTAAACAACTTTCTCCATGTACCAGATGAAAGTCATTTCCTTTCGCTCAATTATCAGCCTTTTGTATTATGATCATCATAATTTAGGAATTTGGTTTATTCTGTACTGCGTCACTGACCAATGTCTTATTAATTCATTGCCAATTTCAAATATAATTTAATGTTTAATTTTGGGTCCCTACTTTTCCCTATGCTCCTACAAAAGAAACCAAGTATATAGCATGTGCCCTCAAATGATGCAAGCAAACTGATATGAATGTCTTTAAGACATTAAATGCTGGATGGCACACAACCTTCTACATAATTATAATACATAATGAAAACTCCATAAATTAAATGATTTCCATGTACCTCTGACATCAAACCTCAAAACCTGGATTCTAAGAATGTGGTAGTGATATTTGCGAGTACTCTAAATTTTAAGCTTGTAGGGAGAAAAAGAAGGTCAATTTTCATGAGATATGGTGGCTGGGATTGCAAGCGCGAGGATGTCTGGAGAAATTATGAGAGAGGCAATAGAAGGCTTGAGTGAGGGTCTATTTCTGCTGTCACTAGTAGGAACACAGAGAGACCTTGGTCACACTTGGACTGTTTTTTGGAATTCAACTTTTTTTATTGAATTTTTCATTGGCTTTGTAATGGCACACATTTTTTGCTTTTGCAATTTTTTTGTGTGCAAATGCCATTGAAGCAGACTTTTTAGTCCAATGAACATAAACAGATAATTATTATGAACATGTAACAGTAGTACTAAAGTGTTACAGGGTCCCAATGAAGAGAGAATATATATACACACACTTTAGTTAGCCTTATTGTCAATGTTTATGCTCCCCAGAACCTGTTCCAAGAGGACAGTCATAATAATAATAATCAATAATATGTCAATAATCAATAATCTGTCATTGCACTGACCCATTCTTTCACCTATGGAGCTTTTACACCTGGGTTTTTAATGCTAATTGCTTAATGAGCATAGGCCTTTAATGGAAGTACAGCAAAAGGCCAAAAGCTGCACCTCCGTTTTCTGTAATGACAGGGGCTTCATCCAACTTTAAGTCCTCCAGGAACAAGTTCCAGGAAGCAATGGAGTCTCTAGTGGCAGTGCTATGTGCTGGGGCTGGTATGCTATTTCTAGGTTGGAAACTCATCAGAAGCACCTTTTATCTAAGGAAACTTGGATGACAAGATGTCAACCCTTCTTGACTTCTTTTTGACTCAGACAGTCTCTGCCCCTTGGCGTTAAGGTCTCCCAGGTAGTGCAGTTACACCAGATTAAGGCAACCTATGCAGGGCTTGACAGTTACTTTTTGAGAAACAAGTACATTTACGTTTCACTTGTCCATGCACAAAAGTCACTTGTCCGGGTAAAGTTTAACCATTTAATAATCTTTTTGCTAATGCAGGTTTCAAACAAACCGTTGAAAGCATCCAATCACTATCAACATTAACAAAATGCAGTAGAAACAAATGTGTCCCAAGAATAGATTTCCACTTCAACAAGAAAAAAGGATCTCCAGACTCCACGATACAAAGTAATACTTTGCACGCCGGTGTGCAGTGTATCACCAGAGGTGGTGGTGACTTGGTGTGAAACTCTGACCTACTGTAGATGCAGGCTGTTATGTACTGTATTGCAGCTTTGTCCCAAGATCGCTTGGTAACATACAGACCGTGCAGCTAATATAATGCTCAACACTTGAACTGAGGCTTATTACTTGAAAGAGGAATTATTTACTGTGTCGTCTCAGTTACACAATCAGGGCTTGGACATACTGTGACTTGCTAAAGTAGGCAAATGACTAGTACAACATAATATAACATTTCATAATAATTTCAGTAAATCAAACTATTCAAAACAATTCAATTCACACTCCAGAATTTACAAGGACCCAACAGTTCTAGTAGTTCCCTCCAGAGCAAGCAACAGTGCGACAGTGGCGAGGAAAAACTTCCTTTTAGGAAGAAACCTCGGACAGACCCAGGCTCGTGGTGGGCGGTGTCTGACGACCGGTTGGGGTTAGAATGAAGAGTGGCAATAACAGCCACAGAAAAGATAACAGTTTGTAGTAGTTCTTTGTAGTAGTTCATGGCATAGCAGGGAATTGTGCGGCATTACAAGGCACAGCAGGACGTAGCAGGATGAACACGGCATCACAGGACGTGTAGCGGGACCATGGCTACAGCTGCTACCATGATGTTGGAGCCTTCCTGATCCGAGGGAACATGCTGGGGGGAAAAGAACATAAGGACTCCGGGGAATGACTCCCCAGAGCTAGGTTAGTAACAAGCATTTCTGGGACATAGATGCACACAAATGGAAAGATAGAAAGATAAAAAGATAGAGCAGAGAGGAGCTCAGTGTGTCAAAGGAATTCCCCCAGCAATCTAAAACTGTTACAGCATAACTGGGAGAGCATAACTAACTAGGAGAGCATGACTAACTAGGAGAGACAGGGTAAAGAGAGCTGCCGGATCGGGCTAGACTCTCCCCAGCCGGATCGGGTTGTATGCCCTGCCTCCCTCTAGTTTTATTATATTATTGATTGTATGATAGATAGATCTGACAACTATGACGAGAAGCAGGTAGGCCGGGTTAGGCGGACAATATTCAATTCTATGCCCTAACTATACGCTTGATCAAAGAGGAAAGTCTTAAGTCTACTCTTAAATGTGGAGACTGTGTCTGCCTCCTGAACCCAAACTGGAACCTGGTTCCACAGGAGAGGAGCCTGATAGCTGAACGCTCTGGCTCCCGTTCTACTTTTAGAGACTCTAGGAACCACAAGTAACCCTGCGTTCTGGGAGTGCAGTGCTCTGGTGGGGTAGTAAGGTACTATGAGGTCTTTAAGATAAGATGGTGCCTGACCATGAAGAGCTTTGTAGGTGAGAAGAAGGATTTTAAATTCTATTCTAGATTTTACAGGAAGCCAATGCAGAGAAACTAAAACAGGAGAGATATGATCTCTTTCCTAGTTCCTGTCAGAACACGTGCTGCAGCATTCTGGACCAGCTGAAGACTTTTATGGACTTTTCGAGCATCCTGATAGTAAAGAATTGCAGTAATCTAGCCTAGAAGTAACAAATGCATGGACTAGTTTTTCTGCATCATTTTTAGACAGGATATTCCTGATTTTAGCAATATTACGCAGGTGAAAAAAGGCGATCCTTGAAATTTGCTTTATGTGGGAATTAAAGGACAAATCCTGATCAAAGATAACTCCAAGATTCCTCACAGTGGTGCTGGAGGCCAGAGTGATGCCATCCAGAGTAACTATCTCTTTGGATAATGCGTCACGGAGGTGCTTGGGTCCCAGAGCAATAACTTCAGTTTTATCTGAGTTCAACATTAGAAAATTACAGCTCATCCAGGTTTTAATATCCTGAAGGCACATTTGAAGTTTAGCTAACTGATTAGTTTCATCCGGCTTGATCGATAGATATAATTGAGTATCGTCTGCATAACAATGAAAGTTTATGGAATGCTTCCTGATAATATTGCCTAAAGGAAGCATATATAAAGTGAACAGGATTGGACCGAGCACAGATCCTTGTGGGACTCCATGACTAACTCTGGCGTGCACAGAGCATTCATCGTTAACATGAACAAACTGAGATCGATCTGATAAATAAGACTTAAACCAGCTTAGAGCTGTCCCTTTAATGCCAATTAAATGTTCCAGTCTCTGTAATAAGACATGGTGGTCAATGGTATCAAATGCAGCACTAAGATCTAATAACACCAGTACAGAGATAAGTCCTTTGTTTGATGCAATTAGGAGGTCATTAGTAATTTTCACAAGTGCTGTCTCTGTACTATGATTAACTCTAAATCCTGACTGAAAATCCTCATATAAACTGTTGCTATGCAGAAAGTCACACAGCTGTTTGGCGACTACTTTCTCAAGAATCTTAGAGAGAAATGGAAGGTTGGATATAGGTCTATAGTTGGCTAAAACATCTGGATCAAGGTTGGGCTTTTTCAGAAGAGGTTTAATTACAGCCACTTTAAAGTGCTGTGGTACATAGCCTGTTAATAAAGACAGATTGGTTATATCTAGTAGAGAAGTGTTGACTAAGGGTAAAACTTCTTTAAGTAGCCTAGTCGGGATGGGGTCTAAGAGGCAGGTTGATGGTTTAGATGAAGAAATAATTGAATTAAATTGATAAAGATCAAGTGAAGCAAAGCAATCTAAACATATATCTGGTTTTACAGCTGTTTCTGAGGTTCCTGAGTTTAGAGATAAGTCAGTGCCAGTTAAAGGCAGGTCTTGGTGAATTTTGCTTCTAATAGTTATAATTTTATCATTGAAGAACCTCATAAAGTCATTACTACTAAGAGCTATGGGAATACTTGGCTCAGTAGAGCTGTGACCTTCCGTTAGCCTGGCTACAGTACTAAAAAGAAACCTGGGGTTGTTCCTATTTTCCTCTATTAATGACGTAGTACGCTGCTCTGGCATTACGGAGGCCCTTCCTATATGTTTTAAGACTATCTTGCCAGATAAAACGAGAACTTTCTAATTTGGTGGAACGCCAAATCTTCTCAAGTTTCCGTGATATTTGCTTTAATTTGCGAGTTTCAGTGTTATACCATGGAGCTAACCGTCTTTGTTTTATTATCTTCTTTGTTAGAGGGGCAACAGAGTCGAGTGTCATTCGCAACGAGCCTGCTGCACTATCAACAAAATGATCAATTTGGGAGGGACTAATAGCATAGGAGTCCTCCGTTACTTTGTGACTTGGTAATGAATTAAATGCTAATGGAATCACATCCTTAAATTTAGCTACAGCACTATCAGATAGACATCTTGTATAGAAGGTTTTGCCTACTGGCGTGTAGTTCAGCAGTATAAACTCAAAAGTTATCAAACAGTGGTCAGACAGAAAGGGATTCTGTGGGAACACCATTAAATGTTCAATTTCAACACCATAGACCAGACCAAACAGCTGCAAGACCCAGTGAAATGTTTTATATAGCTAGCAAACTGATGTTAGCTAGCATCGCTAACAATATTGGCTAACTCAACTTCGGTAGGCTAAACTTATATCTAAAATAATTTTGTAGACATAACAATGGCTTTTGCCACATGTTTGTGTTTTTTTTTCTCTACAATTTTCACTACTACCCTGCAGAGGTAGTATCAAGAAATCCTTTAAAAGGTGCTTTAAATTTGATTATTTGCTGATATTTAACTACGTGCATCCCAATGCTGCTAATGTTGGGGCCGGGTTAGCTCTGTTGGTCGAGCGGGCGAACGTATGAATAGGTTTCTCCTCGATGCAGCAGCCGTGGGTTAACTCACGCGCCGCTCCAGTCTCCACCACTGTTCTTCTGAGGCGATTATTACTTGGACTGACTCCTGATTGGCCAATCAAAGCATTCTGAGTTGTTTGCTGGTTTGACAGATTGTTGCGGGGGGACATTGTTTCAAATCAATAAATAAAATAGACGTAAAAAGTGGCACATAACATGAAGTAACATGGCATTTTATTTGGTTTGAGTTTAAACTTGTCCTGTGGGGCGAGTAAATTCTCTAAATTCTTCTATTTGTCCCGGAATAGCTTTAATGTCGAGCCCTGCTATGACAGCTCCACAAGGCACACTATCTTAGCAAATTTTTAGCTTCATGTCAGTTTTATTGCATGAGACATAGTTCATTTAACTGGGCAGACCCTGTACACATTTAGTCTGATTTTATCCCCCTTGTAATCTTGTTGAATTTCTGCCTGATCGATTGTCATTTGTAGTTCAAGGGATGGAAGAGATGGCGGATTAACTGCTTGAACGATCTGTTGGTTAGATTGCTGGCATTTTGGACAGCTCTATCGCAGACTGAGCTGTTCCACGGTCCGATTCCCCACATGGCTGCCTTAAACCTAGTCTTGAATGAAAAGGTTAGGGTTACACAAACATGACAATGGTAAAAACAATATGAGCCAGCTCACTTATGCTAATTGATGGCTAAATATGCGATTTACCCATACAAAGCTAACCACTGCTATTTACTGTAGCTAATAACCAAATATACAACTGTTGTTGCAATGGCCAAATTACCATTGATTGTTTGTCTGGGGAGAGAAATGGAAAAAAGGCAAGTTGCTGCTTTTGTTGGCGAGCTTCCACCAGGCCCGCTCTTGCTGCGTCACAATCACGGCACTCAAGACAATGCTTGTGATTCCACCACCGCGTCCCGTCCTAGAGGCTTTTCAGAAGCAGCTCTCTGCTCCGGTCCGCCAAAAATACGCGGGTGGCCTATTTTTGATGGAGAAAACGGAAAGGTGGCGCTGAGATGGTCAGACTCAAAAGGAAAAAAAAAGGGATTGTGTTGCTGAGCTGTGTGTTGTTCATTCATTCACCGTCCCAACATTCATGCTTTAACAATAGAGGCGTTTGTTTTGACAAAATGATGGACCTGCTTTACCCTTATAATGATCCCTCACTTTGGTACCCTCACATCCCTCTCTTACTGCTAACTAAAGACACTTCTTGGAGGTGGCACAATCCCATAATGTCCTTTTTCTTTGATGCTTAAACCAGTGCATATAACACCAAACACAATATTCAAAGGCACTTAAATCACTCATCTTACCTATTCCATCTTTCCACCAACAGGGACTGAACCCTTTGTCCCTACCGTCATGTGTTATGCTTTATTTATTTGACTCACTGTCTGAAGGAGAGTCACCCCCGGGTAATTCATATCTGAGGGCTTAAGAAGTGATCCAGAAAGACAAGGCCTTTTCATCATGAGGATACAAACGCAGTGCTTTACTCGCTGAGCTATCTACCTATGCAGACAGAAGGACACATTTACCACCGAGGATGCACTAATGCACAGTCAGTCCCGGAGGAGCTTCTATCAGACGATCGCTGCCTCTTCAGCGCTTGCTGTTTTCATTGGCTCATCACATCCCATCACAGCCCATTTGCCACTCAGTTAATCCAGTCTTCCAAACCCCTTTAAGTCTTTACACTCTCAGCAAGGGAAAATAAATGCCCTGGCTAAACATGTCAGCACAGACCGCTGGAACAAAGTCAATCATCCACAACATTAAACAGCTCTGTAGAAAAAGTTCTTGTTTTACCTCAAAAATCTTTGAATGCTAATAGGAAATGTCACCTCACAGTGTCAGTGAAATTGCTGAAAATAACAAGACCCGAGGAAGGGGAGGCATGCTGTGAATGTGAATGTGAGTGTAATACTGTATATACACTTTGGGGGCAAATTTAGTGAAATCATTTAGAGGTATTGCTTTTTTAGCAGTTAATGATTTCAATCTTAATACTGTCATCACTTTAGCCCACACTGGCTCGCCTAGACTGCCAATTTATCGCCATCAGCACTGTGTAACACATTACCAAGGCTGTCTCGGCAATGAAGGTACAAAGACAAGAATCTGCCTTTACTGTGGCAGAGGTGTCTGGCTGTCATCTCTAACACTCCACCTATAAAAATCACTTCTGCATAAAGAAATGCACCCATGTACCCTCTGGCCACTACGTTTATACATCTAAACAATTTAATTATCAATGCCATTACCTCCACTCTATTGTAATGGAACTAATGTTGTGGTAAATTGTAGGAAATGCCAGTTTTCATGGACACAGTTAAAGCAAGAGTTGTCTCTCATCAGGCTTGTAGTCCTCGTCAATTGTTCACTCTCCCTCTGTTTTCCTTCTGTTTGCATCTAAAGTGACACCACTGCTTTTGTTTCAGTCCATTAGCTGCTGTAGTTCTCATATGTTGCACAGTTATTGGAACTCATACCTTATTGTTAGCTGCGTACTTCAGCACAGAATTGCCAGTTTGAAGGCTCCAGCCTTTGCTATTTCTGCTGATCAGCCAGAAGTCATGGCTCCTATTACACATTACGGGAGTCGCGAATATGAGCAGTGGGGTAGATAACGAGATGAACAAAATGTGAAAATGCTGAAATGACTGTTGTGCCCTAAACCTTTTAAACAAAAAATCATTATGGTTCCTCACACAAGCCAAAGAGAATCCTTTTTCAGAATGAATTAACTCTGTAAGCACTTACTAATTTGTAATTATATGTAATGTAGTCGTGCTGGCCTGATGATTCTTTATTTCTTTTAGCAGAAATAGAAAATCCTTCTAGCAATGCATCATATTACACTCAAGTGTTCCCTTAAACAGTGACTCCTGTAAATATATAGTGAGCAAAAGTCCCCTTCTGTGCTCCTTTTACATTAGCTTTTTTAAGATATGATTTATTCTGGCATATGTGATCGTTTCACATTTTGAAAACTGGAAATGATCAAAAACTGTTCTGTCAATCAATTAAGTGTTTAATCGGCTAATTATTTCAGTGGGGACATGTAGGTCATTAGATTGTTGGCTAGTTTAATTTAAACATAATTTTATACACTACATGTGTGTTGTGTGCAAAAATCTTACTTTGTAAAGTAACTAAAGCTTTCAGATGAATGTAGTGGAGTAAAAAGTACAATATTTTTCTCTGAAATGTAGCGGAGTAGAAGAAAGTAACATGAAAAGAAAAGACTCAAGTACATATACCTCAAATTTGTACTTAAGTACAGTGCTTGAGTAAATATTTAGTTAGTAATTAGTTACATTCCACCACTGTTAGGTATTGTATTGCACACCTTTCCAGTTTAACCATTTTGAGGAATAATTTGTAATCACCAAAGTCTTGTCCTATGACATCAAATCCTCATGTGAGCTACCATCCTGCTCATCTGAACGCTGCTTCCACTCCCTGTGTGGCCACTTCCGCTGCTCAATAAGCATTTCATACTGTAAGCCCTGTCTCCACCCCACCATTCACCTGTAGGCTCTGTGTCTGTGCTTCCCAAGGGCGGAAGTTATTGTCATCACTCCTCAATCTTTGCTATGCGGGTTTGGTCTATCCTTGTTTTATCTGGGTTACAGTTATTAGTAGTAATTTTACCATCAAATGTTGTGGTACATAGGGTCAGGCTTAAGGTTATCTTTGATGGACATAGGACCCCATTGTCAAAGAAGTTTCTGAAAGAAAATGAAGAAGTACATAGATGGATGAAAGCATGGGAACAGAAACAGTTTGGATAGGCCATATCAGGCTTTTCAGACTGCAATAAGGAGCCATGAAGGCCTTGACAAAGTTCCAAGGGGTCCCCTGAAAAGTGATGGAGATTAGTTTTGCACTGTGTTTGATTCAGGATACAGGGAAAACAGATCGAACCTGTGCCCTTGGTAATTGGGTTTGGATAGGGTAACGTTGTATCCCTGCAGGTCTTCGGTCTGTGAGTCAATATGTCTAATACCCTAGTGGATCCAAGGAGATTGGCATCAGCGTTCTTTGTGTGGTGCATCAGTCATCGCATGAGCAAAATGAGTTGTTAGAGGCAAGATGGATAGTGTGAACTGTAAACAGAATTACATTCATTATAAGGCCATGTCCTGCTACTCTTTATGCTACTCATAAATTGGTGGTGCATCTTGATGCTGCAACTGTTCAAGATCTAATTACATTGGGTCTATTCTGGACCGCATGTGACTGTCCTCAAGTCTCTTTCAGGATTGAGTCTGTCTTTTATGCATGTTGGGTTCAGGTAGGCTTTCTATGGGACTGTTTTGGATCGGGACCTGTGAAAAACTACTTATGAACTGGTTTGAATGTGGGTCAGACCGGACTTTGCTTTGTTAAACACAACTGTATTGATTTTTATGAATGGAGCAACAAAGACACAAACATTGGATAAAGAATCTCATACTGTATACAATTCTCCTGTGAAGGGGGGATTAGAGAGGAATTCTGATCCTCAGTTTCAGAGTCATCAGTATCGAGCCCTTCTCTAATCGTCTTCTCACATATAGTGTAGGCTGTTTAAAAAAACGGAATCATCAGGAAATACAATTTCCCAAATGGGCCCACAGGGACAGAATCTTACCAAATCTGGGAGCCTCTGAGGATGTCTAATGTAAAACATTTCCGTAGGATATTTGGTCTATTTATTTAGAACCGAGCTGACCTGCAGAACCGACAGTCAGTAGTTCAGTTTGCAGATACTGAACAAGGAAGCTGGTTCTTTTCCAAACAGGGAATTTCATTCAATATTAAATAAATTATTACATTAATATACAAATATGCTTATAAAATAAATAAGCATGGCCACATTCATTTTACTTATATTCAATTATATTTTTTATAAGCAAATGGGTTGTGTGCAGCTGTCTTACAGATTCAGAACAAAGCAACAAATAGTAATAATTTATTCTTTATTAAATTATGCAAGGTAAATTACAAGGTTTTCACTCTGTTGTTAGAATACACATTACACACAGGGCAGACATACACACACACACACACACATGCTCAGTACCTATACTTGCACTGCTGGAGAGATGTCAGAGTGAGCGGGCTGCAGCAGTAAATGGACAGGCGCCCCGAGCAGTTGGGGGTTCGGTGCTTTGCTCAAGAGCACCTTAGCAGTGCCCAGGAGGTGAACTGGCACCTCTCCAGACCAGCTACCAGTCCATCACCATACTTTGGTCCGTATGGGGACTTGAACCGGCGACTCTCCTGGTCTTCCCGGTTCTAGGAGGTTTGCAATGGCTGAATTTGAGTTGCTATAGCTGCTAACTGATCTTCGTGAAAAATGACAGCTACAGTAGCTTGGAAAATAGCAATATGGGGCACAAAAATAAATTAATATTTACAGTTCATCAGACCACAAATGAGATAACTCTCATCTCTGCCGGCACCCCGCTGGGAGAATAGCAGCTCCAGAGACATCTCCGGAGACAGACCCTCAGTTAGCGACTGTGAGGTGCGCTTCTGCCTAACTGAAGTCGGTGCCATTATCCTTGTAAGTGTTACTTACTTGGCAATTAATTCTGATTCTAGCTTGCTAAAATTTGTGCTTTTGTTTTGTTCTGAATCTATGAGATAAAGATGCGCCATTTATTTGAAGATAAGAAATGGAAATAGAAAAGAGCTGTAAAATAAATGTGGCATTGGGAAATAAAAGTCCCCTAAAAATATAAGTAGTTCTTTTAAAAATGGCTATATTAACTATATACTATATTTACTCAGTTATATATTTACATTTATTTATATATTATTTGCCTCATTTATTTATATAAGGATTTATTTCATAACCATATTTATTTATTTAATGTTGAATGAATTGGTGCAAAATTCACAGTTGGGAAGTTTTAATTAAGCGTGTCATGAGTTATTGTGGTGTACAGCAGACATAAAATGAGTGGAAGTACCCTCCCCGCTGATCATTCTCGAAAAGTAAAGAAGTCACATCACAGCCACTGCATTAGAATCACCAAGAGATTTATTCTCATAACGAAAAGAAAGGAAATAATGTTTTGAACCTGTTGAGCACATCATCTGGGGTTTAAGTGTTTTTACCTTACATTTTCCTTCAAATTGTTGTATTAACAGGATAAGTGTGTGCTTCTGTGGGAAATGACTTGTTCTAAGTACATCCGTGGATGAATGGGGAAAGATATCAGTACGAGTGATGAACACTCCATACATGCCAACACTGAATATCAATGAATTTGTCCTTATCATTTCAGGCATTTGATTCGGATGACACCACGGTGAAGGAGCTCTATCAGTCACTCTTGTCCTTCACTACTCACTGTACAAACTAAGCATCCTGTGGGGCATTCAGAACAGATAAACAGAAGGGAGTTTGTACAAAAAATGTATTCTGTTGATTCCTACGCCAAATAGATGGATGGGTGGATGGTTGGATAGTTGGATGGATTGATGGATAGATATTTATTGATCCCAAAAAATGGGAAATTATAGTGTTACAGCAGCAAAATAGCACAGCACAGAATTTAAATATAAATGAAATACTAGGATACAATATACATGAAATAATAGGATACAATATACATACATACAATTTACATGAAATAATAATAGGATAATACACACATATGTAAGAACAAATATTTAAAATATATACAAGTTGGGAATACAACATGTGCAGCTGCTTAACTAGTAATGATAAATATGTAGATAAACCTTTTGCACTCAGTGATGAGGTTTTAATAAGTTGTATTGCCTGTGGTAGGAATGATTTCCTGTAGCGGTCCGTGCCACATCGAAGCTGTCTGAGCCTCTTGGAGAAGCTGCTCCTCTGTTGGACCAGTGTGAGAGGGTGGTCGGGGTTATCCATGATAGATAACAGTTTGTTCAGTGACCTCCTCTCCATCACAGCTTCAAACGTGTCCTGTTTGCAGCCGATCACGGAGCCAGCCTTCCTGATCAGTTTGTTCAGTCTGTTTGTGTTGCTGGCTCCGATGCTGCTGCCCCAGCAGATGGCGGGGGGGAACAGAGCGCTGGCCACACCAGACTGGTAGAGCATCGCCAACATTCAGCTGGTAACAACAGACTGGTAGAACATCTGAAACATTCAGCTGGTAACAACAGACTGGTAGGACATCTGAAACATTCAGCTGGTAACAACAGACTGGTAGGACATCTCCAACATTCAGCTGGTAACAACAGACTGGTAGGACATCTCCAACATTCAGCTGGTAACAACAGACTGGTAGGACATCTCCAACATTCAGCTGGTAACAACAGACTGGTAGGACATCTCCAACATTCAGCTGGTAACAACAGACTGGTAGGACATCTCCAACATCCTGCTGCACACGTTAAAGGATCTCTGCTTCCCTTAGGAAAAAGAGTCTGCTCATCCCCTTCTTGTAAACAGCAGTGCTGTTGATTTTCCAATTCAGGTTGCTGTTGATGTTGACACCCAGGTATCTGTACTCCTCCACCATGTCCACATCTCTTCCCAGGATGCAAAGGGGCTGCAGAGCCGTTCCCTTCCTCCTAAAGTCAGTCACCATCTCTCTGGTATTATCTACATTCAGCAGTAGGTGATTCTTACCAGACCAATCCACAAAGTCATCCACCAGCACTCTGTACTCTCATCCCTTATACCCCCAACAACTGCAGAGTCATCAGAAAACGTCTGCAGGTGACATGACTCTGAGTTGTACTGGAAGCCTGTGGTGTATAAGGTGAACAGAAAAGGAGACAGCACAGTCCCCTGTGGAGCCCCCGTACCACTTGCCACCACATCAGCATAGTATGCGCAAGTGAGAGAAGTGCAAACTCAAACAAGTAAATTAAAACAAGTATTTCCTCTCTTAATTTGGTTATTTATGGGTTTTTGCCATGCTAGTTGCTAAAGCTATTGATTGTTTACGTAGTCAAGTATTCTACCGATTATTCTATCAAGTATAAGAAGAAATACTATTGGTAAATATATAAAGGAGAAAATAAGACAGGTCATTTTGAATGCCTACCACAATCAGCTTACCAGCTCTATGTCACCAATAGTATAACCGCAATGTGGGCATTGTGTTGGGTCCACTTGGGGGAGTGGGTGCGTAACATTAAACCGGAGCTTTCTGCAGACATGCTGAAGCATTGACGTTGTGCTACTCTGGTAAGCTAGTTCTGTTTTACAACAGACACAGTGTACAGGTTTTTATTTTGTTTGAATTTTTGTGGTTTTCTCTGGCATGTCTCTTCTGTTTGCACCGTGATATTTTATTTCTCCTTCTCCATTTTGGAATCCTGTCACCTGTGCACAGCCCGTAAGCTTATTGTGTGACAGTAATAATCTTTGTGCGAAACACAATGGGCTATATAATTATATGAGCCAAACAAAGTTACGATGCAAATAACATTATATATATTGTAAATATAAAAACCCTAAAAACCCAGCACTCCTGTTTGTCCACACAAAATAAGTAACAAAAAACATCACTTCCTGCGCACCAAAGGAGATTTGTCAGTAAATTAAAAATCAATTAGGAATTAAAACAACATACACACAGTTGCTTACACACAAAACTATTTACACACTAACAATGCCTGCATTGTGTCACTGCGCTACATGTCCATGTCATACTGTGTGTCCAAATCATGTTTGTGTGTATTATGTTGGTTGGAAAAAGCAAATTGATCGAGGGTACAGCAGAGGAAATTATTGATGATGGCAAATTACAAAAATATTACTTACTGAACTCATCTGTGATATTGTTATTGTAGATTGCAGTGAAATGGCTATAAAGGAAGCCTCTTCACTGGCAGTGACAACAGACAAACAACAAACGAAGACAATGGCCAGCTGCAGTTAAGGGCCACCACACATTGAGACATCCCCATGTCCCATAAGCCTGTCTGGAGCACTCTCTTTCTCATTTACTTGAAAATGTTCTGCAGTGGTTTGTTTTGAGGTCTGAAACAAGCATCGGCTTTAACAATGTGTTATGGAATATTATTTTGTTTTATTACAGATTGAGAACAAACACCAGACTGTGTGTTCTCGTGCAGGGAGAAGAGACTAGCCACTGGATTTGTTTAAATATAACCCTGTCAATCACAATGTCCTGCTTATAAGTATTTAATTGTTCAGCAAACACGATTTCACCTAAAATAAGACATATTAAAAATAATTAACTGTTTGCCTGCTCATTTGCGTCTTGTGTTAGGTTGAAGTGTGTTTTTGATCAGTGCATTATTTCTATTAAGATGGCTGAAGGACATAAATAGACATGGAAGGATGGATTAAATGAAAGGTTTGAGTGAAAGATTGGCACATTTGTGATCATACATACAGCAACACATATTGTAACACAATCTGCCCTCCAGAAGATATGTTTATACCTTCTCTAGCATGCATCCTTTCAGCAATCTATCCATCCATTTTTCCATTTCCTGTACTTAAATCATCTAGCTATTGATCCATCCATCCATCTGTCAAACTACACATCTATCTGCTTGTTGACCCATTTATTTTTTCAAGTCAAGTCAGCTTCATTGTCAATTTCTTCACACATACTAGACATGCAGAGGAATCTAAAGTTCCTTTCTCGCCATCCCCACGGTGAAGAAGACAAAAAATGCAGATAACAGATAAGATAAGACAGACATTCCTACCACAGAGTAAAAACAAAAGTGCTCAACAGATAGTGACATTTTTAACAGTAAGACAGCAAACGGCAACAATATTTACAAGATAACATGACAAAAATACAAGAATGTTATGATATGATGTGTTGTGAAAGATGTGACAAAAATACAGCAGTGCAACAGCAGCAACTTTTTGTGCAAAAAGATGCTATGTACAAAAGAAGAAGAAGAAGAGATCCAGAGAAGAAGAAGAGTCCAGAGATTTTTGGAGTTCAGTTTCCTGACAGCCTGGTGGCTAAGACTGTTTGCTAGTCTGCTGGAGCGGGCACTGAGGCTTCTTTATGTCCTCCTAGGGGGCAAGAGGCTGAAAGGACGGGGGGGGGTTGTATATTTCTTGCAGGGAGGGGAGTGGGGCCTCAATGATCTTTCCAGCTGTGTTCACTATGCGCTGCAGGTTTTTTTTTGGTTTTGTTGTGGTCAGTGCAGCTCCCACCTCACACAATGATGCAGCTGGTGACAAGATGGGTGAGAGGGTTCTTGCTCGCTTGAGTTTGCGGAGGAAATAGAGGCACCGCTGTGCCAGTGATGCAGTGTTGATGGTTCAGGAGAGGTCCTCATTGATGTGCACCCCCAGGAATTTGGTGCTGCTCACCCTGTTCACAGCAGCCCCATTGATGGTCAGTGGTGGGTGTTGGATGTGATCTCTCCAGAAGTCAACAACAACCTCCTTGCAGGCGTGTAGTCAGTAATGGGCCAGGGTGGCACTGGCCCGCCCACTTTACTCACTGGCCCGTCCAGCTAAGTTTGATCAAAATGCGTTTTGTTTTAAAAAAATATTGAAGTGTATGTAAGAAAAGAAAAGAATAGAAGAACTAATTAATTTAATTTAATTTTAATCTATTTATTAATCCCCAGTGGGGAAATTACAATTACCACTAGCTGTGTGTTTAATGTGTCTTCTCTTCTGATTAAAACGGAACTGTTTAATATAGAATAAATGATATAGAATAAGGATCAAACTATTAGAAAGCCTTCGGAACATAGTTACACAATGTACCATGGCTGTGTTAAGCAATGTACTGTTAAGAGTTACAACAACAGCAACAGCAATGGCTTCTCTTTAAACTGATATGGACAGTTTTCTTTGATGTAAAAGAGTGTAAATAAGGACGAGCTTTTCTGCAGCGTGACATGCTTCTTGTAACCTAGTAATCGTCCTATTTAGTAAGAAATGGTGCACACTGATGATGGCTTCTAGCTGAAAGATGTTTGTGTTTTCCCCACATTAAATAAGAAGATAACTGATCTGTGAGTGACTTTGTTTTTAATTTTCTTTGATCCTGTTCCTGCCGTGGACTGTCCACTGTCTAAGATTTGGCACCTTGCTGGACTTTTTTCATTGTATCTTTCATAATTCAAACAATGCTTGGCTGGAAGTTTTCATTCTTTCATTTTCTTTTACTGCTGGTAGCGCATTTGCTGCTCATGTTCTGGCCATAGTCCTGAAACAACAATGCTCTTAAGAATGCACAAGGATTTGTTACATGTGTGATTTCTGTCTGATGTAGGCTATATGGCACGCAGTACGTAAACGCCTTCTCTGTTGTTTGTGTTCATGTTTAGTTGCCACTTTGTGAAATGAAATGGTTATTTTTAAAACGTGCAGGTTCTTCTGGTGCAAATTTATATTAGCCTGAATAGTTTAATATCTACTAATATATAGTAGGACATCGCAAACATTCAGCTGGTAACAGCAGACTGGTAGGACATCTCCAACATTCAGCTTGTAACAACAGACTGGAAGGACATCTGAAACATTCAGCTGGTAACAACAGACTGGTAGGACATCTCCAACATTCAGCTGGTAACAACAGACTGGTAGGACATCTCCAACATTCAGCTGGTAACAACAGACTGGTAGGACATCTCCAACATTCAGCTTGTAACAACAGACTGGAAGGACATCTGAAACATTCAGCTGGTAACAGCAGACTGGTAGGACATCTGAAACATTCAGCTGGTAACAACAGACTGGTAGGACATCTCCAACATTCAGCTGGTAACAACAGACTGGTAGGACATCTCCAACATTCAGCTTGTAACAACAGACTGGAAGGACATCTGAAACATTCAGCTGGTAACAGCAGACTGGTAGGACATCTCCAACATTCAGCTGGTAACAACAGACTGGTAGGACATCTGAAACATTCAGCTGGTAACAACAGACTGGTAGGACATCTCCAACATTCAGCTGGTAACAACAGACTGGTAGGACATCTCCAACATTCAGCTGGTAACAACAGACTGGTAGGACATCTCCAACATTCAGCTGGTAACAACAGAGTTTCAAACTTTACCATGTGATTTGTGCTGTAGGTTGGTGTGCAGTTGTGTGTCAGCAGTGTGAAGAGCAGGAGACTGAGCACACAGCCTTTTGTGGTGGTTTGTGTTGTGTTATGCTTCAAACCGTGCAAAGAAGCTAACGTTGTTTTTATACCACATTCATCCATTTATCATACCTGCTCCATCCATTATTATATCTATCCATTACACCATTCATCCATTCATTTGCTGTACCTGCATCATCGATCTATCTACCCATCAATTCAAACTGCCATCCATCTGCCCATCAATATACTACCTATACTACATTTATATCCATATATATCATAAATCAATATACTACATCCATCCATACATTCATCAATCATTAATTTTTCATATTTACCTCTTCCATCCATCAAGCCATCTCCCCTTTAATCCATTCACTCTACAAACAGTATAAAAATGATCCATTCAACGATTTAACAGTCCATCCGACTATCCAGCTGATCATTTTTTTGTCTGCTCCATTCATCTTATTGTTATCCATCCATCTATGAATCCATCAATTCATTTTTCAAAGCCACTCCACTCATCTATCCATTTCCTAAGCCTTCTTATCTTCTTCAGGGTCATGGGGGGCTGGAATCTATCCCAGTGTGCACTTGGCAAGAGAGAGTTTAGAATGCTTCTATTTTTTCCAACCTACTTAAGGTGAAACCACGCCTACATCCGAAAATTAAAATGGTGTTGGTGTGATGAATTAGATATTTACTTGTGTCTGAATCACTTGTAACTTTTAGAGTGTCTTTGCTTAAATGTCATCAACAAAGGAACAATTGCTGACCTCATGACCTCAAGTTGATTCAGTCAGGACGTTAGCCTTCCCTCAAGACAATATTCCTTTAGTTTTACTTCTTACTTGACTGTCAACAGACTCCCATCAGACAAAACTCACACACACAAAATCATCCCCAAATACATTTAGTACCAAAATCTATAATCTAAAATTTCATTTCCCACAGTTTGACAAAAGCCTTAACGCTGCGTTGATTGTGTTGTAATTGGCTTGCGTTGCAGCACAGGGTCAAACAGTCCCTTGGCTCACTTCCTGCCGCTAGGAGAGACTACTTTCCAGAATTAAGGCTGTTCTGGAGCTTTAGTTAGTGGCTGTAGGAACATAAGTCTCCTAGAAACAATTGCAGCAAGTCACAGCACAGTAAACGGCACATTGAGGCTTTTGTCATCTAAAGTGGGTTGAAAAAACGATAGACTCTCCCACAGGTTGGCTTTGCGCTACCAGGTCTATCACCATTTACAGTCCGGTCACAGCACTAGGCAATTTAGCAGTTCAGTCACCTTGTTACCCCTAATTAATTAGGCTGCGTTAATAGAAGATAATTATAATTACTCCTTAATACATCAGAGCATTTTATCATCCCACTCCCATCCCAACAATGCTTCCAACCTTTATATAAGCATTGTTGGTGAGACATTAGCTTTTCTCATTTGCTTGTGCACATGTGTCCATTAAGAAGTTACATTTTCTAAACAGTTCACACCCAGGCCTTGACTTAAAGTCACAGGCCAAAATGACAGATTTTGTTTGCAAAATGTTTTAACACTTGCAAAACATTTAAACATGCAACAAAAACAAATATTTCCATCTAACAGCACATGTGGTTAAATTAATATACTGGATTCTTTCAATCAGTTCGTTTCTTTCTTGTCTGCTGGGTAAAACCTCCATGCATGGCATATCTATCTTTGCACTTATTGCCAGGCAACCAGCCTTCATTGCCTCCAGGAAGGACATCTGGCCATATGGCCAGTAATCCTATACTCTCCATCTCCAAGCAGAAAGGAATTCCTCAATTGGGTTCAGAAAAGGAAATGGAGGATTGCATCATCATGCAGGGCTGTGCTGCACACCATTCATTCACAAGGTGAGAGCGGTGGAAGGCGACAATGTCCCAAATGATGACATGGCAGGCTGCAACAGCCCTCTCGTTTTTTCATTCAGTGCATCAAGAAATAGGAGTTCAGTGTTGTATGGGCTAATAGTTGGTATGTGGCAAGGGACACCATTATTGGAGATGGCAAAACACATGAAAATATTGGCGCCTCATTGACCTGGCACTGTAGTGGCCCTCTGCCCAATGATGTTCCTAACACACATCCTTACTTTAGAGAGGCCGAAGCCAACTTCATCCACATAAATGAAACTTAAATGAAATGAAATACTTGACTGTATATTTTTTGATTTTATTAAGAACTGTAGTGCAAAATGAACACAATGGCCCTCATTCATCAACCTACCGTAGAAACCAGCGCAGATATGAGCGCAGAAACCCTCTTACGATTTTCGATTCATGAAACGTTGGTATCGCACCAATCAGAGCGTAACGTGTTGTAGAAATAATGCAATATGGAAAGAGATCATTGATGAGGTCAACTGTGCTGCAGTAGTAAATCGGACTCCAGCTGAAGTTTATTTAATTTATACATGTCGTCCACCCCCGATAAACTGATTATATGTTGTTGTCCACACTGACTCGAAAACTTGCGTACACAAGTTTAAACTTTGTTAAAGAACTCGATTGTAGCTTCCACTCACGTCCATATCGATAAATGACAAGCTTTGCATAGAAATGACTGTATTTTTCCACTTGTTTTCTGTCCTACGTTTGTTTCGTAAATGAGGGCCATTGTGCACTGTGTTGAAATTATGAATCACATAAATAGGATTGATGAAACACCCGCGTTACTGTAGACACAGTCCTGTTCTGCCAACAGCGTTATATTTAGTATCCCCAAGGTATGGTGTGTGAATAATTAAGGTAAACTAGTTTGTTTATTTTATTAAATGAAAAATGAAAATCTTAATCTCTTTTACCCAGCTTCTCTGCTTCTGCAGTTACTGCTCTCTGTCTGCCGCATATAAACGCCCAGTCTTCCTTTGCAGCATATCCGATATGTCCTGCCATTGCACCTCAATTTATCTCACTTAATACATACTTATGTGTTCATGTAAAAGGAAAACTGGTCTTTAAAGTGCCCTGTATGATGTTTTAATGCAATTTCAAACAGTATAAAAATAATTGCACGCTGCTGAGGTGTGACCTGTCATAGCATTTCACCATCCTTTTCATATTTTCAAAGATTGCATGTACATAACTTTGGAAACATGAATTTAAAGTTAATGGAAGTCATAAGGTGTTAAGGAAAAGCATCTAAACAACATTGCAGGGACGTGATATTCTTGTGCTTAGTAGGTGTTCTCCAATTCCCTCACTGTGTTTGTAGAGGACCCTGTTTCATTCAGGAGTCAACCTGTAATTCTAGCTTGTAATCTCTTCCTCCTTACGACTAGAGACTACAAACCACAGTTATTTGCCCCACGCCTTGAACTTTTCTAATGGAACATCTCAGCTTTGAATTGTGGTAGTCTTTGTGCTTTCTTGACTTTGTCTTGTTTGTAAAAAAAAAAATGTGTTAGATTTTCAAAGTCACACAAGGAAATAGCTTGTGTAGCTCCTTTTGCCACCTTTAATTGACAGCTCGTTGGCCTTCTCTCATCACCTTGAACATCCGCGTTCCTTCAACAACTATCACCGATTATCACTCATTTATAAAACCTGTTACACAAGAAAAAGTTACGTGAAGCAGAGTGAGATTTGCATTTGCAACATGCCTGGCAAAAGTGGGGAATTCTAAAGAATTTCCATGCGTAAAAATGCACTCAGTTTTCTGCAACCTTTTGACCATGCGTGTGATGGTGCGTAACGCTCCCGAGGCTTTGTTTAATTACCCCGATTAAGCCAATATGACTCCAATTAATTACTGGTTTATTGGACTTAATTAACCTATAGGGACAATAAATCAATAGCCCTACAGTTCCCGATGGTCTGTGTATTGCAACCAATCAACAGCATGGCAGATTTGGCATTGCTCGAAGATTTAGCAAGAGCACCTCGATCTCACAATCATTGAATACCATTTTTTTCCCCATTTATCCCGATTCATGATTGGTCATCAAGGGCTGGACTATATATTGATTGATTGATATTGACCTTATTAGGACAATGGGCCTTGGGATGGCCTTGGGAGGAGCGTGAGGCTTGTGCACGACCGCATAAGGTAACGCATTTACAGGTAACGCATTTACAGGTAACGTATTTACAGTATAACAACAAGAGTCTGTACACCACAAGGTGTTATAAATCAGAATGTTTGGTGCACGAAATAAAATAGAATCTACACCAAGTTTTACAAATGTGGCCCTAGAACACCTTAGCCAAGGCAAATTATCTGTGTTTAGGTTAATCATTTTACAACAGGCATCTGTGATGCACGATGGCAAAGCCATAGTGGTATTTTTTTTCTTTGAAATGTGAATATCCACACTAATAAGAAATATTCATAGCAAGCATTCTTGATCTACAGATAAATGTGCACTCTCTTTCTATTCAACCTTCATCGCAATGCTAAAGCAGCCTCATTGGAGATGACACTCTGCCCGCTTTCAAAGCCCGGGTTTCAAAGTCTGCTTCTATTGCTAAGAAATCCAGGAAATGCTGCACCCGAGGAATTGATGTCTTTGTAGGTGAAATTCATCTATAGTAACAATCTCAGGGAAATGGCAGCAATGCTCCCCAGACCACTGTCTGCGAGCTGACATTTTGTTGAACAGTATTTCATTCCTCATTATCTTCTCATGTTCAATCCATCATCTCTCCCTTTTCTCTCTGTGATGCACCCCTTTGCTCTTCTCCCCTTTTCTCTGCCCAAAATATCTTCCTTGCCTCGCATCAGTCCTTATTTTTGTTCTTTTCATCCCACATGTGGTTCCATTCCACGTGACTGCCTTTGCCTCTGTGAAATGTGCTATCTATACAAGCTAGAGTAAAGAAGTGCTCCTCTGACTTGTTAAATCTATACCAGTATGTGATAATGACATCGTTATTTCTCAGCCATTTGGAGTTCAGTCAATGCTTGATGTCATCCTCCATACTGTATGAGACGGGCCATTTATGTCTATATATACTATATGAATGTGCTGTTACTGAACAGCAGCGTTGGGCAAGTTACTTTTAAAAAGTAATTAGTTACAGTTACATCTTCCAAAAAGTAACTAAATAAGTTACTCAGTTACAAATTATAAAAATAACTAACCACTAAGTAACCATTGCATTACTTTCAAGTATATTTTTAAATGCTCAAATGTGACCCCCCCCCCTTAAGGGAACTTAAAATACATGTGCATGTTAAATTTTTCATGATAAATCTGAATATTATTATGAAATTGACACTTAATACAATACATTATTAACAGAAACAATGTACACAAATCTAAACTATTTAAATGTTGCTGTGGGACAAAGTGAGACTAGCCTCCAATCAACCCTGTTTGGAGATATTATGTTTATGTATCCCATTTAAATCAATATTTTATGTCAAATTATTGATTTATTTGGTAGCCGTGTAATAAGCGGGATAATGTAGAGTGAGGTGATCACGCTGTTGATGTTGTATTCACTATAACAACCGCCTCGCTCTACGTTATCCCTTACATGGTGGATTGATATTATTGTCCCTCATTTGGACTCGCCATACTTTTCTCTTGTTGACTGACCCACTTATATTGTCCGATGATGCGTGCTTTCGAACACCCGCCCAACTCTACCTCTAATTGGCGTACTATTAAATTTTACTCAACCTCAGCCAATCGTCAGCATTTATGCGCTTGTCTCGTGCACTACCCACTAACCAAGGAAGAACAGTAAAAAAGTCTTCATTTATAGTAACGCGCCCCATTTTTTGGCTGTAACAGTAACGCCATTATTAAGATGGGAAGAGTAATCAATTAGATTACTCATCATTGAAAAAAGTAATGCCATTACTCCCATCACAATTGTGTGTGTCACAATTGATTTGCTTGGTTCAAAACTCTGTACTACATAGAGTAGAGTAAGTAAAATATACTATATCAGGATTTTTTTTACATAGCTGCACAAATAAATAATGCAGGATCTATTTCTGAATTCGGAGATGAAAAAGGGAAATAGGTAAATGTAGGTTGTGTGGTCAAGATCTTATTAGAGGTTAGAGGTTCTTATGGACCAAAGTACGGACTGTGGATCAGTAGCTGGAGAGGTGCCACTTCACCTCCTGCGCACTGTCAGGTGCCCTTGAGCAAGGCACCGTACCCCCGTAACTGCTCAGGGCGCTGGTCCAGCTGGCAGCCCACTCCCTCTGACATCTCTCCATTTGTGCATGAATATGTCCTGAGCATGTGTGTGTATTTCAGGCCTGTTTGTAGTGATTACTAACAAACAGAGTGTAAATTGTAATTTCCCCACTGGGGATCAATAAACACTATAAATTATTAAAAATGATTAATAAATATCATGTATAACAATGAATAGAAGTTTACAACAATCAGCATGTTGAGGGCTAGTGTTGTATTCTGTTCAATTTGTGTATGAAATACAGGTGTCTTCTTTAATGTATTTTATAAGAAATTTGGATACAGCCATATTAAGACTTGCCATGATCAGCCATTCACAGCTGTACTGTATATGTGGACTTAGTTCTGCTAATTCTAGCCAAGCACTGTGATAGACCTGTCTAGGATGTTTACATTTAGCATGCTTCATACTTTGTGAACGCGAGGGTCCGCTTTGGGCAACGTCATGGCGTAAATTTCGTCATCCGCCCATGTCAGCAGACTCCAATGTGGACATCCACCATGCAAAATGTATGACCGTGCAAACTGTAGCAAGCCCGCCGAGTGTCCATGGTCCATCTCCTGTTCCACACTCCAGTCCAGTTGGTGGTGTTTGCACCTTTAGCTGGTCTGCCAGAAAGAAGACGATAACTACATGGATGTTTGCTTACGAGAGCGGTTAACAACATTTATATAATTTACCTCTAAAGAAATACAAAGACAGCCATGAATGGTGGCTCTTGACACTGTTTCCTTGTGAACCCAAATTGTTAGAACCCAATCTTACAAAAGTGTAATAAAATTTGTACTGAAATCCAAAATTAATTGAAAACAATTTTAATAATCGAGTAATCGTTTTAATTATTTATTCAAAAAAGAAAAATTATTAATTAATAGTTATTAGGTGCTGCTTTTCTCTGGATTTTATTATAGTAGTTCTAGTAACTGAATATCTTTGGAGTTTACACAGTTGGTCACAGAAAACAGCCTGGACGTCAAGCAGATTTGACCAATTTTGTGTTTTATTTTATGGATTGTTTAAAAAACATAATTGGAAATGAAATGCATGAAATGATCTAAAAAATTAGATAAGCTGTAATTTGTTTCTGCGTGCGTGCGTGCGTGCGTGCGTGCGTGCGTGCGTGCGTGAGTGCGTACGTGCGTGCGTGCAGATAAACTTAACAGGCACCATCTGAATTCCTAGATATTAGATAATTAAAATATCTAATTACTAAGTTCTTATAAAGAAAAACAGAACTTCTGGAAACACAATTTACTGATGCCGTTCACTGAACAAAATGTGATTGACACATTTCCATTTCAATACAACTAGTCGATTCAACAACTGAGCCCTATGATAGCATGAATCATACCAAGAAAAGAAAGAAAGGGATTTAAATTTGATAAGCAACAATGAAAAATTCAATTAGTCATCAAGCGTTTGGTTAGTTTATCTGAAAGCTTTTTTAGGTTATTCAACAAAGACGATTCATTAGACTGAAACTGATAGGAGTTCACTCAACAGGAATAAATGGTACTCTCCTATCATAAGACATAGAATGATCCTGCAAAGATGTAGCATTAAAGTGCCATTAACTGCATGATCTAGCTTCTCAGTTTTTTATAAACATGATGGACCGGTGCCCCCGTTTTGTACTGTAATCTGTAATAAAGTTTTGCCAAATCACTTCTTATGCATGGGCTAGCTAACTGCCACATGAGGATACCATTGCCATAAAGGGAGCCTGTGAATTCATTATCTGTTTCAAATTGAACTATCAGTGTGGTACGTGCCACACTGCAGTGTTAACATAACCATCATAATTACCCCATGCTGGGAGCAGTGTTTGATGTAAGACAATGCCGTAATCGCGGGAACACAACTCGAGGATTGAAAATGCGCTTGGGTTCAGTCAACGCTCACTAGCACATCAAAACTATTGAGTAGATAACAAGATTTAAATCGACGGAGTTTCTGCACTGATCCAAGCCACTCTTTGTACTGCAAGCCTATTCCAGAAGTAGATGATGTTGAGGAAATGATTGCTCTGTGCTATTGTTTTCACCTTCCCTCCTCTCTCTTATGCCTCTGTTCTCTGCCACACTTGCATGTTTCTCTCTTTCCTCTTTCAGTTACATCAAAAGCAGCCTTTTCTGCCTAATGGGCCATTAACTCTTCTCTGAGTGTCTGTCAAAAATCTCCCCAGAATTCTCATCATGCTATTTCACTCATATGTAAGGGCAACAAAACAAAAGAAGATAGAGTTGTGCTTTCTTTGAAGAGTTGACAGAAAAAAATGTGCCTCTATTACTGCTAAAGATCATATAGAAGTCTTTAAAGTACTTGTTGGAAAGTGTCTGTAAGTTGATCTCAGCGTGAGAAAGTTATGCTCATCTTGTTACTACCAAATATTTTAGCTCAGGACATTGACAGGCAAATTCACAAATGGATTGTGCAGCTTTTGCGACTGTTAAACCTGCATAAGCAAGACAAAAAAGAAACAGCGGGTGAAAGCACCCCTAACTGTGCTGCCAAGCATGTAGCGTCTTGAGGACCCTGTGCTATTTGCACAAAGGAGACTCGTTGCAGGTACAGTCATTTCCCAAAGATCAGCGCTAGGCCGTGCAGTTACAGTGAAATTATAAGCAACTTCAGAGTTGGTGGTAATAAAGCACATTTTTAATGGCTGTCCTCCGCTTCAAATCATGCTATCTTCATTTACAGTCTGAAGATTGCATTTCAAAACACCAACAGCACTGACAGACCAACCGGGATACTAAATCCCAAATACGGTTTCCTTTGTAAGTAGTGGATGGAAAGCCGCATTCATTTGCATTTCCTGGAATTTCTGTTAAAGTTGCGCTAAATTTGGATGGAATACCTGAATATTGATATCTTCTAATGTCACAAAACGTTTCAAGTGTGGTATACTTTTTTCTTACATTTTTCATCCCTTTTGAAATTAATTGGGACAGGTTTTACATGCATTCACCAGGACACAAAATACTTTTGAATTATTTTATTTTAAACCTCAAACCTCTTACATTATTTAAACCTTTTAACCCCTCTCAATCACCCACATTCAATTCCAACCTAAAATAAAAACCTCTTGAGACTTCTTATTCTGCCAGAGGAGGTAATACGCAACATCAAACAAGAATTGTTTTATGTAAAGTTGAATTGGAATGCTAAAATCAGGCTTCATTCCTAAAATAAGTCACTGTTTCATATTAATGGGCACATTTGGGTGCAATGGGCACAAGTGCAATGAGACGTCTTTTTTGCATTATAATTTCCATTTCCCCCACAACAAAATACAAATGCTATACAAAAGCTGAAGCCCCATGATTCCATAATTTAAACTGTATCTACATTGTACTGGTCGATTGATAACCTCTAGGGTTTTCTTATGGTGTGATGCCTTGTGTTATATTTGTTAGAAAAAACACTGAACTAATTCACAAAGCAAGTTTGCTCCTGTAATTGTGTGGGAAAAGATCACCAAGCAACTCCTCTTCCCAGTGTCGTAAAACCACATCCGGATGATCTGGAGACCTCTTGTCCTCACATATTATGAGCTCTGAATATCATAAGTGACTCAGACATTGATCCCATCCGTGACTACATTATAATGCACAGACACTCTGCCCTTGTCTAGGTACACACTGTCAGTGTCAGGTATAACCTGTAATGCACGGAGGAGCCGGCCATTTCATGCATGGATAGGCCGCAGGTATTATCAGCTGAACTGATGACTCCAAGTGATACAGATTTCTCTGCTCTGATATTAAGTTGTTGGAGTCAAGTTGTAGTTCTGGCACAGATAAGATGGATGATAGATGGATAGATGTAAAAAATAAGTAGTATAAAGTATAAAAATGGGTTGATGGGCAGATGGATGGAAGTTTGACTTAGTGGGTGGATTGATCAATGATGCAGGTACATGAAATGAATGAAGAGATGGATAGCTAGATGAATGGATGCATGACAGATAGATGGATCTACATATAAAGTGATACTAAGTGTTGCTTAATGTATCATAAGCAATCTCATCCAAAGACAACTAGGTTTTAAAGGCCAGTGAAATTAAATACATAGTTTTGAATGAGGAACCATGCCGTTTTTACTGATCAGCTGCCACTACGGCTACAAGTGGTATTCCAGGATATTTTTTATTTTTATCAAATTTAGTAATGGATGTACATTTCTTGAATAAAGGCTAACATTTCACTTCCCTCTAACTATATCACCTAGTGGGGCTTAGCGCCGCCCAGGGTGGTTATGATTGGTTTAAAAATTGCAACCAAGTGTTTTTTTCCCCCCGTGACATTGCACTGTGCAATGCAAGACTACATTAACCCTTGTGTTCCTTTGGGTCCCGGGGACCCGTGCAGTTTTACCCATAGTGTTGTCCTTTTGGGTCACCTGGACCCGTGACATTGTCCTTCCGGTCCCAGGGACCCGTGGCTTTGTCCTCTCCTTTGGGTCCCAGGGACCCTTGACGTTGTCCTTCGGGTCCCGAGGACCCGTGGCATTGTTGTCTTTCGGGTCCCGGGGACCCTTGACGTCGTGCTTCGGGTCACCGGGACCCGTGGCGTTGTCCTTTCGGGTCACAGGGACCCTTGACATTGTCCTTTGGGTCCCGGGGACCATTGACGTCGTCCTTTTGGGTCCTGGGGACCAGTGGCGTTGTTCTTCTGGGTCCCGGGGACGCTTGACGTTGTCCTTTGGGTCCCGGGGACCTTTGACGTTGTCCTACGGGTCACGGGGACCCTTGACATTGTCTTTTGGGTCCCCGGGACCCGAAGGACGACGTCCAGGGTCAAGGGTGGTATAATTCAATCGATCGTATTAGTTCTGCTACTGGCCAGTGGCTTGTAGTTGTAGTAAAAACAGGAAAGGCAAAGGCGAGTGGAAAGGGAGGTTAAAAAAACAAAAACAAAGGCTTGACCTTAGTCTACTAAGTCTACACACACAAACACACACACACGTACACACACAACACGCCCAGTATACACTATAGACACATTTGTCTTGACCTGTGAGCTTTTTGCACGTGGCTCGGCATAGCTGGGTGCAACAGCAGCATGGTCCGTTGTTTTACTCTGGAGTTGAAGCTGCATCGGATTCTGGTGGTACAAAAAGGAGAAAAAGTACAAGAGTGACCGAGAGTGCGTTACTCGCCACCAAGGGTCGCGCTGTCTTCTCGTCCAAGTTTGCCTTCACGTCTTTCGCCACTCTGGTGTCCTACGTGCCCAAGAGGCACAGGATCGTGGTGCTGCTGAGCACACTGCACACGGGGGATGCGCGCCTCATCGAGAGACGGCGGCGTCTGCCTCGCACGGAGGCGTCCGCTGCGTTTGTCAAAGCCGTCGTCACGGCAAGGAGGTCCTGTGGCGCTGGTGGCACAGTCACAAGGGGCCTGGAGGAGGACGGGGATTCTGAACCGGACACGCAGAGAGTGCACAGCAAAAGGAAGCGGTGTCAGCTCTGCCCAGAGAGAAAGGACAGCAAATCACACATTGTGTGCGGTGGCCGCAAGAGATACATCTTGCGTGGACAAGGCCCCGAACAAACCTTGAATCTGTTTTGAATAAACACACACACACACACACACACCCCTGGGTCCCAGGGACCCAAATGGCGAGGCTGAGGCCTCAAGGGTAGTAGAAAGATGACATCAAACAAGGATGGATCCCCGGGACCACGAAGGATGAGGCCGTATCGGCAGTGGTGGGACGTACGTATAATGGCATGCTAAATAAAACAGGGGGTCTCGGGACCCCGAAGCACAATGGCAGGCTAGTACAAAAAGTGATCCAGTGTGTCACTCAGGTAATATCGGATCATTCTGATGTAGGATTTTAAAATTAAAGGCTAAAATGTCCAAGTAAATCTACAGTATATTTGAAATGGTTTTCAGGCTGTTAAAATCATATTTTACTCTTCTTCAGGCAACTGTAAAACGGAATCCTCCTGTTAAGCCAGCTTCATTCCAAGTCTGGGAGCAACATCACCTATCCGGTGGGTCACTCAGGTAATATCGGACAATTTTGAAGTAGGATTTTAAAATTAAAGGCTAAAATGTCCAAGTAAATCTACAGTATATTTGAAATGGTTTTTCAGGCTGTTAAAACCACATTTTACTCTTTTTCAGGAAACTGTAAAACGGAATCTTTCTTTTAAGCCAGCTTCATTCCAAGTCTGGGAGAGACATCACCTATCCAGTGTGTCCCTCAGGAAATATCGGACCATTCTGATGTAGGATTTTAAAATTAAAGGCTAAAATGTCCAAGTAAATCTACAGTATATTTGAAATCTTTTTCAGGCAGTTTAAGCCATATTTTACTCTTTTTCAGGCAACAGTAAATTGTAATCCTCCTGTTAAGCCAGCTTCATTCCAAGTCAGGGAGAGACATAACCTATCCATTGTTTCACTTAGGTATTATCGGACCATTCTGATGTGGGATTTTAAAACTAAAGGCTAAAATGTCCAAGTAAATCTACAGTATCTTTAAAATGGTTTTCAGGCTTTTAAAATCATATTTCACTCTTCTTCAGGCCATTGTAAAATGGAATCCTCCTGTTAAGCCAGCTTCTTTCCATGTCTGGGAGAGACATCACCTATCCAGTGTGTCACTCAGGTAGAATTGGACCATTCTGATGTTTGATTTTAAAAGTAAATGCTAATATGTCCATGTAAATCTACTGTATCTTTAAAATGGTTTTCAAGCTTTTAAAATCATATTTTACTCTTCTTCAGGCAACTGTAAGACGGAATCCTCCTGTTAAGCCAGCTTCATTCCAAGTCTTTGTAAGACATCCCATATCCATTTTGTCACAGGTAATATCGGTCAAGGGTGATGTACAATTTTAAAATTAAAGGCTAAGATGGTCAAGTAAATCTACAGTATATTTGAAATCTTTTTCAGGCTGTTAAAGCCATATTTTACTCTTTTTCAGGCAACTGTAAAATGTAATCCTCCTGTTAAGCCAGCTTCATTCCAAGTCAGGGAGAGACATAACCTATCCATTGTTTCACTCAGGTATTATCACACCATTCTGATGTGGGATTTTAAAAATAAAGGGTAAAATGTCCAAGTAAATCTACAGTATCTTTGAAATGGTTTTCAGGCTGTTAAAAACATATTTTACTCTTTTTCAGGCAACTGTAAAACGGAATCCTTCTGTTAAGCCAGCTTCATTCCAAGTCTTGGTGATACATCCCATATCCATGTTGTCATACAGGTAAAATCGGTCAAATGTGATGTAGGATTTTAAAATTAAAGGCTAAAATGTCCAAGTAAATCTAAAGTATATTTGAAATCTTTTTTAGGCTGTTAAAGCCATATTTTACTCCTTTTCAGGAAACTGTAAAACGTAATCCTCCTGTTAAACCAGCTTCAGTCCAAGTCTTGGTGAGACATCACATATTCATGTTGTTACACAGGTAATATCGGGCCATTCTGATGTAGGATTTTAAAATTAAAGGCTAAAATTTCCAAGTTAATCTACAATATATTTTAAATGGTTTTTCAGGCTGTTAAAGCCATATTATACTCCTTTTCATCCAACTGTAAAACGGAATCCTCCTGTTAAGCCAGCTTCATTCCAAGTCTTGGTGAGATATCGCATTTCCATGTTGTCACACAGGTAATATTGGTCAAGTCTAATGTAGGATGTTAAAATTAAATGCTAAAATGTCCAAGTAAATCTACAGTATATTTTAAATGGTTTTCAGGCTGTTAAAAACATATTTTACTCTTTTCAGGTAACTGTAAAACGGAATCCTTTTTCATTCCAAGTCTTTGAGAGAAATCACCTATCCAGTGTGTCCCTCAGGTAATTTCGGACCATTCTGATGTAGGATTTTAAAGTTAAATGCTAAAATGTCAAAGTAAATCTACAGTATATTTGACATGGTTTTCAGGCCTTTAAAATCATATTTTGCTCTTCTTCAGGCAACTATAAAACGGAATCCTTCTGTTAAGCCAGCTTCATTCCAAGTCTTGGTGATACATCCCATATCCATGTTGTCATACAGGTAAAATCGGACAAATGTGATGTAGGATTTTAAAATTAAAGGCTAAAATGTCCAAGTAAATCTACAGTATATTTTAAATAATTTTTCAGGCTGTTACAACCATATTTTAGTCTTGTTCAGGCAACTGTAAAACGGAATCCTCCTGTTAAGCCAGTTTCACTGCAAGTCTTGGTGAGACATATCCCGGGGACCCGTGGCGTTTTCATTTTGGGTCCCAGGGACCCTTGACGTTGTCCTTTGGGTCCTGGGGACCCGTGGCATTGTCCTTTCAGGTTCCGGGGACCCTTGACGTCGTCCTTCGGGTCCCGGGGACCCGTGGCGTTGTCCTTTTGGGTCACAGAGAGTGCACAGCAAAAGGAAGCGGAATCTGTTTTGAATAAACACAAACACACACACATACACACACACACACAGACCCACACACGGACACACAGACCCACACACAGGCACACACACACACACACACACCCCTGGGTCACAGGGACCCGAATGGCGAGGCTGAGGCCTCAAGGGTAGTAGAAAGATGACATCGAACAAGGATGGGTCCACGAAGGATGAGGCCACGTCGGCAGTGGTGGGCTACGATGGCATTTGACATGGAATGAAAGCGGTGTCTCTGGACCCCGAAGCACAATGGCAGGCTAGTACAAAAGGTCACATAAACTAAACATGTCCCTGTGACACAAAGGACAAAACAAGGGTTAAATCTAACATTTCCAAAACAATGTAGAGAATGTGTTGTGCTCATTAACATCTTTAGCAGCCAAGTGGAGACCCTTTAAGGCAGTCTATCTATTCATCCTGACATTGTTATTTATGAGCACACAACCGGGTTTTCCTCTGATAAACAGCTGACTCGAACAGAAACAGCTAATTGGTATTAGTCATGTTTGAGCATACTCTCTTTTTTTTTTTTTATTAATCTTGCGCACCATAATCTTCCATCTTGCCTTAGCCATCAGCCTCAACATCTGCTCACTGACAAGTGCTGTCTAATGTATATTCAGAACCACAGTGAAGAAACAAGCACAGTGAGTGTGTACACTGAAACGTGAGGGCCACAAGCTAAGAGCAGACGGACTAGTGCAAACAGAACATGGGATGGGACTGTTGATATTTCATCCTGTGAAGGGCTCATTGCATGGGCGGAAACTGGTCTCAATGTAATAGTAAAATACTTGTATTCTACATGGCAATGCATTTTAAAATGACCAACGCATTTCGAGTTACATGTCTTCATCAAGATAATTGTCTTCATTAATAATAATAATAACAATGTATATTTTATTAATCCCGCAAGGGTAATTTCAATTTACACTGTTGTTCTTACACACAGGCCTGAATTAATCACACATGCTCAGTACCTATACACGCACTACATGGAGAGATGTCAAAGTGAGGGGGCTGCCCATGGAAAGGCACCCAGAGCAGTTGGGGGTTCGGTGCCTTGCTCAAGAGCACCTTGACAGTGCCCAGCAGGTGAACTGGCACCTCTCCAGCTACCAGTCCACCCACCACCATACTTTGGTCCGTGTGGCGACTTGAACCAGGACCCTACGGTTCCCAGCCCAACACCCTACTGACTGAGCTACTACCACCTTCAAATTTTCACATAGCTGTACTTAATTCGTTAATTTGTACTTTTACTCTAAGCATTTCCCCTAAGCATCTTAGTTACTTGTTACTACAAAATAAAATCAGAAGAAATTTGTTACATTTGAAAAAAGAAGGTTTGGCGAATCATTGCTCCTAGATTGCCAAGATAATGCACGCTTCATTCCAGTTGGTGACCTAATGCCTCTTTGTTGCCAAAAAAAAAATAAAAAAAACACAGGCCAAAACTAAAGAAGAAGAGGAGGAAGCTTAATGACAGTGTCATGGAAGCACCTGTTGCAGGGTCCACCGCCATGGTAACAGATAAAGATAAGGTTGCACACCTTTGGCCATAAAGTTCATAATCAACCTTTTTTTTTTACTTTTACTTCTAATACTTAAAATACATTTAATATCAGAAAATTCTTTTGATACTTAAGTACAGTAAACATCAAATACTTTAAGACTTTTACTCTAGTAATATTTTAAAAAGTGACTTTAACTTCTACCAACGTCATTTTCTGGTAAGATACTTTTCTCTAGTATCGCTTTCAAGTACTTTATACAAAACTGTGTCCATTGCTGTGCCCCGTATCTGTCTATACAGCTGCCCCTGAAAAAGAAATGTTATTTTCCAATGTCCATCTCGTGAGATGAATTATAAAATCTGTTGGAGCTGTCTCATCTCTCACCTGTGGGAAATGCCGCTTAGCTTGAGCAGTGTTGGTATATTATGACTCCATTTCCATTGTAATCATGAATGCATTGTCGCGCTGATCCGGTGGGGGTGTGGCTGTCCCCCGTCGGCCGATCCCGTTTCCTTCACCTGCTTGCTGTCTCCCCTGCACGCTGCCCCGCAGATGGATCTTGCGCGCACTCTGCTCGGCAGCCTGCACATGACTGCGCTCGCGCCTGCACAACCAGGTGACCTGAATTACTGCTTAGATGACACATGGGACGCAGCCTTGTCCGATGGTCTGCGAGAAGACACCATAAAGATATTAGAAGAATATGCTGACCTCAGCCAACTTTGCTTCACCAGACCCCTGACTCCACAAGATCCTAGCGCAGAGCCCAGTGGCATCACGTTCTCTGATGGCAGTGAGCACGCTTTCGGCGCGGTGATGTATCTTTGCTGGAGCGGCAGCCATGGTGTTGTTGTGAGACTGGTTGAAGCCAAAGCCAAGCTGACCCCTCTCGACCATAAAGGCGAGCCTGTGAAAGCTGAGATGTGCGGAGCTGTTGTCGCAGCCCGCCTTAAGACTTACTTCCAGAGACACTGTCGACTTCAGGTTGAGAAATGGTACCATTTTGTCAACAGTCAGACCGTCCTGGGGGCAATACAGCGTGAGAGTTATGGCTACCAGACCTTCTTTGCAAACCGTGTTGGTGAGATCCAGAGCAGCACCAACGTCCAAGACTGGTGGTGGATTCCAGGGCAAGTAAACATTGCAGCCAGTCCAGATGGCCTAACTGAGGACTCCGAGTGGCAGTTGGGTCCAAAGTTCCTCCAACTTCCTGCTGATGAGTGGCCGAAAAAATCCGCCAGAGACATTGCAGCTGAAGCACGAGACAAAGTCACAAAGATCCATAAAAAAGTATTTGTTACAGTACTTGCCAGAAGTCACTTGAAGACAGCACATGATCCAGCCCAAGTAGAGACCAGAAGACCACCAGCAGGAGCAGCAAGCCGACAGCTAGTCAACGAAAAGCGCTTCAGCAGATTAAGAAGGCTGGTCGGGACTGTGGCGTGGATCTGGAGATGCAATTTCCAGAAGTGAGCCATTTCTACTGATGATAGGTTTGCCAGACAGATTAGACAGATTATTGTGAATTTTTAGCAACATGTAGAAGCAAGGCAGTCTGGGATTTTATTTTTGAGTAGAAATGCAAACTCTTTCTCTGTAATCCAGCGTTCTGTTTTTGCCTTATTTTATAACATATTGCAATATTATGCCATATATTGCAATGTATTACCTTTTTCACAATTTCAAATGATGTTCCCAAAATGAAAGGAACATCTATTAAATCTAAAAAGATACATTTCTCTGTTTGTTCATCTCACTTCAATTGTATTGCTGCAACATGGGATTGTCAAGCAGACAAACTGAGCAACACATATATAATAAAAGCTCCATACTTGGCGTCTCATCATATGACCATTTGCGCTGGAGACCATTCTCAAGCGTGCATTCAATTCAATTCAATTTTATTTATAGTGTCAATTCATAACAAGTGTTATCTCGAGACACTTTACAGATCCATAATTTACAAGGACCCAACAGTTCTTGTAGTTCCCTCCAGAGCAAGCAACAGTGCGACAGTGGCGAGGAAAAACTTCCTTTTAGGCAGAAACCTGGGACAGACCCAGGCTCTTGGTAGGCGGTGTCTGATGACAGGTTGGGGTTAGAATGAAGAGTGGCAATAACAGTCACAAAAAATAGTAGTTTGTAATAGTTCTTTGTAGTAGTTCATGGCATAGCAGGGCACTGTGCGGCATTACAAGGCACAGCAGGACGTAGCAGGGCACAGCAGAGCGTAGCAGGATGGAACTAGGATGTGAATGGTCTGTCAGTGCAAGACTAGCTATCAGTAACAGGACAGTAAAGTAAAAACAAAGTTACTTTACATTAAATAAGACTAAAATAGACTATGCCTTAAACAGTCTCCTGCGACATAAATTAATACTGGTAATAAATACTTTGCTCCAGCCTTGTATTCTTTCAGTTCGCTGGTGATTGATGTTGTGTAAGACCATGGAATACAAACAAATCACCTCACTGCGGCAAAAAGAAAAGTGTCATTAAGATGTACTCAATTTAGACCCAATAATGGAGGCAAATAACACAAACATATCCTTTGTTATTAAAGGTAAGATGAGAGTTGAATGTTAATTTACCGTAAATCCATTCATCGCTCGATAAAGAGACTCAAAGGTCAATTAAATTAGCTTGCTGGCTTGAAGCTGTTTCATTCCTCAAAATGATAGTAATGTACAGAATCTACATAGGTTAGCTACCTTTTGTGCTTGCTACTTAATTAGGAGAAATGTCCCTGCATGCTACTATCAATATTTGGTGAGCTGGTGGATTTAATGTGGGGGGCACTGACAATGAAGAAAATTAGATCTCACCTTGACTGAAATATGTTATGCTTTAATGCCTGAAGCTTTATGACTCTGGCAAAAAAAGCTGTAGGCAGTTTGCATCCATTAACACATTTTATTTTAGGGCTATGCATATGTGTTGTAGAATATGACTGGTTTGAAGTCTGGCATAATCAGACGACTGCTGCACAACTTCTGGCATCATTTATGTAGCATGGCAAGCACTCATAAATGATTCATGAAGCTTTATCAAGCCTTTGATGTTAAAATATGATTTGTGTACCTCTGAAGGTCATTCTCACAACTATTGATAAATTGTAGATGCTTTACTTGTTAGGTTAAAGGAGGCTAAAGCATATTCTGTTCTTTTACGAAGGGCTGTCTCTTATACTGCAACAGCTAAAGGAAGCAGAATTCGTACACTGCTGGTGTTTAAAGATAAATGAGTGTACTGAGACTGAGTCTTTAGGATTATTTTATGTGTACATGAAGGCAGTCAGCATTTAGTTTCAAGCATGATGTGAGATTTCTTCACAGCTCGTTCATAAAAACCTTTGTTGAGGCTCTAATAAGTTCTAAGTGTCAGAACTTTCAGAGGGGGAAGAAATCAAATACATTATGTTACAACAACTATTAGAAGACACATTCCAAAGAAAGAACAAGAGCAGCTCTCTCTCAAAGATACTGTAGAGAACTAAAGCTCTTGTATAAAATGTCATACTGATTCCCAGCCTGGAGCTGCGCCGCCGAGTTGGCTTTCAGCATTTGTAAAATGTTTGTTAGACATTTCACATCCAGATGACTTTAATAATGCATGAGATGGATCAGTTTTGATCCAGTAAATGCTACCCATACGCAGAACAGGTGTACAGTCACTCCTTTCATATCTGAATGTGAAATTATAGTACTGCATATGCTATATAATGTAAATAAATATTTTTTTTATTTATTTTGCTTGTGCACAACGTCTCTATGTAGCCTGCCCTCAAGATTAAAACAAGGTGGACAACATATTAGAAACATCTCTCAGTATAATGCAAAAAAATGTAGCAGCACCACAACCTGCTTCATTCAACTAAACAATATCCAGTTTGTTAATTAAAGCTGCATTACAGTAAAATAATTGATCAACACCAACAAAAAAATTGGCATATAGAAAAGGTGGAAAATGGTAGTCTCATAAACCATGAAGTAAAAGCTGACACAGTGATGTGGGTTTGAAAACCACCACCAAGCCTATGTTTATAGCACCAGTCTATGGATTAGAGACATAAAAGGAAATACTTGACATGCGGTACCTTATATTAGCCACTTTGTGAAAAAGTGAATAGCACAATGTGGGATAAAGAAGAGCAGCCACTCTGATATATCAGGTCCTCTGACCCATAACCATCAATTGAAACTTTTAAAAGCCATTAATATTGTACCAGAGTTCTTAGAACGCCATGCATTTGTCACAAAAGTGTTGCCGGCATCATTCACTAAGGTGGCATCCATTTTGACTTGATTTTTTGAAAAGCTGAAGCTGTGAATGAGCCACAGATGCAGAACGGTCCCACGTAACTGACAAAAAAGTTGGATAGCTTTGATACATGCTGCTGTGCAAGCACTTTAAGAACTTTAACTGTTTGATACAGTGCATCAAAGTTTATTATTAAAAAAGTAGACTAACAATAAAAATAAAAAACCTCCACACTTAAGATGTTGCTTGTATTGATGAACCCCAGAAGATTACGCCCTCACTCTAAGTTCCCCTCAGTTCTAAGATACTCATTTTTTATCTTTTATCTAATTGTTTCATTTTTTTTTTTATTTATCACTAGTCTCCCCGCTCTCAGCATCTTTTGAAGCCACAGCAGGCAGCTGTTTTCAATAAGAATTCCACCATAAACTAATTGCCCTCCACCAAATGGCAGAAAATTCATGGACTAGCTTATGAACAGAGTCAGATAGGTTTGTCATGAGTTGGTGGAGACCAAAAACAGAGCTAATAGAGAATGACTATTGGGCTTGAGTTTGCCCCTTGGCCAGACACACGACTCTAAATGAATGATAGTGTTGCTAAGTGTCTGCTAGATGTGTAAACACACCAACTTTATAAGTTGATTTTATCTCAATGTTGGATTTACAGCTTGTTTATTGCATGCAAGTGGCCAAATATCAGTTAATACAGGTTTCAAATAAGGTCCACTTATGTGCTATATATCACCACAGCTTTTTAACAACATCTCATTGTCTTCATCAGGCACTGGAGTTTGCTTATCTGTCAATGATATGGATTGTATATGACTACTTGATACCACATAATCAATGAGCCATGCGTAGGTCACGTGATAGCAACTGAGCTAACTCCATCCCCTTGTATGGTTGAAAGTTCCAGACAAAACAGTTACCAATTGGACCTGTTGATTTTGTTTTGCTAAATGGCCCTTTAACTGTATTCTAACAAAAACAGCTTCAACTTGGAATGTCAGAAACAAACAATTTATCCGTAAGCCCAAGTAACAAATGCAAAAATAAATCAACCAATAAACAGATTTAATAACATTACATTGCAAATATTCAGACTTGTGAAAGCTCATCGCTCAAGTTTATAGTGACCTTTAGAATTTCAAAATGCACTCCAACACCATCTTCCCCTGAAGCAACAGGCTGCATTGCGGTTTTGTTTTTTTTTTGACACTTTTGCTTCTGACAAAGCATGGCAAGTCATCACTGCTGCACCGAGAAGATATTTGTAACTTTTTGCTTGTTATGGATGAATGAGATCAGAGAAAACAAATAGAAAAGCTGCCGTTTGTCGAACCCTGCAATGCTGCGAGACAATTCAGATGACAGAAGAGATATGAGATGGCTTCACACTGTGTCAGCCGGACTTTGGCAGCTGCTGCGGATTTACGGCAGCTATTAACTGAAAATATCATCATGTAGAACGTGGAAAGAAAGGCCCAATCTCGGAACCGATCCGCTCCTGCCACAGATTGTCTTTGGTGCCTTTTGGTTTCCCTCATAACCTTTGTTCACACCTGGTCCTGGACTCTTTTTCAGCACTACGAGGCTCAGCTTCAGGCTTCTGAACTTTCCTACACCATGGAAATAACATATAATAGAACCCGACCGATTTTTAAGGCCAATACTGATACGAATATTTGATTATTTAAAAATCAGATATGCCGATATATCAGCTGACAGATATATTTTTTTAAATTCAGAAACGCGTTACAAAAAATAACAGATTTCCCTAACATTAGTTATTGTAGTTATTGAGTTCTTACTAAAATAATATGATAATAATTTGTTTTATTGTCACAACAGAACAGAGGAACATGGAAATATATTAAAGTTCTGATAAATAAAATGTAGAAAAATATAAACTTAAGATATGAAACTTAAAACAAAAAAAGAAAAAATCAGTGTTGCCAACAGGGACGTTGTAGAGCGCCCTCTGGTGGACAAACTATGCAACGCCAATGGATGATACTCCGTTTTTATTTTTTAAATATTCATTTATCAGAATCATTTATTTGTCATTATAAATTATATATAAATATATATTAGTGTGCTATATATATATATATATATATATATATATATATATATATATATATATATATATATATATATATATATATATATGGTATCGGCCATTATAAATGCCGATACCAATAGATCGGGAAACACGTAATATCGGCCGATTATATTGGCCCGTTGACGTATCAGTCGGGCTCTAACATACAGTATAATTCTTTTTTAGATGCTCTTTCCCTGATGCTTGCCAGCAACTGCAAAGGAGAACACTTGTCTGATTATGTAAAGGATAAAAAAGGACAGTTAGCCCATATAGATGGCTGAAAATGTAGTCTCAAAATCCCATGATTCAGAGCTGTACTGGGCTCTGTCTCGCTGCCTGATTGTAGCTGTGCTCTGAACTACATGGGATGTTTTCTTTCATGGTTTGTAAAAGTGATTTATTATTGACATGACTGGCATATGGATTTTGTTTTTACATTAATGGAGAATGAATAGTTTATGATGTACAGCACATGGTATGCAAAGTACAAATGTATGTCATATCTGAAACTATTCAGATATTGTGATAAAATTGTGATAATGGCAATATTCCGACTCATTGACGTACTTTCCTGTTGATCTGTTTTGGATGTGCACTTTGAGGTACTGTTTTTATTTAATACAGAATCTGAAGCTCACTCTGTTGTTCAGAAACTGTCTGATGACAATTTAGCCTCTGGGGGCAGCGGCCAATATTTCTTGGATTCTGGTGTAGCCAGCAGATAGAATATCTATGCAACCAAAGCCCATTCAAACATGGCTGGTCAATACTACTCAAACTGCAAACGTAAACGAGAATGCTTCTGATTTTGCCTGCAGATTCTGCATTCATATCTGTTCATAGAGATTCAAAAAGGCCTAGACATTTACATGTGATTTCTTTTAACCGATAGACTGATTGATGATTCTCTGCCTGGTGCTGAGAATTCTACCTTTGAGAATCTTTCCAGCCCTTTGAGATGGAAAAACGGAGATGGATTTACACTTCTGCCTCCTAACTATTGTATTGTTTTGTAATACAATTTCTATTGTATTCTATTGTAAGTATTGGCCTCCTCTTTACCTGTTTGCTCTCACCTTACACGTTTTTTAATGCAAGTTTATTTATCCTTGAACTCAGAGGGTGTTTTGACTTTTGCAGCTGGACCTATGAATAGATTACGTGATTCTTATCACAGAGAACATTTCTTCCCACAAGTAAGTGCTTCCAAGTAATATCCGTGCATAGAAAGAGCTGTGGCGTCATGCAGCGGGTGAAAAGAGAAAACTCATGCTCTGAAATGTAATTCATTCAGTACTTCCTGTCAGTACTCTGGCAGGCTCTCCACGTCAGCTGCAAATGAATGTGTAAAAAATTTAAAAATTGAGTTCCTCAACCTTGAGGAGAGTTGTCATGGCATGCATATTTGCTGCAGGCTGACAAAATGGGAGCCGAGTAAAGTTTCCACGTCACATTTGGCTTTCCAGCCGACTGTTTTCACATGCAAGGCTTTCACGGCATCATGCATAATCATGATGTGTATTGCATCTGTGTACTTTTGTGTGCAGTAGATTGGGGAACATAAAAGCCTCATCGCATAACAGATTTCCGCTCCAAGTTCCATAAAATCAGCTTAGCCCCCACAGCTGTGTGAAATAGCACATCGTCAAATTCATAAGGGTCTAATGGCATATGAGACGCTGGCTAGTCTTTAAGTAATTGGTCTCCCGTCTCTTTTTTTGTATCTCTCTTTCTTCAGACGAGATTTCCTTCTTTTATTCATTCTTATATAGCTTGGAGAAACCGCTTCAACAAATTCACTTTCTCAAAGATGAAAATTCACTTTCTCAAAGATGAAAATTCATTGCATGCGAGATCCAGCTCACAGGCCTGGAGATTGGCATGCAATACACAGGTGTTGTGTAGAAAGTGCGTTCCACCTTGGACGTTTAACTGCTGGTAGTTTTTTTTATCAAGTTTGTCTTGTGAAGCTAACAAAACAATGTGTGCTTGTTATAAATGATCTGTTTAGCTAACAGATCAATGCTGTTGAGAGTTAGCAATCAGCAATAACTTTGACTAAGAAATGGTATGTTGGTAGCTAATGGGAAAGTTACGTACAGTAGTTCACTGACCTTTATGTAGTATTAGATGACCTACTGTATATGTAAAAAAAATAACATTGTTAGCCAGTTGCTAGCTAACGCTAGCTAGGAGGGTTTTTGGTGACTTTGCCTGGAATGCTACCAAGTTGTGAGTTGTGACTTAAAGTTGTAACGTACGGGCTAAAAACTGTCTAGAACGCAGCATAATATAATCTAAGTTGGCGTGTGGAAAGTGATACCAGCCTCCCTGGTCTCTTTGGTTCTTTTGGTGGAGCAATAGGTGCTACACAGCTGATAATATGGGTGTTAACAAGCTGATGTGTAGCATGAATAATTGAATGTTCACCATCCTAGTTTAGAATGTTAGCATGCTAACATTTGCTACTTAGCTTAAGACAAAGTACAGCTGAAGCTGATGGGAATTCCATCAGATTTGCAGGTATTTAGTCATAAACTAAAGTATCGGACAAATGAAAATGTTCACCTGATGATGGAGCTTTATGAAAAGGTCAGAGGATCACATGAAGTTACTCCTGTTCTACCTGAGGGCAGCATCAAAGCTTTAGTGTGTAGTTTATGTCGCCCCTGAGTAATGTAGGCGAGTCCACACGGTACAAGCCTTCACCCCCACCCCTCCTGCTTGCATTATTTATCCCTTCCAATCAATGACACACAGGATTACAAATAACTTGATGGACCCTTCAGAAGTGGTGAATTATCTTGTAATTAATATGCAACAGGGTATGTCAGTCACTTTCTTTTTTGGATTTGAGTGGTGAATTATCTTGTAATTAATATGCAACAGGGTACGTCAGTCACTTTCTTTTTTTGGATTTGAGTCCTTCCCATGAACGTGTAGGTCTTTTACTTGGCATTCACTTACTGAAGGTTTTCAGCCATGCCTTCTCCTGTGGCAGCAGACCTTTTCGTCTCCAAAGCTGAACGCTGCTGTTGTTCTTTCTCAGCGGTGACGTAAAACGCATCACTCAAGTTGCTGTGTGCAAAATTTGCTGGACTACACCATTTTGTAAACATAGCCATAATGAGAAATACAGAGAGAATTTTGTGGAGCGTACAGGCGTAGTTAGCTTTGTATCAACTCATTTGGCAATAGCCTTAATCTAATAGATTCATTAATCTATTAATCAGAGATGGGAAGTAACAAAGTACAAATTCTTTGTTACTGTACTCAAGTAGATTTTTCAGATTCTTTTACTCTACTATTTATTTTTGTACCAACTTTTCACTTTTACTCCTTACATTTTAACACGAATATTGGCGCTTTCTACTCCTTACATCTTACAAAATTGGCATGTTACTTTAGTTTCAAATCATTTCAGTGGAGTTTGACATGGGGCTACCCCATGCCTTCATTTAAGGCGGTGGCAGCATTTGTCTTAGCATAGCATAGTAGCATAGGACGGTTAGCGTGAGCATTACCATTAGGATGTGGGCTTGCATCAATGAACACATGACTTGTAATTTTATTTCAGTTCATTTAAGTATTAGTTGAAAGACTAGAAATCATGGTTGGATAAATACAACACATACACAGTTAATTCCAAGTCATTTATTTTAGGTTAGTGGATTTACCCAAGATCATCCAAATGTTTGCATGTTTAATTCACCTGTTCTCATCTTCAAGCAGGGATCTGGGTTGAAGTGGCAAACAGGAAGTGAGTCTGGAGTAATTTAGAAGTGGGAAGAAGGAAGGAGGCAGAGGCTCCTCTGGGCAGAATAGCTTTGGCCTGGAAGGGTGTGTGTGCTAGAGCCCAGTAGTCAGGGCCTAAAATAGTCTTTGGTAGTGTTTAATATCAGTTTGTGATGTTAATTTGAATAGTTAATACTTAGTTCCCTTGTTGTTGTTTTTCTTCATTTTTTATATATATTTTTGCAATAATTCACCCTTGCAATACTGCACTTCCACGTGATTGGTGAAGTAATAAATCGAAGCACCAGGTGAAGAACTCCTGAAGTCCATGTCTCCTCTTTCCATCATGGGGCTAAACATTACAGAGTTACCGCTATTATCTTTTGCATCATCAATACCGAATTCAATCTAATTGGATGGGAATATATGTTGCACTTGACGCACCACTACAAGACGACTCGACAGATTCAGCGGCATTCATTCACGGCATTCATGGCGCTAACGCTAGCACATAATAGTATGGACGGCGACATTATTGAAAATGAAGAAAACTGAGATCCCAGATATTTGGCAAGACATTCCCAATCATCCTGGGCCTTATCTGAGAGAGCTGTTTGAGATAGTAGGCATCAAGACTGACTCCAATGTGCTGCTTTACTCTGAAATTATGAGGGACTTCTTAATTAATGTCAGTTTAGTAGTTCATATTTCATCCTTTATTTTCTTTCCATAAATGTTAAGGGGAAGATTAAAAAAGAGAAACTGGATCTGTGAATTCTCACAGAATCACAATTGAATTCAGTCCAAAAAAAAGTCTCTGTCACAATAATGTTTTAGGCCTATTGGCAGACATCCATTTAAAATGTAGGTAACGGCTTATAAAGAGCCTTTTCTCCATGTCCACTGAAGTTCCTCAGCGTGCTCTCTAGTAACATCTGTGTGCTCCAGGTAGCTTTGCATAAAAAAAAAATTTCCAAGCCTGTACTTTGTTACTTTTACTTGAGTAAAGAAGTTAAATCAGTACTTCTACTTTTACCAGAGTATTTTTTAACACAAGTATCTGTACTTCTACTTGAGTACGGGAAGTGAGTACTTTTTCTATCTCTGATATTAATAACAATATATTTCATTGATATAAAATTGTCATGCATTGTAGCTTTAATGTATTTCATAGAAATCCATCTAATAGTTGATGACACATTCCACAAATGTCAACGTCACAGTAATTGAAAGTCAGGACATCACCAAAGTCAATTAGGATTCATCTTTTGAGGAACATGAATGTATGTGCAACATTTCATGGCAATACATCCTGTAGTTGTTGATATATTTCACTCTGGCCATCCATAGAGCCATGCCTTCAAAAGTGGCCATTTGAAACAGCTAGAAACACATTGGCGTCATAGACGTGTTTGGACGACACTTTGTTTCAAGTAGGGTTGGGCAATATATGGATTTTATATCAACATTGATCTATGAGACTAGATATTGTCTTACATTATGGATATTGTACTATGACAAACTATATAAGTGGTGTCTTTTCCTTGTTTTACAGGCTGCATTAAAGTAAAGGGATATCATTCTCTGAATTTACCAGACTGTTTGATTATTTGCCTGTAGCAAATGTTTGCTTAGTCATTATATCCACTATTACTATTATTTAAATATCAATGTTTAAATATTTTGCCAAAGCACCAATAGTCAACCTGACGTTATCGCCGCAATATTGACATGGATGTGTTTGGTCCAAAATATCAGGATATTTGATTTTCTCCACATCGCACAAAGGAAAAGCTACTTACATTTAAAAACAAAATATTTTCCATTAAATTACACGACACAGGCTACCTGCAGAACCCTTTCACAAAGTGTGGTGAAAAAGACTTTTTGCTCAAGAGAACATCTAACACTCTCTGCATATGGACAATGTTGCAGTCTGAGCACACACTGTAGTAATTGTAGGGGAGGGGAACTCTGTGAGACGCCCTTTAGGTATTAATTGGTGTGCAAGGTTTTTTTTTTGAAGCCGTTCCAGCATGATGCTGTATCGGGGGGACAAATGAAGGCCAGCACCTTGTGGTCCGGGGAGATTGCAACAGGAGCCAGAGACAAATAGCTTCCATTGAAAGGGCACTTCAAAGCCGTGCAAAAACGTCAATGTTGATAGACATGAGTTGCCTCGAAGAATGTTTTATATCATGCCTGAGGGCTCTGTGTACAGAGTTGACACAGCTGAATGATTGATATGACTTTGTCATGCACATCTTTGGATTGGAAAAATAAATGAGAGAACAGAGAGCCGCAGTGGGTAATAAAGGAATTTAGCCTAGGGTGTTAACAAGTCTGTTCCAGGTAGACAAAGCATTTCAACAAAAGTGTTATTTGTTTCAAAAACAAATGCAAGGTGACTTCCTCACTGTGTTAATGAAACATTTATAAACAACAGCCTCATAAAATAACTGGAAAATAGCTCTATTAAGCATTCATTAGACCTAACCACACAGGGCCACAAGACTAGCTAGTAGTGTAGCTTGCATTTAGACAAAAAATGTTGCATATGAGCTGACTTGGTGGAAGCGTGTTGTTTCAGGTACCGGTAAGACATGAAATGCAATCCATGAAGGTCAGATGGAATAATACATATAACCAACCAATAGCCTCAGGTTTATACTGAGACAGGATTTTACAGCTCAGTTACGGTATAAATGCAGTTCACTTCCCGGATTGCTCTGGTGCTGCTGAAAAAGCCGACTGACTCTTTTTGGCCGGATAGCCGTTACCTTCCACTTTCTTTGTGTTGGAATTCTAAACTTCAGTCTATTTCTGAGGACTATGGTTAACTGCTCCTCAGATCTCTGCAGGGTCAATCCAGAAAGCTAGCTAGAATATTTGTCCAATCTAAGTTTCTCTTGCACGACTAAAACAACCTAGTTCAACCAAGTTCCTTCCTGAGGCTGTTTTACAGAGGCACTGGGGCTCCATCCGGCACTTAGCACCACTCAAGGCAATTTTGATTGGTTTAGAGAAATGCAAATAAACCAGAGCACGTTTTTCCTTCCCTCCTGGAATGCTGTGTGGACTGGCCAGACCCTCCTTTGGGAGGGAGGAAGGTCTGGCAATGTGAGACTATAAAGGCAGCAATTATTTTGCTGTGATGTAAACAGTAAACATAAATTGTTCATGTTAAAATGTAATTTACCAGGAATGTGTGCTTGCACATATTTGATTGGCCTAATTTAGTGTTGAATATGTGCAATTAATCTTATCACCAAAACCACTGGATATGCAATGAACCTAGGACGCTTGGGCCACTTGGGTCTCCATGTGGCAGTTGCCAGCTTTGGACACACTGTACAGTATAATAAGACACTACACATCCACACAGGTGTGTTTATTTAGCCTCTTCATTTCGACATGCCATAGCAGGAAAAGCACAGCTTCAAATGATGACATTTAAAATGGATGCATTGCATTTAGGCGACTTGGTGTGCTGGTTCACTGGCTTGAGATGTCTGGAACTGAGCCAGTTATCTAAATGTACTTTTGGGTCTGGTGAGTCTTTTTTAACAATAAAAGCTCAATATTGGTTTGTTTAAATATTCTGTTTGTTAAGGACAAAGAGCAGTCAGCTCACAATATTTGGACTGAGGCAAAATTGCGTATTTTTATAATGATAAAACCTGAACATGGCACAGAACAGAATTATGTTGTATATAATTTGTCCAAAAGAAAAGATCTGTATGTGCTTAGTTGAGATCTGGTATTTTACCTTCTACTGTTGAAACTGAGAGGTTTTACTTTTATTTTTACTTTTGGTCAACATGGGTGTCTAATATTTAAGCATTCTGGTCATGTACATAAATAGTTTTTAAAATACTACATGGAAGTCTAATAATCAATGTACTTCACTATAAAATGCATTATGTTCAATTATGAAGGATGAGAGTTATGTGAAATGAACAAATGACAAATTGAGTATTGAATCAAACATTGATTCATTTTTTATTCTTACTGTTCAATTCCACCAGGAGAGTCTGCGCCGCGTCCTGACGGTGCCATGGCCGAGCAATTATGATTTCTCACAATGCAGCACACAGCGCTTCTCAGGTGCTTTCTGATCTGTTAAAAGTATGTGCTTGGTCTATTTTGGACAGAGCCAGAGGCAAGGCCACATTAAAGCATCATGGGCCCCGGTGCTGCCATTTTTTCAAGGTCCTTACTCAAGCACCATCACGACCAAGCTTAATTTGCACACAATAATGCGTTAACAATCACTTATGGCTGCGGTTTAGTTGTACGACTGTTCTGGCACCAAATAAAAGTCACACACACACATGCATGCATGCACACGCACACACCATTTGCCAAGTCTAAATGGCCACAACAAAACATAGCACCAATGTTCAGAAACAGAAGTGAAAAACCCTGAGAAGGCCTGCATGTCAAGTATCTTTTCTGTCCACTTAAGTGGTGCATGTATAAAAATACTGCACGCATCAATCAATACCAACCACATGTGTTGAATTCCTTTCCTACCTTTAAAATGTCTTCCTCCTGGCTTTATGTGTGGCAAAGTCCTTGATTAGGTCAAATTCTTAATTAAAATCCATACCTATACTAACGCTAGCTAACTACTATTAATTGTAGAGATGAGTTTGGCTATGCAAAACTAGCTAACTACGTAAGCAAATTAACCTGTGGAAGCAGCTGGTGATTCCGCCAGTGTCCTTTCACTTGCCGGCTCTGGTTTTTAGTTGTCTCGACCTCGGGGCTTGCAGCTTTAAAATATACAGTCAGCCTGAGGATTTTTATTCCTAATAGCTGTGATTTTGCTGCAATTTCTTTCTTTGATTTTTTTGAGATTGTATTTCTCTTTTTATTGTCTTTTTCTGGTTTAAATCCTCTTCAGAATCATCCAACCATCCCTTCAAATTCAACTAAAATTGTGCTGTAGTTGCACTGAAACTAACCTCTGCAGTCAGTAGAATTAGTTGCCCCATTAGAGACATTTAGCAGCACAGTTGTTGTGTTTCACAACTGGCCTATGCAAAGGTCTTTTAAACAGCCTTTAATAGCTTTGTGGTGATAGCCTGAAGATTGAGTTTTTGTTTGTCCTCGCTTGTTTGTATTTCAAACTGTACATATAATAATATAAAATAAGATATATAGTACGAACAATCATTCAATTTCTGTCATGCCAAACACTTGGCCCATCCCACATGCAAATACAAGACACCGCTATTTACCCGGCATCTTCTATACTCACATATACAAAGCCTGTGGCGAAATACATGAATAACAAAAACAGTACAACAAACAAATATCTACAGATCATCTTGGTAAAGAGCTTATATAATTCACATGCGAACAGCCATCTCGTTTTTGAGCATCCTTTCGTTTACAAAATATATATCTGTTTTTATCTTACTCAACAAGGCATCACGCTGTTAGCAAAAAAGAAAGGCTACTAAGAAAAAAATTGAACTCATTTTACACATCATTTAAACTACTCGTCGAACAGATCCGCATCTCTTCTTTTACATTACCAAACTGTCCAGTTTTTTTCCAAATTATGAAAATAAACTTCTCTTTATTTGGTACTGTCATAATATTATATGGATGGGCCTAAAGTGTTTACAGAGGATTTAGATCAGGAAAAGCATTTCAGATGCATTTGGAGCTTATACTTTGTATTGCACAGCATTTTCAGTTAAGCTTAATTAGTATCAGTTGTGCATGTTCATATGGTGTATTGCTACAATGTGTTGGTTTGAAAGCAGTAGATTGCATGTAAATTCCTTGGTGGTAATGAGAATTTAACTGGAACATCGTTTCTTTCCCAGACATGGAGCTCATTTTTCGACCAAAGTATTTGGTCTTAAATTAGTCTAATGTGTCAGAGCAACAAACATGCAAACAAACTGGGGGAGCAAGCTGCTTATTTTGCAGCTAAAGACTAAAGAGAGTGCACTTTAGATCTCTATATCTTGTAATTTGTCATTTTATGTTTTTGTGCACAGATTGCATCATTTACATATTTTATCATACATATTTTCTTTTTTTGTGTTGGTCTTCTGCTGTTCTATTCTCCTGCTGTTCTGCTGTATCTTATAATGCCATGGCTCATATTTTCTTATATTTTTCTATTCTAAACTATCTACTTAATCTGTTCTCTTGACTTATAGTTGATTGCATTGATCCCCCAAGGCATGTTCTCATAAACCATACGTACATACTATAGCTACGAAAAGTAAAGCACAAACTGGTATAGGTTGAACGTGTTTTTTGCTGTGCACCAGATTGACTGCTGCTGTATAACCCTGATTTCAAGCTGACAGAAGGTGTCTCAAAGCTGCCAAGTGATCGGCGCAGACAGGGAGTACATGTACTTGAAAGAGTCCGGCAGTCGTGGCAGACGAAGGTCCAGTGGGAAGTTTGGATGGAGAGTCCACTGAAGTCCACTGTGGTCTAAAGGGATCTTCGCTTGATCACTAGGGAGATCGCGTTATCTGGGTGCTGGATTAATCCTGCAGTGCTGCATTCAAAATGAAAGACGTTTCTTTGCTATAAACTTAAGTATAAGTGCTTTCACTTAATAGCCAAGAAATTGCAAATGTTGATCCTTGCACAGCCCTTGTATGAACTCTTTTGCACAACCATATTGCCAACAGACAGATTGGCTTCTCTCTTTCAGCTGTGTGTCAGCAAGATACTCTATGCTGACCTCAGACCAGCCTCCACAACCAGAGCTGACTGTTCGGTCTGAGCTATGCATGATCTTCTAGCGCCTTTTAAAAGCCATATTCCGCCAGAGGCAAAGAAAAGAGTCTGGTAGGGGATGCTTTGCCCATCTGAGTCTCTAGCTGTAGATTTAAACTTTGAACACAGAGTTGTGATAATAGAGCCACAGCAGACCTAGGATCAGTAGACCACCAGCAAACATCCTTCAGACCCTCTCTCACACCCCCCGCTGCTTAAAGACTCATTCACGCCTTCATCTCCTCCCGACTGGACTACTGCAACTCACTTCTTCTTGGCATCAGCTCTACCCACGTCAACCAACTCCAACTGGTCCAGAACGCAGCCACCCGCCTCATCACCAAATCCTGGCATCACATCACTCCAGTCCTAAAACAACTCCACTGGCTTCCCATCTCCCACCGGATCCCATCTCCCACCTACAAAATCCTGGTCCTCACCTACAAAGCCCTCCACCATCTGGCCCTCTCATACCTCATTGACCTCCTGTCCCCCTACCGACCTTTGCGGTCCCTCAGATGCACCTCACCCGGTCTCCTCTGCACCCACAAGTCCAAACCCCGCAGTTTTGGGGAAAAAACCTACTTCAGGGCAGCTCCCATGCTCTGGAACTCCCTCCTCCTAGAGATCCACACCTCTGAGTCCCTCACAAACTTCCAGTCCTGCCTCAAGACCCATCTCTTCACTTCTGCCTGTCCATAAGCCCCATGCCCCCTCCCTTCTCATCTGTGCCTCAATCTTGCTTTGTTGTGTTTAGTTAAGTGCTATATAAATTTAATTTGTTATTATTATTATTATTATTATTATTATTATTATTATTATTATTATTATTATTATTATTATAAATTCAAGCATAAAGTATGAAATAAATAAAAGTAGCAGGATTAGTGTATTAAAGTAACAGTACTGATTCTTCTCCCAAACTTAGCAAAAGGTTGCTACAATGAAACATACTCAATGTTATATATGAACATGTAATGGAGCAACGTATCCTCATACATTTTTTATATCTTACAAAACATTATTATTATTGTTTTTTGCATGTTATAATTACGAATGTCCGGCTACACGAGCAATCAGTGCGGTGCAGTAAAGAACCTGTAAAGGCAACAAAACTACTTTGCTAAGTATTGGAAAAGATCATAGTTTGGGTTAAAATACGTACATTTGTTATGTAATTTAAGTATATGGCCCTTAACGTTACTTGCATAATTAGTGTTAAAATAAATCAACGTTGACTTTTGCTTTCACATAGAACACAAATATCAGTCTCCTTGGTGTAAGTCCAGTATTTCTTGAGCTATTATGCAAACTTAATCACGCTTTATACTACGTCACCTGACCACCTCCTTAAAGTTAGCCCTGCACATCCTGGCTCACAATTACGTGGGTTATTTATGAAATAATTGTACATTACTTTTCGTAGGTTTGTCGGTACGAACACTGAATGAGAACAGCCTGAATGGAATAAATGTAGCTTGTTACTACCCACTTCTGGTCAAGATTAATTGATACATCGAGGAAGTGTGTCTCTTGTTCTCGTTTTTCTTCCGCACAAGTCCTCTATAAGCTTAGTCTTTAATATTTTTCTTCCCTGCCTACCAGCCTTAGCTATGACATCACATTTCACAGAAAACCATAAGTAATGTTTCTTCACTTTGGGCTGTTTTTTTGTAATAGCACATGAGTGAGGACAAAAGCGTAAAATGGCCCCCAAGGGCCAATAAAAACAGCCTCTTCCAGTACGGCCTGTGAGTGAATTACCACCCACCAGCCCAAAGGCTGCTCCCTTGGCCCCGGCTGCCGGGCCTTTTAATGCATTTACCGGCAGTGACAAGGAAAAGGCACAGTGACAGGAGAGAATCGGCTTTCTCCGAGATGGTAATGGGGGGAAAAGGAGCCTCCAGCCCAGTTCCAAACACTAATGTGGAGGGCAGGGCTGCCAGAAAGAAGGCAGTCATGGTGAGAGGCTGTGGGATTGGTGGGATTATAATGGCTTTTGGAGAGGATGAGAGGTGCAGATGGGCTGTGAGAGGAAACTGGGTCCAAACCCAGCGCCGACGCTGGACCTCATTTGTAAAGATGGTGGCGTTTCGCTCAGCAGTGCATCATAAATCCAATTAAGCACTCAAATCCAAATTAACACATGCATACACATGCACAGAGCACACAGGCAGTGGGAACGTACTGCAATTACAAAATATTTGTTCTGAGATGCAAAGAAATTCATCATCCAAATTGGCATCTGTATTCCTCAAGTATTAAAAATTCAAGAGCCAACAAAGGTTTTGTTGTCTTTGTGGCCTTTTTACAAACAGGACAGAGCTGTTGCTCTTCATAAAGTCAAACTAGAAACCGTTTCATATTATACCATCTGATATCACAAACTCCACAAATTGATACTTAACATTTTTCCATTCGCTGACCCATCTGCTGCAATTTCATACGTTAGCTGCCAAGAATTAATCTCCAGTGAAACTCAGAAGAAGTCAGTGACGAGTTGCAAGTGATTATGTTTTGTTCCTTATTTGTATGGATGGATGTTAATGAACCCAAACAATTTTTTCAACATTTTTTTCAATTAAGTAATATCAATGAAGACGGTTAACAGTGAGTTCTGTGGATCATCCACAACATTGATTTTGTTCAGACAATTTTTCAAATATACCTTTGAGAACAATAACAGTGTACTCATCAATTTAATTGTGGTCTCGCTATGCCAGACCCTCCTCCAAAGCGCTCTGAAAGATGGTCTGGCTACTCCACACAGCATTTGGGGAAGGGAGGAACACATGCTCTGGTTTAATGGCATTTCTTTAAACCAATCAGAATTGTGATCAGCGGTGCCAAACTCTGACCAACATGTCTGGATTTACCCAGCAGAGATCTGAGGAGCGGTCAACAGTAGTCCTCATAAATCCACCGGATTTAAATTTCCAACACAAATAAGGCAGAAGGTAACGGAAAATACATGCATCTGGCGGAATTTCCTGCGTCCCTGGAGCAATCCCGGAAGTAAAACGTCAAGGATGTAGATGTAGATGTAGAAATTGTAACAATTCAAGAGACCTATCAAGAAAACGGAGTAGTTATATAATATAACAGGTCTGCACAAAAAGAGATGATGGCTGAGGGGTTATGGTGCAGACCATGATCCACATGATTCGAGTTGGTGTCAGACCTTTGTTGCATGCTCTTTATCCTCATTTCCTGTCATCTCTCTGCTGTCAGCTATGAAGCAAATTACTAAAAAATGAATTTTAAAAAGGGATTACTACCGATGTTTCAGGTCTGCTCACTGACTGTTACTTCCACATTAAGTGACAATTAAAAATTTGGCTATAGCGTGTGTTTATTTACAAAAAAATAAGACACAAGTTGAGATGAACCAGATTTATCCTGCAACGCCACAACATAATGAATACGATCACTTACCGCTTTACGTTTCAGAAGTCCACTGATTTAGCATTGCACTAAGCCTCACAATGGACAGTTTTTTAAGGATCAATTAGTAGCAGTAATGTAGCGGGCAGCAGAGATGTGGACTGGGCTACAGAGGTCTGGTAAACTCACTTCTTTCTAAGGCACAGAAACACAGGTGTTTTTTTTAATGTAGCTTTTTTTCCAATGAGTTTTGCCTTTTCATCCACTCGCAAACTGCGTTTTTAGTGTACTGACAACAGATTTTTTCTCTTTTCTGAAACTGTGTTTTCAGTGTTGTTGTGTAGACAGGAAGTTTCTGGCTTGTACCGTCAGAGTGTGCACCGTTGTTCTTTGTGAAGTGTCACAAATGAGGCGACATTTAACGCATAAGGGCACATGGCCAAAATAGTGCTGGTTCTAACCTGTACAGAATGTAAATATTTTTTCTTTATTGAGGAACAGAGGTGTCAGAATGGAGCCATCAACGCACCACTGCAGCCAGGTAATAGCTTTTTTTCAGGCTTCTGATTGGCCAACGTGGCTTTAGGCTAATGGTTATAGTGGAGCCCGTTGGTTTGGCATGCTCTTGACAGCGCTTTAATTGGGTTTTTGCATTTTGGATTGGATTTTTTGTGGTTGTGTGGATGGCATTTCTTTGACAACAAAGGAAAACCCCAGTTTTCAAAAATACCCATCTACGTGTAGGTATGGAACACACCCAGATTTTTAGATTTTTTAAACTTGTAGTCTTCAGACCTCAACTGACGCTGACTCAAGTGACATCAGTTGGAGTTCCTGTTTAATGGTGATATTATCACTTAGCTGAAAAACAGTGAAGTCCAACAAATCCTTGTAATAATTTAAATCAGAAGGTGATGGATCATTTGGGAACTTTAACTGACAAATCAAACTTATTTTAATACCATATCTAATATGTTTGTTAGTGTTAATGCTAAGTCAACATAAGCAAAATCTAATAACAGCAACTATTGACAAAAATGACACCAAACTGTTAAGATGACAGTAGTTTACAGTGTGCAGATGTTTATTTACATATTCTTCATTTTCACATAATGTATAGTATAACAGAAAACAAAATACCTAATAAGTTTACATTTAACGTTTAGTGTGTAACTTTTTGATATTAATGAACGTGTTACTTTCAAGCCGTTGCATATTGTTTAAATGAGTTGCTACAAAGCTAATTAATTAGCTCCACACAACTCTCTCTGTATTTCTCAGTATGGCTATGTTCAGAAGATTGTGGCGCCCGGTGACTCGCAGAAGCTTGAGTGACGATAATTACCGCCATGTCCTCGTTGGCTACTAGCAACTGCGTGGAGGAGGGGTGGTGGTAGTGTGGGATCACGGAAGACTTGTATCATGTGGACGTGCCGACAGTGTTGTTGTCATTACTTAGAATTCCTCATGGAGGAGACAGAAACTACACACTATAGCTTCAAACACCATCACCATAACTGATTTGTTTTGAAAAAGATAAGGCATCTGGAAAAGGCATGTGTACTGCTTTTCCTACATTGATGGTAATTGGCTTGAGAGTAAAGACAAACGGCGTAGGTATTTGTTGAGAACAATTACACATCCTGTTAAATGGCGAGGAGGAGAGGCATGCAGCTCAGATCTTTACAGCCAGCAGCCAGCCATTCTCCCATCTCTCACATGTCTGTCTGATTCACTCTATGGGATGCTGGTGTGCCAGAAAATAAATACTCTGCTTTATTGCCTTTCCAACATCAATTTAATGTCTCACAAAAAAAAAAAAATCCGACAGGCATAGCGGGCTGAAAAATCACCTCAATGCAAATGCAAAACACATTCATGTTTAATCCCTCTGCTTCCTCTCTAGTGTTATAGAACATCCAGTCCTAATGTTGGAAAGGTGTTCTGCATTTTCAAACCACAAAAAGGGTGTTCTGTCTGTGTTACAAAGTTGGATAGATTGTACATGTAGGGATATTGGATTGTTAGGTAAACAACCACTCAGTCTGATACCGCAATGTAATCAAACCAAGAGTAAATATATGAATTCCTGCTACTGAACACTCATTAAGGATGCTCACCATACGGCTTCTTCCTGGAATGAGGCATTTGCAGCTTGGGTAGTAAGAGTAATGGCCATCATTCATTCTGCCAGTTTACATTGCTTGGTGGCGTATTAAGCTCCACATACTTGAGATTTTGAGGAAGGAAAGGCATTTGTATTTAATCATCCCCTGGGAGGGCTTTGCCTTGAAAATCACATCTATGTGATCAATGGCTCATGCAGACAAGTAAAACACTCCATTCAGACATGACTCTCTTTACATCTCTGTCCAGCACTGCTTCCATGTTGTGAGAGGATAACTTTGCAGGATAACATTGTGGTGTGTTGATTATTAAATAATCTCTCAGCCAGTCACATCACTGGTCTCATTGCTCTGAAACAGCTGTGCCTATCACAGTTAAACGTGATAATGACAGCTCAGCAAACGGAAAGCTTACTTAAGGAAATGTCTGGATGGTTCAGAGTGTAACGACATGAACACTAATCACCACAAATCTGCAACCAAAGACAGATGGAGTATGATTTACCATCAAGTAGATACTATAATAATGAGGAAAAAAATAGAGAAATGGATTACAATTAAATTCTAATGTATCTCACTAATTGGTCAAATCTCAAAATTGACCACTTTATTGTCCGGAATAGTATTAGTAGTAATGGTATTTGAGAAAAAGTCTTAAAGTTTCTGATATTTACTGTACTTTTAATATCCAAAATTTATTTTTGATACTTATATCAAAAGTAAATTTTTGATATTAAATGTTCTTAAGTATTAGATTTAAAAGTTAAAAAAAACTTTGACTATGAACTTTATGGCCAAAAGTGTGTAACGTTATCTTCATCCCCACTGTGGTCATCGTCTGTTACCATGGCGGCAGAGCCTGCACCAGGTGCTTCCATAACACTAGCAGTCACATAAGCGTCCTCCTCTTCTTCTTTAGTTTTGGCCTGTGTTTTTTTTTGCTGCTGCTTGGCAACAAACACGCATTAGGTCACCAACTGGGATGGAGCGTGCATTATCTTGGCAATCTAGGAGCAATGATTCGCCAAGTGTAACAAATTTCTTCTGATTTTATTTTGTAGGAACAAGTAACTAAGATGCTTAGGGAAAATGTAGTTGAGTAAAAGTATACATTTTATTTAATAACAAAGTAAAGTACGGATACGTGAAAATTCTACTTAAGTACAGTACTGAAGTATTTGTACTTCATTACATTACAACACTGATTCCAAAAACACCAAAATAATTAAAATAATTTGATACCATGTGCAAAATAAACAAGTTATTTGTAAAACTATGTCCATCTCCTTGGTGCAGTCACTTATTATAAATATATACAGTACTTGAAACTAATAGCATAGAAAAAATGTACTGTACATTGTGACATCGTTTCCTTTACTGTTGCCTGCTCTGCAATGATTTTATATAATTGCATGATGGTAAGGTAAATAAATTGGTAAGGAAGTCAGAGTTCTGTTAATATATCAAACTTTTGTTTAAAGATATTCAATAAATCATTTAGGCCTATTGATTATTTGCCCTTTTCACATGAGCCGCAAGTTATCTGTTCACACAATGATGTGTTCTTACCAGTGGAACAACGTGTGTACTTTGTCCACAGCAATACCCAACAATCGGTCCTAAAATGTCCCAGTTATATAATAAATGCCATAAACATTTTTTTTGTAAATCTTCACAATCATTTCCTGAAAGAACCAAGCAAGCCTGCCTTGTTGCACAATCCAAATTTTTTTCAAAACTTCTCATTTTCAGTGTGCGGCTTGCTCACCTCACGCAGTTACCCTGAAAATGTCCTTCTGTTGATCCAGACTACTTTAACTGTGATGCATTAGCATTTCACGGCTGAAATCACTGGTCAAAGGAGCAGCTGTGATCCTATAAATTCTTCTCTATAAAAGTAATTTTAAAGCCATAATTTTGTTATTTTAAAGCTTTATTAATAAGGGAGAATTCCGGTCGATTCCTACACGTAGCTCTGTTGTTTGTACATTTGGAGAGCTGTCAGTAGAGAGAAAAATGAAAACAATCGGTGCTGCCTACACCTCGTTAATCCTCCTGTAAGTGTTAGCACCCAAAAGGCTTAAACAGGCCAAGTTTTAAACGTGTTTTTAGCCTCTACACATGTTCAAAATGTCATTACAAGTGCCTCCCCATGTGCAATGATTCCTCCCAAGTAAACACAACGAATTTGACTGCAGTAGCTGTGAAAGAAATGCATTAAAGTTGTGCTAATTCAGCTGTGTTTAGCTCCGGTTGAGACGGCAAGACGAGTGCTTTGGGATTTACAATAAATTATTAATTAATTTAATGATTAAATAAGGTAGTGTGTCAAAGCTTACCTCAGTTATAACTTGTCTAATGCTAGTTGTACTACAGCACTTACTTTAAAAAAAAAATAAAATAAAATAAGCGTATGCCTATTTTTGAAAATATCTTTTTTATCTCTTTTCGGTGTTGTTTGTAGACGGTCCCAAGGCACTCGTCTTGCCGTCTCAACACAGGAGCTAAACACAGCTGAATTAGCACAACTTTTATGCATTTCCTTACATCTACTGCAGTCAGATTCTCTGTGTTCACTCGGGAGGAATCACTGCACATGGGTAAGCACTGGGGGTGTCACGGTACCAAAAAATCAGTAGTCAGTGCCAATATTAGTAAAATAACATGATTTTCTCAATGCCGATTTTGATACCGTTGCCGATATAAAAAAAAAAAGGATTTGTATTAGGGATGAGCCGGATACTCGGCTGAAACGAGTATCCGGTACGGATAAAGCACTTTTGCCAAGTACAAGTATTATACGAGTAATGCGAGTCAGTAACTGTACGCGGATGAAATAAAACTCCTCATTGATTGGCTAGTCACAGCACCAGTCACAGCGCCCCTCCCCTACACTATTCTGTGATAGGCTAGTCACAGCGCCAGTCACAGCGCCCCTCCCCTACACTATTCTGTGATAGGCTAGTCACAGCGCCAGTCACAGCGCCCCTCCCCTACACTATTCTGTGATAGGCTAGTCACAGCGCCAGTCACAGCGCCCCTCCCCTACACTATTCTGTGATAGGCTAGTCCCAGCACCCTTCTGTTGTTGTCCGGCCGGTCGCTCTGCTCAATCACACACTCAACACGGAGAAGTGAGCAGCTCTCTCTCTCCCACAGTCACTTATCCACGGGTCTTTTCCGTTAACATTTAGGGTTTCTTCAAGCTTCAGCTTTGTTTTTTACTTCGGTTGAACTAGTACTTAGTAACCAGTAGATTTCTGGTAAACGTGGGGTTAGTTCAGACATGGTGCTTGGTAGCATGCGAGTCGCGTCGCGTCTCTGCCTGTCGGAGTTTTTTTAATTTATTTTTTTTTAAACTGCCTGCTGGCTCTAACCAGTTTGTCTAAAACTTTCTTGCTGTATTTTATAAAAAAAATAAAAGGCAGTTGCGGTATAAATAAATATTACAAATGAAGATACACACACAAACACATTTCAACCTCCCGCCCCCTCTCTCTCTCTGTCTGTCTCTCTCTCGCTCTCTCTCTCTCTGTGTATCTCTTACTCAATCACAGACACAAAAAAATGATCACACTGATCATACAAAAATTAAAAGTTAAAAAAAGAAAGTTATATTATCGAGTATGAAAACTCTTGTTCATTACATTTTGTTTCATAATTGCAACCGCATTGTTGTATTCATTGTTGCAAAACTTGTTCTGTATATAGTTTGTTTCTTTGTTACCATGACAACACCACTGATCTCACTGATGCTGTCATGGAAATTGTTTTCTTATCAGCAATAAATATAACATTTGCATGCTTAAAATAACATACAAAGCCCCGCCCATTTCAAGACAACCCGACCCACTTCCGGGTTAAATCCTGCCCACTTCCGGGTTAGGCCCCACCCAATCCGAGTACAGATACGGATACAGATAATTCATGTGGTAAACAGATCAGATACAGATAATGCTGTACTCGCTCATCCCTAATTTGTATAATTCCATGTACTTTAGCTTGAAACATGAACTTCTTCATTCAAATATTTGAAAAATATCAAAATGTCATAAGACATAGAAAACATGTGCAATAGAGCATAAAAGAACATAATAAATTGTAATGAATGGTCATAGTGGAACAACTAGTGTCCCCAGACACATTTCAGACATCTTTTCAAAAGGTACTGTGCAAAAACAACAACAGTGTTTCTAACAGTTGTGTGACCAGAGACGTTACAAACCCGGATAAAGGTATCTAAGCTTTAGCTTCAGGCTAATTTATCACGGCTACAAAGAACAGGCAGTTTGTCATTTCAACATTTGTGTACTCACATTGAATAACTAGAGTGAGAGAACTACAGTACCCAAGTTGGCTAACCGTGGCTAATGTCGCCATGCTAACCTTGCTAACAGCTAACGTTACTGGAGGAGCAGGCAAGCGGCCACGGCTGTTTACAACGTGTAGCGTGTTCAGCGGCCGTAGCCAACGACAGAGAGTTATTTGAAGCCAGGAGGGGGGGAGCCGAAGCTAAATTGGAAAGAGAGGACCGTGAGTTTGCAGTGAACATGCCGTTTTTAGGTCGGGTAGAGAACTCTTGTTCTTATTTTTCCTTAAGATAAGAACCGGAAGTAAAAGGATGTGACTTCGACCACTTGTTCGTGACCTCCTTCTTCTGAATGTATCGACTGAAACACTCTGAAGCGTACAGTGGTGTGAAAGAGTGTTTGCCCCCTTCCTCATTTCCTGTTCCTTTGCATGTTTGTCACACTTAAGTGTTTCGGAACATCAAACCAATTTAAACAATAGTCAAGGACAACACAAGTAAACACAAAATGCAATTTGTAAATGAAGGTGTTTATTATTAAAGGTGAAAAAAAATCCAAACCATCATGGCCCTGTGTGAAACAGTGATTGCCCCCTAAACCTAATAACTGGTTGGGCCACCCTTAGCAGCAACAACTGCAACCAAGCGTTTGCGATAATGTGCAATGAGGCTTTTACAGCGTCCTGGAGGAATTTTGGCCCACTCATCTTTGCAGAATTGTCCTAATTCAGTTACATTAGAGGGTTTTCGAGCATGAACGGCCTTTTAAGGTCATACCACAACATCTCAATAGGATTCAGGTCAGGACTTTGGCTAGGCCACTCCAAAGTCTTCATTTTGTTTTTCTTCAGCCATTCGGTGGTGGACTTGCTGGTGTGTTTAGGATCATTGTCCTGCTGCAGAACCCAAGTTCGTTTCAGCTTGACACGAACAGATGGTCGGACATTCTCCTTCAGGATCTCTTGGTAGACAGCAGAATTCATAGTTCCTTTTATCACGGCAAGTCTTCCAGGTCCTGAAGCAGCAAAACAGCCCCAGACCATCACACTACCACCACCATATTTTACTGTTGGTATAATGTTCTTTTTATGAAATGCAGTGTTCCTTCTACGCCAGATATACTTGGACACACACCTTCCAAAGAGTTCCACTTTTGTCTCATCGGTCCACAGAATGTTGTCCCAAAAGTCTTGGGGATCATCAAGATGTGTTGTGGAGAAATTGAGACGAGCTTTGATGTTCTTTTTGCTCAGCAGTGGTTTTCTCCTTGGAACTCTGCCATGCAGGCCATTTTTGCCCAGTCTTTTCCTGATGGTGGAGGCATGAACGCTGACCTTAACTGAGGCAAGTGAGGCCTGCAGTTCTTTGGACGTTGTTGTGGGGTCTTTTGTGACCTCTTGGATGAGTCGTCGCTGCGCTCTTGGGGTAATTTTGGGCGGCCGGCCACTCCTGGGAAGGTTCACCACTGTTCCATGTCTTCGCCATTTGTGGATAATGGCTCTCACTGTGGTTCGCTGGATTCCCAAAGCTTTGGAAATGGCTTTATAACCCTTTCCAGACTGATAGATCTCAATTACTTTCTTTCTCAATTGTTCCTGAATTTCTTTGGGTCGGCATGATGTGTAGCTTTTAAGGATCTTCTGGTGGACCTTACTGTGTCAAGCAGCTCCTATTTAAGTGATGCCTTGATTGTGAACAGGTGTGGCAATAATCAGGCCTGGGTGTGGCTAGAGAAATTGAACTCAGGTGTGGACAACCACAGTTATAGTATGTTTTAACAAGGGGGCAATCACTTTTCACACAGGGCCATGATGGTTTGGATTTTTTCACCTTTAATAATAAACACCTTCATTTACAAATTGCATTTTGTGTTTACTTGAGTTGTCCTTGACTATTGTTTAAATTGGTTTGATGTTCGGAACAGGAAATGAGGAAGGGGGCAAACACTTTTTCACACCACTGTATACTGCCCCCATCAGGTCCGGGAGAGGCGCAGCACCAATGCTGCTAACACTGGCATCATCGCTAACGGTGCCTACGGTGCTTCAAAAAACGGGCATTGTCGGTGTTTCGTAATTTTAGAACCGGAAGGGACTGTAAGTATTGTTTCTGTTGACATCCCTAGTAGGCACTTGTAATGACATTTTGAACATTTTAAGAGGCTAAAAGCATGTTTAAAACTTGCCCTGTTTAAGCCTGTTGGGTACTGATGCTAGCAGGACGGTAACACTGATTTTTTACAAACAACAAACAGAGCTACGTGTTGGAATCCACCCAATTCTGCTTTAAGTAGAAAAATCAAGAAAGGTTGGCATTTTATATTCAGTATCGTAATACATAAGCAAACATGAAACGGTAAAATAACGCAGATAATCTCCAGTCAGCACAGAATGGTTTGACTCAGGACGGCCAAAAAGTGCCAATGGAAAAAACCTCATCAGTAGTACCCTTCCTTTAAAAAAAAAAAAAAAGTATTCATTTATTAAAGTTCTATATTATCAAAAGGAATAATAGTATCTTAAAAGGGTTGCAAAATGGCAGCTACGGTGGCTGGTGAGCTAACAAGGTTACTATTTTACCATGCTATCTTCTGGTTGTACTCCCCTGAAGCTCTAGCTGCATTTCATCCAGAGGCCCTGGAGTTTTATGGCAAGATATCGGAAAGAGAAAGGTTTTCATTGAAGGCTGATTCAGTGATAAAATGAAAAATATCAGCTGATGTTGAGTCAACTTGTTTTTGTTGTCAGAAAGCCAGTCACAGTTGATGTGTGCTGTGGCGTCGCCGGAGGCACACTGCACTGTGGAATGGGTTTTAGTGTTTTTAAAGGTAGCTGTGATGAAATAACTTTTTGAATTAATTTGTTTTTGTAAAAACAGTGACTGTGTTGTTTATGTCTGTTATAGCTATGGACGGAGCCCTTGCTAGAATCGTATTATGCATCATTGTTTTTTTTTAAACTTTCTATTTGTTTTTGAAAAATTGATTCCTGGGGATGTCCTGATTGCCAAAGGTTTATGGCGCGGCGCACCACATAACAGCCGGGGATCATGTTTCTTTCCGATACCCATCTCTCTCCACTCATTCCTTGTCTGCTTCTAAACTGTCTGCTATCCAATCCAAGGTACAGAGAATGCTAAAAGTGAAAGATGATGCGAAAGTTGAAACTAACTGCCAGGGGTAGAAGTAAGGAATTAATTTGCTCTTGTTGCTGTAACATAGTCATGTATTTGTGTACTCGTACTTTGAGTATGTTATAAAATCGGATATTTAATCACGTAGAATTGTGGTTTGCCATTGGCTTGTGTGAATATGTTTAGCCTTACGGCACAATGAATGAATTAATTAATTTTATTAATTAAAAATATTTTACATTTATGTTTAACCAAATGTTTTGCTATGTAGCCTAAGTACTGAAAGGTTATTGTCATTGAGTAGGTAAAGTTCGTTGTATTGCAGGCTATAAGGGTTTTTGAAACAGTTATGTTGTATTGAACAAAGGATATATTAATGGTTGTTTTCATAAATTGAAATTTGTGCTAATTCAAAGATAGTGTCATGAAAGGATTAATGACTTTAAGGTTAAGGTTATTTAGTGTAGATTTCTTTGTTTCCTTGTTACAAAAGGGAAACAACAAAGCGTTGGTATCAGCTATTGATTAATTGTAGTGAGGCCACACTGAAGAAGGAGGTTGTATATTTATAATTGCTGTACGCACCGACCGCTAAGTGCCGTCTATAGAAATGAAATGTACGGTTGGTTTGGACATAAGCGCTCATGTTGTTGATGATGTTCCATTAGTGTGTAGGATATATTTCAACCCTTGTGTTGTCCTTGTGTTTCAATGTGTTTTATATCAGAAATATTAGATTTCTTTCAACCAAATTGCCCAATAATAAAATGGATGAGTCCATCCAACATTCTTCAGGTAAAATGAATGATTACTTTCATTGAATTTTTTGGGTGTTTTATTTAATCTCATAGAATTTGAATTCTTTCTTTTTTTAATTGTTTAAAACCAGTATCAGGACTAAACTTTGACATTTAGATCCACTCAACATCCTATAGTCATAGTTAATATTTTAGTCAAAATAATTCATAGTTTCTGCCTTGTTAACTAAAACCTTATGTATAATTGGATATAAATGAAGTTTGTTGACCATGAATTCCAAGAATAAGTGTAAAACCTATTATTAAACCAGCTCAGGTTTTTAAAAAAGCGCCAAAAGCTGGAAAAAGTGAGAAATTAAAAATTAAAAAACATTGGAAAAGCACAAAAAAAAAAAATTCTAATTCTTCCTGGAAGGGCAAGTTCATGGTTAACGGTAAGACAACACAAGGATCAATTAAAGGGGACCTATTATGCTGATTTTCAGGTTCACACTTGTATTTTGAGTTTCTACTAGAACATGTTTACATGCTTTAATGTTTGAAAAATACATTTTTTTTCTTATACTGTCCATGGCTGCTGCATCTGGATTCACCCTCTGTCTGTTGGAATGTCTGTCATTTTAACTGTACGCACACACCGCGGTCGACTTGCCCTGCATACGAAGCTCAGGCCACGCGAGAGACATCCATCCAGTTGGTTGCATAATGTTGACCTAATTTCAGCTCACACCTAAAACAATGAGGCGTTCAGGTAGTCTCTTGTTTCAGAGAAGGCTACAGAAATGATAGGCTCCTGTTATCTAAAATATTTCCAATGTAATGTCTCAATATTTAAATGACAATGTGGGTGAGGTGGTTATGACTACATGTAGGCTATTCATTTGAGCCAGAATAGGCTTCAACACTACAGATGAAGAGCGAGCGAGAGACAGCTGGCGGAGGAGGGTGAAGTAGTGGCTGAAGGGCTGCGAGGCTTTGGATATTGATAGTGCTCCCATGGGTGCTGTGCCCCTATATGCGTGGGATCTGCTGCTGCCAGATATCTGTGGTGTGGATGTGTCCAGGGATATACCGTGGACACAACGCTGTGTCACGATGTCAGAAGATGTCCCGCTCTAATCAACGGGGCTTTGATTTTCTTTTTTGAAAATCTTTTAGATAACGCAAAACCATGGATGTCTTATAGCCTATTGACCACATGAAACACTGCATGCAGATGCAGCTTCTCTGTCTCTCTCCCTCCGCTCGTCCACTCTTCATCCGTATACTTCATCCATAGATAATAGCCTACTTTGGCTCAAATGAATATAATATCCTATTATAACGACCTGATCTACGTTGTTGCAATCATTTGAGACATTACATTGGAAATCTTTTAGATAACAGGAGCCTATAATTTCTGTAGCCTATACTCCGAAACAACAGACTACCTGAATGCCTTCTTCTTGTCTTGCGTTTCATTCCCCACACTGTTGTCTTCGGACAAACAGTCACGTCCTGAGATTGATAATGTTGTCCCTTTTAGTAACAATTTGAGCCTATCAGAAGTTCCCTAAATTCCCTTTTATTGGACAAAAAGCAAAGCTCCACAATTGTCCTATTTGGTTACATTGTAGCTCGGTTTGCGCTGGCCCCTCATTGTGATATTGCTCAATACTGGACCAAATTCAAAGATCGTTGGTCACATCAGTCTATTAGACACAAATGCATGGGGAAATGGGGCCCAGGTTAAACAAAGGGTAGTTACCTTTTAAGCTACTTGAATTCAGCCAGCGCAAACCCCAGTGTCGGGGTCACAGCGGATTGAAAAACATCCTAGTGGAAATGCTGGTTTGTGTTTGTTTCCTGAGCTCAGAGCTTGACCTGTGTAGTCCTCCACTTTAACTGGGACACGGTATGTGGAGGCGAAGGCTCAAATGCTTCCACAAAGAAGTAAACACACCAGCTTTTCTGAACACAGTGTACCATTGCACCTGGTCAAACGGCACCTGAGGGCTGTTTTAATCTTGTACTGCCGAGCCTTTCCTCACTTCACAATGTTGTTTATCTCTGTCTTCAAATTTCTGTTTTTATGTCTCTCTTACTCTGTGAAAACCACACAGGCAGCATTTTTTCAACCCTGAACTGCTTGAACCCACCTCTCCAACTGTGCTCTCTACCGACCGAGTTTGCCCTTTCTGATCAACATCCAGCAGAATGCAATGGAAATGTTTCTCCTTCTCATTCTGCTGTTGTTTTTGTCAGATGTTGTGCTTAACTGTGGCTGATTGAACTTTTGAAGAGCACCTATCATTCTTTTGTGTTTTCTACTTCTGATGGAAAAAGAGTTGCAAAAGCCCATATTCTGGCCTGTATAAACCCGGTCTCACAAAGCTCCGGGAGCATCAACAATCCAGTGGCAGACGATCAAAATGCCTCCCCCGGGTCGTGTGTCTCACCCCCTCCCCCAGCAAGCTCTCGTCAGAGAAAGTGGGTGTTTGTGAATGGAACAAATGTGTTTCACAAAGCTACCTGAGAGCCCTTTAAAGTCTTCTCCGCGGCTCCTTGAAACTTGTCGTGGAAGGGCGCTTTTCACACCAAAGAGAGAAAAGATAAAGGAGTGCGAGGCCACTCATGCTCTGCGGTGGTACAGTCCATTTCAAGGTCACAGGGGTTAACATCACCAATCAGGCACTGGACGAGAAACAGACAGAGCCGCCGAAGATCCAATCAAGGCAGGAAACAAAGTGTGTGCTTTAGCTCACACTTTTTCATTGGGATTCAATCAGGTGCTTTGTGGGGAGATGGGGAGCCCTTCATGTCAAGGTTAGACATAGGGGAGGAGAGAAAGAGAGAGATGGATGCATTAGAGCCGCTCTTCAAAGGTGTTAGCCCCCGCGAAACAAGGAGCGGCTGAGTCTTCCTTTTGAGAAACATCCAAATTGGCCGGCATGTTATCCCGAAGTAAAGTCGCATCAAAGTTTGTCCCTGGGCTGATTGACTGGAGAGAGCTGCATTTGAAATTCGTCAACGTGTCACTTTTCTCTTTCCCTCCCTCTCCTCTGCCCCATCTCTTTCAGGCACTCTGCTAAGCTGGACAGATTGGCGTGTCCTTAATTCCCATTATTCTATGCATTTTCAAACAGGCCCATGGATACTGTCTGTGAATTTCAACCACAGCCACAGCCGACCAACGCAGCACGGCTATGCCCAATGCCTGCTGCTTGTATTGATTTGCAACTTCTTCTGAGTTTGCTTTGTTGTGGACTGAGGCAAGGAGCATGTTATGGGTTTCCATGACAACAAGTGCAAGGCTGGTAATTTTTCTGCCTCCTGTTTGAGGCATCAAGGCAGGTTGTCACAGATAGGTAACCCCCTGTGGTGTCAGGATGATTGTAGTTCAAACTTATCTTAAGAGCAAAATGGGAGGCATCCCCCTTGCAGGGTGGACAGACATGCAAAAGATGCCGTGTATACAGAGTAGACATTAATAACAATAGTAAAATTACATTATGAGGAAACAGAATTACAATTATAGTTAAATAGATAGCAAACATAAATGAAGAATGTGGAACCAGGTGTGCTGCCAACTAGGGCTGGGCGATATACAAATATCACAATATTTTTGACCAAATACCTTGATATCGATACCACAGCAATATTGTAGGGTTGACTATTGGTGCTTTCACAAAATATTTAAACAATGAGATTTATAATATTCAGCTGTTATGTAGATGTAATGACTAAAGTGGGTAAAGGCAAGTAATAGAACACTGTGGTAAGTTCAGAAAATGACATCACTTTGCTGTAATACAGCCTTTAAAACCAGGGAAAGACGCTACGTGTGCCATATTACAATATTACAATATCCAAAATCTAAGACGATATCTAGTCTCATATCACAATATCGATATAATACCAATATATTTCCCAGCTCTACTGCCAATCCTCAGTTGCCACTAATACCAAAATAATACTAAATAAATAATACTTTCGATCATTTGAATTCTTTAGGTAACTAAGTACTACCTACCTGACTGTAAAAATTGGAATGCCACTGAATTTATAACACTGATATTTTAAGTTCCTTTTAGGGTTTAAAAGTTTAGTCTCTAAAAACTCTAACCAAGCTCAAATTCAATAAGTCAAATTCTGATCAAACAGTCAAAAGATCAAGTTGTGCCAGCAGCTTTCTATAATGTTCAGAGTTGACACTTGGATCGTGTGATGACGGATTGTAACCTGATAGGACAGATGTGGGTTATGCTCCGATACTTATGCAGATAATAAAAAATACAAACACAGAGGCTCTGGAGTTCGAGCCAGCATAAAACAAGACGGCCTTAATTTAACTTTCACATCGTCAACGGCACCACAGCTTTACTCTTTCCGGGTTTTAACCTCCACAATTAAAGCCTCAACTTAAATTTACTCCGAGCATTTCACTCAACAAAATAGCTTAATGATACACACAAAGTGACACACAACACGACAAGTTAAATCCAGAGTGACGGAAGTGCTGAGATGATGCTACTGCTAGCAGAGCGCTATAGAGAACAAGATGGAGGAGGACAACAGTCTGTTGCTTGACAGCGCTATTTGGGGAGCTCACTAGAAAGCCGTGTTGCGTTGCTTCACTGGCACATCTGTCGTTACCACGGCAATCCAGGCAGATAGGTTGATGACTGGACACACAAATCTGATCTGATCAATTAGCAAAAAAAACGTAGGACAGTTTGTCTTAAAGATCTGATTTGAGAAAGGAGTTGGATTTGCCTAACCTAAAATGTTATGTAGACCCAAGAGGCACTGCTGCATCTCCATGGGTTTATCACTATGAAATCAGCCGGTTTTAATTTGCTTGCAGTGTTTTTCCACTTTCAATAATGACGTGTGACACACTAAAGCAGCGGATCGCAACCCAAAAGGGCCGCAAAATCATTTCGGGGGGTCACCACATGGTTTTGGAGAAAAAAATAAAATAACATATTTTATACTGCGGAATGGTTTTTACAGTGCATTGGCAATGCCAGTGATATGATTTGCCTTAGAATAGATTTGATTGCTTGTGCGTTTGTGATTCTGATCTGGCTGGTGGGGAAGAAAAAAAGTCACAGAACGCATTAAAAATCCACATTGCTTCCAGCACATTGGACAACGTTTAGGGAAAGCATTTTTTTATATACATTTATTAATTAAAATCAAATAGGGGAAGCACCTAGAAACAGCTGTTAATGCCAGTTTGCAGCATTTTCTCTTCTTGACTGTCCCTTCACTTCCATTCATTTGACCTTCTGTCTGTGGATTGCTACGATGGGGGAAAATGGAATTAGGGGCAAAAATTCTATTTACAACCACAAAAAGCAACAACAAAAACATTCCATCTTTTCACTCTGTTGTTAGTTATTACGCACCTGTTGGAAAGAGGTCATTTCGGTGCCCCGATCAGTTGGGGGTTTTGGCCAAAGGTGGACTCTCCAGCTACTAGTCCACACTCCATACCATCCCTGGTCTGCACGGGACTTGATGGACCATGGATGTAAAAAAAAAAAAAAAACTGGATATAGTGCTCGAGGTGGATCCCCGTCCATTCCAATGAGAGTTGCTCATGCGTACGAAGCCAAAAAATGTATGTATAAATGTATAATGTATAAAATGACCCAGATGATGTCTGCGCACTATGAGCAGGTGCACTAGAAACCTTCGCTGGCCAAGCCGGCTGCTTCTAGTTTAGCGCTCCACTAACTTAAATGTGTTTTTAATGGTGCATCTCTTTTAGACTTCTCAAATGTAATGGGACTGCATGGATCAAATTACTAGATAGACAGTAGATAGTAGAAACGAGTCATTTCATCCACTGATTTAAAGATGTCTCTTTTGCCATCTAGGCCTTTGGGGAAAGGTCTTTTTGGGCCAGAGGGCATCATGTGACGAACAAGGAAGTTGTAATTCAAACGTTTTAACCTATGTCAAATTGGCTTCAAAGCCTTGGCACTTCTTTTGGCTCTGGTCGTGACTTAGAAAGGTTGAGAACCACTGCTCTGAAGGAAGGAGGCCTATGGGGTATGACTCAATCACAAAGGAAAGTTTGTGTTTCAGTCTTGTCTCATTAGTTGTAAAAGGACATGGCAAAAGTCCTATTGCGAAAAGAAGTGAAGGGAGGAGAGCAGAGGAAGGGAAAGGACATTTTACACCTCAAGGTAATCTTCTCTTTGCACTACAACAATTATTCAGCCTGATGAGGTTATGGATGGAGTAGAGGACACACCGAAAGCCTGCCTTCAGCATTTTGGATATACAAAGAAAGCTTTTCCGTGCAGCCTGCAGTGAGCTTTGGTTCCAGCGCTTGTTGTTTATTCTGTTGGAAGCCTCTGAACTCCCCGTGCACGCTTATGAGAAAAACATCATTAATGTTTGCTGCTATTGGCTGAGAAGAGATTTTAGCTGAATATAAGTTTTGCCACCCAGTCTAATTGCACACCTGAGCAGAAGGTAAACAGCAAAATAACACGCAGAGGGATGAAAGTGATGAAGGTCTTTCTCACTGCTGAATAACTCCTGTTAGTTTGTCCAGTGGCAAATTAGCAAAGATGTACAAGATGCAAAATGCATAATAACCAGTCTTAGGGAATACATGGAACGGTGTCACGTAATTAGGATACAGAAAAAAAAGGTAACTCTTCATGTTAGTTACAGTAAAAATGACGTCATCAGATTATTGATATATTTAGAAAAAATGGGGATTATAAATAGGATTAAAATGTTAAAATACATTTAAAAATAAAGATTGACATACTACCATGACATGACAAAACACAAATCTCACACAACACCAATCTGGTCTAGAGTGACACCATATCTAACAGAGCTGATCACCTCAGCCTCTTTCACTGGTGGAAATTTCACAATTTACAGTGCAAGTTATGACCATATTTTGTATTAAGGTAATGCTCTCTTTGCATAATCTATAAGTCATTTTCTATTCTGTTACTACAGTATATACTATATATATAATTGTCTCCACTGAGCCGGAACAGGAACCCAAGGCATGTCAATGCACATTGTACTATGTATGATTGTGTATGAGACAAATACAATGATAATTTGCAAAGGGAAAATAAAGTAATCAAGTTGTGTTTCTTTCATATTGTCATACCTTGATTAGGTTACTGACTACATTTTTATTTCTTCAGGTTATTCTCTGGTGTTGTGGAAGTTTCTGTTCAGCGAGGGAGGAATTTCAGTGGCAGAAGAGACCTTGTTGAGACAAAATAAAGACATGCTGCAAACTGGTTTAAAGGTTTTAGGTATTCGGTGAAAAGGTTTAATTGTTTTCTGCAGAGATCAATCAAAATGACAAGAACAGCTTTCACAATGTACAGTTACAGAGTGGCCACAGTTCTGTGCCCCAAACAGTATATGACAGTTTCTTATATCCCCGTGCATCCAGCAGAATCCAGGCCATGTTTGGAAAACAGTTTAATCTTAAACATAACAATTAGTTAGCTCAAGCAGACGGTTGGATCTCTTACGTATTTCTGAATCTGTCCTCCGTGCGTCAAGTTTTCATTCTATCTTAGCTCTAAAAGGACATCTTGTCTCTCTGGATAGGCTATGGTCTCGACCTGGGACCTGCTATGATAAACATGGCTTTAGACAACTGTTTCTGTAAGACCTTATGCCATTTTCCCTTGGAGGACAAATGCAAAGACATAACAAATTCAGTTGTCTCCTACAAGGAAAAGATACAGAAGTCATTTACTCTGAGTGGCATTGAAGAGCTTATAGATGAATAATATGAAAATCATTGGTTAAATGTAATTTTCCCATTACACTGGGCATCTACGGCCTTCATTCGAGAGGACAGCCTGAAGACAGGAAAGCAGAGAGAGAAGTGGGGACGACATACAGTTTGTCCAAAAACCAGAAAAGAAAAGAAGTTGCTGGATATTGGCAGATCACTCTAAATGTGCAGTTTAATCACACAGCACAATGCAACAGATGTTGCACGTTTTGAGGGAGCGTGCATGCTGACAGCAGGAATGTCCACCAGAGATGTTGCCCATGAATTGAATGTTCATTTCTCTGTCATAAGCCATCTCCAAAGGCGTTTTTTTTTCAAATTTGGCAATACATCTAACCGGCCTCACCACGGAAGAACACGTGTAACCACACCAGCCCAGGACCTCCACATCCAGCATGTTTACCTCCAAGATCGTCTGAGACCAGCCACCCGGACAGCTGCTGCAACAATCGGTTTGCACTCTGCACAATTTCTGCACAATTTCTGCACAAACTGTCAAAAACCGTCTCGGGGACGCTCATCTGCATGGTTGTCGTTCTCATTGGGATCTCGACCTGACTGCAGTTTGTCCTCATAACTGACTTGAATGGGCCAATGCTCACATTCAATGGTGTCTGGCACTTTGGAGAGGTGTTTGCATACTCACCAGACATTTCACCCATTGAGCATGTTTGGGATGCTCTGGATTGGCGCATACGACAGTGTGTTCCAGGTCCTGCCAATATCCAGCAACTTCTTTGCTTATTATCAAACTTTAAATTTAAGAGCTACTGTGTTTGATTACATTCTGTTGTGTTATGTTATGTATGTATAATTGTGCCATCTTTAAAGCACACTGAACATCAAACATCTACTTTAAGTTATATAGTAAACAATCAGGATTTTGGGGTGTAATTTATTACAACACATAACAAAACAATGTAGACTGCAGTCTGCAGTGTAGCTCCAGAGAATGAGTGGCATTAGTGAAATAAGCTCCACCGCAACCAAATATAACATTAGAATACAGTTCACATTTTAAAACATCAACAATAATGATCTATAATAGAAAACTGACAACACTGACTAATATAACACTGACTGATAATACTACTATTACTAATAATAATAATAACATACACATTTTTTAACATTCGATACTTTTAATTCATTAAATAACTTGTCATGAGAAAACCAAATGACACTTCCTAAAAGAAGCGTTATGTCATAAACATAGACTTGTTTATAAGGCTAATGACACGTTCATGACAATGTCATGTCACTCTTATTTAGATACCTTCAAGTACAGTGTAACCTATGTTTGTTTAAATGTGCTGTATTTATATAGCGCTTTTCTAGTCTTAACGACTACTCAAAGCGCTTTTACATCATACAGGAACCATTCACCATTCACACACATCAACACACTGTGGCCGAGGCTGCCGTACAAGGTGCCGCCTGCTCATCAGATAAACACTCACACACATTCACACTCCGATGACACAGCATCGGGGGCAACTCAGGGTTCAGTGTCTTGCCCAAGGACACTTCAACATGGGACTGCCGAACCACCAACCTTCCAATTGGCAGGTAACCGCTCTACCACTAAGCCACTGCCGCCCCGTTTACATTTTGGCAAATTGGCAACAAGAAAAGTAAAATTGGAATGTAAATTAGCTATTATCACTTCCAGTTTGCATGAATACTGTCACTGGATTACTTTGATACTCAAGAAAACTTCTAAATGTGATTCATTCAATTCAACAACTTTATTAATCCCACAAGGGGCAATTAGTTAAGAGCAGCTAGAGACACACACATACATAACAGCACACAAGCTTACATAGAGGTCTACACCTTGGAGAGTAGATAAATAATATAAAAATAGATTTGATCAATTAAGAGTTGAATTGCAGAAGGGATAAAAGAATAAGAGTGGTAATTAGTTTTAGAAGCAGGTCAATTCTCGACGACGTCTTGATGGCAACAGAGACAATTCACTTTGAAGAACATGATCTAAGGAAGACAAAATGCTTGTTGCTTTACATAAGATCTGTTGATTACAAAGGGAATTTAAATCTGTGATGATCCTCTAGCAAGTTCTTTTTTCATAATTTCTTAGCAGATGCACGTTTGTTCGTGATAGACATCAGAGTCACACTGAATTTCAACATGAGAACAGAGTAGTTACTCTGAGAAGGTGTATGACTATTGATGCAAATGGGTTTAAATTAGTGCTGTCGGCGTTATGGAATGGAAAGTTTATTTTTTTAAAGTTGCCAAATGGTTCCATTGCCAAGACCAAAGTGAACTGTGGGTTTTGTCGCTGTGAACTGAGCTATCATCGCACCACGTCCAGTCTGAAATACCAATAGTCTGAAATAATTATAGTAATGTTACCTTGTTACCAAAGGTGGCATTAAACTTCTAGTTCTGCTTTGTACATGGTGTTGTGATCGCTCGCTGGCTCTGGTGTGGACTCAGAAAGTTTGTCTGCATGGGAGTTAGAGTGTTCCTTCCTCCTCTAAGTATACATGTGAATATCCTTTGTCAGCTAAAGCTAACCATGTTGATAAGCAGCATAGGCCAAACTGCAATAACAAACTGCCAGTTGGTTGGCATGCACTCGCCCCCTCTCACCTCACGCAGCTCACTGAGTAAAAGTTGTTACAGTAAATGCAAAGGAACCCTGTAACCCTTGCTGAGATAGGATAGTCTAGGAGTACTTGGCTGCTGTGAGGAAGAACAGACAGCTTAAACCACTCCGATGGTTGCCATTCCTCGTTTGAAAAGAGATGGATCAAAGCTGTAATCGTGCTTTGCTCAACTTTCCATCACCACTAAGCAGCAGAATGTTTCTTTCTTACCTCCGCGTCAGACTCTCTGCATGTTATTTGAAGCGGTGTCAGGACCAAGTGGCGCAACAGAAAGTCATGCAGCAGCAGAGGCAACATATCATTATTTTGTCAGCGTACGAGCACTTCAGGATCTCGTTTGTCTCTGGGCCGGGAGCCGTCATCTTCCTGCAGACGAGCCGTGTAAAGCTGATACCAACTCGAGTGATAGTCCTCCTACAAGCTCTGACAAGTTCATTTGGGTATAATTACTTGCCCCGCTCAGGTATTCTGTCGACATTTGTCACCGAGACACCCGCATTACCCGATGAGATTAATTTGTCATATTTCCTGTGTTAAATATTTCCCTTCCTGTAAGTGATCTAATCCTCACAGCTCAGCAGAGGATGGCAGCACAGGGCCTTCCTTTTTACCTGCAGAGCCGGAGTGCTATGTGCAGAGGGGACCACCTCCAGGCTTATTTATGTGAGTGGTCCCTGCATCCATAGATAACGCCATTTAGCAGGACCCCAGAGAGCGGCCCCAACCACTCCTGTTCAGACCTGACACCGGGCAGCAGATGGATTTAGCTCCTCTGCCCTGACTCTACACCACTTAAACTGCGGGCCATTCCAGTCTCCATTAAGAGAATCGCTTCCTAATGAACCCTCTTCCTCTGGAGGAAGTGATTAATAGTACTGGTCATCCAGGATTGCATTACCCAGCAACACTCCTCTCTGCAAGGCAGGGCACACACAGGAATACGAAGAAAGTAGAGCGCTAGCATGCTAACAATCATCCTAATGTTGTAAGGGAAGCAGAGGCGGTTTGTAAGCTCTTTCAGGGCTTCGGATGTCCTATTTCTGCTTCACACAAAATGGCGAGTTATCTGGAAGAAGATATTTACTAATCCTTTGATTCATAGTGTCTGTTTGAAGTTTTAAACCACACACATCTCAATAGCGATCACATGAGATTTATTATAAGCAGAGTGGGGATAAAGGGTTTATGTTGGAAAGGATCATTAGGTCCTTTTAATCACTTTCACTGCAGATGCTGCTGGGCCTCAAAACAAACCAATGCCGCATCCTTTGGAGTCTAGTGTTGTACAGTGAAACTCCGCAATGCAAGCCATCAGACAAAGCCACAGGAGCCATATGTTGGTGACAACAGGACGCCATCTCCGGTGTTGCCCCCCTCCCCAGGGCTCAAATCATGTCAAACTCAGCAGTGTGTTGCCTCCATTTTGCTTTAACATATGGCAAAGCAGTGGCTGGAGATGAGCATGTGTTGCACAGGGGAGCGTTTTGACAGTCGCACAGCTCCATTGGCTCTAAGGGGTTTTCATTTGCTGGCAATGACATAGACTGGGATCAGGGAAAGTCTCCCTAGGGATCAGCCCCATGCTGTGGAGAAAAGCTGTTTCCTACAGTATTAATCTACTGATCTATGACTTGAACACAAGCCTTACAAAATCTGTGAGGCCGAAAGACTGCGAGAGAATAAAGTCATGTAGAGGTGCGAGGCCTCTTGACAGGCTTAAAGATATGGCTTGCTGGTAAACTTTGGTGACATGCTTTGACCTCCCAGAGTTGCACAGGAAATGAGAAAAAAACAAAAGAATCTGCAACCTGTACACCTCCTTGTATGGTTTCAATCAAAAAAAAGGACAGAGGATATAGCCAGCGTGGACCCTTGACACCCTTGATGAGGTAGTGAGAAAAGCAGCAAAGAGTACTTCAAAAGAGACTCCAGAGGAGAGCAGAGACTGATTACAGTGACCACAGGGTCTTTTCAAGCCCATCTGAGCGCGCTGGCAGCTGCCACACACACCGTGACCCGTCTCCGGCACAACATGAAAAACCTGCAGCTGCTTGCTAATTCATCAGTGGACCTTTAGCCTGCATGCATGAGCAGAGCTGAGCATGTGATCGGAGTCACAGAAAACACACCAACCAAGTCGATGGTCTCATGAATGTCACTGTGGCTGAGAGCTGTAAGAGATGCTCGGCAGAGGAATGGAGACCATTGTGCGCACTTCATTTTCTGGTCAGTTAGCATTTGCTCTCTGATCACCTCATTATGATTTTCAGCGAGCGGCAGGCAACACAGCCAAGTGTACCGGGCCACGAAACATAGCTGCAATCACATTCGTGTGTGACCAGTGGCTATTCTAGACCTTTTTTTAGGGAGGGGGGCTCAACCTTACCTAAATTTTACAATTACATTTATTTATTTATTTTTTTATTGCTTCAAGTTTGCGAACTTGGCGGATGGTGACAGAGGGCAAACAATTACAGGTTCAAAGAAACAGGTTTAATATCCTGTGTAGCCGTCACCACTGCTATGCACCTGTAACCCAGTCAAGGAAAGTTTTTTATTTTTTTTTAAATTTGTTTACACCTCATTATTATTTCATATGTTCAATATTTGGCAATAATCCTAAACATATCCAGCATTGCTGTTCAGACACCACAATCCATTGTTATCCAGTGATATAACGGATTTAGCGGGGGGGGGTTAACACTTTTGCAATTCACTGAGACCCCCTAAAGGTCTGATCCTAGAATCGCCCCTGTGTGTGACAGACATTCTAAGGCCTTAGCACCCTGTTAATGAACTACGAATGATGATGACGCTGATGACGGTAATTAGATCCATTTAATATATATATGTTTGCCCGCAGAGAGGAACAAGCAAATGATGTGTTGAGCCCTGCAGGAAAGGGTTTTCTGACAAGGGAGGGACTTAATCTGTAGCGGAGGTTTATGGGGTTTGGTGGGAGTTATTGCATGGCTGCATGCTGTACTGATACACACTCCCCACCCCCCAACCTTCAACACAACACACACAAGCCCTCATTAGCTTTAGTGAAGTATAAATCCACACATGACAACTCTGTCATTCTGTCATTCTGTAAAGTCATCTGCTTGCCTCAAAGGAAACATTAATTTGTCAATTCGGAATAAGGCTCGCAGTGCTCGGCCGTCTTAACAACATCGTTTTCTGCTTTTCAATTTGGAAGCAGCGCTTTATGACCACAGACAACTGTCAAGGAAAGCCATAAACCGTGCCTCATTGCGCTGAATGTTTTGTTTTAGCACCTTAAGTCCACATTGAAGCCCAGATGGTCTCCAACACAGACCAAAAATATCTATTAATTGAGGGTGTCAATCTAATGCCGTCAATCCATATGTGATCAATTGGCAGCAAGCTGCTGTATGAGAGTTGCAGGGAGAGGGTAGACTAGTTAAGATCTGTCCTTGGACGCAATGTGGGGAATAATGAATGATTTCTGTTTGATTATTTTTTTTTTAACCTGTTTTTTTTTTTTTTACCTGTTTCTGTTTTTGGCAGAGGGAAAGTGTTCAGCAACGCAGTCCAAAGGTAGAATATTTTCCCTTTGACACTTCATTGAGAGCTTAGTCGTGGAAATATAGATATCCCTTTGTAAATCCTTAAATGACAGTTACTCCTCCTCTCCAAAGTGAAGTTAACCCCCTTCTCTCGGCCCACTGGTCCCTGTCTGGTACATGTCACTACTACCTGGTCACCAGCACAGGTGCCTGCTGCTGCTTCAGAATTTGAACAGAAATCCGCTTTTACTCACCAAGTAGGTTACATCAACTGAGAGGCTTCTCTTTAAAGACAGAATTTGCTTATGAATGTTTTTGGTACTCTGGGGATGATAATGTGAGAAAAACAAGTTGCATTCAGTGGAATACATAACAGTTACCCACTTGAACATTCAGGTTTAGAAGATAATGTTTGGAAGATTTTGGACTTCCAAATAAAAAAATCTCATAAAAGATAAGAATCCATCCATCCATCCATCTTTGTCCGCTTATCTGGTTTTGGGTCGTGGAGGCAGCAGCTCCAGCAGGGGACTCCAAACTTCTCTAAGATAAGAAACATGTCTACCAATAAATAATAAAATAGGCAGATTTTTTTGAAAGAGCAAGCGTATTTATTTTTTAATGAAAACCATATTCATTCTCTTGATACTGTGTCAGTCCCTTGATATGAAGCAGTTTGTGTGATTACACATTTATTGTAATCACCATAGAGGATGATGCTGAGAACACTTGACTAGAAGTGATTGCAGTAATACATTTGAATAAGATTCCACATGAATAAACATCAATATGTTTATTATAACTACTAGTAGATGTGGTAGCAGTAGTAGTATTCTGGGTTTTAATGATAACAAATAAAGCAAGTTTTTGCATTTTTTCCATGTTGTATTTAAATGTGCCTCACTGAATCACCACTTATCTTTAGTCATATGCGGATTCAATTAAAAACCATGTAGAGTGTACAGGCGGGAGTCATAATTTCTATGGCTGCTAGAAGGCTTTGACACTTGAATGTGAACATGTCATTTTGAGGCACTTGCTGAAATGATTGATGTTGTGTTTTTTCTTGTAAGTTTCATGGAAAAGTTTCTACTGTCGCTTTCTCACATGAACTCCAGACAATATCCAGAGAATCAGGGACATGAAGTGTATTAATCAGGAATATCCTGTCTAAAAATGATGCAGAAAAAATAGTCCATGCATTTGTTACTTCTAGGCTGGATTACTGCAATTCTTTATTATCAGGCTGCTCGAAAAAGTCCATAAAGACTCTTTAGCTGGTCCAGAATGCTGCAGCACGTGTTCTGACAGGAACCAGGAAAAGAGATCACATCTCTCCTGTTTTAACTTCTCTACATTGGCTTCCTGTAAAATCCAGAATAGAATTTAAAATCCTTCTTCTCACCTACAAAGCTCTTCATGGTCAGGCACCATCTTATCTTAAAGAGCTCATAGTACCTTACTACCCCACCAGAGCACTGCGCTCCCAGAATGCAGGGTTACTGGTGGTTCCTAGAGTCTCTAAAAGTAGAACGGGAGCCAGAGCTTTCAGCTATCAGGCTCCTCTCCTGTGGAACCAGGTTCCAGTTTGGGTTCAGGAGGCAGTCACCGTCTCCTCATTTAAGAGTAGGCTTAAGACTTTCCTCTTTGATAAAGCTTATAGTTAGGGCTGGCTCAGGAGAGTCCTCAACCATCCATTAGTTACGCCGCTATAGACAAAGAGATAACTGTTGTTGTGATTAAGCACTATATAAATAAAATTGAATTCTCTCTCTCTCTCTCTCTCTCTCTCTCTCTCTCATATCCACCTCCTCTAGACAGAGGGATGGATCTCTCTCTCTCTCTCTCTCTCATATCCACCTCCTCTAGACAGAGGGATGGATCTCTCTCTCTCTCTCTCTCTCGTCCACCTCCTCTAGACAGAAGGATGGATCTCTCTATCTCTCTCTCTTGTCCACCTCCTCTAGACAGAGGGATGGATCTCTCTCTATCTATCTCTCTCTCTCACCCACCTCTTCTAGACAGAGGGATGGATCTCTCTCTATCTAGCTCTCTCTCTCACCCACCTCCTCTAGACAGAGGGATGGATCTCTCTCTATCTATCGCTCTCTCTCACCCACCTCCTCTCTCTCTCTCTCTCTCTCTCTCTCTCTCTCTCTCTTCCCATCTCCTCTAGACAGAGGGATGGGATCCGGTTGGGGAGAGTTCTAGCCCGACCAGGCTCCTCTCTTTACCCTGTCTCTCCTAGTTATGCTGTAATACTTTTAGCCAGCTGGGGGACGTCCTTTGACACACCGAGTTCCTCTCTCCTCTATCTTTCTATCTTTCCATTTGTGTGCATCCATGTCCCAGAAATGCTTGTGACTAAGTCATTCTCCAGAGTCCTGATGTTCTTTTTCGCCCAGCATGTTTCCTTGGATCAGAGAGGCTCCAAAATCATGGTAGCAGCTGTCGCCATGGTCCCGCTACACGTCCTGCGATGCCATGTTACATCTTCCTACGCTCTGCTGTGCCCTGCTACGTCCTGCTGTGCCTTGTAACGCCACACAGTGCCCTGCTATGCCATGAACTACTACAAAGAACTAAAAGGAAGTTTTTCCTCGCCACTGTTGCACTGTTGCTTGCTCTGGAGCGAACTACTAGAACTGTTGGGTCCTTGTAAATTCTGGAGTGTGGTCTAGACCTACTCTATCTGTAAAGTGTCTCGAGATAACGCTTGTTATGAATTGATACTATAAACAAAATTGAATTGAATTGAATTGAAATATTACACCATGGTGGTGGAATTTGGTCATAAACAACTGAGTCTCCTGCCATTTCTCGAATTTATCTGAAGATTTCATTGTCGGCCATTGGCAACAGAAGCTCACAAATTTCATTGCCAATCATTTTTGTTGGCGTCTTTGTGGAAATTACCTAATAGCGGGTTCAATTGAAGATTACGCAGATGCATACTAGGGTTAGTGTCCGTCTAATGTCCGGTCAGACATTTGCATTCTCAAATACAGCTCATCCGTGTAGATCAGTTCAGGGTTGCAGTGCATGTGTGAAATGAGCGTCAGTCCGACCATGAACGGATTAGCTTTAAAAGACAATTTGCTCTTGCAACCTTACTAGTCTCACATTGGCAGACACAGCTCCAGCGTTGCGGAGTAACGTCTGGCTCCTCCACACATGCATTCCAGGAAAGGAGAAAAACCTCTCTGTGTTGTTTGCATTTCTTTACACCAATCACAATCGTCTGCACTAAACTCTGGTCGCAGACACAGTAACTGTGCTCAGAAAAAAGAAACTTGTTTTGGTGGAACATTTGCACTCCGCATAAAATATTAAATTTATATTAACTGTTCACACAAAACAGTAATGTGAGCTATTTACATTGGATACATGGTTACAGCTCATTGGCTCTTACCAGTGTATCTCCATGTCTACTTCGTCCACAACAATCCCACCAATCGGTCACAAAATGTCCCAGTTAGATAATAAATGTCATAAACATATTCTTTGTAAATCTTTATAATCATATGCAAAAGTTTGGGCTCCCTGCAGAGTTAATACCTTGTACCCCCTTTGGCAAGTATCACAGCTTGGAAACGCTTCTTGTAGCCAGCCAAGATTCTTTCAATTCTTGTTTGAGGTATCTTTGCCCATTTTTCCTTCCAAAAGTCTTCCAATTCTTTGAGATTTCTGGGCTGTCTGTCACGCACTGCTCTTTTAAGGTCTATTCATAGATTTTTAATTATGTTGAGGTCAGGAGATTGTGAAGGCCATGGCAAAACCTTCAGTTTACGCCTCTTGATGTAATCCACTGTGGATTTTGAGGTGTGTTTAGAATCATTATCCATTTTTAGAAGCCATCCTCTCTTTAACTTAACCAAAATTGGCTGAAATTTGATTGAATCCGTTTTTCCTTCTACTCGTGAAATGTGCCACTGGCTGCAATACAACCCCAAAGCATGATTGATCCCCCCATGCTTGACAGTTGGACAGAGGTTCTTTTCATTAAATTCTGTGCACTTTCTTCTCCAAACGTACCTTTGCTCATTCCGGGCAAAAAGTTCTACTTTAACCTCATCAGTCCACAGAATTTGTTTCCACAATGCATCAGGCTTGTCTATATGTTCATTTGCAAACTTCAAACGCTGATTTTTGTGGTGAGGACGTAGAAGAGGTTTTCTTCTGATGACTCTTCCATAGAGACCATATTTGTACGAGTATCTCTTTATGGTGGAATGGTGTAGCACAACTCCAGTGTCTGCCAGGTCTTTCTGGATGGATCGTGCAGTCAAACGTGGGTTTGGACTTGCTTTTCTCACAATCCTGCGAGCTGTTCTGTCTGATATCTTTCTTGGTCTTCCAGATCTTGCTTTAACTTCCACTGTTCCTGATGACTGCCATTTCTAAATTACATTCCGAACAGAGGATATTGGCATCTGAAAACCCTTTGTTATCTTCTAATAGCCTTCTCCGGCTTTGTGAGCATCAATTAGTTTCAGTTTTCTAGACAACTGTTTAGAAGAAGCCATCGTGCTGATTGTTGGGGGGTCAGATGAGTCTGGGCATTTAAAACCTTAAGATTGACATCACCTGGTCTTTCCAGACGATGATTGAGAACAATCCATGACGCTGTCAGGTCTCAGCTTTCCATATGGGGGTTGCATGCTAGAAACTCTGCAGGGTGCCCAAACTTTTGCAGATGCCATTTTTGTGTTTTCTGTTATTTTGAAAGTGTAAATGATGGAAATAAAATCTAACTTTTGTGACATATTATACGAATGTCTAATCTGTCATTTGATGCCTTTTGGAAATTGTTCCATCTTTTCTTGGCTTCTTTATGTAGATTAATAAAAACTTTTACCTGGGGTGCCCAAACTTTCAAGCCCCACTGTATATACTCTTTCTTCTCGAAGTTCCCATTATATCCAGGTCAACCAGAACTATGCTGGAATAATACTTAATTAATTACTACATACTTAAGTTTTTTGGTAAAAAAAAACAAACAAACGCACAACTTTATAAGAAATTTGCTCCATGTAAGCATAATATATAAGGTATTTTTGACACAGGCTTCCTCTACATGACATGATCACAAATTCCCTAACAGATTTATAATGAATTGAAAGGAGAACCTGCGTTTTTGTGCGGTCCCTCTAGGTCTATAATGTGCTCCATGCAAGGTCTGTTAATGTGTTGTTAAATTGCCATCACATTGATGTAACAAAAGATATTCATGTCTGAAAGGGTTTCATGGGTTGCATGCCCATTAGTCTATTGGCGTTAATTGTACCGGCTCGGCTGGACTTGACCGCGGTGCCCCGTCCTCATTTTTCCATGGCAGATTAGTACCGCCTCATGAGTCGAACGTGGCTGGTTGTCATAGCAGGAAACTGCCATGACCTAACGCAACACACACACAGAACATCAGAAGGTGTGTTATTTTTGATTCTTGGCATGTTGCTGTTGCCACAGCCAGAAGACAAATTAGTTTCAAAAGAAACTGGAGGCAGCAAAAAAAAAACACTGGCTGAACTATTTAAAAATGGCGGGTTTGTTCAGGACACCCCGTCCGTGTCCGTGGCTAGCAATGATGACGCAGTGATTAGTGACGATTCTCTCCGACCAATCAGTAGTCTGCAGGTTTTCACGTCATCTTTTGGTATCGCCTCAGCTTGCTTGGAACCTCGACGGAGGTGATACAAAAAAAAGTACCTGTTAGCAAGTAACAGTGATTTTTTTTTCGGAATGGAAAACCAAAAAAGGCGAGTAAAGGCAAATCAAGTAGATACCATGCAGTGGAAAAACGCCATATGTATCCCCAGGGGAGTAGCAGCAAACTATTGCTGTCACAGCAACTGCCACAAGGCATCATCAAAAACACAATTTCGATCTCACGCACTCGGCTGTGGACATATGCAGAACCTCGAACTGCACTGTCAGAAATACAAGCAGTGGAAGAGGTTAGTAGAACAGAACCCTATCCCTCTCTCTCTGCTCTCAAACAGTAAATTATTACTGTCCATTGCATAATTACAAGGCTGAGTGCGAGTTATTCCGAACTGCATGCACTTACCCAGCAGACAGCGCTGTCAAAGTCAGGTTATGCAGAGTGTGCATGCCTTATTTCTAGGGAGAGAAGATGTCTGCTAAAGAGGAACATTGTGTAGGATTGTGGGATCAGATTTCCTATCAGGCAGCAGCTAGGGAGCATTGTGTGGGGAAATGCAAAAAAGCAAGACAGAGAGGAGAGGGAGAATGGGAGGATTAAAAGAATAAGTTGAAATGTGATCAAATACAAGGGAAGAGATGAGATGGAATGGGAGCACAGAGATGGGGAGAAACACAAGCTTGTATTTCTGAAGACTTTCTGACAGCAGCTCTTATAGGATAGGGTAATAAATCAGAAGTCACCCTGCAAGTCCCCTCTATCAGTAGACTTTTCTACATGGGCAACTTTGCATTGATGGGGGAGCCAAGCATGGCGCAGAGCTGAGAGTGTCATGATGGGATGGCAGGGCTGTGGTTGTGAGATGACTGATAGGATGAGCTCTCTCAAGCACTCATGTTACACCTCAGTGGGTGGTGTTGACAAGCTGGCGGAGGCAGCGCTCCACTGCTGTACAGCTCAGTGCAAAGGTATACTCACAAACGCCCGAAAACAGACACACAGTTCAACACATATACTGCTTTTGTAGTGTGCTGTAACTTTCTTTATTTAGCCTGTACCACACATCACAAAGAAGGTGAAGATTAAAGCCATAAACATAGAAATTGGGAAGCAGCTGTGACAAAAAGTCAGAGAACATCAAAAAAAAGCTGTGCTGGAAGAACAAAGGCACAAAGACAGCTGAGGGACGGTGATGACTCAGACACAAATTGATCTCTAACAAAATTGCAGAAATCCTCTAACGAGTGTGTTGACCATTCATTTTGAACTGGCTGAAAGCATGCAAATGGAAACAAAGGGCCATCAACTAAAAAAAAAAATGGAGATGCATTTCTATGAGGGAATACAACAATTTGTGTCAACAATTTTCAACCAGTTGCAGATGGTCACCAGTGGATACTTGTGTGTGAAGATTTTGATCCTTTCAGTGCCAGAAGTTTTACAGCAGAGCACAAGCCAAGCAATATGGATTTTTTTTTTTTTAATTCCATAAAAACCCGCTGAACTCCTGTCCATGACAGCACCTTTAAAACATAGCTCCCATGGTGTTTTGCCATGAATGATTTAATCACCAAATGAGTGGTTCTTTCAGTCCTTGAGAGGTCTCTAGTGGGACCCCCCAGCTCAATGATGCATCTTTTGAGTGTAGTTTAATTCACAAGAAATGATCCCAAGCAATAGTCTGGAAGGATGTCTACAGCATAATCACAGTTTTCACCCTAGACACTATTATCTCCCTGCAGTTCTACAATCCTATAAAAGGCTAAGTAAATCAATCATTCCCGAAAATCTTCTTATACGGATGTCAGGGACTAAAACTCCATGGTGTCTGTCATAAAGGGGTGATGACACTCATGGCTTTATGTGTCTCTGACATGGAAACAAGTAAGAAGACTCAGCGAACGAGGAGCAAAATAACTAGTTTGTGCTGGATATTAATGTGTTGTGATTGAATCATGGGATCTTTCCTTCCAATGAGAAAACTTTGACTCTGCTGCAGTTGGAGAGTATTGGAGATTCAGAACAGGGCTCAGCTGTGAATCCATGTCCAACTACTGCCCCCTGCAGCATTGATGGGAATTTCTAGCACTGTGACTGCATGTTTCTTGGTGTGGTTTTCATTAGTGTTGCAGTTTAAAATTGAAAAAGAATAGGATGCAACTATTTTATTGCCATCAATACTGATTCATATCATTTAGTCTACAAGATGTCAAAAACAGTTACAAATGCCCACCTCAGCCCAAGACGATGCTTATTTTGTCCAAAACGGTCCAAAACCTCAAAGGTTGTCATTTTACACTAATATGAGAGTGTGAACAAGCAATAAGCAACAATTAGGGCCCGAGCTCTAGCAGCGGCGAAGGCCCTATTGAAGCTGAAGGAATTCTTCCTTCTTTCTTTTCCTGGCAAATGAATCTCATTTTGGATGGGGTTAACATACTCAAAAACTCACCAAAATTGGCGGTTGCATCAAGTCAAAAATGGCTCACTGGCGCCCCCTACAAAACTTGAGCCCCTGCAGTTTGTTTAACGTAGACTAACAAAATATCAAGACATACAAAACATTTCGTTGGAACTAGAGCCCGACCGATAAAGTCCTTAAAAAAATTTTTTAAGGCCGATATGATACAAATATTTGGTGATTTAATAATCTGATATTCCGCTATGTCGGCCAAAATATATTTTTTTAAATCCAGAAATGCGTAACAAAACAAACAGATTTCCCTAACATTAGTTATTTGTAGTGTATTTATGAGTCCTCACTAAAATAATATGATAATGCAGTTATAAAAATAAATAAAATAAACTTGTTTGTTTTATTGTCATAACAAAACAGAGAAACATCAAAATATATTAAAGTTCTGATAAATACTCTGGTGAATAGACTATGCAGTGTCAACACTCATAACATGGTTGAAGGGTGTTTTGTCTGTTTTTATTTTATATTTTAAATATTCCTTTATCAGAATCATTTATTCTGCCCATCAATCGTGTAATATGCAAGCCAAAACCGAAACCCAATTATAAGACAGACATGTCATGTAATCAGTCAGTGTGATCAGTACAGTAATGTGACAGTGTGTAGGTGCCATTTGATGGCAAGCACACTTATCCTTCTTAGATGTTCTGAATAATTTAATAAGACAGTATATATTTACACCCTGATCCATCATCTATCGGTGCTAATTTGTGTGCTGGGTGAAAAGTCTCATGATACTTTGCCACAGACGTCCTTACAGCTACATATACGTTTCACGCCTTCTTACATGTATGTGAAGAGATGGCTTCTGCTTGAAAAGGCAGCCATTTCACAGGATGTGAATTTTGAGATTATGACCACAGTTGCATTTCAATAGGCGAGTAAAAAAAATTCTCTGTCCAATCACTCCCATCTCGTAAAATACAGATGCTTGGTCAGGTGCCTTTGATGTTGTTATTGACGCAAAAGGTCTTCTATTGGCGTCATATAACGCGCGCTTGGTCGGGACTATTGGCGTCATATAGCGCGCGCTTGGCCGGGACTATTGGCATCATATAACGCGCGCTTGGTCGGGACTATTGGCGTCATATAACGCGCGCTTGGTCGGGACTATTGGCGTCATAAAACATGCTTGGTCGGGACTATTGGCGTCATATAACACGCTTGGTCGGGACTATTGGCGTCATATAACGCGCGCTTGGTCGGGACTATTGGCGTCATATAACACGCGCTTGGTCGGGACTATTGGCGTCATATAACGCGCTTGGTCGGGACTATTGGCGTCATATAACACACGCTTGGTCGGGACTATTGGCGTCATATAACACGCGCTTGGTCGGGACTATTGGCGTCATATAACACGCTTGGTCGGGACTATTGGCGTCATATAACGCGCGCTTGGTCGGGACTATTGGCGTCATATAACACGCTTGGTCGGGACTATTGGCGTCATATAACACGCTTGGTCGGGACTATTGGCGTCATATAACGCGCGCTTGGTCGGGACTATTGGCGTCATATAACACGCGCTTGGTCGGGACTATTGGCGTCATATAACGCGCGCTTGGTCGGGACTATTGGCGTCATATAACACGCGCTTGGTCGGGACTATTGGCGTCATATAACATGCTTGGTCGGGACTATTGGCGTCATATAACACGCTTGGTCGGGACTATTGGCGTCATATAACGCGCGCTTGGTCGGGACTATTGGCGTCATATAACACTCTTGGTCGGGACTATTGGCGTCATATAACACGCTTGGTCGGGACTATTGGCGTCATATAACACGCTTGGTCGGGACTATTGGCGTCATATAACACGCGCTTGGTCGGGACTATTGGCGTCATATAACACGCTTGGTCGGGACTATTGGCGTCATATAACGCGCGCTTGGTCGGGACTATTGGCGTCATATAACACGCTTGGTCGGGACTATTGGCGTCATATAACACGCTTGGTTGGGACTATTGGCGTCATATAACGCGCTTGGTCGGGACTATTGGCGTCATATAACACGCGCGTCGGGACTATTGGCGTCATATAACGCGCTTGGTCGGGACTATTGGCGTCATATAACACGCGCTTGGTCGGGACTATTGGCGTCATATAACATGCTTGGTCGGGACTATTGGCGTCATATAACACGCTTGGTCGGGACTATTGGCGTCATATAACGCGCGCAGTCGGGACTATTGGCGTCATATAACACTCTTGGTCGGGACTATTGGCGTCATATAACACGCTTGGTCGGGACTATTGGCGTCATAACGCGCGCTTGGTCGGGACTATTGGCGTCATATAACATGCGCTTGGTCGGGACTATTGGCGTCATATAACACGCTTGGTCGGGACTATTGGCGTCATATAGCGCGCTTGGTCGGGACTATTGGCGTCATATAACACGCGCTTGGTCGGGACTATTGGCGTCATATAGCACGCGCTTGGTCGGGACTATTGGCGTCATATAACACGCGCTTGGTCGGGACTATTGGCGTCATATAACATGCTTGGTCGGGACTATTGGCGTCATATAACACGCTTGGTCGGGACTATTGGCGTCATATAACGCGCTTGGTCGGGACTATTGGCGTCATATAACACTCTTGGTCGGGACTATTGGCGTCATATAACACGCTTGGTCGGGACTATTGGCGTCATATAACGCGCGCTTGGTCGGGACTATTGGCGTCATATAACATGCGCTTGGTCGGGACTATTGGCGTCATATAACACGCTTGGTCGGGACTATTGGCGTCATATAACGCGCGCTTGGTCGGGACTATTGGCGTCATATAACACGCGCTTGGTCGGGACTATTGGCGTCATATAACACACGCTTGCTTGGGACTATTGGCGTCATATAACACGCGCTTGGTCGGGACTATTGGCGTCATATAACACACGCTTGCTTGGGACTATTGGCGTCATATAACACACGCTTGGTCGGGACTATTGGCGTCATATAACGCGCTTGGTCGGGACTATTGGCGTCATATAACACGCGCTTGGTCGGGACTATTGGCGTCATATAACACACGCTTGCTTGGGACTATTGGCGTCATATAACACGCGCTTGGTCGGGACTATTGGCGTCATATAACACGCGCTTGGTCGGGACTATTGGCGTCATATAACACACGCTTGCTTGGGACTATTGGCGTCATATAACACGCGCTTGGTCGGGACTATTGGCGTCATATAACACGCGCTTGGTCGGGACTATTGGCGTACCTTTTGACGCTGTTAGGTTAAGGAAAAGCTTGTGGGTGGACTTACGGTTCCGTGACTCGTAGTAACGGGATGGTTGCGGTTAAGGAAAAGGTCGTGGGTGGAAGTTACGTTTTCGTAACACGCGGAAATGTTAATTCTGACACGTGGTCAGATGCGGGCCACTTACATGTTTGGAGTGAGAACGGGTTGCTCTGTCTCGATTTACTCTATAAAAGACATTCTTGAGTGAAGATTTTCTTCAACACCTTGAATTTTAATCATATGTGACATTGGGGATATTTTCATGCTACAGTAGTATGCTGAAATGTAAGCTATTCTACACATAAAATACTTTCCCCAAAGTGTCACTCCCTCTAGAGTGCAGAAGTTTGCATTGTGAGAAAAACTTTTTAGGTAGTAAGAATGTGAAATGACCAGAGCAGGGTGATCTCAATCCAATCAAAGTGCTGCGTTTTCATTCCCATAGCAAGCCAACTTCAGAGTGTGCTGGCACAGAAAGGAAAATAAAATAGAAAAGGGAGTGTTTGAGCAGGGTTTGAACTGCAGTGGTGATTTTTGCCTTGATTTGCTTGTGGCCACCTGAGTCCACATTCTTTGCAGTACATTTTGTTACGGTCAAATTTATTTTGCTAGTAATCTAATTTGAATGCTGTGGGAAGGAGAGAGCAGGCTCTTTTGCGCATATGATTATGGCCTGAGTGCCAAAAAGTTGATATTCAGACCCAGCTAAAGGCATTAATATTATATAATATTTCATAAGGGAATGCCATTTCCATTGTATGATCAAAAGTGTTCTTATTTTGCAGTGGTACTTGACAAAGCACTATCAAAATTGTAGCTGCCGTGTATGCCGTGCATCTTAATTACTGTGGGAATGTATTATGCTGCTGCTGTTAGAAGTATTCAGGGTGTAGATTATGATCCTTAGCCCCAAAAACATTTTCTTGCCTGGTCCGGGCTTCACAGCTCCTCTGGGAGACAGATTTAACGCTCAGATGGATTATTCATTCACATGATAAATTCATCAATTGATTTTATTGTGAAAGGCTTCCATAGGTGCAGGATGGGAAGGATTGTCATCTTGGAGAAAGTCAGTCTCAACTTTAGGTCACATCACCAGCTTAGCAACAATGTCGAAAAACAGTTTAACCCGCCGATTGCAGCATTTTTAATGATACGTGTTTACAGCCTTCGCTGAAACCTTTTTCCACAATTTTGATTGATGACATCTTTGTTGTTTAAAGTGCTGCGTAGATGTGTGCGTGTGTGACTGCAGTGCATATTGCTTCTGAGAAAAGGGGGAGGAGGGGGGTCAGGTAGTTTATTGGCCCATCACTGGTAGTGCAACAGTATTACATTCCATTTGCATTCTTATTTTGTACAAATCCACTGCCTGTTCAATGGGCCTTAGTGAGATGGATGCACAGATTTATAAAAAACAGGGGACATCATTATGCAAATGAAGGAAATATTACACCCGGGAGTCGTAAAAATGCCTGTGATGTGTGTCGTGGGTGGTGGAGTCTCGAAAAAGCGTGACACAACACTGTTCATTGCCTTACGCAAATGTCATTAAAGTGGGATTAGTCGGCGAGGGGGACCGCGGGTAGTGGAGCAGTCACTGGCTTGGATAGCAGACTGATAGCTTTGGCATGTGAGTCCGTCTGTAGTACAGCATCAGGCGCTGATTGCACGGAAGATGTAAATGGCTTTTAATAATCAGATTTACTGAGCACAAAGCAGCTCTAATTGGTTTTAAATTTTTGCTAATTGGCATTTATGGAGAGCTGCTCAGCAGGAAAGAGGGATGGCGAGGAGAGGCGGGGTGTTGAGCTAGCGGCCTCAGCGGAGTCAATCACGCTGGCAGAGGCTGTCTGTCAGCTGGGTGACTCTCCAACATCTTAACTCCTCTCTGACGGAGAACACAAAAAATAGAATAGCCAAACACACAGGGGGAGAGACACAGCGGTACTTAGTAAAGAGCCCCTTGTTAGTATTCAAAGAGAAAAGTGTCCATTAAGGTTAATTTTGAGTCTCTCCCCAGAGGGAGCTTAATGGACAGACGTTCTAGCAGCCGCTGGCTCACAGTCCTTAAACTGAACTGAGCTCTGACACAAACACACACGGCTGTGTGGGGAAACCTAATCTGCATCACACAGCGTGCGTTAAAGCGGTCTGAAAGAGCCTCCGAAGACTTTACACCCTGGGGAAGGCCCGGCGCTGCTTTTAGTGGCTTTTTACAGTACATCATATTATCGTCACACTTGATGACAGTCGACACGGAAAGCTAACCTTGACTGCTTATTCACTGCTCGTATTAAAACGATCAGTCATGGTGTCATTGTTTTCTTTTAACACATTCATCTTCATGGTCACTGTGGACAGTGGGCTATATTAGTCTTTATCTTAGCCCAACGTGTTCATGTTCTATTCATACATCTCGTTATACAGCAAGCAGTGCAGCGGTGGCCTGAGGCCGGCTTTCTCGGTGGCACGGTTGCGATGAATGGCTGCCAGTGTCTGGCACTGCCTGCTGATGGATGGGGGGAATGCTAATGGCCTATTGTTTTAAGGGATTCGCCCGCCGTAAGTTATAGCATTGTGAAAGCCTTTCGCCGCAGCCCCATCAATTTGTCACAACCCAAAATAAAATACAAAAGGGAACAGGGAGAAGGGCTGCTGGGTGATTTAAAGTCCAAAGTGCAGCCAAAAGGTCCACAGAGTGAAGTAGAAGGTACTGGAATGCCTGATGCGCCATATGTTTCATGATGTGTGTTAGGATAACATACAGCTTGCTCTTGTAAAGTGGATGTTTTTCTTTATAGTGTGCAGAGTGCCTAGCTGATAGCACAAATGTGCTGATGGCTGTGGATGATAACTCAGTGGATACAGTGTTACAGATATTCTCTCTGATGTGAGAAAAAAATTGTTTTTTCTACATGTACAGTATGTCACACAGGGTATGAGGGTATTGCAGCCAGTGCAATGGCCTCAGAAATAAAAGCGGGAGACTGTGTAGGAAGAGGATTTGAACCAGTCAACGTGACATCGCTTCATTTCCTGTGTTGTACTGGCAAGGAATCAGGAACATTCCCAAGAGATCACGCTTCTCTGTCCTTGGCAGGTCTCCCTGCAACATTTATGAGTGGCAGTGCATCTACAGTATCTCACCTGTTCCGCAGCTCTCATTATCACAGACATTAAGCAGCTTTGCACACAGACCAACCTGTAAAAACCACAGGTGATCAGAACAGAGGTTGTAAACAAGCAAACAGTCGAGGCAGAGTATCTGTACCATTATGGCTGGAGGTAAATGTGAAAGTTAGCATCATTTTGTCTGTAATAATCCCTCACTGCACAGGCACTTTGGTGGAACGCAGAAGTTAGAATGGTACCTGTAATGGATGCCGGATCGTTTGGCTGTCTGAGTACGTTGTTACCAGTAGGATTGACAGCTAAAGGGTCATTTATGCCCAGCGTTAGATAGGGATGCCGACGGAGCCTTCTGTCTGTACTTTGCCTTCATTTCATCTGGATTTGTTTACGGATACAGAGGTCCTACCGGGAATTGTGCATGGGCCAGGAGTTCAAGCGAGACATGACAGGGAAAGTGGGGGGCAGTGCAAGACCGATTAGTTTGAGCCCGCTGTAGTGGATGCATGGCTTAATATCCATGGCAACCTAAAGGAAAGGAAATGGACGTGTCTATTTATGTATGTAAAACGAGCATAAATGAACCATTAAACTAGAAAAAAAGAATTCTGAATCATTCTTTCATCGGTCTCCCTCTGCTATCCTTGTTGGCTGTTGGTATCACATTGGCCTGACTCCCTCATCTCTTTAACAGCTAACCCCAAAATAAACATCTCTGGTAGAAGAATCATGAAGAAAAGATGTTTGCTAGGTTCAGGAGCTTTACTCTCCATACCACACGTCTCAACTTCAGTTTCACTTCTTGGCTCTCATAAAATTGGAACTCTTTTGCCATACCATTCAGCTGATCATGCTGTACTTGCTGATCATGCCATCTTAACTTCATCTTCTACCCCACCCCCCACCCCGGGGTGTGGTGAACACGGTTTCAGTGACTAACCGTGACCATATGCAGGAGAAGTGAAAACCTTTTTAGTGGTTAACTCTGGACCATTTCAGAGTTATCTATTTTTCCGAGAAAATATGCTGCATTATTTCTCCTAAATGTATTCCCTCTCTCACCTTCACGCCTCCTTCCCTGTTTATTTGTTTCTTTTCTCCTTAATCTTTCTCATTTTACATATTCCATGCAGACATCTCCATATCCGGGCTGATAAATTCTTCTCATTGTGTTTTCGAACAAGAAACTATTTGCATAACAAGGAACGTGATATGTGACATCAAAGACATTAATTGACTAAAGTGCTTTGTGATGAACAAAAAAAAAATTGAACACATCTCTCTCTCTCTCTCTCTCTCTCTCCTAGTACTGATTCGGTGTCTGTTATGGGATTTAAGACCTTGGATCTCTACAAAAATGAATGCAAACACAGAAAATAACCTGGAAAATCCATTCGGCGGAGCAGCAGTGACCTTTGATTTTTTTTCTCCTGGACCCTGCAGTAATCTCTTCATGTCCACATGTGATGTGCACACCCTCCCTGCATGCAGGATATTCCAAATAACTGGCGATGTAATTTGGTAATGTAGGCATGAGTCTGTATATCATTCTGTATTTTCGGACAGCGCCACAGATAAGCATTTTTTTCTCTCTGCTGGTCACATAACCTTGAATATATTATGTAGAAAAGAGAGAGTTATCTGCGCTTCTGCAAACCACAACAATCCGGTGAAACCAGGGCAGGACACGACAGTGTAGAGTAAAAAAGAATCGCCGGTGCAACACAGATGTCTTCTTAATTTATAGTTGTATTTTATTTTGTAAGGTGAATAACAGTGACAAACGTTTCAATGTAGAATTACATCTTTATCAAACTCCTCAGTTTCTACTTGTATTCATCTCAGAAGACAGTCGCATGGGAGTCTTTGGATTGTTTGTCTCTATTAGCATAGGGAGCTGAGGATGGTGATGGATGTCACTGTTTGTCCAAAGCCCTGCTCACACAACAAAGTGGCAAAAGTTCATCTGCACGTCCTGCTGAAAGTGCATTTAGCATTTACAGTGGTGTGAAAAAGTGTTTGCCCCCTTCCTCATTTCCTGTTCCTTTGCATGTTTGTCACACTTAAGTGTTTCGGAACATCAAACCAATTTAAACAATAGTCAAGGACAACACAAGTAAACACAAAATGCAATTTGTAAATGAAGGAGTTTATTATTAAAGGTGAAAAAAAATCCAAACCATCATGGCCCTGTGTGAAAAAGTGATTGCCCCCTAAACCTAATAACTGGTTGGGCCACCCTTAGCAGCAACAACTGCAACCAAGCGTTTGCGATAATGTGCAATGAGGCTTTTACAGCGTCCTGGAGGAATTTTGGCCCACACATCTTTGCAGAATTGTCCTAATTCAGTTACATTAGAGGGTTTTTGAGCATGAACGGCCTTTTTAAGGTCATACCACAAGATCTCAATAGGATTCAGGTCAGGACTTTGGCTAGGCCACTCCAAAGTCTTCATTTTGTTTTTCTTCAGCCATTCGGTGGTGGACTTGCTGGTGTGTTTAGGATCATTGTCCTGCTGCAGAACCCAAGTTCGTTTCAGCTTGAGTACACGAACAGATGGTCGGACATTCTCCTTCAGGATCTCTTGGTAGACAGCAGAATTCATAGTTCCTTTTATCACGGCAAGTCTTCCAGGTCCTAAAGCAGCAAAACAGCCCCAGACCATCACACTACCACCACCATATTTTACTGTTGGTATAATGTTCTTTTTATGAAATGCAGTGTTCCTTCTACGCCAGATATACTTGGACACACACCTTCCAAAGAGTTCCACTTTTGTCTCATCGGTCCACAGAATGTTGTCCCAAAAGTCTTGGGGATCATCAAGATGTGTTGTGGAGAAACTGAGACGAGCTTTAATGTTCTTTTTGCTCAGCAGTGGTTTTCTCCTTGGAACTCTGCCATGCAGGCCATTTTTGCCCAGTCTTTTCCTGATGGTGGAGGCATGAACGCTGACCTTAACTGAGGCAAGTGAGGCCTGCAGTTCTTTGGACGTTGTTGTGGGGTCTTTTGTGATCTCTTGGATGAGTCGTCGCTGCGCTCTTGGGGTAATTTTGGGCGGCCGGCCACTCCTGGGAAGGTTCACCACTGTTCCATGTCTTCGCCATTTGTGGATAATGGCTCTCACTGTGGTTCGCTGGATTCCCAAAGCTTTGGAAATGGCTTTATAACCCTTTCCAGACTGATAGATCTCAATTACTTTCTTTCTCAATTGTTCCTGAATTTCTTTGGGTCTCGGCATGATGTGTAGCTTTTAAGGATCTTCTGGTGGACCTTACTGTGTCAAGCAGCTCCTATTTAAGTGATGCCTTGATTGTGAACAGGTGTGGCAATAATCAGGCCTGGGTGTGGCTAGAGAAATTGAACTCAGGTGTGGACAACCACAGTTATAGTATGTTTTAACAAGGGGGGCAATCACTTTTTCACACAGGGCCATGATGGTTTGGATTTTTTTTCACCTTTAATAATAAACTCCTTCATTTACAAATTGCATTTTGTGTTTACTTGTGTTGTCCTTGACTATTGTTTAAATTGGTTTGATGTTCCGAAACACTTAAGTGTGACAAACATGCAAAGGAACAGGAAATGAGGAAGGGGGCAAACACTTTTTCACACCACTGTATGTTGAATTTAAATCAACTTCAGGTCCAAGCGGTGGTACAAGGTTGTTACGACGGGCCCCAGTGCATGCTAGTTAGTAACTATGAAGCGCACACACACACAACCATAAACACAATTAGGCATGTTTATATTTGACCAACAATGTGTTGTGTTTTATGACCGAATGATTAGCATCAACAGACATGTTACCCAGCAGTCATCAGTGCATATCTGTATATAGGTATATCATTTTGTCATATATTGCTACTGATTACCCAAAAATAAAATAATAATGGAGATGGGTTGCCTTGTCTAGGGAATACAATGCACATGGCACTGTTTTATGACAACAACACTGTCAGCGCATCCACATGGTTGAGTAAATGAAATAGCAATAATTCCTATTCCCCATACGTTACAAAACCTATTACTCACCTGTTCAAGAGCAGTAAGGCGACATTTGGTCAGTCCCTTTATTCTTTCTTTTAGCGCCTTCCAACTAGGATAAAAACTTTCTTTTTTGGATTTTAGTCCCTCTGCTGAACGTGTAGGTCTTTTCTTAGCAGTACGGTCACTGGCTGAAACATTTCACTTCTTCTTCTGCTTGCATCCACCTGTTGCAGCAGTCATCATCATCTCCATACTGAAGGCTGCTGTTTCCTTATTCAGCGGTGACACCACTTTGTAAACATATTGAACGATACTGAGAAATACAGAGAGAGTTTTGTGGATCTGTTTTTGGTGCAGTGTGTTCTTTAACGCTTATGTTGTCTTCCCATCAAAATAGAAAATCAACCTTTTGTTGAGGCTTTTCAATCAATGTTTTTAACTTTTTCTTACATTTTTGTCCCTTTTTCATCACTTTTGATGTTTTTTCGATGTTTGTCACTTGTCATTTTGACATTTTCAACACTATTAACTTCAGTTTTACAGTTATTTTTGGAATTTATGGTCAATAAAACAAAATTAAACCTAATGTTTGAGTTAGAAAAGCAGAAATTAGGAATTATTTAGACTAAAATAAAAGGAATGTATGTTGAAAACCACAGTTTTTTTTTCAAATGCTATACAATTGAATGAGACACCCCAAAATTAATAAAAGTAGACATTTTTACTTGCCAAAGAGCGTTGTGTGGAATCAATCATGTTATTTTGGGTAATCACAATTGGGTAGTTAAAAAGAACATTAATATAGGAAAACGGGTCAAATTGACCCAAGGAACACATGAGGATTAAATACAAGTGTATTTCTGAGGTGGCAATTTGAATTACTTGCGAGGGCCCGTTCTCTGCCCATGACCCATAGAGGTCCTGCTCTCTCTAGAGGTCCCTGACCACCACCCATGGGCCCAGTGCAATAGAACTGCCTGCACTGTCTGTATGGATGACCCTGGGTCCAAAGTTTGTTTTGTTTTCTAGCGAGAAAAGAGAGAAAGAGCTTTTGGATGGACTTAGGGTACAAAAAGCAGACACATTTACACAAAGTGAATTAAATTTAGGTGTAGTTGAGTCACCCTGAGTCTCCGTGTTGCTGCTCTCCTCACCTGGAGAACAACATTGTTGATTAAAATATTAAGACTGTGGAGTGAAAACACGGTCTATCTGGAACACTTACACAACAACATTCATTCTAAACTGCATCACAACATGTCACAAGAACAGTGTCCAAAGAAAGTACAACTGCAGACCGAAACCGAGAGTCTCACTTCTGGATGGTAATTGGAATCACATTTACTTTTCATATTTCTTCAGATAAATCTTTATCTAAAGCTTGCAGATGTAGCCTCAGTGTATTTGGATACACAAATATTCATCAAAGCAAGCTGTGCTTGATGTAATTAGGCATTCTTCCAGTTTAATCAAGTAACCCCAACACCAGAAACACACACACACACTTCCTCACTGTTTGAAAGCAACTCAATTTTCAGGCAGAGACATCAAGCAGCGTCCTGCCTGTAAAGTTCCATGTTCCATTCACATTTCGGTTTATCTGCTCTTCACTACAGACTAACTCTATCATCGCTGCTCAGAGTTGCTGCGACTTGAACGTGCTTCACCTCTTAGGAAAGCTACTGCACACACACCAGTCAGGATTTAGTTGAGTTTTCCACAGTGGCTTTGCATAAATCACCTTGGGAAGCGATCAGTGAAGGTGGTGGTGGTGGTGGGTTATTATAACGGGGGCGGAATTGCGATAAAACCAAAACCCAACAATCAGTTATTATTCCTTACAATAGTGGGAAATTGCAGCAATAGCGCACTGTGCCTGGAAAGTGGGTGAGATTTTGGCTGCTTAACCGCGGGTCATCTACTATCAGCAGTGAGGCGTTTCGATTAGCTACTCCTACACTGCTGTACTGTGGGACTGCTACATGTAAAAAGTATGTGTAACACACACACACACACACACACACACACTGTAGTCCTCTTTGGAAACACAGCACTGTTGATCAATATTTGTGATGCAGCTTCAAGTGAAGAGATGCTTAGCTTGCTGACACCTACACAAAAAACAATGCTTACAAAGACGTGACACTACATCCTCCTCCGCTTGACATCGCTTATTTAACATGCATCAACTCTTCACCAAACGGAGGGAGCATGGACAGCGTGCACTGTATGATTGGGTGGTTGGAGTGTGGTAGGCATTACATTGCATTGAACTGCAGGAAACCATAGCCGCAATACTCAAGCTTTACGCCTCAATATCTGTTAACTCATTGGTGAAAGTAACCTAGCCATGGTTAAAGTGATACTAACATGTTTGAAAGAGCTGTTTTTGAGAACAACTTCCAGTTTTTATTGTGCTAGTCAAAGCAGCGGGCCAGGCTGCAGCTACCAATTAGCTCACTTATGATATTAGCTGAATCAATTGTATTTGTGTCAATATTGGGTTTTAGTTCGATGTAACTGTCAGCTGAAGTGTACTTTTCACCAAGTGGGAGATATAGTCTGTCATAAATTACAGGTATCTCTGACTCAGAACTACAAGTCAGAGGCTAAGGTAAATGGTTTTACACACTCAACTGCTCATAATTATATTTTAATCAATGTGACAGGAGCACGGCATTAGGCACACCACTGCTTTGACACTAATGCCAATATTATCATGCTACTCACAATAGCAATGCTAACATGATTATGCTGAGCAGAATTACCATGACCACCATCTGAGTTTAGCCTGTTCACATGCTAACATTTGCTTAAAGTACTGCTGAAGTTGATCGGAGTGTCTTTTGAGATATTTGGTCATAAACTAGTCTACATCAACAATATTTCACTTCCGGGTTTGCTACGGTGCTGCATGAAATTCCATCGGAATTCCATGGGACGGCCACTTTCCATGGGACGGCCACTTTTAGGATTGACTGTATTCTCTTTTTTCAGTCGAATGGCCTTCTGAATGGGAGATCTAAGGGCACTTTTATGCTAGCCTTAAAATCACTATTTTTAAAACACTAAGAAGCCTCCATCTCGTCACTCAAAACTAGTTGAGGGAGGAGAGTAAAGATGGAAAGCTCCTAAAGTTTAATTCCATGTAAATGCACAGATAATTTGTTGTTTTGTCATTAGTGAGACACAATATTGACCTTGTAGAAAAAGGAAGCCTCACATAAGAATGACATTTCCTCCAATAGAGTCCGTTCACTCACATTCGGAGATCAGCTAGTTTTGACTGGGAAAAAGTCAGATAGTGTAAACAGCAACTGCTAACGTGAGTTGTTCAAAACCTTTTTTTTTTTGTAAACTCTGTGAACACAATGTTGTTACAATACTGGAGTTCATGTGTAGAGCCCCTGGTGATACTTGAAGCAAAGTTTCATGTTGTGTGGAGCCTTCTTAGTTTTTTTTTTTAAATAGTGATTTTGAGGCTAGCATAAAAGTGCCCCTAGCACTCCCATTCAAAAGTCCATTTGACCGAAAAATGAGAATACGGTCAATCTTAACAGTGGCGCTTCCATTCTTAATATGCCTTTAAACTAAGGTTTGACTCAGGTACATTTACAAAAAGACCCTAGGTTGAATTTTGGCGACAGTTTAAAGAAATCGCCAAAGCCACGGTGTGGACTTGCAAAAGAGAGCAGTTAAGTCTATTAGAAGCAGTTTTCCGGTGAGTGCTAAGTGTTACTGTACAACCTCCAACTGAGCTTGACGACATAGATGTGACATGAGAAACCTGTCTGAAAGTTGTGGAGGCTCGCTTACCCCCTTTGATTTTACGGTGTCTATCAGATATTTCACTGGATACGTTTAAACTTTGACCTTCTGGTTGCATTACAAGAAGTAATCACCAACTGCATTGGGGTTCATCCTCTGGGAACCATGCATATCAGATTTTGTGACAATCGATATAATAGTTTAGTATAGACCAAGGGAGTGGACTGACTGAAATCTGCCATCTATAAAGCCACACCTGGCTTAAAAGCCAAATTTGCTCATTTACTGCATGTGGTATGAAGCTATGCAGACAGTTTGGTTTTATGTGCTGGGCTTTTGCAATATCTGCCTCTGGAATTTGGGCATTCAACCCTAGACAATAAAGGTGAGGATTTTCTGTGCAGCAGTAAAATATACAATTTATAAAACTAAACAGCAAAATCTCTCTCCAGAATATATTTCCTTTTTTCTTTGGGTAATCCACAAATCACACTGTGGACAGTTTTATTAGGGACTACCTCTTAGGCAAAAGGTCATCTCAAATAATCCGTTGTTTTCAGTATGTTACACTTATTCCTTTGCCAATTTGCTAACAAATGGTGCAATTTCTGGCAGTCTTTTAGAGCTCAGAATCTAGGACCGTAGCCAAGATTTTACAAATACTTAGGTCATGAGAAGGTCCCCACCAATACATGCCTCAAAAAGACTGGTTATGGTTCTGAAAATATTTCTTAACACAAAGGTCTTAATTCCAAAACCAGGAATCATTCTGGTGGGGAAATGTATACTGAATATTATTTGCCAAATAAATACATACATCATGTCAAGTTTTCAATTGTAGAATGTAAAGTGCTGTAAAGGAGAACTGCTTTCCCTTTTCCATGTAGGGCTGTTTGAAAGGTTTCTATAGAGTTTTTTGCTGTCTTTTGCCCATGACTCTAGGTTGTTATTAGAATCCATTGTACAGTAACTGCTGTAAAACCAAGCTAAACATTAAATTTAACAGGGCAGATACTGCTGCTGTCATGCTGTGCTTTGAATTTGTGGCCAAACCCTGATTAGAATTACAAATGAGGAAGCAAAGTGACAAAGTAAAGAGGACTTTCACTCAGGAGACTGGGGTTTGTGTCCCGTGTGAATCCATTGGTTGAAATTAACCGAGTGTTTAACCGCATTTATTCCGTGACATAATGACGTCGGTGACGTCACATTAAATACTCGATTAAGTTTTACATTTTAAGCCAATCCCTGATGATTTACTAACCCTAAGTACAATGTTAACTATGTATTAAAACTACCTCAGTTGCATTAAACAGAATGGTCACACAATTAAAATCTCCAATGCGGTCACAATGACATGTTATGGTCACACCGTTTGAAACGGCCACCATGCAGCTGCAAATAGAACCGTCATATATGTCGTTTTGGGAGTAATTGACAAATGATGTATTCTGACGTTTAGTTAGAGGATGTGTTGGATAGCCCAGCATGGGTTTTGGCTGCAGCTCTTTGGAAATGTCTGCTATGGCATTGCTGATTGGGTAGGGTAACATGCACTATGTCAGAGTTTCAGCCCACAGAGAGCAGTGCAGCAGCCTTTGTGGTTTAGGCCTGGTTCACCAGTTAACATTGCCCAAAGCATTTCAATTAGCCTGGCTGTCAGGGGAGACTTCAGACCATGGTTTAAAGGCTTTTCAATCCTGACAAGAAGAACATTGTGGGTGAAATACTTAAAACATTTTAGATGAAATTGGTTGGATTCAAAAATATTTAGAAGGAAATTGCTTTTTTTTAGAACTTCACTTGGATATGGTTACATACATTGTACAAGATGCTTGTTTATTTCTATAGAAACAGTATCAGAGTCACTAACATGCCGTGTCATAGCCATTCTTTATTGGTGCCTAGAGACAAAGATGGAGTAATTTACTTAAAAGTCCCATGACATGGTGCTCTTTGGATGCTTTTATATAGACCTTAGTGGTCCCCTAATACTGTATCTGAAGTCTCTTTTATATAGACCTTAGTGGTCCCCTAATACTGTATCTGAAGTCTCTTTTATATAGACCTTAGTGGTCCCCCAATACCATATCTGAAGTCTCTTTCCCAAAATTCAGCCTTGATGCAGAGTTACAGCCACTAGAGCCAATGAGCTTTCCTTAGTATGTGCCATTTCTGAGTCTGTGGCTTTTCTGGAGTAGAAAGGGGGGCAAGATGGAGGCTGGGGGTGTGGCCTTGACCAACTGCCACGATACTCTTTTGAAAGCTATGATGTCTCTCTCTCATGGGTGGGCCGAATTCTTTGGGCGGGCAAAGCAGAGAAAGGGGAGGTAACCTTGTCCCTTCTGAGGTCATAAGGTGCAAGATTCCAGATCGGCACATCTGAGCTTTCATTTTCTCAAAAGCAGAGCAGGATACCCAGGGCTCGGTTTACATCTGTCGTTATTTCTAGCCACTGGGGGACCATAGGCAGGCTGGGGGAACTCATATTAATGTTAAAAACCCTCATGAAGTGAAACACAAAAATCTAGCTATTTCAGATTTAATTCAGAATTTTCTTCAGTGTAAAAGCAGGTGTTCCAACTATTGCCTTTAATTACAAGTTACACAAAACTGAAGGAATCAATGACTGAAATGTGCTGTTTGTGTCTGCATTGAAAAGGGGTTTGAAAACATACCAAATGAAAGCTGAACTGTTACCTTCTTCACATGAATATCTCCAGTTGTTTCAAAGATCAGAAGTGAAACTAGATGAAAACTGGCCGTGAAAACTGGCTAATTTGAACTTGGTAGCCCTGCTCCTCTATGAAAAGCTCTGGGAAGCAGAAGCCTTTTCTCCTGTGTAACCAAAACACAGTTTGAAAGCATAAATCTCACCTTTGTGTTCTTTGTCACAGTATGTTTTCTAATGTGGTGTCGTCTTTCCCTTGTCCTAGGCGACAAGGCCAAGAAGTAACCTTTCCACGCTCACAAACAAACTTGGAGTAAGCATACAAAGGTTACATTGAAATAGTTTAAAACTATTTCTGTGTTCACAAGAGAGAAGACTTCAAGGATAAAGAATAACTGGTTGGTAAATGTATGCCTGGTAAACTTCCCCACCTCCAATGAAGAGCACACAGCTGCTGTTTTATGATCAGAAAGGCACATAGCATTCAATTCAATTTTATTTATTAGTATAGTATCAAATCATAACAAGAGTTATCTTTAGAAACTTTAAAGATAGAGTAGGTCTAGACCACACTTTATAATTTACAAGGACCCCAAGTAATAGTCTGATCTGGCATTTCTGAGGGCTTTCCCACAGTAGATGTTTTCAGACTGTCTTGCCAATCTAAAGATTCTTCCAGTTTGGTGGAACGCCATTTACTTTCAAGTTTTCACAAGGCTTGTATTAATATGCGAGAGGATTCTGCAGAAATACTATTAAATCTTCAATTTTGAAGCCATATGCCAGCACAAGGTTGAGGGTGTGGATAAAACAGTGAGTGGCCTTATGCACACTCTGACTGACACCAATTGAATTTAATAGTGAGTTGAAAGCCATACTAAGGCTATTGTTGTCAATGTTGACATGGATATTACAATAAGTACTTTGTCTGATTAAAAAGTCAGAGAATTTAGATAAAAATTCAGAATACGGACCTGGAGCAGACAACATAATGTAATGTTTCCATGTTGGATGTAGAAGATTAAGAACAATGCTTTCAAATGAGTTATAATTTAGTTTAGGATTAATGAACAGAATCAAAGATGGTTGCAACTCTCCCACCCCCACCCCCTTGGCCTGAACCTCTTGGAATTTGAGTATTATTATGACTGGGAGGAGTGGCTTCATGTAGACTAACATATTCTTCATGCCATGCCAGTCATGTTTCAGTAAGACAGAATGGATCAATTTGATTATCTGATATCAGATAGTTTACTGGTACTGCTTTAGGAGACAGATATCAAATTTTTACTAGTCCACATCTAAATTTACTATTCTGTTTTATCATTGCAGTAGTAGTTTTAATTCCAATCAGGTTCTTAAGTATAGCCCCTCATTTGTTTACCTTTGATTTAACCGATCTGAATCTGAGACTATGAGTGGGCGACTGCTCCAATGGAAGCCCAGAGAAGCACGCAGCACTGCACCTCTGTTTACTGATTTCAACCTTGGGTTGTCATGGTTGATGCCCCAATAATAGACTTGGCCAGATTTCATGATATGAGACCGGCTCCGTCCAAAGTAGGATGAATGCTGTCTCTCCTAATGAGACCAGGCTTTCCCCAGAACGCACTCCAGTTATCTACGTAGCCCACATAATTAGCATGTCATCGCTGATCAGGTTTGACAGGTGTCCAGAGAAAACTACTGACTCCGACATTGTCTTGCAAATATGTTACAAAGTAGACATCTTTAGGTCCTTCAAAATTCCCAGACTTGTAACACACACATAGAGAGACATTGGTATTAGTGTTAAAATGGTCTTATTTGCACCCCCAAAGAGCGTCTCTGCAGGTCTCAACCAGCATCTAGACTAGCACCACCTAAGGTCCTGTCCTCGGTCCAGCTCTGCTGTACGAGCCAGCCACTGCATGTCTTCTTGTGCACCCGATGGTGCCTCTACGGGTCCTGAACGCAACTACTGTAGCCCCGCACCACCTCAGGTTTCCTCCACAACTACATCACCCATTCTCTGCTCCAGAACCCCAATGTAGCTCATAATTAGGAGATGCGCTACCGGTGTGTTTGGAGAGCGTCCTCGTGCCAATCGTGTTAGAAGGAGTCTTTAGTGTCTGTGCCAGGCAAGCAAATACATAAAGAAAAGCAAAACACCACACCATACAATAAAATAAGAAAACACATAGCTGCCTGGCTACACTTTGTGACATATGCACAAAGTGACTTAACATTAGTTTTAGGGATCTCCAATTTGCGTAATAGGGTATCATTACCACCTACGTGAAGTATGATCTTACTGTATTTACAGTTATCTTTAGCCCACACAATGCACATAACCCTGGCTGCTGGACCTGCCAACTTCACAGCTTCCAATAACCAGAGTTGGCTTCTCAGAAGGTGTGTCACTGAGTGGGGAGAAACTGTTAGAAAGGTGAATATGTTGGTAGTTAGCCATAGGCACTCTCCGGTTTAGAGCTAGCGCTATGCTTCCTTCGGACAGTCACCCACTCGCACGGCTGCTTGGGACTTGCCGAGGGACTGCTAACAGAAGCTAAAGTATGTTGGCCCGCACCAGCGGAGTACTGACTAGCTACGGAAGTATTCGATTTTAATTCCAAGGTGCGGAGCTGTGCCTCAAACTCCTTAAGCCTCATCTCCAGAGCAGCGAATAAAGTACATTTATTACATGTATCTTTATCACTAAAGGAGTCAGAGGAATAGCTAAACATTCCAACCCTGAGCAAGAGACAGCAGGAGCGGGACAGGAATTAGCCATTTCTAATGACTACGCAAAAAAGTAGCTAACAGCGTTTTAACAACTGTGAGATCAGCGAGGCAGTCGCTGTAAGAGAAGAGAACTATAAGTGCTTGAGTACAAATTGTGTAGGTTAAATGCAATCCAGGCAATTAGCCGCTAAATTAAACAATAAAGAAGAGTTGAGTAAGTTTTTTCTGGAGCAGCAAACTAGCATCCGTGACACGGAAGCACCGGAATGAGACAATCCGCTTAACATACACATCAGCTCAGTAGAATTAGTTTTTTCTGAGGAGGGCTGTTTCAGTGATGTGTTGTGAGCGGAATCCAGATTGAAATGGTTCAAACATATTGGAATCCACATTTGACACATGCAAGGTAGACAACATTGCATGTGTTGTAATGGCACCTCTTTCTTCCAGTGGTTGAAGCTTCCAGCAGTGTAATAATAATGATAAATACCTGAAAATGTCTGTATTTAATTGCTATTGGTATCTGCTATACCAACCTTCAGAAAGCTACATCCGGTAATGGTAAACGGAATGCATTTTATTTGCGCATTTTTAGTCTTAAAGCATACTCAAAGCGCTTTACAATACAAAACGGTACATTCACATACATATTCACACACATTCAAACACTGATGGCAGAGGCTACCATGTAATGTTCTCATCAGGAGGGGAGGATACTTTGACACGTAGACTGCGGGGGCCAGGGATCACACCATCTCCAACCGCTCTCTCCTGAGCCACAGCCGCCCCCCTAATGCTCTTAGAACAAAAAACCTCCAGGAAACAATACATTTCTACAGCAGAAGACATCAGTTCCTGGCAGCTACACAGTGTCTGCTCTGTATCAATGTCTGCCTTAATAACCCGGCGTTGGTCAGTGGCTCAGTGAGCAGCTTAACATTATCAGTACACGTGTTCAACCACCTGCTACATCTAATATTAACAGTATTTCTTTGCTACATTAAAAACTCAGTCAGCTCTGTAATAGTATTTTCACATGCGAGATCATCATTCCTGCCCCCTCTCATCCCTATGCTGGCTTTATCTCACTCTTACTCATCATCTCCGCTGATCTGTTTTTCTCCGCCTTAATGTGCCTTCTACAGCGCCTGCACTGACCCCGCTCTGCTCCGCTTGCCTCATCCCTCCCTGCCTCTGCCTATCTGCACAGAGCCAGCACTACCTGTAGCCCCAGCCTTAGCCTGGCCCTATTTGTTGTTTCCCCACAGACATTTTCATTAAGATGATGTCAGGATAGCCTCAACCCATTCTACATTATGTTTACTCAAGGAGATATAGGCCAGAACGGCTTTCTTCTTTGTTGGGATCTTACCATGTTCAAGATGGCTCTCTTTAAATTAAACATAAAGTCATAGAAATTCAAATGGAAGACAATAAGATGAGCAAGTGGCAGGGAAATGATTGTTAAACTGTGTACATTATTTACAAGGATTTTTGCGATGCAGAGTTAAAACACACAAATTTCCATTTGAATAATACCTTAAAGCAGTGGTTGTCAACATAGGGGTCAGGTCCCTCCTGGTGGCCATAAGATAAGTCTGAGGGATCACAAGATGATTAAAGGAATGGTTAGCAAAATAGATATTTTTACAAAATTAAGATATTTTGGAAAGTTAAACAACTAAAGTATACTATTTTTTTCTCCAGTTTTTGTTCTTTCAGCATGCCAAAACTAGATGGTGGACATGGTAAAAACATGACTGTCACTGTGAGCATGCTGACGTCAACATAGCTCAAAGCACAACATGTCACCGTTCTATTTAAGGTAGCAGGAACAGTTTAATACGTTTGAAATATATTTTAAAAATTAAATAAAAACGGTCTAAACACTCTTCAACCATGTTATGTGTTGGTGTAACGGCGTTGAATATTTTGTCCACCAGAGGGCGCTCTACAATGTCCGTATTGGCAACTCTTTGATTTTTGTTATTGTTTTTGTTCAAAGGACTTAAAGTTGTATGAATGTAAAAAAAAGTATGTATTTTCATAAATTTTGTTTATCAGAACTTTAATATATTTTGATGTTTCTCTGTTTTGTTGTGACAATAAAACAAACAAGTTTATTTTTAAACTGCATTTTCATATTATTTTAGTGAGGACTCATAAATAATTGTTACACATTTCTGGATTTATATAATATATATATATATATATATATATACCGTATATATATAATCGGATTTTCAAATCACCAAATATTTGTGTCAATATCGGCCTTAAAATCCTTTTTCCGTGAGGCTCTACTTAAAATGATTCACGTAAAACTACTAAAATGAGGTTATGACATAATGGCGGCCATTCTGAGCGTTGCACGACGCCAACCCGCTACTGTTGTCTTTTCTGCTCTTTCCATTGGAAAACAATAAAACAGCTTGTAAGAAACTAATTGAAGGTTAAGGCAAAACATTTTGACAATAAATGCTCGGCAAAGCAGGGATTATCCAATCCAGGCACACCTCACTGACGGTACAAGTCAAGTAGCATCTTAGCCCAGACTGCACCTGCGTCACAATGAACACTTGACTTCAAAGAGAGTTAAAAAGAATTTTAAAAGGTAAGCGCGCCTGGGTAGCTCACCTGGTTGAGCATGAGCAGACATACAGAGGATCAGTCCTCAACGCAGTGGCTGTGGGTTCCACTCCAACTTGCGCCACTTTGCTGCATGTCATTCCCCCTCTCTCTCCCACTCTTAAGTCCAAGCTGTCCTGTCACAAATAAAGGCCTAAAGTGCCACAAAAAAGGATAACCACAGCAAAGTAAGATGCGGATTGATTGCAGTAAATGCAAGTGATTAGTATTGTGCAGGCGGTGCACTAGTAAGCAATGAGCCATAATGAGCGCCCAGTCCATACTGTCAACACTGCGTTAGGCCTGCCGTGTTGATTCTATTAGAGCTTGTTTTATGTCAAACTCTGGGGCGCTGACACTGTGTGTATGTAACATTTAAGACCAGTCATTTTATGCTGTGTGTCACTGTAGTCATCAGAGCTGTTGTGCAGCGCATTGAGCTGTCATGCAGAAGGTTGTCTTGGGTCACACCTGCTGTCGGAACAAAGCTGCATCACAGAGGGTTATTACAGGTCATTTGTCTCTGTTTGTAGTCATGCTAAAACAACAGTTGGAGAAGTTAAAGGGGAAGTCCGACCAATTTTTATGTTAATCTTGATCACCATAAATATGCGAGTACTTTAGATTGAAAACACCCCAATTTGAATCGGTGCAGATAACGCTGAGCAGCTACGTGTACAAGCTTCCACTGAGCTAATACAGCAGTTAACGGGGCAAGTTTTAGAGTGCCTTTGTGCCTCTTAACAGACACACAATGCACTTAATATGTCTGTACAACATAAACAGGGCACTTACGTAACATCAAGATGCCATCAAGTCAGACATTGTTTTAATTCACCCACAACGTCTTGTTGTCGGTGGGTAGCTTGCTTGCCTGGTTAGCTGCTAGAGCTAGCTTTTAGCTGCTATTGATATGCAGGAGGCGAGGAAGGCGGGGACGAAGGCTGCCTGCCCAGCGAAGGCAACTAGCACACAGATCGACACTGCCAAGCCTCCTACTCACCAACACCAGATCGATCACACACAAAATGGATGACCTACAAATACACACGGAACTGCTGTGTTATGATTTTCACAAAAGCTTGGCTGAACACAAACACTAACAGCTAACAGCTAGCTCTAGCAGCTAACCAGGCAAGCAAGCTACCCACCGGCAAGATCAAGACTTGAAAACGCATCTTGATGTTACATAAGTGCCCTGTTCATGTTGTACAGACATATTAAGTGCATTGTGTGTCTGTTAAGCGGCACGAAGGCCCTCTAAAACTTGCCCCGTTAACTGCCGTTTTAGATCAGTGGAAGCTTGTACACGTAGTTGCAGCTACTCCGTGTTGCCTGCACCGATTCAGGTCAGGATTTTTTCAATTGAAAGTACTCACATATTTAAAGTGATCAAGATTAACATAAAAATTGGTTGGAGTTCTCCTTTAACAGAGTATTTCACTTCTTAACCCACATATTGTTTGTTGTTCTCTCCAACGGCATTGCGTCTCAATAGATTTTCCATAATTATTCTCCTCTGTGAAAGAACAGCAGAGTGAATCAGGCATGAAGAATGAGTTCTGCGACAAGGATGTTAACAACCGTGATATTTCTTTTGTCACTCGTTCTTTTTGTCTAGGAATAGTCGTTGCAAATTTCAGACAACTGCCAGGCTTCTCGGCGGCACCCTGATTGTCGCCTGAATTACACACAGCATGTGTTCAGCCAGGTACCTTCTGTGAGAGCTCTTATATGGGCTTATACGGTTTGACAGTTATTCTGCAGGATTTAAATGGTATTTTACAGTTAATATGGAAGCTGAGAGTGGTTCATGATGGTGTCATAGGGGTTTATGGACCCAGTGAGGAATACTTTGTTTGTAGTTTCCACTCTCATGTTACAGTATTGTCACTTCAAGTACTTGAACTTGAGTATTTTCATTTTATTAACTTCCATTTTGTTCAAAGTTATAATTACAAGCTAACCTGTGAATTAAAATTTCAAAATGGCAAATATGATGCATTTTAGCCTACATTTTAGGTCCTAGGGATGGGTCATTCTTCCGCCACTTTCGTACAGACTGAAATATGTCAGCAACTAATGGACAAATAGAGATTTTGTACAAATATCCATGGCCTCACCATGATGAATCATCATCACTTAGATGATCCTATGCCTTTTTCTTTTTTTCTCATCTAATGGGTGGATTGGCACAACATTTTGATTCTAGAGCCCCTTTTACCGCTGGACAAAAAAAAAAACTAACATCTGGCTTTGTCTTTCAATCCAATCCAATCCACTTTATTTATATAGCACAATTTTAACAAACACAAGGTTTCCAAAGTACTGCACAAAAAGGTTACAATCAGCATTGATTCCCATGATCAAATGCAGCAGTCACAGGTGTGTATATATCTGCTGCAGCTCCGATTGGCAGTGATGGAAACATGACATCCGGGTGGACGCTCTAATTTTCACCACCGTTTCCATCTCTGGCCAAGCAGCGCTCAGACGTTGTTTCAAATTAGTCGCCAGCGAGTTTGAAAGAGAGACTGAATATGTAACAGAAGTGACCACCGTAACACTCGTGACCACCGTAACACTCGTGCTGATTTCTGGTGTTTACTAACCATGTTTTCTGGAGCGCTCGCAACTTCAAGTGTGACACCAGCAAAAACAGAAAAAGGAAGGTTCCTCTGTTGCTTGCTCTAGAGGGAACTACTAGAACGGTTGGGTCCTTGTAAATTATAGTGTGGTCTAGACCTGCTCTCTGTAAAGTGTCTCGAGAGAACTCTTCTTATGAATTGATACTATAAATAAAATTGAATTGAAGGTGGGTTCAAACGTGTTTAAAAGAACTTGCATATATTGTATCTGCTACTTTGGTGAGAAAGGTAAAGAATGAATTCGCTGACCTGACTTTTCATGCAGTGCCATCGTCATGTCAAAATACTTTGATTTATGACTGAATATTTACAGCATTTCCATGTTCTCCAGCTGTATGTTTAGTGCTTATTCGTAAATGTTAACAACGAAGTACAGCCTCACAGAGTCCGGCGATACAAAGTACGGCACTGTGGTCATGGGATGACAGCTGAGCAATCTCCATGACAACTGAGTGAACTCCACTAAATACAGTTGGTAGATGTGTAACGACCTTAGACACAACACTGGTGGACTCAAATTCACAACTCGAAAAACAGAACATTGCTGCTAGAACAAAAGCTTTTACGTGACCAAAGTTCAAATAAAGAAAAGTGCTCTTGTGGAGGATCGAGGTCTCAAAAACGACAAACAAAACCTGATTACATGAAGCTCTGGCCGGTTCACGTGACGAGACTGTCACATGGACAGAACAAGATGAACTGGCACCAGACAAGGACTATTTATGCAAGAGGTAGGGGAACACAGGTAAATTCAATCACACTGGTGGGAAATTCATACAAAGGGAAGAAGTCAGGGTCTGAAATGAGAAGTAAAGGGAATACAAAATAAAACAGGATATGCACAACAAGACAAGACAAGGCCCCCGAAAAAGTGAGTAAGGGATCTTGAGTTAAGTGTTTTTGTATTTTTTAATTTTTTTTTCAACTTTGTTCCTTTTCAAGCAGCTGCTATTCAACATGGTGTACAGTCCAACAAATCAGTACTGATTCAACAACTTGAGTTTTTCCATATAGGTTACTGGTAGCAACCCTAATCCAGTGAGGGTATATGGTCCTAAATACATAGTAAGATACTCATAGCAAGTTTGTAAGTAATGCCAACAAATAGTACTGGTGACAGTTTAGTGAGGTGAGACTTCTCTTTCTGCAGTTCGCAAAAGTGGGTGAAAAAAGAAAGACATGGATTTTCAAGATTTCACAGATAGTCCTAATTTGAATTGCTATGATGGCTACTTGAAGAGAGGCAGAGAGAGGAAGTAAAGAACAGCATTGCCCTCTACTGGTTAAAATGATAAGTAAAAGAACCCATTTCCTACTGTAGGACAGAAGAGCAGAACTTTGAACTGTGACATGATGAGAATAGATTTTTAGATCTCACCTCATACACTATAAATAAAACTCTAGTACTTAAGTACAGTTTAGAGGTGCATACACTGTTAGACTTTGCTGTAATTTCTACAGTTACTTACCACAAAATGCCCAGTAAAATACCATAATTTTCTTATGTGGTTAATTACTGTAATAAACATTGCATTATGGGTATTAAAATTTCATTTACAGTGATTTACTGTATATTTTGAATTTGCGGTTAGTCTCTTATAGTTAGGTGGGGGTGTAAAATGTATTCATGTACCAATGCATTTGTATGAGGCTGTGTACAGACTTATATTTAAAGACAAAGAATGTGTCCGTCCATCACTAGATTAAGATTTTACATACGATTAGTTCATGTGTTGATATGATTTAACTACCCAGCAGTATATAAATGTCCCATGCTCCATCTTGAGCAACTAATTTAAAGTACTTCTTACATATTAAATGCAATACTAATTTTTGCATTTAATACTTTTCACTACATTTTGCTGTGAATACTTCTGTACTTTTAGATTTAGAAAGCAGCACTTTTGGAATATTTGTGGATCTGTGATATGCTATACTTTGACTTAAGAATGAAATGCTCTGATACTTTCCCATGCATTCAAATACCCATACTACCATCCTATTTAGTGCTAGAAAATGATTTACTATGTCCCAAACATAGGGTTTGACATGCATAGCATGTCAAGAGCACTTTGCCAAAAATACTAGGATGTTCTGCTGCATGCGGTCAGATTTTGCAATATGAAAGCCAGCATGGTTTTCTGGCTATTCTGACCCACAATCCCTTGCGCCGCATAAATGAGCAAAAGGGTCCAAGTTCAAGAGTCAGTGTTCTGAAGACGTATGTCCCAATTGTATCCATAGTGCATGAAACAATACATACTTTGTAAAGGCAACTGCAATACATAAAGTAACAAGAAAAAGTATGGATCTCAGCCTCTCTCCTTCAGTATGGCTGCCAATCACAGGAGCAGCTCTCATTAGTGAAATTCTTTTAAAAAGGTTAGGGGTTTTTCTTTATCCAATGAAGGGTTTGAGGGCACCATACGCTGTACAGATCGCATAGTCCTCTGAGACACATTCTTGATAGGGCTCGACTTAACACAGATGGCCTTTACTTTTGTAAGTCAGTTATTAAATCTGTAGTTTATATACGTGGTAACAAGTTACTTTTTTTTAATGAAATTTACCTTACATGCATCTCATAGACACCAATATACTGTATGAAAGTAGGATAGTCTTCCCTGTACATTACTGCAGTGTTCAACTCCATATAAAGTTAATGATGAAAACATTTATAAAGCTGTATGTGCAACTCAATACTTTTTCACATCATTGTACTTGGATTGACATGTTTGCGCTGGAATAAAGTAAATAAATGCCATAATTGAATGATTCCCAAAACTGGCCTTGCATTAAATTTGATTCAGCTTTTTAACAATACCAGCTTAATATCAAGGACTAATCGAACCACCAGCAGAGGGAGACAAAGACTGTATTAGGCTGGTTCACAGATTAGTGAGGTCAGTGTTTCTCAGTTAATTTGAAAAGTTGTTCCTTTCAAAATGTTGGATTTCATAGTACAAATAAGTACCATCATGAAGTATTACTGTACTGCATCTGTGATGATCCAGTGTCTTGTGACTAGAGAACTGAAATACTGAGGCACAATCTTTCCTCCAGAAGGGAGCCATACATTAACAGTCTGTACCGAAAATTTGTGGGCAGTTATGTTCAATAACCAGTTACTTTAAAGTTAGACATCAATACCCAAATGGGGATTTTGGTAGCAGTTATTAAAAAGGTCCCATTGGTTCTATACCCCTTAGTGCTCCTGTAATACCATATCTGAAGTCACTTTCCCAAAAATTCAACCTTGAGTTACAGCCTCTAGAGACAGTCCCACAATGAGCTCTCCTCAGGCTTTTAAACCTCTAGTGAAATGTATGCCATGGGACCTAAAAAGGCCAAAAACCTCACATGCGAGTCTCAATGTGCCTCATCAAAACCAGTACTGAGATTAAACCTTAAGGATCTGCTCATTAAGTTCATGTTGTTGCTCAACCTGCCTGAAGTTCTACAGTAGAGCTATACCCATAGTACAAGAACAAAAAGTCAAGCAAAACAGTGTTTACATTTTATTTGTTTTAGTACAACAGTTCAAGTCAACTAGCCACTGTATCTATTGAGATGCCAAAGTGTATTGCTCATTTGCATTCCATGTGAAGACCCCTGTTCAGTGATATTCAAGATGACATCCATGTCTGGCATGTTAATTCACAGCTATTCAGCAACAAGTTGTGCTTTGAAGACGACCCCATATTTTTACAAAAGCGAAGAATCAGCAGTGGCGCAAAACATGATCTGCAGGAGCAAAACCAGAGTAGTAAAGCTGCACTAAACACCTGCATGTATAACAGCCGACGCCTTTATCAAACCATGTGCTACTTTTATTTTAATATACATCAAGTGCTAACAGGTGTAGTTCACAGGGACTGTCAAATCACCATGATATAGGCAAGAAATAATGACCTATGCATAGAAACATGCTTCCTCAAAAAGGTTAAGTACACTGCTAATTTTCAAAAAGGGCAAAAGCTGCACTGACAAGCTACATATCAAATGGAATAGACCCAACAAGAGGGGGAGGGGGAATGATCCACATGTAAAACCAGCGCAAGTACACTTAGGAGAATTGAAAAATTCACAAAATGGAACTTGGGATATTTCAAAAAGGTGGGTAGTGAAAACAAAAAATACTGGCCGAACAAAATATAAATCAATCTTTGGATACGTAAAAAACCCTCTTCAATCCCCCGTTTGAAACTTTCAGTCGTCAGTGCCATCTTTGGTTTCCTTGTTCTTTCGCACCTCTTCCAACTTCTTGTCCTATTAAGGAACAGGAAAATTGACGGTTAAGTTCTAACATCCTAGTGAAAGTTGTTTTTTGAAAGTTTTTCTATTTTAACACTGACCTTCTCCTTGAATTTCTCATTCATTGCTGCCATAAGTGCTGTGCGGTTCTCTTTGTTGGCCTCCATCTTCTGATTGAGCTTCTCCTCTGCCATCTTACTGAAGTTGTTGTTCTCCTCCATAGCTTTCTGTAGCACAACCTTTTCATGCTCACGTTTCTCAGCTAAGTGCTTCAGAACCTCAGCCTCATGATTCTGAAAGAGTTTAGTTTTAAAGTTAGCTTCAGCTCGTCCCATTTGTTTCTGGAACAAACAGCCACAAGCATTCAAATGCTGAAAAACTAAAGCCTTTCCGATTTAAACAGCTCAAAGTTTGAAATAAATTGCAATACAAATAAAATGTTTGGGCCTCCAGCTGCATTATAATCAAGACATTTTTACCTTGCGTCTCTCCTCTGCAGCATCCAGCTTCCTCTGAATTTCCTCCAGCGAGACATCCTTCTTTTTGGGAGGAGCCAGGGGGAAATCAGCCTTGGCATCTGGGGCAGGAGCAGCCAGGAGGACCTCAAAGGCCTGGCCAGAAGCCCGCTTGTCAAGCTCCTTGACCAGAATATCTAAACATACCAAAAAAACAGCATTAAGCATAAGTTGATTGTGCCTTAATGCACAACCATTAAGCAATAATAAATAGACATTAAAATCTTAGTGAGGATATAACTCACCTTCAGCTGAGGCTGCCATCTTAAGAGTGCTCTGAAGATCAATGTAGCAGAAGCTGAAATAAGAAACAAAGTTTGTGATCAAGTGGATGAATTCATATTAGCAGTTTAAAATGAGTGCCCTCCAGTGGAAGATTCAACACATTTATAATGCAACCACCCCTATCCAAAATAAGTCAAGCTTACAAAAAAAGAACCGCGCTGTGGCAGCACCCCGTGGCCGTCTGAGGTACTGCAAACAACCACCGCCCATCTACCACAAAACGGCAGTGGCATCCACTGACTGCATGTTACACCCACAGCATTGTTTACCTACCAACTTGTGGCAGCAACGACATTGAGATCGGTGAGCAACCGAACTGCTTCAGACACAAAAAGAGAGGGCTTTCCACAAGCATAAGTAGTGCCGCGTTAATAGCTAATGAACGACGCAAGTCACGTTTTGTTGAAACAAAGGCTGTGATCAGGGCGGGTACGGCTGGCAGTGCCAGGTGCAGACAGGCCTGGAGTCAACATACTAAAACGCCAATATGCACCATCTGAAATGAGATTAATAGCCTCAGCGATGAGCAAATCCCGGGGGAGTATGGTCCACCAGGGTGCACCTGTTCCTTGCACCATGTGTTGGACTGGCAAGAGGGCCACACGTACTTCAACGGCGGACTAAACGTGCAAGGATTGAAAAACTTGGTCATTGGGCTCAAATGTAATGTCAGAACACTATCATTTGAAAGATTCAATATCGACTTGCATCTGAAAAATCGTTTGCGTAATGAACTGCTGTCATGCATTTTGGTCAAAAGACCCCTCCCCTTATTGTTCATAAAGGCTACAATCTGGCTCAATGTAGCAGCTGTATGTTAACTTTCCATACAAAACCCAAACTACAGAAATCTCATTTTGACTTAATTAGAATGAGGTTTGTTGAAAGCCCACGCCATGCCAAATTGACAAACACGGTTGGTAGAGAAACTGCTGACTGACGTCGCCTTAATGTCCTCGTTGACAAAAAAAACCATGTCTCCCCTTCATTTGGACTCGGTTGGCAGTGAGCCGTGTGTTGTCATTAGCTCAGACATAACGAGCAGCATCAAACAAAGGCGCTTCTCACAGTAACGGTACACGCAGCTGCAAACAAAGACGAGCTGACGCGAGGTTGATTCCACTGAAAAAAAAAAAAATGGTTAGTATTAAAACTTGACACACAAACTAGAGCATTTTAGGAGAACTAAACTTGTGAATTCGTGTACAACGTTAGCGGTCACATTTTGTCAGACATGAAAGAATAACTGCTGCTGAAAGCCTACTCCAGTCGGTCTTCTGTCGATGCCAACTGTGCCACTGTCTGCCACCATACAATAGGCCAACAACCCGCCAACCAGCCCGCATACAGGGCAGTCAACAACCGCCATTTCTGTCGAAATGACCCAAAACGAATACACAATTTAAAAAAAAAAATAAAAAAAAAAGCCTCCACATGTCGAAGATATCCACCCACAACATATCTGCTAGCTCACGTGCTACGCTAACAAAAGCGATGCACGCCATTCACAACAAACAAACGCTTAAGGCAAATTAAACATGCTGTAACAAAATATTAAGCTTGTACCGCCTGTATCACTTTACAACGTTATGTATTCAACAATAGTTGTACGGGGAAATAATTCCTATGTAGGCTACTTCTTCGCTTGTAACGATGCTGCCTGTCACACCCACCTTAAACAAGCTCTGGATGCTGTGCTCCTCTCCTAGAATCTACCACGAGCCTTCTGCTCGAGCCTACCAAGCCCGCACATAAATGGACCAAAGCGAGTGCCGTCACGACGATTGCTGCCAATCATTGGTTGGAACGGTTGGCTCCTCACGCCTAGGTGCTTCTGGGAATGGTAGTTTTTATTTTTTGGTGACTTCACGTTGGGACAATAAACTTTAACCATTCCATTAGTCAACAACATTGATTAACAGTGTTTACAATAGACAGCAAATCACGTGAGGCAGCAGTCCAGCAGTTTATAGAGAAATAAAATGGATATTGTTTGGTTCATTGACCCCCTTTTACAATGCTCCAAACATTGCCTAATCTTCTGGATTTTGGAAAATTCACTGTCACTGTGTTTTTTTGCATGTAGGTCATAATTGATTTTTAACAAACAATTTGAACTAAGTAAATACACTTTTTTTTCCTGAAGACAATATATTGTTCAAAGCAGATGATTTTTCCCAAATCTTCAAACTTATCTACAGATGAAGTTAAAAGTAACATGGCAGCAAGTGAAACATTACATTATTTTAAGGTAACAGGAGAAGACATCACTATAATTAGGAAAAAAAGATATATTTCACAGTGATAGAAAATTAGAAGACAAACAGAGAGAAATGTTGTACTTTTTACTCCACTACATTCATCTGACAGCTTTAGTTACTAGTTACTTTAGTTACTAGTTACTTTAGTTACTCCACTACATTCATCTGACAGCTTTAGTTACTAGTTACTTTAGTTACTCCACTACATTCATCTGACAGCTTTAGTTACTAGTTACTTTAGTTACTCCACTACATTCATCTGACAGCTTTAGTTACAAGTTACTTTAGTTACTAGTTACTTTAGTTACTCCACTACATTCATCTGACAGCTTTAGTTACTAGTTACTTTAGTTGCTCCACTACATTCATCTAACAGCTTTAGTTACTAGTTACTTTAGTTACTCCACTACATTCATCTGACAGCTTTAGTTACTAGTTACTTTAGTTACTAGTTACTTTAGTTACTCCACTACATTCATCTGACAGCTTTAGTTACTTACAAAAGATTTTTGTACTACAAAACACATGTTTATAAAATCTGATGTTTTATTATAAATTAAACTACCCAACAATATAACGGCCTACATTAATATCTGAAATAAGATTATTAGATTAAATAGACCATTAAATACATAGCTGATTGATACAACTGTTTGGATCGTTGCCAGTTCTCATTAGTATTCAACGAGCTAAGCTGCTTGACTCTGATTGGCTAACAGCTAGCCAATGAGAGCCTGGCTATCAGTATTCTTTACCCAGTGCAACTGGGCGAGCTCATGAATAGTAATGAGCTCAGGCAACATGACATCAGACTGATCAGCTGTTGTAATTGGTCTGATTTCACCTCTTATTTCTTTTCAGTGGCTGGAGCTGACAGAGGGGGTAGCAATTCATTCTCACATACACCACATAACACACACACATATCGACCTAAAACATTTCAAAAAATGCAAGTAAAAACTGTTTTATGTGTGGCAGGGTACCTTTAAGTGCATTTTCCTGATGATACTTACGTACTCTTACTTAAGTACAATTCCAATGCAGGACTTTTACTTATAACAGAGTATTTTTTTACAGTGTATTATTAGTATTTTTAAGTAAAGGATGACTACTTCTTCCACCTCTGGAATAGACCACCCTTGAGACAGACCAATTGTGATTTATTTGTGATTGCATCCAATCTAGTGTTAAATTCTAAGTTTTATGTGATATCTCTGAATATTTGTGGCTCCTGCTCAACAATTTCATACAGCTCTCCAATAAAACTGCCAAGCCCCTATATCAACAAGCATCCAACATGCTAAAGTGTCCGTGATCCCTACCAGTTCTGACTGTGACCTCTGACCTCTTTGGGCTCTGAGGGAAAAGGAGGGGGATGGGGTGTCAATAGAGAAAATAGAAGATAGGAAGACTGCAGACAGCAGAAGGCCTGGAAGCAAACTGTCCTAGGAATCGATTGGGAGCAGTCTGCTGCAGCCCACTGCTCCTATTCTGCTGATACATGGCAGTGACATCAGCCCACACAGCCTTTACTGTGTAGGTTAACAAAGCTGAATGATTCAAGGGATGTACTGCGGCTTTCAGAATAGGAATTATATTCTGGTCATCCTTTTCCTTTATTTGTCTATACTCTGACAACAACGTGGCCGTAAGCCGGACTCAACCCTGTGTGTTTGCTGTTTTGTTTCCAGAAAACCTGATCTTAGTCCCTCGCAGATAAAAATGTTCTGTCCCTTTTAACTCGATCATCAAAGCTGTTGTTCATCTGTGTTTCCCAGAAGTTAAATGACCTCATGTGCTTTTTGCTGTCTTCTTGATTTATTTATGTGTGGATCCAATCTAGGGTCACACAGTAAGTTTTATGTGATATCTCAGAATCTTTGTGGCTCCTACTCCAAAATTTCATGCAGCTCTCCAATAAAACTGCCAAGCGTTATGTAATTGGACTCAATTCAGCTTCAATCGACCTATTTGATTTTGGACTATTTTTAGCTGAACACTATTCTGACAACCGGAGGAGCAGATCAGTGTTCACTCGCTGTGCTGAAAATATTTGTCACAACAGGGCCTACAGTTTGATCTATTTTTGCTGTTGCCATGTGGATGTCGTTTCATCTTGTGATTTAGGCCACTGGTTGATGTTTTTGTTGAAGGCAATTGCAGTGGGATGTTGCAGTGCAGCGAGAGAGACATCAGTCTATGTTGCACACTGGAGGCATGTCTAACACCCTGTCCTCCGTCAGGTCACTGAGTGTAGCTGTGGCTGGGCTGGTCAGAGGGTTACCGACGGCCTGATTCAGCCTCGCACTTGGCAACAGCAGAGTCACCAACAGGGCTGCATGGTTTCACAGTCGGAGAGGAAAAATAATTACTCATATCAGCACTCAGACTTCTTCATTCACACACAAAGGTCACTGATACAAATCCTCAGGGTCTGGTTGTGGGTCTGGGTGGGAAGACTGAAGGAATAACCCACTCGCACAGATAAGGGCCAAGGTGCCTTTGAGAGCAGACGCCGCTGTTAATATAAGGCTGTTGGTACTGTAAAACCCGCAGTGGTCAACAATTAGTTCTTTTGGTTCCTTAAAGCTCACATTGTAGGTTTTAACCCATACATACATACATACATACATACATACAATACATACATACATACATACATACATACATACATACATACATACATACATACATACACACATACATACATACATACATACATACATACATACACACATACATACATACATACACACATACATACATACATACATACATACATACATACATACATACATACAATACATACATACATACATACATACATACATACATACATACATACATACATACATACATACACACATACATACATACATACATACATACATACATACATACATACATACATACATACACACATACATAAAGTACATAAACACATACATACATACATACATACATACATACATACATACATACATAAAGTACATACATACACACACACACATATATACATACATACATACATACAGTACATACATACACACATATATACATACATACATACATACATACATACATACATACATACATACATACATACATACATACATACATACATACATACATACATACATGCATTAACTTATTTTCAGATACAAATGGCACGCTTTCTTGCACGTATAAAGAAACAATGTTGATCTAAAGATGATTTTAGCATGCAGTTTATTGAGAATTTTTTATGGCCCAGTATGTACCACATTATATGAGTTGAAGAATATTGAAGAATGAAGAATATTGAAAATGTTTAGTGTATTTCACACAATATATGAGTTGAGTGAATTACTCCCTAATTATAAGTTGACAAAAATCAATATTTATAAGATAACATTGAGATAATTTAAGGCAACTGTAAATGTAATTTTTATTTTATGTAAACTTAAAACATTTAAAAACATTACTAAAATATTTTTGTGTAATCTGTTACAAAATCATTTTTGAGTTCTGTGAACTTATTAGGGTTTACAGTGTAAGGAAGTTAATTTTATTTTTTTTATCTTATTGAAACAGATACAATGCACAAGTTAATATTAACCCAGTATAAGAACAAGGAGAGATGCTTTGTACCACATTGTAGCACTATTTGCTATTATTATTATTATTATGCTATTTTCCACCCATAATCCCTTGGCAGGTCAATAAAACAAAACAAATTGAAATACAAAACATTAAAATATTCAATTTTACAACCACAGTCACACCTAATTTACAATAAAAACTATCATGTGCTCAATCATTCCCCCTTCCTAAAACCAAAGCTCTTTTTGTTTTTGAGTTGAGCGCAATACATTTTTTTTAGAGGTGGGGCAACAGCATTATGGAGGATTTTAAAGCGTAAGCAAATGCATTATCAAATTTCCAAAATTTAAAATAATGTATTTAGTGATTATTTTGCAGTGGTGACATTGACGTACAATAACAAACGTTTCTACACTAAAAGAAAAGAACCAATCCAAATTTGGTTTGCAAGAAAAGACACACAGCTGTAGGACGAACATTAAAGACATTCATTTGAACACTAAAACTTTTTAAATGATTAGCATCAGAGCTCACGTTACTAAAGATTGTTTGTTCAATTAAAGGGATAGTTTTATCTTTTGAAGTAGGTTGTATGAATTACTTATCCATAGGCAGTGTTATTATCTTAGCACAAAGTCTGGAAGACTCTCCATAAAACCACTATTAGATCCAACCTGTTAAACAGTGAGCTTTGGAGGAGCTGTTAGGAAGGATACTTTCAAAACATGTTCCGTTACAGAATACATAATACATGTCCAAAAATGTAATTTGTAACGTATTCCGTTACGTTACTCAATCTGAGTAACGTATTCTGAATACTTGGATTACTTCCACATTTTATAAGAATGCAGCCATCAGATACTGCTCACACAACATCCCTATTCTGGTGTGTTCTACTGTTCCTACTGGCTGAATGTGTACATGAAAAGCAGATAGATTTTTGTATTTGTAGTCCAGAACTGCATAGCCTACTACAAAAATCTAACTACCACGAGCTAATTTTAGCTAATGTTAGCTAGCGTGTCAAAGGGGGCGAGTCAGTCTTTTAACAGCTCTGGGACTAGTAAATCAGCACATAGGAGAATAAAGTTGGGGTTGTGGCTCAGTGGTAGAGTGGTCACCTGCCACTTGGAATGTTGGTGGTTTGATCCCATGTCAAAGTGTCCTTGGGCACCGAACCTGCTTCTGATGCTGTGCCATCAGAGTGTGAATGTGTGTGAGTGTTTATCTGATGCAGGTGGCACCTTGTACGGCAGCCTTGGCCACAATGTGTGAATGGTTCCTGTTTTACTATGTAAAAGTGCTTTGAGTAGTCGTTAGCCTACAAAAGCGCTATATAAGAACAGACCATTTACATTTGCAAAGTTGCACATCAACTAAGCAGCACCTGATCCACCTGTAAAACTACAGCAGTAGGCTACATACCTTGGCTAATTAAAGAATAACTTAATCTAAGATGCTTCAGGTTGGAGGTGGAGTAATTTGGACGCTGAAAGGCGGTTGGTTGCTGGCAGAGGTTGCACTGCACAGTTATATTTGGTTCTCCCTGTTCTTTCTTTAATGTGAAATGCTGTTTGAATTTCCAAGACAGAAACACATTCCTGCTCTGGCTCTGTTGTGCTCATTTTTAATTTTCATATTGGGGCTTCTGGGAAATGCATGGAGTTGCCTTAATTTATTTAGATAGTGAATACACTCGTGAAACAGATAAGTATTGTCATGTAATCCATTGATTTCAGCAATGTAACTGTATTCTAAATACCAACTATTTTAATTGTAACTGTAACGGAATACAGTTACTCATAATTTGTATTCTGAATACGGTATATGTATTCCGTTACTAGGTGGATTTTGTTATATTTGGCCAGAACCAGAACAGCTGTTTTTCAAACCGTAATGCTAAGCTAGGCTACCTGTCTCCTGGTTGTAGCTTCACATCAACGGTACTGTGAAATGAGACTCTTGTCAAGAAAGCAAATAAGCATATTTCCATGTGTACAAGGGTTAGGGGACACTGAGGCTCTCAAGAGGATTTCTTAATTGGCCTCTTCTTGTTAAGCATCAGCATCCTGTAGCCTAAACAACATGCGCTCTTTTGGCCAGTTGTGTCCCCCATGCCTGAATTCTGAAAGAAATAGAGAGTTTTGTATATCTATTTTTCTAGTTGTCTTGATAAATAATGAGATAGACTTCCTTGTTTATTGCTATTTTTGTCTTGAAATTGTGTTTGACTATTGCTGATTGATTTACTGCATCATCATACTGAATCATGTGACTCTTTACCTAGTGACCATGTGACTTCTGGCCAATAGGCTATAAGATACAGTTAAAATGCAAATTTTTTATACTTGCCTTGATGAAGGCCTAAACGGCTGAAACGCGTTGCCTTGTTTTAATGATTTAGCCAAGAAATATAAAAAAAGCTTTTTAAACGTTACCCCCTGAGGGCTTCAGTATCCAGTTTAACCCTTGTCCACTTGCATCCCCAAGCCGAAACGCACCGGAGGGATACACTATCTACACACCAGAGCATCACTCCATGCAGACTGCACTGTGACTAAGCATATTTCTCAAAAATTGCATTTTTGTAACAGTTTATTAGCTTGCTCCACTAATGCCTGACATTACTGTTATGCAGACGTATTTACAATGGCATGCTGAGTGTCACATAGCCTGGTATTTTTCACCTATCAATAGAAGCCTGCAGTGTCCTGTGAGTTTAGTTCCAGTCAGTTCAGTGTGGCTGAGCTGCTCTGTCCGTGTGAAGAGGAGCAGATGGTGTTCACGGCCTGCCAGCATCAGTCTCCCTCACTAACTGGATCCGTGGTGCTTCACAGGACAAAGACGGGCCAATGAGAGCCCGAGACTAAGAGCTGGGGAGGGCAGGGTGAGGCACAGGGAGGCTGTCTGTCAGCGAGGTCCAGTGGCAGCACCAGCCAAACTATGCAGATGTGTGTGTGTGTGTGTGTGTGTGCGTGTGTGAGAGAGGATTTGGGTCTTGGTAAAGTACCAGCTGTGTCTCGGGGAGAGATGGTTTGATTTTGTTTATGTGTGTGTTTGTGTTGCTGATTATCTTTGTAGACATCTTGCCTTGTGGCTGAGATTTTGGTATTCAGGCCATTTCTTTGAATTAGGGAATTTGCCTACTCATTGGCATTTTTTTGTTGAGTTTTCAACAACAAAACCCAAAGGTTCTACGCCTCACTTTTACAAAAAAAATGAATTATGGTCCAATTTGATCATCAGGGAGTAAAATCTGCTTGTTGAAAGTTTAAAAAAAGAAAAGAATTATAAGGTGTAGTTTATATGTTTAGATTGCATAAAGTCATACTATCTCCTCAGAAATGAGTCTCCTACATAATGAAACTATTGGAAAAATAATGTTATGCTTAAGATGGATGCTGCCCGACAAACACATGGTGATTTCAAAGCTTTGTGATGATGGAGAGGACAAGTGGTTGAATGATGGGAAACATGGGGGGTTGTTATTAATCTATGCTTCTCCTACTGGGCTGCCACTGTGTCTCACACACACACGTGCACTTACACACACACACACACACACACACACACACACACACACACACACACACACACACACACACACACACACACACATCAGCTGCTGATCCGCAGGAAGCATTCCTCCTAAGACAGTGGAGGGGTGGCACCCTCCTTTCAGCCATGTGTGTGTGTGTTTGTGTGTGTCTGTTTATGTGTATGTGTGTGTCTGTTGTGTGTGTGTGTGTGTGTGTGTGTGTGTGTGTGTGTGTGTGTGTGTGTGTGTGTTTGTGTGCTGTGGCTGGAGCTGGAAGCCTGACCCATTTTCAGTCCATACAACCACGGTGCACCCCTAAATGATTCACAAGGAACACAAAAAAACGAGAGTATGTCCTCCGTTGCCATGGCGCTAAAGCTAAAGGGAAGACATGTCTAAGTGTAGTGATAACTTTTATGTAACTGTGGGTTACATAATCGACAACTCAGCTGCTTTCCTCTTTGGGAGACGGCAGACTGTCTAGATGTAGTTTCAGCATCCCTGCCCCCACCCCCATTTTGCTCTGCATGCGTGTACTTTGTGTGTGTGCATAAATAAGTGTGTTTGTGTTTATGTCAGTGATGTATCCCAAACAGGCAAAATATACTGTAGAAATAGGTCTCAAAAGCAGAGGGCCTATCTCGCTTTGTGTATCCCTCTTTATTTTTAATTGTAAATTATTCAACAGACACAGCAATAAATAAAATGGTTCTAGATTTAGAAGGATTTAATCAAATATGCTTAAGAATTATGTATTTTCCAATGGTAAAGCATCTAAAGCTAGCTTGGCAGCTAGATTGTGTCCACAATTTCTGACCTCACAGACCTGGCGTCCAAGCTGGAAGAGATTGCTGATGGAATTTTGATCATTTTAAGTTACATATAAGAAAATAAAAACCTCAGTTTTAGTTGAAAATGTGATTTGAGATAAAATACCAAATTGAGTCAGGATTTTTAAGACCTCCTTCTGCTTTGCTTTTGGAAAGTACACCTTACCTTACAAGTTCTTAAACTTATGTGATTTATTCTTCTAAATAAAATCTACAAAAATCTTTTTACTTCTGTGGCTGTTTACTAACCCAAATAACAATGGAAACACAAAGCAAGATAGGCCCTTTAAGAGGTATGTACAGTACACACTTATGCACACACACAAAGTCAGCCTGGTCTCAGAATTCCGTGAAATGGTCACAAACTGTTACCAGCACATTACGAGGTGGTGGCACGGAATGTGTGAAACCACACGTGGCCACCACGGAAAACAGTGTTAAAGTAAAGTCAATGAGGAGATGACGTAGCATTAAGAGCGACAATGGTAGCGAGTAGTATGAAAGCCCGAAAATCCGCATTGGGAGGTTGGTTGGGGGGTGGATGGGTCAAACAACCCAGGACTTTCTCCAAGGAGACCAAAGACCGTGTCCCACGTGTCACGATTCAATTAAATTCAATTTAGTTATAGTATCAATTCATAACAAGAGTTATCTCATGACACTTTACACTTTACAGTAGGTCTAGAACACACTCTATAATTAACAAGGACTCAACAATTCTAGTAATTCCCCCAAGAGCAAGCAGTGTAACAGTGGCGAGGAAAAACTTCCTTTTAGGAAGAAACCTCGGACAGACCCAGGCTTTTGGTAGGCGGTATCTGACTGGGCCGGTTGGGGGTGTAATGAATAGTGGTGTCTTTTCCTGGTTTCAAAGGACACTGTTCTAGCTTTTCTATTATTAGCCTTTACCCACTTAGTCATTATATCCACATTACAGATGATTATTTATCTAAAATCTAAGTGTGAAGATATTTTGTTAAAGCACCAGTTGTCAACCCTAGAATATCTCTGCAAAATCGATATTGAGGTATTTGGTCAAGAATATTGTGATATCTGATTTTCTCCCTGTCCCCCCCACCCCCTAACTCCCACCCATGAATGTATCAAAGACCATTGTTGTTGTCTTTAATACATTCTGATCTGCCTATACTGTGTCCCCAGGTATGGGACAGTTGACAATTACTTATCCATGGGAGTGTCACTCAGTCAAGCAAAGTGACACTGCAAATCAGGTCAAAGCGATTGGCCCTTTCATTGTCCACATCCCTAATCACAGCTACCAACTAGCCTTCACAGGCTTGTCCCATTAGCCTCTGCATTGTATTACCCTCAGACTGCACACAATAGTCCTGTTTGGGCTTTTCTGCCTAATGAGGGCCAACAGATGGGACTTCCACCCGCTGAAACAGCAGACAGGGACAGTGCTGAGAGTGATCCAACCTTTCTGCTGGACCAGCCCACAGAGAGCAGCAGTGCATGTCACTGTACTGTAGTTTGTACAGCTATCAGGAGAGGAAACCTCGAGCAGGAACAAAGCATCGAGCACAAGGTGATATTGGCTTTAAATGACTGGATTAATAATGCATGCTGGCAGCATGGAGGATAACGGCTGTGTCGGCTTTGCTTCATACGCAATATTTGACAGTAGACAGTCTAGTCTAAGTATAACTAGCTATCGATTGTTATCCCTTATGAGTCATTGGCTCTAATCACATTTTTTGGTGAACATTTAATTCAAATGTACACTCAGTTTCCACTTAACCACCATGCAAACCACCTGTCTATCCAACAGTGCTGCAATAAGTCCTACCTTCATAAAGGTTATAATATTTTCTGCTATAATCCAAAAGCCAATGGAAAATCCCATTGGCTCTTTGTTGAGGGAACCGAGTGCGATGCTTAAGAGTTGGCTTACAAAAATACGTCATCCCTACAGCACTCTATTCCGCCAAGACACGAGAGTAGCATCAATCGAACCAACACAGTGCAATAGTCTGGTCTACTCTTCATAGTCTTCCTTTCTTTCCACATAATTGTTCTACTTATGTAACTTGGACATGGAGACAATGCATAATTTATAAGAACATAAAGATTCTTGAGGATAGTTTTGTGAAGGTTGGGCTGGCAGGCTGTGAGTATTTGTTTTATTATTTAGTTTGGTTTGGTTTGTTTTGCCCTGTTTGGCTTTCTGTTGGCTCCGCCTCTGCCTGTCTCTGTTTGTCTCCGCTCTCCCCGCCTACCTTCACCAGCCTGCTGACTGCGAACACCTACTGTTCATCTACTCATCACCTCTCCCGCCATTCGCACCTGCCAGACATCAACTACAACAAGCTCTGTATATAAACCTCCGGATCTACTCATCATCTTCACTTGATTGTTGTTTCAGCCAGTTCTCCTTCCACCTTCCACCTTCCACCTTCTCCTCGTCTCCAGTCAGCTGGCTCCTCCACTTCACCCTGCCTCAGCTTCAGTCTCCCTCTCATCGGCTCCTCGGATCCCTTAGCTCAGGTCTCCCCACGTCTGCCTTTCCTGCCCTAGCCACTCTGCCGTTCCCCACGAGTATTACTCCTGAGCTAACTTCAATAAATTTCGTAAAAGCCTTGCATTTGGGTCCGTTCTGTCCTCAATCGTCACTAGTTTAGACTCAGTTTGTATTAATTTTTTAAATATATTGAGAATGTTTGGACCCTAATGAAACCAACCTTGTCACAATTATCACATTACTACTTTATTTTTACATTTACAATATTGTTCAAATGTCTTAAAACATTATTACAACATTATATGATCATGTTTGGGCTTAAGTGTTGCTCAGACTTTCTCTTCGTCTTTATTTTTTAGTTTTTATTGTTTGAGTCATGTCACATTAAATTAATCTGTTCATGTTTGCCAGGTTAAAGCTGTTTCTGGCCACTGTGTGGAAGTCTTTCTCATTTCAGTGGTGCTTTTCAGCTGCATCTTAAAAAAATAGAATGCTCAAACCACTTAGAGTTTTCCTTTTGGTTGACGTGTCTTAGCTGCTAGTGAGACCAAATGCTCTGACTTGAAAATGGGATGCAATCTAGTATAAAAAGAAATGTTGAAGGTAATACTTAGCTGTCCTCCATATTCATGCTTTGGATAAATATTTCATTTTGGTGTTGCCATGATGTTTTTCAGTAATGTAACGCAATCATCCCAGGCACAGTCCTTGGTGAAATAAGAGCCCTGCCCACATGGGAGAGCTTGTTTTCAATACAGTAAAAGCAGTCTGAGCCCCAGAGCCTGCTTAAGAATGGAGGGGTGGGATGATGGGAGGGGTGGGCAGGGAGGAGGGTTAGGAGGATAACAAGAAAGATAAGGCGAGGGGATCCAATATAGATGGGGAGCAAAGACTGCCTGAGAAGTGATGAAGGGCGGGGGCATAGATGGGACTACATGGTGCTGAATCAAGGCATCACAAGGCTCCTGTGGGACTGTGATGTCAGCCCCGGGACAGAGAGAAGAGGGGAGGCGTACAAAGGGAGGCAGAGGTGTGGAGAGGGAAACCACACAGGGATTGACAAAGAAGAACTGCAGAGATGATCCACAGATGGCTGCTGAATGCTGCAGGCAAACACTGGGTGTCAGGGGAGATGTATTAGAGAGCTGCAAATCAGATTTTTGCCCCGCATGATGAAATTACTTTTATGGCTAGAATGATACATGTTATTGATTTCTTTTGAATTGCACTGATTCGCTTAATGAGCCTTGGAAACTGACATTTTTAGATTAGTCCTGAGGTATAGAGGGAACTCTGTTTGTGTCCTGGTGAGTAATAATCATAATCCCAATCTGGGCGATTAGTGTTATCCTGATATCATCATGCACATGATACAACATCCACTCAGCCAGATGTCTGAATGTGAGGCTCAGTATTATCCCATACTAGCTCTCAGTTCTTATGGTACATGTCAGGGAAGAAGCGAGGCGTGGAGTTGCCCACTCCTCATTTGCACAAAGTTGAAGTCTAGGCTACTTTATGCAAATGTGGGGCGTCCAGCTCGATTCGCCACCTGTCCAAAACTCACGGAAATCTTCTAAACTGACCGTTGTAGATCTAAAATAAAGACTGAAGATTAAGCAACTGCATATCTTATTTCTCACATAAAATGTTTTCAGAAACCCATTCTGGTAAGCTATAAAAAAATTAAAACAAGAAATTGTTTTCCAAACAAGCTGCCCTGCTGGTCCGTTTTAAATATCTGGAAGCAGACAGCCTACGAGTGAAGCGTTCCTCCAGTCAGGTGCAGCCATCACGGTTGTAAGAGGGTGTAGCCTGTTTTCTTTGCTTTTCATTGGTCATTGAAGAGAAATTGATAAGTGCTGGTGGCAAGCCAACCAAGCGTTTAATGCTGGAAAGCATTAGACATAACACTGATCACTTTTGCCATGTTGTGAGATCTCATACAGCTGTCTTTAACTGATGTGAGAAATTAAATGAAGGTGTGGGAGAAGGAACAATTGTGTCCTCATCTCAACAGAAAACTGATTTGCTGCTTCTAAGTATGAGCACATGCAATCAGCTTTTTTTTTTCCAAGTCTCAAGATCTGGAAATGGGAGACTTATGTCATGACAACTTTGTTGTTGTAAACAATTATTGCCTATGATGTTACTTTTGTACTTTTGATGTCGATTTTCTGCTCGCTGCTTTTTTTGTTTTTGCCTTTTGTCTGATGTCTGCTGTGTTCAGACTCCGTTACATTCAGGAAGTGTCTTCTTTAAGAGCAGAATCAAGAACAGCTGCTGGAATGGGGAACGATTGTCAATGGAATTGTGAGACCAGTGAAGATTCACACCCCTAGTAACACGTGATGTTAGCCTGTTAGCACCACTCTGCTTAAGTACAACTAGGGCTGGGTATTGACTTGCTCATTTAGGGTCTTGTTATGATATTAGGCTAGGTCTTTCAGGAAGTGGGCAGGGTCAGACTGACGTGAACATATCAGGGTTGTGATGTGTGACTCATACTGCATAGGGACTATGTTGTTTTTCTGCCTGACCAGCATGTTCTTCTTCTTCTGTTATATTGGCATTTAGCATAAGAACTTGTTTCATGACTGCCACCAACTGGGTGTAGCCTGGAGGCCACAATAACAAAGATTTGCTTGTGGGGGGGGACTCTAGCTCACCCAGTAAGAGCGTTCAACCCATGTACAGGCTGAGTCCTGCAGCGCCGCAGGTTTCAAATCTGACCTGCTGCCCTTTGCTGCCTGTCATCCCCCATCTCTCTTCCCCTTTCCAGTCTATCCACTATCACTATAATAAAGTGAAAAACCTCAAAACATAATCTAATCTGATGTTTTCTTATGCGAGCATACAAACAGCACATTGACAGTTGTTTGTTTGTGTTATTTGCAGGTCAAAGAACGGGAAAGGACACGGATAAGGTGTTTTTTTATACACAGGCCTATTTATGAATAATTAAAAACACGTTATGTCTGTGTATGTTTCGCCTACATCAAACGTCAGTTGTTAAATACCGGTCACCAACTGGGAAACTCTGTTAGCAAAATCATTTTCGGCCGGATGTCCGTCACTTTCTGCTTTCTTTGTGTTGGCATTCTGAACTGCGGTGGATTTCTGAGGACTACGGTTAACAGCTCCTCAGATCTCTGCAGGGTAAATCCAGACAGCTAGCTAGACTATCTGTCCAATCGGAGATTTCTGTTGCACGACTAAAACAACTTTTGAACGTACACATCCACTGTCCACCAAAACAAGTTCCTTCCCGAGGCTATTTTGCAGAGACACCACTGCGTCCCAAGACTATTTGTGATTGATTTAAAGAAATTCCAATAAACCAGAGCACGGGTTTCTCCTGTGTGTATTTGCAATGGGAGACTACTGGCTGAGTTAGCCTTTAGCAGTTAGCAGTGTTCTTTGTTGCTTAACGAGCACGGTTAGCTTAGCCGCCCATAACCGTATCGACCAAAATAACCCAGTACAAGTAATAATGAAATGAAACTTATCCAGTCTAACAATACCTGCATTTGATCCTTTGTGTACCCAGAACTAGGAATATATTGATATTTGTATGGTTTGCTCACAGCCAATCACCGCAAGCGTTCTTTGATTGGATGCAACGTTTGATTGGCCCACTGCCGAAGCACCTACAACCCATACAGTCTGTGGTGTGGTAAAGTTGAGCGCAGTGCATTTGACGGAGTTGGCATCCGAGATGCCACCAAAACATGGTATTTTATGCAACTGAATGCTTTCATTCATAGGATTGGTAATTAATCACATTGAATTGGTATCGTAATCACTTCCAGGGTGCTGGTATTGACATTTTTTAAACAATACCCAACCCTGCACCTCACAGTCACTAGCATGGCTATAGACATTTCATGTACCAGTATACTCCAACAAAACTGCTTGTTGGATGGCCAAATAGCTTCGGAAATCCCCTGTCTCCACACTAGAGCCCAACCGATATATCGGCAGGCCGATATTATCGGCAGGCCGATATTATCGGCCGTTATGAGGCAACTATTAGTATTGGCATTTATAATGGCCGATATTTTTTTTAATATTCATTCATCAAAATCCTTTATAATGACAAATAAATTATTCTGATAAAACAGACGGTCAACCGATATAAGTGTTGCTGTTGCATAGTTTGTCCACCAGAGGGCGCTCAACAACGTCCCTGGAGCTCCTGTCCAACATGCTTAGACATGTTTAGGAATACATGTCTAGGCATTGGAAAGCATTATGGGAATTGAAGGTGCTTAATAACATAATTTCGATATATGCTAGACAAGTCATCCCAAAATAGCTCCTGGAGTACATTAGACATCACATATCTGTGTTGTTCCTTTGAGAGAGCGCTGCTGACAGGCTTCTAACAGTTGGAAGACATACAATACAACAGTAAGAGCTTGTGGTTCAATGTGCTCTGCCCACTAAAAGTATAAAAGGCAGTCTGCAGAGTATAGCAAACAGTGAATCCACTGACCTATAAGAATATTGATGAGATGGGACAGGGACAGGGGCAGTCCTCCCTTCAGAGGCTACTGTTCTGTTGAGAACCAATTAGGAACAGAATTCACCTGAGAGATAAAAGAGAGGTTAGTCTGCCCCTTTCATCGGAGTATAGTTTTTATCAGGAATATGCTGGATCAGAGGAGGAAGTACAGAGAGACAACCCAGACTGCAGCATATAGATAGATAGCACCACATAATGTTGATGCAAATGATTTGGTCTCCGTGAGAACGGGGTCAGGCGGATGCCATACGGAGGAGGGGGGTGGGCGGGTGATGTCATATGTCTGAGAGAGTGTGTGTGTGTTTACAGCCTTGTGAGCCATCACTCGACAAAGTGTGTGTGTGGGCACGTCCGTCCATCCCTGCTTGGGTGATACCATATGTCTGAGAGCATGTGTGCTTTTACAGCCTTGTGATCCATCGCTGGAAGTCACTGCCGAGCTCTGATGCAGTGGAAGGAAGAGGGGATGCAAATTTGGAACGATTCTGATGGGGAAATTAACAATTTGACTTTATTTTTAGCACATTAGGCTTCAACTAATTTACCTAATTTCTTGACTTGACTAGGTATCTTCTAAATGTTGGACAGAGGATTAGACTGATGTGTTGCTCACACTCCCTCAACCACATTGGTGTTTGGCTTCATACATTCATACATTACACAGTGAGAAGGGTCAAATCACTCACTGTCATGCTGCTTTAATAGTCACGCACCAATTGTTTTTCGTTGTTCATGAAAGAATAAGTCTGCCATTATTATATATTATTATTAATAATACTATAGACTTTACATTAAAACAATGTTATTGACCGATTTCTTATTGTCATGACATCCAATTGATCAACAATGTGTCAACACTTTCCAACATTCCTTTCAGCCCGGAGACCATTTGTTCATGCTGAAGATACTGTAGATCATAGATAAAGTTATTATTTTTAAAAATATTTTTTTCTCCAAACATGACTCCAACAGGAGAAGAGGACTATTTTCACTAGCAGCTGGTGCGCCTTGCCTCTGGCCCCGCCTATATCAGATACACATACACCGATGTGATTGGTGCAGCTTGGCTACAAGGGTATAGTTAATGAGCAGCGTTACTCGATGCCAAAGTAACTCGCTGAGAACTCTGGACTTCCAGGGTACTGGTGACCCACCGCTCAGTCGGTCTTGGTGTCTCCTCAAAGACACAGAGTTCATAAACTGTCTGTCCACTTACAATGTTCTCAATGCTTCGGTTTACATTTAAGGACTTATTTTTCTACCGTGGAAGTGTGGTGCTATTTTGAGCCTTGTTAGAGGTATAGAAATAACAATTTCTTTTTACTCATAATACAACGTATTCTTCTGTGCCATAGACCTTCATTGTTGTTTAAAACCTATAAAAACCCAGAAATAAGCCATGCTTAACATGGACATTGTAGTTTTTATCAACACAATACTAGAAATACTCAATAGCACACTGAATGTGTACTTACCTGCATCTTGAAATAGTCCCAACAGATGCACTATTTATTCCTGTTAAAAAAAAAAACATATATAAAAAAGTAACCTATATGTTTGTGACATTTTTTTTTTTTTTCTTTTTAAGGATTTAGTAGAAACCGGTGAGCTTGAGGCTGAGTACCACAGACAGGGTTGGTAAATCCAAACCCTGTGCTGTGTGTATGTGATGAATAAGAAGAAAAGTGAGTTAGACATTAGGAAGTGGGTATTTTTGCTGGGGATGGCTATTCAATGCAGGGCCATTGCCATGGCTTGGGAGTTTTGTTGAATTGATGTTCCAGCAGCTCTTTTAATCTTGTCTTTCTATTCTCTGTTTCTCTTGCTCTCTCTCTCTCTCTCTTATGTCTTACATCTTCTCCTCTTCTCTCCATCTTTCCTCCTGAGGCTGCTGTGTGTCGCAAATGGCACGTTGACTTCCACGTGAAGGCTTTTCTATTTGCTGCCTGCCTGCCTGCCTGCCTGCCTGCCTGCCTGCCTGCCTGCCTGCCTGCCTGCCTGTCTGCCTGGCATCCTCTCTGTGTCCCACGTCTGCATGGCCTCAGTGGCAGTCTTATCATCCGCTCTCCCTCCCTTCGTCTCTCTCCATACGCCTCTCGTAACAATTGTCTGGATCCCACACTCACTTGCCTGGTCATGAGGGTAGAGGGACAGAGAGAGAGATGGAGACTGAAAGAGAGACAGAGGGGTGGGCTACCTAAAAGACTGCTGCTGTTCATTCACTTAGCTTTGATTGATAACCGAGCGCGCAGCTACAGAAACCTGTCTGTAAGAGGAACCACAGTGCATTTCTGTGAGGCGATTACACAACAATTTCCTTGAGGAATGCCAATAGCTAACCGCTGCTACCATGCTATTCAATTATGTAAGAAGACCGAGAGCTTTCCCTCTGTGCCGTGCTGCTTTGTTCTGTGGAATTAGAAACACACTGGCTTGTTTTATTCCGATTTGTAAAAGTGTGAACAGTCACACTACGAGAGATATATGTCAGCACTTAGGCAATTGGCTACACCCAATGCTATTTTTGGCTTCTGTATTTTATCATAATAATTTAAAACTGCTAGGTCAAATTTGCGCTCACTTGGGGCTAACAGGCCGTCACACCTTGCCCAGTTGACATCATGCACATGGCTCCTGTCCTTACTGCAGCCAGAGCTTTGAAATCAATTCTTCACCTCATGCACTAAAAAAGCATGACTGCCAACAATGCAACAAGGCCCAAGCTTCTATTAAGTCTAGGTTACCCTAGCAACAAGTTACGTAGCAGCCGTCTGGGCAAAGGAGCTACCTCAGAGGAGAGAGAGAGGCTGCCTGAGAACTGAGGTGGAGGCGAACGGGGATGTGGTCGCAAAAACAATAAGTCTCAAACGGATGACACATTTCTGTTGTGCTTGAGGATGACCGGTGTTATCACATAAATGCACCATATGCAGTAGGGGCATTGCTATGTATTTAATAAATAGCCTAATCTGTTACATAATCTACGGACCACAGCATCAGCTCACAAACATAGCACCTCACACACACAAAGTGCTTTACTGTGCTTGTGTCTGCAGAGAGACAAAGAGCCCTTGGGTGCGAGCATGGCCTCATCTCCTGTCAGCAGGGATGCTGGGATGCAGCCAGACAACCAGTATGCACAATCACAAAGGTTCACTCATGGCTTCCAAGTACATTCTGTACCCACGTCCGCTTCACTATAAACGTCCACCTCCACAGCCGTTCAGAAGCAGTATTTTAGAGGACTGAACCAAAAGCAAAATCACATAAGTGTCCATTTTTGTCAAATCACTCCCCACTGCTGCATAGGCATCGAGACAACGCTGGGTGTGTCCAAGTCAAACTCCTAACTAGGTGTGAAAGTGAAAGATGTGTGCAGGATTGTGAAAACTACAACCTCCAAATCATGATTATAGCCAGTATGTATGTAAGTTATGTAGGTATGTGTATAAATATTGCTGTAAAAATGGTATTTCAGCCATTTTCTTTGTACCAGACATAACAAAGAAATTCCCCCGTCGATGGGGAAGCGCGGTGTGGGGTGAATTATAATGTAGTGAATGTCTCCATCTGCTGCACACCCACAGGAACTGCTGCATTATGTAACAGGAGTGTGCTAAAATGGCTATTCTGGATGGAATAGAGAGTGCCATGTCTTGCCTTGCGCTCCCTTCAAGTGCTCCTTACACACTCCTACTTTACACTTGTAGATGTAGAAATAATGATTGATGATGAATAATGATTCATCGGAGATGGTGGCAGAAATGGAATGGCATAGAGCTGTGTAGTACCTAGCAGAGGAAGAATAAGTAGAAAAGTGTACATTTTGTTTTGTAAGTTAATGCATCACCTCCAGCCACTGAATACCCACCACCTTTATTATAGCTACGTATGCCACATCATAAAAGCTCTCCTTGTATTTACTGATGTAGTTGGCTTTTGTTGTGTGGTCAACCTGTAATTATATTTGCAGCAGTAGGAGCACGCAGTGTTGTTGAAGTCTGCATCACCTCTGCATCATTGGCCTAGACGATGTGGTTGATCATGATCATTACAAAATAACATCTTCAAACATGTAGGTATCATTGTCATCTCTATTACTGTACAAATAGCAAATTAATAGTTCTTACCAGACTCATAATAGACAGGGTTTTTTAAAAGTTCAAAATCAATGCAGCAGAACCAGACATATATCTTTTTGTTTTGATACTACTCGTTCTACTTCCTTGCAGTGCACCTACATTACCCACAATGCAACTGGGTTGTTTGGGCAGAGAGTGTGATGTAGCCTCCAGCTGAGATGAGGGGTGGGCTACAGAGGTGTGGTAGGCTCACTTGTTTTTTCTTTCTGTCTGAATCGATGATTCCCCCCCTCGCCTTGCAGAACTCTGCTCGTTTCACAAACTTTAAACTAGCAAGCTGCACGCTGAAAATGTCCAGTTTTTAAGAAAATTTTAGCATGGCAGGCCTGCTAGGTTGTTTCGGAGAATGATTGTAATGATTTACACAGAAAATGTTTACGCTTGTCCTCTCTAACTGGGACATTTTGGGACCAATTAGTGGGATTTGCTATAGAAACAATTCACACTGAGATACACTGGTAAGAGCAAATGAGGTTTTTCATGTATCAGCTAATTTAAATAGCTCATGTTACTGTACTGTGTGAACAGTTAACTTCATTTGATATTGTATGTGGCGTTTTCTTTTGCGGGGTGCAAATGCTTCACCAGAACAAGTTCCCTCCATAAACTATTTTGCAGAGCCACCGTCGCCCAAGATGATTGTGATTGGTTTGAAAAATATGCAAACAACCCAGAGAATATCCAGGAATGTATGTGTGAACGGGCCAGACATTTCTCCACAGCTGTAGAGGAAGGTCTGGCAATGCAAGACTTACTTCTTTCTAACTTGAAAACCTCAGGTCTTCTTTCATTTCAAACTTGCAGTCTTGGGACCCAACTCACACGGATTCAAGTGACATCACTTGAGCCAATTTATCAGATGTCACACAGCTCACTCTGGAGCTACAAAAGGCGTCCACCTGCCACTAGATAAACTAATTGGCATTCAGAACTTATTCTGTCAACAACAAAATTAGTTTATAATGGTGATAGCTGCTATAACAATTTTATAATTTGTGGATTCATTAGCTACTGGTCCATGTAGACCAAACGTGCTTCAGCCATGCTAGCAGCTCAGTGAGGTCGCACCAAACATTCTTTATGACTAAACATGGTGTAGGATGAAATGGAACACACTCCCTGTCTCCAAATGGGCGGGATGTTGTTTGAACGTGTAGTGAACGTTTTGTGTATGAATGAAAAGTTATATTTGCATAATTTATTAATATTCTCTTTTGCTAACATTAGACATATACAAAGATAACATATTTAGCATTACGAAAATTGGTTTTGCCACGAACGTTAGATTAGCATATCTGTGTTGCCAGATAATATAAATTGGCTTTATCCTGTCTGTGCACATTTCCATTCCAATAGCTGTTGAGCTATTTCAGTCTGGTGGTGGTTTATCTGTGTTTTAAGCCCCCAACATCTTCCAGGCAGCGCTGCATGGAAGGCACTAGGATTAGGCAATGGTTAGGTTAGGGTTAATACACGCCTGGGAAGGGGGCTGCGAGGGGCAAGGGGACAAAGGGACCACTGGTGTGATTAAAACACTTTAAAACCTCCTTTAAAAAACTGTTTGTACAGCGCTGTTTAACAGATGGCCAAATATTAAAAGGTAGGTTAAAAGAACCGCTGGACAGGACGGACAGCGGGAGAATAAAACTTTAAATAAAAGAGCTCTATGCTGCCTCCCTCCCCTCCTGCTGGCTACTGGCGTCAATTAAAATCAGCAGTATCTAAATTTATCTGGAAAGGCAAGTAGCTAAAGATGTCCACCTTAAAGAGGAGGAGAGAGGATGGTGGCCTTTCACTTCCCAACTTCCCTTTGTCTCATGACTGCTCCCCTTTAATCCAGATATCGAGAGGATCTGGGCAAACGATTGCCCAGGCCCCGCTCTGGACTGGCATAATGTATGCTCTAACATTCAAGAAGTATCTCCCAATCCAGCCCATCAGCAGATTCACTACAATTTCATTCATAGGACATATCTCACCACCGTGGAAATGCACCACATGAAAATAATTAACAGCCCTTTATGCATAATCTGCCCAATTAAAGCTCAAGGTGCTGTACATATCTTCACATGTTCTGGGAGTGCTCTCCTGTTGGTCAGTTCTGGAACAATAATGCATCCAAAATCTCCGCCTTGATTAATGTTACTGTACCCGTTACTGTCAGTGTCTTGATTCTGAATGACCTGTCAGCCTTTCAGCTCTCTAAAGCTCAGAAACGTGCTGTGTTTGTCGGACTTACAGCTGCTAAGAGAATGATTGCAACCGTTGGAAACCACCTCATGACCTGTGTATGCACATATGGACCCGTTCCTATTTGGATGTGATATATATGGAACTCTCCACGGCGAGAATGGATGGAGCGCCGGGAAAGACTCTGGACAATGTGAGGTGACCTCTAACTTGTGCAGGTGTTTGGTCCCTTGTCTTGTGTCTGTCTATGTGTGTGTCTGTTTCTGGGTGTGTTGTGTCTCCCTCCCGTCTTTCTTCATTTTTTAAATTGTTTGCCCTGAGACGCGTTCGCCGTCTCAATGTATTGTTTATAATTGTTTTTCAGTATGTTTCTTAAATATATAAAAATAAATATAATCCCGAAAAAAACTTTAAATAAAAGGTAACCACACTTGTCCTGGCCTGTCTCCTGGAAACATTACAAAATAAATAAAAATATATACAGTATATAGAGAGTTTATGAAAATATATGCCCGGCGTCACAATAAAAAAGAGATTCTATCCCAATCTATCGCCACATTAAAAATAAAAAATAAATTCAGCCTATGGCCCTTTGCTGTGTATCACCCCCCATCTATCTCCCCCTTTCACAACTGTCTCTCTATCTAATAAAAAAAAAATACTATTTGAATTACTTGCCCTTGAGGTTAAAAAGTACACCATTAAAAATGAGTAATAAGTGCTAAGTTTAAAAGTGCTTAAAAAGTAAAAGTGCCACACAAATAATCATACAATAATTATCACTAATTGCGAAGAGAATGATTGCAACCCATTGCAAACCACCTCACGACCTGTGTATGCACATATGGACCCGTTCCTATTTGGATGTGATATACATGGAACTCTACATCATAGAAGTCAGTGGTCGCAGTGCTGCCTGGAAGGCACTAGGATTAGGCAATGGATGGGGTTAGGGTTAAATCCATGACACACCAACCCGATAATCGGCCGTCAGACAGTCTGGTGAGGTCAGGGACTCGAGTCTGTTCGGTGTGTTCCGTGCCATCGTCCGTCGGAGGGGCTGGCGGCTTTTATTTTGGCAGACCTGACACACTTGGTCGGAAGGCGGGCACTGCCGAAAGTCGGACTCAAATGACCAATCTGATTGGTGGAGTGCTAACGCGGAAATGACGAGCGGGATGATCGTGACTAGAGTCTCTCAAAATTTGACGAAAATCTTTTAAACTGACCTTTGTAAATCTGAAATGAAGACAGATTCAGCAGCTGCACGGCCTATTTCTCACTTAAAATGTTTTCAGAAACACGTTTCGTGAACTGTTTTAATAAAATATGAGATTGTATTGTGAACAAGCCGCCATGAGTCTGGCTTTGAATTTCTGGAGAAACCAGACCCACGTGAAGCTACCGCCAACAGTCGGCATCGCTTTGGTGTGTTCAGATGCAGTCAGCCACACAGTCAGCCGTCTGGTTGGTGTATCACGGGCATTAAGGTTAGGGTAAGGTACCTTGAAGACAGCGGTGACAGCGCTGCCTGGAAGGAGGCGTTAGGGGCTTAAAACACTATCGAGCAAAGTGGTGTACTGATCCAACTGACCTTGTCCTCCACAGAGACCTGCTGTGGCTAAAAAATTGAAATGATATCACAATCATTCAAATATTTCCTTATTACATTAAACATATGGTATGTATGCCAAAATGAAAGATCCAACACCAGGAGTTGCATAGAAATCAAACGATTTGATCCAGTTGTATATGTAAAGCTTGTGGTTTTAATATGGCAGGTTTCACCACCAGATAGAATCAACACATGGGATCCAATCCAGCTAAGTAAATTGTATGCACCACTTAGAGATCAGGACACTACAAAATACACCTTTTAAACCCCCCACCCCCAAAAAAAGGATGATGATGATCATACAGCTTGTGTAGACCAGTATTAGTCAAAGTACAGCTGAGGCTGGGCAGCTGAACACCAACTGTTACATTTGTTAACACATCCACAGAAAGACACAGCCACCGGCATAACATCTTCAAATAGAGACAATTACAGAACACCATTTCTTTGTGGGTACAGTATGGGAATAATGTCTGTCATCATACAGGCAGCATGTATGACACACAGGGGTTATACTACAATATAGTATATTTACAGTAGCAGTGAGTGGATAGCTGACAAAATGCGGAGCGTCGCTGTTTCTCGCTCGCCGTCTTGCATCCTATTCACAGCTCTGCGTATGTGTTGATGAGTGTGAACAGACTTTTCTCCGTGCGGAGAGGCAGAAGGCGAGTGTGCTGCAATTTCCGGCACACGGAACACAATGTGGCGGTGGTGTTGTTCGACGCTCGCTCCCGTGCCCAGTCAGCAGCCATATGCTGCTGTCGCTTTATGAAACACGCGCGAGGAGCCCTGACAAAGTTTTTTTTTTTTTTTTTTCGCAAAACGGAACGTATTTCCTGACAAAGTGTAGGATTCGCATATGCAGGTTTGCAGAATCTTACAAAAGGTGTTTTATATCTTTCATTTACAGCTGAAGCCATAAAGATGTGTTATGATACCTCCTATTAAAACCGAGGAAATATCAGTAGCCCAAAATAGTCCATAACAGTACTTCACAAAGAAAGAACACACGTTCTGGGTTGTGAACTGCCACTAGGCACATTTTCAGAGGTTATGGAAAGTGAAGAGACTTTTAAAGAAGCCTTGAGCAAAAACCAAAAGGGAAATCTCTGACTTTAGTGTCATAATAAAGCGGTGTGTACATTTCTGGCAGTGGGACACTAAAGGAATGTCTCAAGATATGGACGGTTCTTCTACGTTATCACCTCGCACCATATGGACACCTAAAAAAAAGGATTGCTTAGGATCAAAACAGTCTGCAATGGGGAATAAAAACTGTACAATTACAATTAAGATATAGTGTATAACAGCCTTAGATTTGAAAACATACAGTAGATTATACACATTTAGTGTAAAAGCAGAAGACAACACACGTGCCACTTTGCATCCAGCTGGATGTAAAAGCTTCGAGCCACTATGGGCTATTAGGCTCTTAAAATCCCTCCTACTGTTGGCAATGTAAAGTAACACACATCACTATGAAAGAAAAGCAAATGATACATATTACAGTTTGACTAATGAGTTCCTGTTTATCTTTAGTTTTAAATAAATCATACAAAAATAGTAGTGTACAGTATACAATCTGTCATGGTCCTTCTGATTCTCAGTGTAGTGTTCGCGGTGAGCGTATAACTCACCTATACACATATACACACACACACACACACACACACACTGGTTCATAACTAATAAGACGTCTTTTCAGATAGTGCTGAGTGCCCGGCTCCAGTCCTCAGGGAGTTGCTCGGTCACTCTCCCTCCGTGGCTCAGCTGCTTCACAAACAGACTGGCTCTGAACAGATAATCGCTCTTTCGCCCACTGCTCGCGCTCTAACTCGTTGCTCGTCCCGTCTCTCAGGGTATCTTGGCAGGTCTCTGGGGAGGTAAATTAACCAGTCCCTACGATCCCTCGTTCCCCTCAGAGCTCTCCGGCGGCGCCGGAGGCCCCTCCGCCGTAGGTGACTGGGCCCCTCCCGGGCCATCTGCAAACAAACCCAAAAAATATGTTAAAAATATAGAAATATGTTGCAGTCATAAAAAAAAGGACTAGACTGTTAAAAAGCTATTGTCGATCAATACCAATGACTTTATGATTAGTCGTCAGTAGGTGCTTACATTGTCATTTTATGGCTCCAGTTTCAAAATCACCAGAAGTAGCATAGCACCAAAACATGTATCTCATAAATCACACACGTGCATGCCTACTTTTCAAAGTAACTAGCTACTTTCATACACACATACCTTCAAATGTTTGTGAGAGTGCACAGATATAAGCTTGTAAAGGTACAAAACCATTCATTTTTTGGAACATGCAAGACAAATTGTGTCATTATATGTGATTTAGCAGCATGCTAAATTTCCTTGCTAGCCCATGCAGTCAAAAATACTCAGCCCACAATTTGGCACGCCTGGTAGCCACACTAATGACACCAGAGTCATGATGGATGATGTAGGATGATTGGAACGGGCCAGTTTTAGCCAATTACCAAGTGGCAATCATCGCCCAAAGGTGGCTCGAAGGCGTTTTACTGGAGCTGATCCTCAACGCTAAGTCTTCAGTCCCAAATCTCTGCAGAATCTTGTGGGACCAAATGTCGCAAAAGTGCACTCAACTACATAGGTAGCTAGCAGTGTCATTATTATTGTTTGTTGCCATGGATAGATCGTTAGCTACTATGCCTGTGAAGTAGGCTATTTTTAACATAGCACCATGTGTGCACAGCTGATGTGATCCAAACATCTCTGATAACTCCAGAGCGTTCGATTAATCAGATGAGTCACTGTATATAAATATGTTGGAGAGCTTCTTTGTGTTATTGTGGTTTGTGATTTGTTTCCATTAATTAAAATTAAAATCAGTTTTTGATTAATTTCTGGAATGTTGAAATGGTGGAGTGCTATTGCACAGATTTGAGAATGTTCTAATTGTCTAATTGACCAATCAGATTGCCTGGTCGGATGTACTTGATTTCTAAGTTACCTTTGAGGGACAGCTCAGCCAGTTTAAGAGGCAGGTCGCCGGGGTTTACACCTGCCGGTGAACCCAGGATATCAGGCAGGGCATTTCTCCTCCCCGAGCGCCCCGAGGAGGCAAAGTCCAACACTGGCTCCACTTCCGTCATCTCAGGACCCCTCTTAGAGTGAGAGAGAGAGAGAGAGAGAGAGAGAGAGAGAGAGAGAGAGATTATAGCTGATTTGTTAGAGCTGCAGTTCTGTAACAGGAAAGACTCAAATAACCCCTTAATTTGTTCCAATATAAAAACTTGTAAATTAGTGTAAAGAACAGGTTTGTGTATTCATTTTTTTCACTGTAAATTCTCAAAGTTATCCGGGAAATTAGCTGTCAAGTTGCAGTATTACTGCTTTGATGGCTTTGTTTATTTGTTAACTAGCTCTTGCTAATTACCGTAGATTGCTGGACATGGTTAATAGCAGAAGAAATTGGAGTGATGTTGAATATTAAGGAGGAGAACACACATTGAGACACATTACACGAGGTACAGAGTCTTTCACTCAGTGTTTTTTCCCTTTGAAAACCCAATGTTTAGTAAAGGAACTAACGCGACGGTAACATTAAGTTAATTATCACTGTGAATACTCATAGAAGAACTCATGATTTGATTCATATTTTTAGGCTCAGGATTTGATTCAATATCGATTTTTGATTCAAAAACGATTCTCGATTATTAATTACAATAAATCTTTATGTGGATTTGTTTGTTATTTTACCATCCCATTATGATGTATGTGTATGATGTGTGTGATGTAAGCTACTGGGACCTTGAATTTCCCCTTGGCGATCAATGAAGTATCCATCATGTTATTGCAGTAGATATACAATAAAATACATTTAGATTTTAAATTTTTTCTTTTAAATATAAATTGATTTTTGGAATTCTATGAATTGATTTTGAATCGGTAGAGCTTGAATCGCGATTCAAATACAAATTGATTTTTTGGCATACCCCTAGTCATCATCCTTATATTAGCTAAATCAACAGTAGCTGACTAGTTACAATATTACTGGAGCTAGCTTACTAGTCTACTGGATAGTTGGATAGCTAATAGCAAAGGGAGCAGAATTGTTGCAATGATTCATAATTCAGATGTGCATTTTAGCCTGATTTATAACAGATTGACCTATTACATGAGGTTCAGGGTCTTATTTCTATAACCATCAAATTAGTCTGTGTGCTTTTGTCTTGTAAGCATGCATGTGGAAAACAACTGTAAATCACATTATCTTTGTCCTAGTGCATTTATATGACGTAGTCAGCCTATGACCTTTCCCCAAGCCTGTATTTACCCTGGTCATTTGAATGGCATGTTAATGACATTACATTATTAGCAATACAGAGCAAGGCAGTGGCCATGTATCTTGACATATCTCAAAAATACAAAATGCAGGGGTACCTAATTTGTTCAGTGATTTGAACGTCAAGAGAAAAGATTTATCATTGAAGCAGAGGATGTGTCTGTCTGGTCTCATGGCAACCAGCAGCTGGGGAGTCAGCTCTAGGCTACACTGATGACAAGCAGAATTACATCCCTTGTCACACACACACACACACACACACACAATCACGCACGCACGCACACTAACACACACACAAATACAGCGAGCCGCTGTTGCTATGGCAACAATACAGAAAAAGCACCACTGGCAGGTAAACATGAAATCCATTCTCTCACTATCTCACTTTCTCTTCCCAGTCTCCCTTTTCTGTTGTAGAGCAAAATCTCATTTCCCATCCCTCTTTCAACAAAGGAATGACATGTGAATTAATGCATACTTGCAGCTATAAACTCTCTGTCACACGCGCGCACTTGCACGCGTACACACACACACACACACACACACACACACACACACACTAGATCACCAGAAAAAAGGCTACAGGTTGGCCATCTGTTAGCCTCAAGTGCTATTGTAGCATAGCCATTGAGCTCAAATAAGCCACAGCAGCGAATTGTAGCCTATTTTGTAAAATATTTCCTCGAGTATAAACAGATTTCCTCCAACACTCACATCACATAATCACATGTTGACAACAAAGCCTGTAATGTAAACAATCTGAAATTGTAGCCTTTGGTTGACACATGTAGCCTTTTTGGACCTCAACATTTAATCATCAAATTAACTGTGCTACCTATCATTACCATACATGGATGACAGCCTTTATGATTACCGTAAATGATTGACAGGCTTTATTAAACAGCAGAATTGTTAGTGTTTTAACATCTATAACCACAGCACCATCCACCTTTCCCCCACAACATACTTAGCTTTACTGTACAAGGCAAAAATATAGTAAGACTCTAATAATAAATGCAGTAGTGATTTATTGATGTCAAATGCTTTTGCAAATTTAATGCTGCGCTCTGTCGAACAGCCTTACAATAGTCCAATCAGGACCATAGCCAGGATACTGATGGTCACGAGTCCTCCCAACGCACCCTGGACTTCCCATGGCCCCCAATGATAAAAAGCTTATCAAAGCCTCTTCAAGTTAACTGATAAAAAACGTTTGAATTTACATATGACAAATGTGTCACTTTTTTAGTGATTAACAGGTCTATTTCTATCTATATTGTTTGTTTATTATTTAATTGTCTGGAAGCTTTAAGTAATAAAACTGTCAAATTATATTTTAGTTGCTTTTTGTGTGTTGATATAAATGTATATGATTGTTTTAAATGGACATGATATTGTCTCATATCATGTCTTTTGAATGGTGGTTTTGAATTTTGAATTAAAAACAATGACAGCCCTAATCTCCTATGATTAGATGCTTTATCACCATGGTGAACGTGGTACCACTCTTATTTCAGGTCTCTGTATCTGCAGTACTAAACTTGGCCTTTCAACTGGATCTTACTGTAGGCGTCCCAGGAAGCCAGAACATTGTTCCAGTTTTCCTTCTCTTTCCTACATGTCACAGCTGCTTTTTGTCCTAAATCAGAGGCCACAGTTAAACTAAAGTCCGACAATAGGCGTCTAATCAGTGCCAAGCAGCAGGAAGGACACCTGGCACAGCTCGTCTCTCCTTCCTGCTTCAGTCTATCTAAACAACTGATTATCACTGGAACGATAGGACGTATCTGTTGATCTGAATAATTAAACCAAGACTTTGGCTGAAATATTGACTTGCTTGTAATGTCATGTCCATATTGACCTTCTATTTAATACACGATACTGGCCACAATTGCCAATTGTGTGGGAGGATTTTCCCCAGCAGCCTCTGGGGTTTTTAATTTGTGAAACCTGGAGTGGAAGATGCCTCGGTTCACCTTAAGAAGCTGTTTCTCCTGTTTCTGTTTCTCATGATTTAAATGTAGCTTAGAGGTTTTCCCTCTGAACAAACTGATATCATGAGATGGCGTATGTATGACACATGGATGGGTAAAACACAGGACATTCAACCAGGAGACCGGGGAGCGTGTCCCGTTTCCTGTAAAGCCAAACTCGTTCTTTTTTTCTTAAACCCAACCGGATGTTTGTTTCCTAAACTCATCCGTTGCTTTCTTCTTTTCCTAAACCCAACAGGTTCTTTGTTTCCTAAAGCCAACCGCGTGTCACGTTTCCTAAACTCAACCGTCGCTTTCTTCTCGCGATAACACGGCAAATGCCGTGTATGTTTACTTCCGCAGTACACAGCTTAGACATACACGCAGATAGCTCAACATGTGTACAGATAGCACGCCACTTGGCTGAAAAATGTCGGCGTGTATGTTTACGCAAAGTCATGATGTCATGTTGCTCTGAATAAGTTGCACATCGGCTTTCAGTAGCTTAACTATCAGTGTCAACAACAACCTCCACAGTCCTAATTAGAACATCTGTTGCATCAAACCTTCAGATTAAGTGTTGAACAGGCAGTCCCACATCCTCTGAATAGGTTTATTTATAACCCAACAAGAGTTTAGGTAGGATTATCTTGTCAAGAAAATTGACCTAGATGCTATGATGTCAGCGCGGGCTCAGTCAGACACAGGAACATGCCGCAGGTATTTTAGCAACAAGGTAGAGTTATAAAATTCCTATGAGTGAAGAAATGTCAGCGGTCAAGGGTTGTTTATAGAGTGGGTGCAAAGATGTTGAGAGGATGGAAAAAAAAAGGACAAAAAAATCTATCTTTTTTTAAAACTGCAAATATGTGACAGCTCTTTCATTAGATAAGAGCTCATTAATGATGCAAACTGCTACCTGGGTTATTTCTATATATATACTGTATATATAGAATATATTTCTATATAACACAGTGACATCTATAATTTAAATTACAGTATATGCTTGCAATTCTCTATGTTGCAGGGCCACTGTCATGCAGCTTTCATATCTTTTCAGTTGGATGTGCAAATGGGAAAAAGCCTGTTTACCCATGTCTTCTTCCATGTGTTTGATAGAGCTGGGCTGGTGTATCTCTCAACTTGAAGAGCCCATTACATTTAACGCTGAAGGGTCATTTTGACCACAGTCTCCGAGTGCTTTCAGTGCCGATGAGAGCGGCTCTATTCAGAACAGAAGAAGCTTTGCTAGCTTTTTTTTAGAGTGTCAGCTTTTTTAAATGGAAATACAAGTCTAAGGACCATGAGAAAGGAGGCTGGTCTCAGCAGACATTTTCTCAAACAGTGAATGGAGGCTTTCAGCACCACGGACAGAGACAGAAACAGCAAGAGATGCTGAGGGCTCAATACCTTGGACTTTGTGCATCCATGCAACCAATGCCAACATGCGCCACTGCCTCTTCCGTTGTGTGTAGAAAATGTCAAAACCAATGTACAGTATATTCAAGAACCTGGCAAGTAAACAGTCCCTTGGTGTCGACAGAATGGAATGACTGGAGACCTTTCAGGAACAGTCAGGATCCACACTTCAATTCAGTATACAACTAATGCCTCAAGAAGATCTTATAACAAAACATTTACATTTTTACTTTTAACGTTTTAACTTTTTCATTAGAGCAGAAACAATGCGCTTAAATTCACAAGTAGTTCTGGCTAGTGTCTAGTGTCTGCAATTTGTAAAATGTCAAAGGACATAATAATGTAGCCAGGGTATTGTTTGAATTGTTGCAACACTGACGCTAATGCAGTCCCTGGCTTTTATTGGGCTGAACCGAAAAGCTTAATCTGTAACGTTGACATCATTCTAAATAAACATTAAGATTTATTTAATTTGATTTATTTTTGAATGTCTATTCATTCTGTTTAAGCCTAGTATTTCTGCACAGTTGCAGATAAATATTGGGCTATACTAATATTATTAATATATATTATTTGTAGAATTAGATTAAGTGGTGGCGGCATTTGTTGTTGACTCGTTTGGTCCAAACATTTCAAATAATACCACAGCATTGTTTTTGTCGTAGTATAATGTTGCTAAGTACAGTATAAAAAAATATTGCATGCCCTTATTGGACCAGCTGCATGTATATATGTTACACAGACATTTAAGTTGCATGCTACAGATGAAAATGTAACAGAAGAAAACAGTGAGAGTAAAGAAAAAATGTATGAGTAGTTAGATTGCTTTCACACCTGAGCAGTTCTGACCGAACCCTGGAGCGTTTGTGAGATAGTCCGGTCGGTTTGGGGTGGTGTGAAAACTCATTTAAACTCTGCTCCGCTCAAAAACAGGGCTCTTGGTTCGCTTCCAAGTGCATTAGAGTTTGGTTCACTTTAGTCCATTTCTTCACTCGCTGTCTGTCAGCTGCTCATATTGTTTGCCTTCTTCTAAAAGGACCCCTCAACTGAAAGAGACCCCCTACTATATATAGTATAAAATGAAGTTGCATGGTAAACTGGGCCTACAGTGATGTGTAGGGTGGCCTAAAGCCTTTATACATAACTTTTTTGCATAGCATACTAAGCGATTAAAATAGCATGATTTTAATATTAAACATACATGTGGCACAGTGAATCCTTAGGACAAAGTGCAGTGTGAACGCACACCGAACCAAATGAAAAATGCAACAATGTTGCAACTTCACCCGGAATTGCACCAAGTTTACCAAACTACAGGTGTGGAAGTGCCTTTAAATGTTAAGCAAAACAAGGAGCTGAAAGAAGCTCCAACGCTCTGTGAAGCTGAGGGAAACGGCAGTCGAGTAGTAATTCTCTGTGGGTTTGTCACCGAGCGACCTCTTTCACAAACGCACGTAATCATTGATTCTAGTGAACATATTGATTAGTGCAGGTTCAACATTTGGATGTTAAGTGCAGCAGTTGGTTTTGCGAAACTAAAGCTGATTAGAAATAGAACAAAATAGAGCATATAAATAATACTGTTTTTAAAAAAGAAAATAAAAGAAATACTGGTTAGTTCACTGGTTTCAGGCTTGAAAATAATAAGACTATAATTCACTAAATGGGTCATTTTTAACACGTGGATGGTACAGTTGCATGAAAGAAGCTTTTAAGGATCTACCTGCTGTGCAAAAAAGGCATGAACAAAGGTGTTTGAAAATGTCATGTCCATTACAGGCCGTGGTTCTGTCAGAATAAATGTGTTCTGCAGTCTCATCTCCTCGAGTGATTGCAGCAATAAACCAGGACAAAGAGCTGAGAACACTCCATCTCCGGTGGTTTTGAGGAGCTGCAGCGTTTATGTGTGCTCAAACTGAAGACTCTAGCTACTGTACAATTACTTGATATCTTCACCTCTAAATGTTAACTCTCCTCTGCTCTGATTGCTCACTCTTGTCCGCTCACACCACGTCTTCCTTCACTTTCTCTCTCTCTCCAGCAGCATCCCCAGATGAAACTCAAACTGTACGTCCGACACTGAGCTGGCGCGAATATATGAACTTTTATTGAAAACGGTCCAAATTTGCATCCCTGCCGGTGTGAGTAGTTTTGATGAGAAATATTCAATGTCGCTTATGTAACTGCCTTTATGAAGTAATTCTTCATTTAAAAGCTAAATAACATCATTTTTAACCTTAGGGCCAGTGGGACAAATTATTATTAATAATTGAGTTCTGTGTTTAAATCTCACAATCATTTTTTCACATGTGGTCATAATCCTCTTCCGTACATATCTGTATAAAATACTCTACACTATTTTTTTCCCGAAAGCTTTCAACTGTATCTACTGGCTTTCTTCATCAAGTGGAACTTGTAGGAACACCTGCAGTCTGACAATCCATACTAAGGTGACTTGATGACACCTCTCTGGTCGGCAACATGCGTACTGGTATAAATTCCAAATATGGAATACTTATCTGCCAACATATACACTGTTATGAATAACTATAAGCTAATATCAACCTCTATATCAGCCTGGGAAGTTTATTGGTCTACCATTACTATACACTGACTAAAAGGCTCTCCAGGCTACACTAAGAATTGATTAGTTAAGTGTGCAACATGAACATGGGTCTCCCTGTAATTTGCTCAAAATAATATATCATTCTAGGAAACGTCTTTTAAAATATTAGAAAATGATTCAGATATAATGTACTGTACATTTTACTGTTAGAAGTTTTGAGTCTTTAAGATGCCTTTTTTTTTTAGGCAAAACAAAAAGTGACTGTACTCGATAATCAGAACATTATAGCAGCAAACAACTATTTTCTATGTAAAGGTATAGTGGAGTAATGGCATCCTGAGCAGAAAAGGAAGTCACACGTCCTCTTTGAGCGTTCTTTGTCGTAATAGCCGGTCCGGCCACATGTGCACTTTGAGTGTATGGGAGTGCCTTGTGCGTCGGTATCTGATGCTGAGGGCTGTGACAAAGCATCGGTATTTGAAGAGTTGGGGAGCGATCTGTGAGAGCCGTGTGTAAGCAATCGGACCACTTTTTTTTTCTTCTGAATATCGAGTACAGCCTCCCTTTTCATAAACTGTTTATACATTTTACATATAAAATACTAGCACAAAATATAGGTTATTGGCAGCTTCAGTATAGAAAGTTGAGCCTGGACACTGGCCTTTAAAAAGCCATATCGGTCAAAGCTTTTGCTCTCCAAACAACAGCCAACAATATATATCAGCAGCCTGGCCCTGCCTGCTGCCGGAGGCTGACCTCTATTTTGCTTCTTATCCGTCTCACACTCGCAGTGTGGGAGCCCCAGTCACTGCACACACACTACAGCTTCACTACAGTCTGTATATGACAAATCAGAGCATATAATCCAGGAGCTGGCAAGGAGTACATTAAATATGATTGCATTTTCATTAAGAGTATAATTACAAATTGTTACTGTGGATGTTTATCAATGACAAAGCAATGGTGCTCATTTCACTCTCCATTCCAGTATGCAGTCTTGTTCTAATGCTCCATCTAATCATAAGGAAGTAGGAATAGTAATGGATTGCTTGCAATAATCCAGATTCAGTCTCCCTCAGCACAGTAAATCCAACCCCTTAGTCTTTGTGTTGTGACCGTGTGTCCCCCCGCCTCTCCCTATAGTCATGGCATTAGTCAGTAAGACTGTGGGGGTTTAAGTCAGAAAACGGCATGCCTGCTTGCCGCGTAAGTGCAGAAGAAATGATGTTTACACAGCCCGGCGCAGACATGAGACATTCTAGATGAATAAATAATGCCTGGGATTAGGTCCCTCGCTATTTTTAGTCCCTCATACCCAGTGATTATTCCCCGTCCTTCTCCCCACTTTTTACACTGTTAAAGCTTAACATGCTCTAGCTGCCATGGAAACTGAACCATTGCTATACAGTGGAGGAGGGGAGCCAAGGAAGAAGCGGACTATCTTTACACTGCATTTTTTCTTCCCCTCTGCTCATGGTGATGTCTTTTGTTATGATAAAAGTTCATGGTAACATTAAGTTTGGGGAAATAGTAATGATAATAATACAGCAACACAGTAACTAAATGTATGAAACACCATTAAACAAAGAAAAATTATGAAAATTGCACCATTTATGTTGCAAAAATATATTGAGAGGAGATTATAGACAGTCCAAAACTATCAAGCTATGTGCAAAATACAGCAACTGAGGAAAACAAATGTGATGAAGAAAGCAATAGGCTTCTCTCATCATATTCTAAGCTGGAAGGAGAAGTGCGACTGTGATACCGCCAGATGATTTTTACAAAAGCAGTTTTTGTTTTTTCCTGAGCAGCAGCAGCAGAGAGAGAGTAAGAGAGAGAGAGAAAGAGAAGTAGAGTGCTGAGACTGATCTAATGAGACAGCGTGATCACAGCCTCCCTTCAGATCTCGGAAACATCCAGGGCAGATCCTCCTGTCTTTTCTGCTGATCCGCGGAGGCCTTTTTCTCACTACGGCTGTCTGCTTTTGTGTTTCAGAAGCCAGAGCTCACAGACAAAAACACATAAGCACAGTATTTTACTTTGCCTTTGTGGGGGGGGCACAGGTCTGTGCATGTACAGTATAATCCAGATGATAATCTTGGTGGGAGAAATGTCTCGTAATGAAACATTTTTACAGGTACTTTAAAAGAAATCATCCAGTCAATATCTCAATATCTAATGGACAGATGTTTTTTTTAATCAATATTACCAGTGGTATTACTTTTAGTGTCTTGTGGTAGTATTTCAAAGAACCTTCTGTACATTACATTCTCGGGGAATCATTCAATTGACCATTTGTTAGACACCTTCCACGATCGGCAATGGCCCAAACCTAGCTTATCAACTGTGAAACTCGGCACAACAGCCAACTCTTGGAGTTAGCCTTAAGCTACCTAGGTAGCTAGCTGCAGCTAATGAACTCTGCAAGCAGCAGTTGTCATTTCAGTCAACAAGATTGAGGGTCAAGAAATGGGGAGATGGCTTTTTTTCACTTCTGTGTGACATTTAGAAGTTATTGCTTGAAAAAATACTTTGGGCCCCTTTTTTTAACAATCTAAGCGCACAGCATGAAGCGCATGGCACATGTTCGATTAGGGCGTGTCCAAATCCACTTCTGCTAGTTTGACGGTGGAAAAAAGGGTCTGTCCAAAGGGTTGTACTTAGTGTCTTCATTTATTCATAGGTGTGTTTTGGGCGTAACATGCAACAAACTAGGGCTGAACGATATTGGAAAATAATGTAATTGCGATTTTCTTTTCACCAATATTGCCATTGCGATGTAATATGCGATTATTTTTTAAGCTGTATTATTCAACAAAGACAAGCAATAAATCATTGTATAGTATGAACAACACAAGATTAGAGATTAAACAAACTGTTCTTTCCTGGAGGCCAGGTCTGTTTGTGATGATGCATGAATTTATAAGGATGACGTCTTTTATTTAACTACTTAAAAGTAGTATATTGAGCACTGACCAAGCCTGGTGGAAACATTCATATGAATGTCAGACACAAATCACACCAACTAAAGTGCAGATTGCAAAGATATCAAAACAAATATGTGGCTTTACCACACCAAGTATTTACATTATTTACTGTAATAAACATATGTAAACATGTGGATAACACTTTTTAAACACTGTCTTTGAACTGTAATAGACAGTTAAATAGGTAAAACTATAGTGTACATACACACACACACACACACACACACAAAACCGTGTATTTTTACAGCGCACACAAAGGAGTTACCCTCCAGCCCTTCCCCCTCATGACATTGCGTGCTGCATGCATAACAGCGTCAACGCTGCACTTGCTCAGAGAGGCTATTGTTACGTTAGCAGTAACATGCTGCTGGTGGTCTTGCCGTAACTGTACTAATAAAACCGTTGAAACACCGCAGCCACGCGGCTGTAAAAGTTCCCTGAACATCATTTATCAGAGTCTGGTTGTTACCCCTCTCCACGGCAGTCTCCACCACTTCATATCTTTATAACGGAGCTAGCTAACCGCTAATCGAGCCTTTGGTCCTCAGTGCCTGTATCCATTAACTGCATATATGGACTTGAGCCCGGATAAAACCCTTTACTTTATTAAAACGGCTGTAAAAGTTGTAAACTACAACTCAGAGTTATTTGAATGACAGAAATCTGCTCAAGGTACGGTGTAGCGTTAGCATGCCAAGTTGATGCTTTCTCTGCGGAGTGCAGACTGATTTGCTAGGAAATCGCGTTTTAACATATTGCGATATTATTGCGAATGCGATTAATCGTTCAGCTCTACAATGAACCAATCAGTGTCATCTCCCATTCGGTTTAAAAGCCAGGTGCGTTTGTACCTTGGCATATTGCAATTATGATGGCGGATTGCACCGTCATATTTTAAACTGAATTTAATTTGTAATCTTTTGCATGTGTGTGTGCTGCTGCACTTATGTGTTTGCATGCGCTGTGCACGACCTTAGGCACATTTTAACACACCTCCCTGTAAGACCAGCACGCCCATGGGCACAGGTACATTTGCTATTATAAATGGAAAATAAACAACTGTGTGGGTCTTAAAATAGCAAAGACACACGCTGCGCCAAATGCAAAACAGGGCCCTATGTGTTTCAAATGGTAGGCCTAAACCTGTGGCTGCTGTCATTGTAAACTGCATACAGTGTGAGTCGTGCTAGAATGGGAAGTTTAGAAGGTGTAGCAGGTGAAGAGTCAGTTCTTGTCTTTTATTACACAGCTAATTAGGCATCATGCAGTCTGCTATTTCTGTATTACAGACCATTGCAATGGACGCATTTCTAGCTAGCTCCGTGGTTAGCTCACTCACCGGGGTAACCTGGCTTCCGCCCTAGAGCCGTGCTCATCAGGGGTAAAGTTAACCGTCCCGACAGGGACGCAGGTGTCATTAGTGTGAGTAGCTGAGCTATGAGCCGTGTAATAAGCTGTGTAATAAGCGGAACAATGTCGAGCGAGCTGGTCATTATTGTGAATTGAACCCCTTCAGGGTGATTCTAGACCTGCATTACCCAGTCATTGAGTTCAAATTTGCAATAATGACTGGCTCGCTCTACATTATCCCTTGCATATGTTTTTATTACTCTAAACTACAATAACAAAACAATGGAAATCTATATAACATCTATCAGCTCTCGCCTTTAGTCTGGTTTTTGAAGTTCAATTAAATTTTTCAGCAGTTTTGGAAAACACCCACAACACTAAATACCCTGTTTACACTTGGTTTTAAAATGCTTCTTTGGCCATTGTGATCAGATCACTCAAACCACTTGCCGAGGTGGTCCAATTTGGCCACTCATCTTTTGTAGTGTAAAGGCTTGATGCATCCCCAACAAGGACCTAACCAGTAAATAGGCACTTGATGCAGGACGGGAACAGTGTGCCAACGTTCTATAAATTACCAATTTCACGACAAGTTCTACGAAGTGTTGCGTGAAAATCGTTTTGCCCTATGGAAGAAGATGTGTTGGAATCTGCTGACAGCGATATCTCTAGTTGTACTGACACAGAGCGCTCACGTGACTGGTGAAAGTGTGGACATAATAATTGTGCTAGGGGCCCCTAGACCTTTGAGCGTAAGTGACTTAGGCAGTAACTAAACTTGAACAGTGTGTCAGCTGGAGACACATTATGAAAACAGGTGTGAACGGCAATGCATCTTTAGCTGTCGGATTTGTGTTCGGATCACTGAAACGCATTTTTTAAACCAAGTGTAAACAGGGCAAAGCACTCACTGGTATCAATCAGCTATATTGTATGCTGGTACACAGCTCTAAAGAGGACCCCCCCCGTCGCAGTCTTTCAATTATCTGTGTTTAATGTGCAATAACAACAAGCTATTATATGAAATGAAGCTGACAAAGTGGCCTCCATGTTGCAAAATAAGAGACAGATTGAGCAGGTTACATAAGGGTCAATCACAACAGCAGAGCACCCAGCTATTTACAGCAATTAGCACACTTTGACAGAGAGCTGTAAAGAATGGCTGGCAGGCAGCGCTCGCAGAGGCCTCATGGTTGATCTGAAAACAGAACATGTTGAGCAAGAACAGACACTTCATGTTGTGATTCAAGTGATTATCAACTAATAGCATACGGCCCTCCAATGTGCAAGGTCAAACTTTAAAAATGACACGGTGAATGTTCTATTTTTCGCCTTGTGGTGGCTGCACACGTGACACCAGTGTTACCATTGTTGTATCTCTAATCAGACTAAGAGAAAACGAGCACAGATTGGTGGCCGCTGACGACAAACGTTACCTGTTTGGTTAAATCTGTACTTTACAGGTTAAGGGAACCTCCACAGATTTTGCTTTTCAATAGGAGAACTACTGTGGGCTCTGCAGGAGCTGTTAATCTGAAAAAATAACCCAGATGATGTCAGCATGGCTGCTTACCAAGCAGGCAGCATCTTACACAATGACACTGTTGAGCTGCATTATGGAAAACGTAGGATTCTTTCTTCTCAGCATTATTGGAGCTTAACCCATACCAGGAACTAAAAATCAGGATATCTCTGCCTTTGCTGCATCAAGTTTGACCATTACTTTTTAATCTCTTGCGAGTTCCCCAACTTTGTGGGAGTGCAATACTAAATCACCGGAGCACTCTTTTAATACCAGAGTAATGCCAACAATCAATCATTTAGACTGCAACTTTAATCTCTACATTGATTGCACATTTTCACCAAAGTTCACACAGGAATGCATGAATAGCCAGTAATATCCCTATTATTTAGATACTGATACGAAATAGATACCTTTTCAGATTCAACAATACTTAACCTGAGCCAGTGCTTTTTCTCCAAAACCCTGTTTTTTTCATTTAAAAAAGCCAAAGTTGTCAAAAACACAAGCAGCAGTATAAGAATGTTGTCGAATAAAAAGTGTAAAATTGGAAACATTTTAATTAATTTAGATCATAAATGGTACAGTCAAATAATTACTTAAAAATCTGATCAGACATTCAATGCCGAGTATTGAGATTTTAGTTAACAGTTCTTTGGACAACAACTAAACATTATTTTCATCACTGATTACTCTGACGATAAATCATTCAATATGGGCGTCCTGTAACTCACTCAGTAGAGCGTGCTCCCCATGTAGGTTGAGTCCTTGGCAGTGTCCCTTTACTGCGTGTTATTCCCTCTCTCTCTTCCCATTTTCCTGTGTATATACTATCTAACAGAAATACATAAAACCCCTAAAAAAAAAACTTTCCCAGAGTAGCCTGGAAATCCAGACCCAAACCCGAAAGGATTAAGTGTCTGACATCGAGCAATATAAATTGGCTATCTTGAGGGGCGGCACCAAGCGTGGATTTGAAAATCTCACTGCACGCAATTGGATAACACTATGACCAATCCCAGCAACACACTGGGTGACGTATCCAGAGCCCCGTACGCTTAGCTACCAGCAGAGCTAACTGGTAGATTAAACTGTCGTCATTTGTTTAGCTCGCCTCTGGCCCCGCCTATATCAGATACACCAATGTGATTGGTGCAGCTCGCCTTTAGCCCCGCCTATATCAGATACACCAATGTAATTGGTGCAGCTCGGCTACATGGGCATAGTTAATGAGCAGCTAATGTACACTAGCAAAAGTCAATGTGGAGCTTACAGTAATAAATGTTGATTACATACAAATTACAGTGTCTTATTTTTGTATGTATATATATCAAACAGTGGAGGACAGCCTGTCCAAAACACAAAAAGATTGGATTTATTTTGCAATAATATTCACAGTCGAGATGCTGCAAACAGATAATGTTTGGGATTTTTTTAAATGACATCAGAAAAATAATTTGCTCTTGATTGACTACTTGTTTAAGCAAGTAATTCACTCAAAACTTAGAGTATCAGCTTTCAGGATCCATAAATCAGTTGCTCCAGGGTAGCTGCGTCAAGGCCAGGACAATAAATCTACACATGTCCGATACATGTGACACTGGGAGGACAGTGTGTGCTGCTGTAACATCAATATTTTAGCACAAAGCCTGTTGTTTGCAAGAGTGTAACCGAGGCTGTCCTCCACCCCAGGCGCTCTCCGAACTAGACCATTGCAGCAACAGCGATGTGGCCTGGGTGGCTGCAGCTGCATGTGCTGCTCCTGCATGCTGGCTACCACCCATGGGCCTCTAGCACCCTCTGACAACAACCCTGGCAAATGAGGCATCGGCTGCACACACACACACACACACACACACACACAAATGCTATAAGGTCAACCCACATACTGCCACACTGCATCAGCACAAGTGTCAAGGTCTTGTGTTGTATTTGTGATTAAAGCTGCACTCAGCAATGGGGATAAAAGAGAATTTCATCTCCAGCAGTAAAAACCCTGGGATTCCTAATCATCTATCTATTCTGCCCTTTTCCAACATTTTCCAGCTCCTCCTGGAAAATCCCAAGGTGTTGTGGTCTGGATTAATCTGCCAATTATTTTTTTGAATAATCAATCAATTGAATTTCCTAACACCCAACCACCATTATCACGTGAAAATCGGCCAATTGCGGTCACCAGCCGGTCAATCGGTGCATCTCTAGTTGTTTTGGAGATGACACACGGTCTCATCTCGTCTTATCGGTGTAAACTGGCAGGTTTTTGATCGTTGCAGGTAGTTGAATCTGTGGTCTGAACTGGGCTTTAGACTTTGGACAAATCTACAGGAAATCTTATTTTGGTTTGGATACTCAAAATGTTCAAACATTTCCCTCTCGCTGCTGTTTGAAGATGCAAATGTGCAAAGCTTTTTTTTGGAAACACTATTCAAAACAGCTGTTGCACCTATCCCCCTCGTACAGCCTCTTCATTTGCCAATCAACAGAATGAGCTCTTCAAATGGTTGATGTCTGACTAACCGTTTTGAGATGCCGTGCCAGTTTCTAGGGCAGACAGCATTCCATGCTCTAATTACAGGGGAAAACTAAAAACTAAGCAGCTGATTCTATTGTGTGGTCAGACACAGTGAAAAGGTCACTGATCTGTGGATTGAATGGGTGCCTTGGGAATTACAATAAACTCTTTGTGTCCACAGAGGAACCATCCCATCTCACCTACTAGTTCCCTTCCCATCTAATCAGTATGGAGAGGCTGACAGCAGGAGAGATGACATTGACAGACCACAGTTCCTTTCCCATAGAGCCACGCTGGGCTGCTGGGGAAAATGGGCACGGAGAGGTTGAGGTCAGAACAGTCTTACACAGCTTCGTGGAAAACAGGTCACTTCCATTCCTATTATCATCCTTCATCCTCTACATCTCTGAAAAACATGTCTGCTGTCTTAAATGTCCTCCAAACACAGGTGAGGAAAGAACTGACTGACACATATTAATGGCGGAAAGATAAAAGTAGCCATCGCCCAAATGGCAGCCAGCCAAAGGTCAGAGTAAAGGGCAATGGGCTTTACAGAAGCAGCGGCTCTGACCAAACTCTTATAGGTCACTGGTCAATACATAGGAATGATGAATGACTGGAATTTAGCCTGGCAAATTACTGTTTCCATTGTCAGAGTGGTGGGGCCGGCAATCAATGGGAATTAAATTAGGCACTGGGTGGCAAAATTGTAAGTGACGGGTGACACTTGGCTGCCTTTTATCTTGCTGCAAAGAGACAAGTTTCAAAAGGTAACAACTTTTTTCTTTCCTTAAATGGCACTTTTATGGCAGACAGGAGATGCTAAAAAAAAACAGCACATATTCCTCCACTTTTCATCCCTAACACTCTACACGTCTGCAGCAGGAATTATGAGGGCTGGATATCACTTGAAATGTTTTTTTTTGCTTCTGAGGCCATAATACCCGAGGTTTGGGGCTGAAACCAAAATGCCACCGTTCTTGATATCTTACTTTAAGGGATCTGAACACAGTTTTCCACAAACCCTTTTTTTTCAACGAACAAAAGAAGACAAATGTCTAAATATGTTCTGAACACAAGCTGCTGTTGTTACAGCAGCTGTAACAACTTATCTGAAACAAAATACATTCATTCAGTTTAATCAGACTAAATCGGCATCAGCTGTGCGCTTGGCCATCAGGTGGTATTTCAGACTGGACGTGCTGCGATGATAGCTCAGTTCACAACGACAAAACACACAGATCCCTTTGGTCTTGTCAACGGAACCCTTTGGCTTTTCCAAAGTAAACTTTCCATTCAGAATGTTATTGGCAAAAACGCTAATCTCGCTATAAAAAAATTGACTGCACAAAACAGATGTGTCGTAGAGATCCAAAGTAGGAATTAAGGAAGGGGCCATTACTAGGATTGGGTAGGCTATCCTTTGGTTTTTTTTTATACCGGTGCTAAAGCGATTCTTTTAAAACAGTGCCAATGCCTAAACAGTGCCTGAACCGATACTTTTATAATAAAATAAAAAGAAGTACACAAACACTTTACGCTGATTAGCTGTCAGCATTTGAACCGTTTTTTAATCCAGCGTCACGTGCAACGTCCGTTTTGGAGCATCAGAGAGAAGAGCAGTAATTTCAGCGGTCGTTTAGGCACCAGTGCCATATTAGTATTGGGTTTCGGTACCCAAACCTAGCCATTGCTGCTCAGTTGTGCGCAGGCAACTGAAGATTTTAACGGTAAAGCAGGTTATTGCAGTGGCAGCCTTTGTTCCTCGTAATAGATAAAGTTAAGGTTGATTGAGACTGTTCAGGAGGTTAGTGATAAAGACTAGCATTTCTGGGACTCCAGAATCAGAATGGGTGGGTGGAGGGCACCCGGTGCGCTGTCATCTGTCTGCCATCGTCTGTGTTAACACACAGTAACAAGAAGCCTGGTTTTCCAGAAAGAGCACAGTGCGGGACAGATGATAGAAAATCAGATGACTCACCCAGCAGCTGACAGAACACAGCAGGCTGCCAGCGATGTCTGTGTGAGCAAAGTAACATCATTTCCCATGATAAATATTAACTGAGCAAGTTTAAATATGACTAGGCCTGACTGTATTTCTATGGCTACTATACTGCTGCTGCATCAACAACACAGTTACACAGTCATATTTGATTTCCCATCTTTAGCTTCAGTCTATATTGTAGTTTGCAAAGCTCAGAACTATTTGGTTCACTGGTAATATCTAAAAGAATTATATTCATTTTTATCATATTGTTGGACAACTTCAAGCTTTTTTGTTGTTGTATTGGTTCACAGTATTGATCAGTGTCAAACCTACATAAACTTATCACCAACCCCAAATTTCCCTTAGAGTTTTTGATGCCATTAGCATCTTTTATCTTATTGTTTTGGTTAACTCTCACTGCTTTCATTAGCCTCTGTTAACTGATAGTTTTGGTTAACTCTCACTGTTTTCATTAGCCTCAGTTAGCTTATAGTTTTGGTTAACTCTCTCTGCTTTCATTAGCCTCGTTTAGCTTGTAGTTTTGGTTAACTCTCACTGCTTTCATTAGCCTCTCTTAGCTTATAGTTTTGGTTAACTCTCACTGCTTTCATTAGCCTCTCTTAGCTTATAGTTTTGGTTAACTCTCACTGCTTTCATTAGCCTCTCTTAGCTTATAGTTTTGGTTAACTCTCACTGCTTTCATTAGCCTCTCTTAGCTTATAGTTTTGGTTAACTCTCTCTGTTTTTATTAGCCTGTGTTAGCTTACAGTTTTGGTTAACTCTCACTGCTTTCATTAGCCTCTGTTACCTTATAGTTTTGGTTAAGTCTGTCTGCTTTTAGTAGTCTCTGTTAGCTTTTAGTGTTGGTTAACTCTCACTGATTTATTAACCTCTATTAACTTCTTTTAGCTTATAGTTTTGGTTAACTCTCACGCTTTCATTAGTCTTGTTTAGATTATAGTTTTGTTAAACTGTCACTGCTTTTATTAGCCTCTTTTAGCTTATAGTTTTGGTTAACTCTCACTGCTTTCATTAGCCTCTCTTAGCATATAGTTTTGGTTAACTCTCACTGCTTTCATTAGCCTCTCTTAGCATATAGTTTTGGTTAACTCTCTCTGCTTTCATTAGCCTCTCTTAGCATATAGTTTTGGTTAACTCTCTCTGCTTTCATTAGCCTCTTTTAGCTTATAGTTTTGGTTTACTTTTTTTATTTGGCATATTTTATTTTGTTTCGTTTACTGTCACAGCATTTATTAGCCTCTTTTATTTTGTGTTTTTGGTTTGCTCTCACTGCTTTTATTAGCCTGTTTTAGCTTATTATTTTGGTTTAATCTCACTTTGTGTATTAGCCTCTTTTCCAGCTGCAGCAGGAAGCTGTTTTTAGCACATAAAAAGATCTGATAAAGCTACTGTATGTTACGTGTCTCAACAGCAGACAGCAGCTAAAGAGACAGATATTTTTCTTGGTGGAGACCAACACAGGACTAAAAGAAAAGTAAATATTGGACTAGTATTCAACACAAAACACAACCTCAAATGAATGCTAGTATTGCTCCATGTCTGATGGGTGAGGAAATAGACATCTGTTTGATTTGTCACTGGTGTGTTGACAGCTTGTATGCTGTTCCCAATTGACCAAATAAAAACAATTATTTGAAGCAGCTTTAAATACATTATTATTAAAAATAAGTGTTGGTACTGTATATCTTATTAATGTAAACAAATCATATTAAAAAAAACTGATTGAACCCAATAGCCAGTTTATAAAAACTTTAACATTTACTTTTGTAATATGTTATTCTAGTTGGCATTTCCTAGGAAAGATCACAGGAAGTGATGTGTTTTATGATCCCTGTGTTTTCGAAAAAAACAATAGAAGAACTTTGAGGTTAGCATGAGCAGTGAGAGTCCCCCTGGCTGAACAGAAGCTCCAGACCAAGACACACAAATTCCAGCAATACAAAACCATCTAAGGGAAATGTAAAAGTCTGTTTGATTGACAAGTGAAATCTGCATAGCAGAACAAAAGCACTTCAGCAGCCAGCCACTTAACAGGGACCATGCAATGAGACTGATTTTCAAAAATGACCTCATGCATATGTAATTAACAAAGGGCAAAATCATAAAATTAATGGAAATGCCATGGAGCTAAAGTGCGCCCAGACTTAATATCCCCTCCATGACATTGTGTATTACATAAATGATTCACTAGAGAGCACGTTTAAGAAGACCAGGATTATAACAGCTAGACAAGCACAGAAGCCCTAACAATGTTTTAAATTTCTTTTGAGACATTTTGCACATTCACCAAAGCATAAAGACTGAGGTGTGTTAACAGGCACTGGTCTGAATGGGAATAGATGCATTCCTAAACTGTCACTAAACTGTGTCTACTTTTTGGGAATGCAAATTGGTCAAATGTAAAACTATATATTGGCACAAAATACTGTCCGCTAGACCTTAGATTTGGCCTGACTGAACCAACTTGTTAACTACTAATTTACAGTCTGGAAAGTCATATAGGTCTGACTGAGTGACACAATAACCAAAATAATGTTTTTTTGTGATGTTATTACATATTCTTCGTGGTAGTTTTAGCATTTAGAATTGTAAATGTAAGTTTTATACTGGTGGATTCTGACCATGGTTTGGATTCACAGTTCACCATACATATATCATGATCATCATCTTAAGGTCACGGTTTACTGCATGCTTTTAATAAACCAAAGCAGATAATCCAGCTGCTATAGAGCTCTCTGTTGGGAGCCAGTGGCATTATTCATTCACACAGCTGATACACACAATGCTGTGAGCCCATATGGAGGTGACAGGTAGGCTACTGGAGTCCAATGAAGCCTACTCTCGGCCTGTCTTTGACATTTGCTATATCTGGGTGCTGTTACATTGTAACACACATGTCACATGAGGATTTGTTGTTTCAGCTTCTGTTGTTTAGATATTTTACTGAGTTTCTGAGCACCTGTAACCAGCAGCATCTTCTCCAGCCGTCATTCCTCTGCCTGTTTTAAGAAGATTTGTCGACATTGTTATCGCACAGCAGCAGAAGCCAGTCTCCTGTCCTAGCTACCTGTGGAGCAGAACAGGTGACAGACAGTGGAGCCTATGTGCGCAACGACGGACACTCACCAACTGATTTCAGTGCGCTTCGCCGAGGAAAGAAATCACGGAGTCCGAAGTTGGAACTAGCCGCCAGCCACCATCTTCTGCATGGACGAAGAAGAGTAGCCTAAGTGCAGAGCGCGGGGTCCGGTCCGGTACAACACATCACACTGCTTCATTACAGCTGACGCCGTGGACCCGCGGCATAGTAGACTAAACCGCGCTGTTACCACGGACAGCCGAGTCCCGGGCGCGCGCTCAGTCCCAGCAGCAACAGGGAAGGGGGGAGGGGGTCAAGGTAAGCGCGCTTAGTGCGGAGGATACAGGAAAAGACGGGATTTGGCCTTCAAAGTAAAAGCAGAATAGCTGTCGAGAAAGCTGCTTTGATTATGTGGAAAAGTGGGAAAAAAAATACATAGTTTTTTCAGTGGATAGTAGAGGATATGCACATACAGTATGTCAAATATAAATACTTTAAAAGGGAGAATTATACCACAAATATAACATTTATAGAAAATGTTTGTTTGTTGAAAATGTTTTGCTTAGAGACCTATAGCCTATTACACAATATATTGATTTCAAAATAAATTCGCTTGGTAACGCCCAATATAATTATAGGACTACTATCCTGCTCAAACAGTCTAAAAGATGGCTTTCTGGCTGGCCTGAAGCTCTCACTGTGTAGTGTTACAGAACATCACATTTTTTAGATTTTTCAGCATAAATAACATTAACCATAATACAGTTCATTGCTTCAAGAATACCAGTTTACCTATGTTTAAGTCTTACTAATTCAGTTTCTCAAAATAGATAATACATTTTTGAAACCTATTGAATTTAGGCGTATTTTGTATTATTGACATTATTATTATTATAATTACAAGTAGGCTAGTAGTAGTAGTAGAACTAGTTGCAATAGTAGTAGCAATGACGATGCAGGAAATGTTTTTAAATTGATCAGCTTCAAATTTGTTTTGTTTTGAAATCACAGTGGTACAGTTTCCTGTGTAACCAGCTGTTTGTCTTGCCGCTGCTGCTCAAAGGGCTGTACCATTGTTTATTTTGGGAAGGGGTGCACCGTCTCTACACATTTGCACATTAACAAATGGAATCGCCTTTTCAGCTGTCTCACTTAGTAATTTGTCCTCAATCCTAATTACAAGGATCATTTATTGTAAGCTATCTCTCTCCTTATCTCATTCCTATCCCACAGATAAAAAACCACCACATTAAATAGAAACAGAAAACAGTGTTCTAATAACACCAAAGTCGACTGTGCTTTCACCAAAAATTTAATGGTTTCACTCAACAGGCTTTTTTTTATCTCAATGTTGTGTATTTTTCATCTCATTTAGTAAATGAGAACAATTATACAGTGTACCATCAACACTTGATACATCTGTGAGATGCATTACAATAACCTCCCTGCCACCAACAGGCTTAAGGACAGTAGTAGGGAACATGTAGATATAGAATTTAGCCTCATAAGCAGACACACAAGGTCCTGGGATTATTATAAAAATATGAAAGTATCAAAAATATCACAATGTTGTAGGAATGAAGCCGTTATTTACATTAAGTTCATTAGACTGCTCATTAACACATGCATTAATGTGAACCATGATTTGGCTTTCCGTTGAGGACATTACAAGCTTTCTGCTGCTTTAGACTGTAGGAAAATGAAAGCATGTAGAAGCTTATCTTTATGCTGATTATTCTCTGGAAGGTCAGACACAAACAGATGGAGGTTTGCCCCCCTGTTGCTTAAAACTCACAGTCTGACCTCCATTGTCACACCTGTTTCCTCACTGTTTGCTTCTTCTGGTGAAATTTAATCAGTTCCTATTTGCTCCTATATGGCCATATCATTAGGCTATACTATGACGTTGCAATGGCATTTTGGTGCATGCAGGATATTAATGTGTTTTCCCATGATTTCCTTTTTTTTATTTTTTTATTTAAAAAATATGAATGCATCCAATTACATTAGGGTCCTTTTGTTTAGCTGTGACACGTTTGTATTATTCCTCTATGTGAAATAAGTTAACTTCATTACATAGTGTACATTGGAAATGTGTCATGTTGCACACCCATGCACACATAGCACACACATAGAAAGGAGAATATATAGTGTGTTTATAGTACCTTAATGATGGAGCCCTCAGATTAATTAATGTTGATATATTAAAGCACCCATATTATGCTCATTTTCAGATTCATAATTGTATTTTGAGGTTGCACCAGAATAGGCTTACATGGTTTCATTTTCAAAAAACACCATATTTTTGGAGTACTGCACTCTGCTGCAGATCCTGTTTTCACCCTGTGTGTTTAGGTCTTTTAGGTTTTAGCTCCAGAGGGAGACATCTCACTTCTATACTATCTTTGTTGCAAGCACCAGAGACACAAAATAACACCCCAAATCCCAGAATAAGTTGTTTTTTTCATAATATGGACACTTTAAATTTGATATGATCAATTGCATTATTCCTAAATACAAAACATACAAATATTAGCTACAAAAATGTATGCTACCATAGAAAAAATCAAATACAAAGAAGTTAAGCAAAGTGGATATTTGGGGAGCAGCTTCTTTACATAAATTGTTTATATACTATACCTTTATTGTCTAACTGTCATTCTGATTTCTGATTATGTCAGTTGGTTAAAATTAATTGCACATGTCAGTTTGAATTTAATGATTTCTGATTATGTCAGTTGGTTAAAATTAATTGCACATGTCAGTTTGAATTTAATATCACTTCTACCCGTCTGCTCTTGGTAACTCAATGGTTATTAGACGAGGCCCACTAACTTACTTATGTTGAAACCATATTTACCTCTGCCAGTTTGTGGGTCTGTCAGCAGGATTAGGGAATAACTACTGGCCCTGATTTCATTCAACTTGATGGAAGGGTGTAGCGTGGGCCATGGAATGACACATTAAACTTAGAAGCTCATCTGAATCACGGGGCAGATACACAAATTATTTTTTGCTTCCGTTAAAAATTTGAGTTAGGGCATTTGTGCTGCGTTCATGTGGTGTCAGAAAAATCTGAAAAATTACCCTCCTGATCATATTTCATGGCTCACCTGATCGTTTTACTTTTCTCACTCCTAGCAATAAAACACAACACATCTTCGTTGTAGTCTACAGTATATCCACAACGTTTCATTTCTGGGATTGTTCGGAGGTTCCGCCGGATGTCCCTCATTTTTGGCCGGAAGTCCGTCCCCTTCCACTGTCTTTGTGTTTTGGCATTCTAAACCCAGGTGGATTTCTGAGGACTATGGTTAACTGCTCCTTAGATCTCTGCAGGGTAAATAAAGACAGCTAGCTAGACTATCTGTCCAATCTTTTTTTCAGGAGTTTTTCAGAACTAATTTTGCAAAGGAACTGTTACTGCGTCCAGCCTTAGACGATTGTGATTGGTTTAGAGAAATGCCAATAAACCAGATCTCATTTTTCCCCATCCCAGAATGCTGTGTAGACTAGCCAGACCCTCCTTTGCAGCACTGTGGAGGAAGGTCTGGCAATGCGAGACTAAGGCTGAATCCCATTTCTCCATCTTACCCCTACCACTTACCCCTACCCGTTGGCCCTAGAAACCAAGGGGCAAGGGGTAGGGGTGAAAACATACCCCTATGAAATGGGACACCACTTAGTGACATCACCATACAGTATTGATCACAAACTTCCAAGATGGCGTCTCTGTTGATTGTGTGGGTTTTGACAACAGTGTCATATGCATTTATATATTTTATAGGTATTTTATGTTTACTTTGGTGGTGCAGAGGCAGATGTTATCTGTGTAATACTTAGGTCTGTTTGCAATACATATGTGTACACACACTCTACACACACACACACACACACACACACACACACACACACACACACACACACACACGGTGTGTTGTATATCTGTTTCAGTTATCACCGTTTTGAATGTCATTGATGTTCAGAAAAACATTTTGTTAACAAAATTCTGTCTTTATTGCCCAATAAATTAAACATAACAGGCAAAAACATTACATTAAATATATTATATTACAGAACCATTATCAACTATTAGAACCATAACTTACATGTCACACACAGAAAAAGGCATTCAAATGTGTAAAACAAAAAAAAGACACAAGACCACAAACAAACAAATTAACTACAGCTGTTCTGATATTCAGACCAATCTGATGCTTGTTGGCCAGTAACCCCCCCCCCACCCCCTCACAAATCATCAGTGTCCCTATCATAACCAACAGCAATATACAAGTGCATGAACAGGAATTAATTACAAATGATTACAATAATACAGAACCAATGCAATAATGAACGGGTACAACATGAACACATGATTTAAGAAACTTCTGCTTGTTTTCAGCCCGAAAGTGGACCAGCTGCTGTGTCCTCCGGCGTCCCTGTCTGATACAGGACGGTATATGTAAAGCACGTAGCGATGTATCATAGACCGTTTATATTAATATACAGTCTATGCGATGTAAACAGTCCATTCAAGGCAGAGAAATACAGGACTGTTGTTCAAATCAACGTTAACGTTAGCGATTAGCATTAGCGCAAGCTAACGATTTTTTTAAAGTTTCAATTAAGAACATGGTTGCAAGTACATATGTACAGGACTGCATAGACCACAAAACAAGACTGTCGAAACTTTTAAATCAATTATTTAAGCCGAAAATACTTACATTTATGGGTCTTTCTGGTTGATGAGGCAGCCATTGTTGCTTGTGTGTTTACAAGTGAGCTCACGTCCTCACTTGCTTTCAAGAGGTATACACCCCTCGATCTTACCCCTACCCCTCGGTCGACATATGTAATGGGACAGCACTAGGTCCCTCGTGATAAGATAAAGAAATGGGATTCAGCCTAAGGCCTATTTAATTAATTAGGCCTATACTTGCAATGTAGAAAATGTTTTGTCTCTTCATAAAAATAGCAAATACCTTTGTTGCAAAAACAAATGGCAATAAATAAACCACATAACATGTTGGTTGGTTAAAAATTAATTGCTTTTGCTTTCTTTCAGGAGTTGACGCATAGCCAGTTTATTGAATGATGTGGTTTTAATACAAAATCAAATAAATACAGCATTGAACATTTTGGATATGAAGTATTGTCCGTAAAGGACTATAATTGGGATGGTTTATCTTTTGCGCATTAGCATCCAATTGGTCGAACCTTTTGAGTGACAACTCAGTAAGTCAATCACAGACTCGGTATTGAATTACAACGGGACAATATGTAACAATGTCGGAAGTAGAGGGTATATCCTTTCAAAATAAAACCGAGAACGCCGTAACAACACATGCCATAATACTCAATTGATTCGTTGTGTTCCTTATGGACATTTACCATCAAAATACACAAGTGAACAAAGTGAAATAATATAATTTAAGGTAATAATTGTGCTATATAAATGACGTACGTGTATTACAGAGTGACGTGAGCTTTTATTTCGAAGGGATCGAACGGATTCCCGTGTATTATTTTTAAATGACTTGACTTCGCCATTTTGAGTCACTTTCTACCCGAACTTTTCAAGCTTTTACGACTTTCATTGGAATTGTGAATTATTAAACATGGGTGCTTGTTTGGCTCTGGGTTCCCTTGCCAGTTGTGTAAGTATATATTTACCGGTTATAGTTTTGCTACATGGTTTATGTAGACTTAGTATTTGATAGTTTCTTGACTATTTTAGCTGCGCGTTGTTTTGCCAAGAAAACATGACGTTATGATATCAACACGAAGTCATGTGAATAGTTGGCAATTGAAATGCGATATTTTACTCATGTCACATTGTATTTATTTTGAATTGTTGAATACTAAGTTAATCGTTACACCCAACTTATATAAACATTTAGACCGACTTGTAAAATGTTTCATTAAAAGGACGTGAGGGTGGCAGCTGATTTTCCGGTTTCTGAGTAGAGTTTGGTGTGAGAGTAGGGCCGTCTTTGTTATTCTTTGACATTATTTACAGTGAAAGAACGAAGGAAGTAATTAATTTGTTCATGTTTTGGGATGTGCAATCAACGAGGAAAATGAAGAAAATGTAACGCTGTCTGTTAAATATGCAGGGTGGTTTCTCAAAATGGGCAATTTCCGGGTTCTTAGTCGTGGGAAATCTCCCGGGCCATCCCCTTTTGGAGTAGCTAGGCAGTAGCCTCACTGTTTTGTTGCTTTTTCCTTGTTGTACCATGGCATAGACCAGTGGTTCTCAAGCTTTTTACTTCATTCTTTTTAAATAATGTACCCCATTTGAACAGTACCTACCCAGCGCGAATAATTTCGATTTACTAAACAGCCTTGTACCTGGGGAAACATGCTAATAGAAAAAAACGTTGGAAAAAGACGGTAGAAAGGAGGAAGTAAGGCAAGAATAGGTCGAAAATAGTAATAAAAACTACACAGTAGAAACATAGACAGTTAAAGAAATGGACCAACAGATCCCGTTGTCCAGTGAGTGCTGAGCGTCACTGCGCAGCCTCCACCTGAGCTTGACGACGTAGATGTGACGTCGGCCACCTGTCTGAAAGTTGTAAGTCTTCTGGTAGCTGTGCCAAGACAAATCTCAATCATTCCTAATCTTGCAGATTTCGTAGGTATATGTAAGGAGATAACATAGGCACAGGCTAATAATAATAATAATCTATACTTTATTAATCCCATAACAACACTCTGTTGTTATTACGCACATTACACACAGGCCTGAATAACACACACATGCTCAGTACCTATACATGCACTAATGGAGATATGTCAGAGTGAGGCTACCCGAGCAGTTGGGGGTTCGGTGCCTTGCTCAAGAGTGCCTTGGCAGTTCCCAGGAGGTGAACTGGCACCTCTCCAGCTACCAGTCCACCACCATACTTTGGTCCGTATGGGGACTTGAACCAGCGACCGTACGGTTCCCCACCCAACTCCCTACGAACTGAGCTACTGCCACCCCGCTGAGCTACTGCCACCAAAGTTATTCACTGTCAAAGTGATGTCAAAATGCATGGCAGTCAATGGGATGCTAATGGCGGGTGATGGCTTCGTAGTATTGAAATGGCGCCATAGGAGCTACGCTTAGAGAGAAGAGGCTTACCCCCTTAAATAGAAGTAAGGATGGCAACACTTGGGCGACAAACTTTGAAAAAAGCAGAAAAAACACTTTGAAAAAAGAGACAAACTTCAAAGAAAAAAGTAAGGAAGAAAGTCAAGAATAGGACAAAACAAGCAACCTCTTTAAAAAAAGGTGACAAACTTCAAAGACGGCGACAAAAACTTTGAATAAAGCGACAGAGAAAAAGAGAAACAAAGAAAAAAGACAGAGGTACAGCTTGTGACTTAAAAACATTTAGAAAAAAAATCACATCCCCTGCATCCTCCAAAGTACCCTACTAAGGGTACACGTGCCCCCATTTGAGAAACACCGCCATAGACTGTTAATTGGCTGTTGTACCCATCATAATCATTCTTACCTTGATTTGTATTTTATTCTCTTGTGTATTTCAGGGATTAAAGTTCTCCGTCGCTACTACGGATTTCTGTCAATTTGATTTTAGAAAATGCCATATCTGAGATCAATGTAGATCTGATGAGGACAAAAAATTGGGAGGTGGGGGGTTTGGATCACTTTTTCTTTTTGTAAGGCAACTACAAATATTAGGTTTGTTGAATGAATGTGAATTTAGTGATGTTTAATGTTTACAGACCTAATAGTGTTTTTGAGAACTTCTTGTCTCAATCAAGAAGATGCGTCAGGCATGAATTTCCCTTTGTTGCTGTAGCCTAGCTATACGCTTGTCTCATTAGCCCGAACACATCTGGAGGATTAAAGAATGGTCTAAAATGGTTTGGACTATAGTGACACAATCAAGACAGCTGATGAGGTAGACCAATCATTTGACCTTTTTAGGGTATGATCGATTGTGAGCTCTATGTGCGAGGGAGATAAGAAGTGTAGGCTTTGGGCAGAAAAGCCAAGTTAGCCTCGGAACACAACGAAGCGATGCCGACTGTCGGCGGTAGCTGATTGGACAAACATGTCATGTGGGTCTGGTTTCACCGGAAATTCAAAGCCAGACTGTCATGGCGGCTTTTTCAGACTACAATCTCACATTGTACTAAAACAGTTCACGAAACGTGTTTCTGAAAACATTTTACGTGAGAAATAGGCCCTGCAGCTGCTGCAGATTTCACGCTGATCCCGCTTGTCGTTTCCGGGTTAGCACTTCACCAATCAGATTGGTCATTTGAGTCCAACTGCTGGCAGTGCCTACCTTTCGGCCAAGCATGTCAGGTCGGCCAAAATGAAGGCCGACGGACGACGGCAAGTCACCTACCTCACCAGACTGTCTGACGGCTGATTGTCGGGTTGGTGTGTCACGGCCTTAAAGGTTTCAAGCCATTCTAGCATAGTATAGAAAGCCTGCAGGTAGACTTAGGTTGATTTGTTCCAGTTTTTATTAATATTCAACGAGCTAAGTGGAACTGGGCGAACTCATGAATAATAATGAGCTCAGGCAACATGACATCAGACTGACCGGCTGTTGTAATTGGCCTGATTTCTCCGCTGACAGAGGAGGTAGCAGTTCATTTTCACATTTACCACATAACACAAACACATATGGACCTAACATATTTAAGAAACTGTTTAGTGTGGCAGGGTCAATCGTATTTGTGCGATGACGCACAGACAGCCTTATACACTTTTTTGGTTTCACTTTTAACAACAGTAGGTTATGACTGCATGACCCTGGTTCCAATACGGACCAAAAATATTAGCTGGAGAGGTGCTAGTTGAGCAAGGCCCCGAACCCCCAACTGCTCGGCTGCGTTTCTACGGGCAGACCCCCCACTCTGACATCTCTCCATTAGTGCATGGATAGGTACTGAGCATGTGTGTGTGTAATTCAGGCCTGTGTGTAATAACAACAGTGTAAAACTGTAATTTCCCCTTGCAGGATTAATAAAGTATACATTATTATTATTTTTTGTTGCCAAGGCTGTGTCACACAGGCCTATCTGAAGCAGGTGAACTGGATTCTTGTTGTCGCGGCTACAATGTTTACATTAAAGGCCAGTGTACTCTGGCGCATACTCGTATTTAGTCAAGGATGGCTGATCTCAGCTACAGTCTCTGCCTCAGTGCTTTACACATGAGAGAGAGAGAGAGAGAGAGAGAGAGAGAGAGAGAGAGAGAGAGAGAGAGAGAGAGAGAGAGAGAGAGAGAGAGAGAGAGAGAGAGAGAGAGACTCTAATCACAGGCCTGATGATTACTGCCTCTATAAATCACCATGTCTCTGCTTTAGTGGAAGCGTGCAGAAGAATGAGAAAGATAGTCGCCCTGACAGCAGATATTGTTATTTGTTTTGTTTGTTTTTTCTCTCTCCCGACTAAAGTCGTTGGAAGCCATGCATGCATTACCCTGATTATCCCACACCCCAGAGCCCTGTCCCCGACTTCCATGAAATATGAATCTGTGCGAAAGCTTAGCTGATTGTCTCCTTGGTCTCTTCTGCAGGCGTCCTGTTTGTGCGGCTCGGCCTCCTGCCTCCTGTCATCATGCTGCCCTTCAACCAACAACTCAACCGTGACCCGGCTGGCCTTCTCCTTCCTGCTGCTGCTTGGGACTCTGGTGTCTGTCATTATGATTCTCCCAGGCATGGAGGGACATCTTAAACAGGTACATTAGATAAGACCAAATCAGATCAAAAGGAATGGTCCACACTGGGCTGTTGCATAAGGAACTTTTAACTGTTTCATTAGGCCAAAGTGAAAATACTTAATATAAATTTGTTTAACCTCTGAAGACAAAAGACGCACCAGCGAGCCCAAGTGATGTTTGACATCACTTCTACTCAAAAAGCGATATTACAAAATTTCATTTCAGACATTTATTTACTATTTTATTCACATATTAGGCTACTTTTGTGAACCCAAGATGTTTAACTCATTTCAAGAACCAAAACAATGACATACTGTACCTGAAAACTAGTTGCTTTTTTGCCAAAATCTCCATTTTGAATGGTGAAAATGGCATCCACATGAATCGTGTAGATCCAAAGAGTTTTTTTTTAGTTTTTTTTGGTGGGGGGGGGTACAATTTCCTATAAACAGGAATTTCAAAAACCTACTGTGGTCTTCTTCACAGTAAAACATATTTGGTGATACAGATACAACACAATGTTAGTTCAATGTAAAAAGTAAAGATGTGTCACCTTTTTCAGCCCTTCTGAGTTTGCCGGTATTCAATTAAGTGTAGGTAGGTTTTCACAAGAGATTTTAGAAATATTTCCGCTTTAGGGCCGAAATATCGCTTTATACATTGCTGTGGAACACTTTAGGGCGTTACTATACAGAAAGCTGTTTGTTGTGAACATTTTGATATGAAATGCTAGGGGATCAAGTTATATGCAGATACCCTTAAAAAGAGAATTCAAGAAGATATATGAAAATGCCTTAGACCTCAAAGGGTTAAAAATCAGGTTTAAAGAACTATTACTATAACAGAATGCTTATATTCCCTGAGCTAGGTTGATGTGACCTTTTAAGTTATGTTTTAAGTATATAATTTAAGTAGTTTTATCTTTTAGTTTTAAGTAGTTTAGGTGTTCATCATAGTGACGGCCTGTTGTTGTGTGTGGTTGTTTTGGTGAACAGTGTTCTGTAGCACCTACCTTAAGGCTGTAACCCAGCAACAGTGATACTGTAGAGCAGCTGGACAGGATGCTTGGTATCTGTTTGTTATTTTAAATGTTTTCGTAAAGAACATCCAACTTCAAAAATCATTTCAATTTACTCAGTTTATTCCAACCCATTATTTGCTTTGTGTGCTTCACACTGTCAGATTCCAGGTTTCTGTCTCGGTGGCACATCCATACCTGGCCTAGAGAACAAGGTGAACTGTGACGTCATTGTCGGCTACAAGTCAGTGTACCGCATGTGCTTCGCCATGGCCTGCTTCTTCTTCCTCTTCTCCATCATCATGATCCGAGTGCGCAACAGCAAGGACCCCCGAGCCGCCATCCAAAATGGGTTTGTACTGTGCACTACAGCCTCAGTACCACGGTCCTGTATGATGAAGTCAAGCTGCACTCTGCTGGCCAAACATGGAAACTGCACCCCTGTGTGTCGAAACCGAGAGAAAAACATACTTGTTGTTCACATACTTAGAATAACTTTACCTTCTTCCTTTCAGTTTCTGGTTCTTCAAGTTCCTGCTGCTGGTTGGCATAGCGGTGGGGGCGTTCTTCATTCCAGATGGCACCTTCAATACAGGTATGAAGCCCAGACCTATTATTGCAGTCTTTTTAGATATTGCTGTTTCTTTATTGCCAGGTTTCTTTTTTATCTGAACTCTCCCACAGCACACACACCTTCAGACAAATAAGATGCTCCACTGCTTGGTTCCAGTGCAATGCTGCAGACGTTTGAGTCCAAATAAGGGCTTGGTATTGAGCTCTAAATAGTTCTCCCGAATATGTTTGCTCTATAGAATATTGAAACACTTTTATCAAAATTGTCAATTGTGATGTCCATCACTTCATATAACTAGTACAGCAGATAAATGTTGACCTACTATAGCACATACTGTACTGAGAGTCTCCTGCTGTATGGTTTAGCACTGTACATGCCTGCCTCTGCCATTGCACAGCCTGATAACTTTCTAAACAAATGTTCTACATCCATTTCTGTCTGGTCTCAGTGTGGTATTACTTTGGCATGGTGGGCTCCTTCTTCTTCATCATCACCCAGCTGATCCTGCTGGTGGACTTTGCCCATTCCTGGAACCAGTCCTGGCTGCTGAAGGCAGAAGAGGGAAATTCCAAGTGCTGGTTTGCAGGTAGAAGGGCAACACACCCTCCTATTTATCCCAAGAAACCTTTAAAAGGGTTACTTCAGGGTTTTTTTTTTTTAACCTAGACCCTATTTTCCTATGTTTTTATGTGAATGACTGATGGGAACAACAATCTTGAAATTGGTCCAATATTAAGTGAGAACACTGTGACCATCAGCCGCAACCAGGCTGCAATGTAATCCTACAGGGGAAATGTGCATCGTTAATTTCCTTCACTAAAAGTACTGTTGTCGCCACTGACAGGCTCAAATTGTTATTCTATGTGTCTGACTGCATTATGGAAAGGATCCCTACAGAGAGAGACCTTTTTTTAATGACCAGAAACGGCTCTGGGATGGCTACTACTAAACCCACAGAAATAAACCTTAAAGTGCAAGTTTAACATTTAGCGTTTAGCCGATGTGTTTAAAGGGCAATACATGTATATTAGGATTTAATGTATGTAATTTGTCAGCCAAGTTTTATTTAAATAAATAAATAACATTCCCACAAAAAGGGTTAAAAAAACCATTGGACAAACCAGAGTTAAATAAATTGTACTATTTATTGCATACATTGCATGGAATTAATGGAAGTCTGGTAGTAGTGATGAGTTGACAAAATTCAATCAATCAAACTGCATAAAATACACTGTGCCAGAAGCAGATGACCCCCCCCCCCAGAGATTGTCTAATGGCGGCACACTTTGTTCTCGTTTTCTTCCCAGCTCTGCTGTCATTCACCTTGTTCTTCTACGCCTTGGCTTTCTCTGCTGTCGTGCTTTTCTACGTGTTTTACATCCAACCTAGCGACTGCACCGAGCACAAGGTCTTCATCAGCCTCAACTTGATCTTCTGCATCATCGTGTCCATCGTGGCCATTCTGCCCAAAGTTCAGGTAATAGAAGACAGAAGTTAATATGATGATACATATCCATAAATGTTGCCATGTTGTGCCCTAGCCCTATCCATGTCTATGTATGTTAGTAAGAAATGAGGATAACCCTATTTGATGCACAATGCAGAAAACTAGCTAATCTGGAATTAGCATTTTGTCCTAGCTGTGACCTTTTGTTGTTTCTAAAACATTTTATTTTATTTATTTAGTCAATGTATTGAACATGTAAAACAAAAAAGAAAAGTAAAAAAAGTAAAACTTACAAGCAATGAAAAAGAAAACCAACAAGATCCTCAGCAACAAATGAGCAACTAAACTAATATTGTTCATGTTCCAAGGGGTAGAAAGAAGTTGAGAACTTTTCTAGTTCTACATCCTCATTTTCATTTTTCATCTATAATAGAAATTCAGTTGGTGTCCATCAGTGGCCATGTTTAACTCGGTCGGCATGAACTCTTTTAGACACAAACAGGAACAAAATAATCTGGACTGACAAACCTAAAACCATCAAGCAGTCCACAAACAAGAAATAACCACACACAAACCAAATCACAGGTCCATCTTATAACTATTCAATATTTTGCTTCTGGAGAGTTTGACTGAGCATTGAAGAGAGTTTGTTTTACTGGCACAATGATTGATTTTGGGACTGATCCTGCGCCGTGTCTCCACAGGAGGCCCAGCCCACCTCCGGCCTGCTGCAGGCCTCCTTCATCTCCTGCTACACCATGTATGTGACCTGGTCAGCCATGACCAACAACCCCAGTGAGTCACAACACAAGCTGCCTTTTATTCACAACATGACCCGCCATCGCTTCCTTGTTAAGCAACATATACGGTTGTTTTTAGTTTTTTTTTATAAATAATTTCCCAGCTAAACATGGTTTCTCTCTTCCAGTTTTTAGTAACTAATACCATGACTGATACCGGTTTCCTAAACAATACTTTTTATCCAATACCAACAAAAAGAAGTTACAACATTACACACGCACAAAACCTTTTTATATATTTATTCTGTCTCTGTGTAACGTAGTTTTTCCTGACGTCTAAAGTTAGACAGCCAATCGCAAACATCGTGAGGGTTGGATATCGGTTGGATTTTTACGATTCCGATTTCTAAACCGATTCTTGAAGAACTGAAAAATGACATCAAAGAAAGGCTCTTTTTTTCAATTGAAAATTATTATTTAAATTTAACAATATATTAACATTTTTAAAGTACTTAAATATATAATAAGTAAACCTAAGTCACTTAAAACACAACTACAAATAATGCTGAGCATGCTGGGAAATGCCGGTTTTTATTGGCTCACTGGCGCTGATGAGATTTATTCCTTAGTTATTGAAATTGGGTATTGAATAGCATTTTCTCAATGCTTTAGAGGCAACTCAGTTGGTCCCCAGCCCTCCCTGTGTACCTGTGTGCTTCAACGTGTTGACTGCTGTCTGTGTTGTATTTTAAATCAGTTTTTATGTCATTTTCAAACTGTACGTATGACTAATCCACTTTATCTCCTAGCCCACGTTCTTAATGACTTGCCTGCAAGAATAAAGGGGAAATAAAATAAAAAAACAGGATAACTGGCTTTGGGAAGGAGTATAAAGGAAAGAAAACATGTCCCTGTCAGCTGTAATGACTACTAGTTGTCACATTTGACAACGTTGTCTGTGTTTCCGTCCGACAGACCGCCAGTGTAACCCCAGTCTGTTGAGTTTGGTCCAGACCGCCACGGCCACTCCAGCACCAGGACCGGCTCCGACCCAAACCCCCGGCAGCATCCAGTGGTGGGACGCACAGAGCATAGTGGGATTGATCATTTTCCTCTTCTGTACTCTTTACGCCAGGTATTTTACTGTAACTGCTGGTGTTTTTTAAGTTTCATGTTGTGATTAACTTTTAACAAGAAGACATACCTGAAAACACTTGAGTTCTGCATACAGCGCTGACTGTAAGTTGGATCGTCTCCTGCTGTCAGGAACCGCCCATTTCCTCCAGAGGAGATGGGAGCTTAGTTTAGCATACTGCTTTTGTCAGGGCAGTTATGGAAGATGGCTGAAAAGAAAAGCTTGTTTGGAAATAATAAAGGCTGTAGGCTCCGGCACCCATGGTGATATGTTGGATTCATGTTGTTTTTTTTTTTATAAATCATCCAACAGTAATTTGGTGGCCCCCCTGCAGCAACTCTCTCAGACCCCCTGTTAAAGATCTCTGCTTTAAACCACAAATCCCAATAGTCTTAGGCTGCGCTTAGCAACCTCTGCTAAATAGCCTCTGAAAGGAACTGGTTTTATATATACTTAACTAAAATCTTTTTCCCTGATATAGACTATATACTTGTTATCTCCATGGCTTTCCTGTCACTGTATATCAACAATCCCATGTTGTGCTCTTGCCCGCCGCAGTATCCGCTCGTCCACCAACACCCAGGTGAACAAGCTGATGCAGACCGAGGACAGCCAAGGTTTGACCGACTACAGTTCCACCACGGGGGAGGACGGAGTTCGGCGGGCCGTGGACAACGAAGAGGAGGCAGTCACCTACAACTACTCCTTCTTCCACTTCAGCCTCTTACTGGCCTCCCTCTACATCATGATGACCCTCACCAACTGGTACATGTAAGTATACCCCTTTAGACTAGGGCTGTCAACGAATATTCTCTCTCTCTCTATCTACATACATACATACATACATACATACATACATACATACATACATACATACATACATATACATACATAAAGTACTGTATGTGTGTGTTCAAATTGAAAAACAAAACAAAAAACAGTTGAATATGAATATTGTGAAATCAAAGAAAGCAGCACTATGGCGGCTGTCTGCGTCGTGCGTTCCCATGTGGGCCGCTGCACCCTAAACGTTGAGCTCCGTGTCTGGTTGAGCCCAGCCGGTCGATCTATGATGTTTAATTAAGAATCTTTTTTTAATTAGTTTATTTTGCAATGTGTGTAGATCTTTTACAGCAGCGAGCACAACTGGAGCTACATGTACAAAACTCTAACTACTCTACTACTACACAGCAGCAGTTCATGTGGACCAAACTCTAACTCCAGTCTGCACATATGTATATATGTGTATAAACTGTATATATACTGTATATTTTGTTTTTGAAATAAATAAACACCAAATAAGAATGAATCAATTATAAACTGTACTGTTGGAAAGAATCTGTAAACAGGTAAAAGAGCAAAGATACCAACATGACCAGGTAAGATGTCTGGGGTTACATACACAGCTATAAAAACCAACATGAAAACACTACCTCTACTACAGTAAAACTGCAACATACTGTTTTTCAGAAAGTAATGGAGTTGGAAGCAATGGAAACACCCCATTCTTTTGTATTTAGAGATGATGCATGGCAAGCCAGGACATTCCTTTTTGTTTCCTTAAACATGTGTTTTTAAAAAAATAGAAAAATATCCAAATCCTATGTGTTGTTGTTGTTGTTATAGACAGAAGATTTGAACATTATTTTTGGCCACTTCTGACAGCCCTGCTTTAGACAGGATGGTTTGATGCAACTGACTCCTTTCTGATTTTGTCCTGGACTCGTCAGGCCCGACACTGACTACCAGACCATGCAGAGCACCATGCCGGCCGTGTGGGTGAAGATCAGCTCCAGCTGGCTCGGCCTGGCCATCTACCTGTGGACCCTGGTGGCCCCGCTGGTGCTCTCCAACAGAGACTTCAGCTAAAACCCAGGGAAGTCTGTCCATGCGGCTTTTAGCCGGTTGCTATTTGCACCTTGAAGAAAGATAGCTTCAAATTGATTGTTTGTTTGATTTTTTTTTTTCCAATTCCACATTTAAAATTGGAGAACTGGTAATATGCTTTGTTTTTGACTGGAAGCCATTATATGTTTATTTGTTTTTTAACCCAGTTTTGCAGGAACACTATATTGTTTGAGATGAGCTTTAATCACACATTCCAATTTAACCTCAGGTTATATATTGTTTTGTATATTTTTCTTTACGGTTACAAATATTCTAATTAAGAGCAAATGTTTTGGCTTTGTTTAACGTTTTGTATCATTCCTTTTAAATCAGTGGGATTTCATGAAAATGGTGTTGTCCAAATTAGATTTATTATGCTTTTGCTCTATTGCCCATTTTTAAAGTGCCTTTTTATTATATTTTACACACAAGCTATTCAAAAAGGCGACTTGCTTCCTCAATCTTCTGTATGTTCACTTTTCATTATAATCAATAAAGTTCACTCTTTTATCAGTGTGTAGGCAACATTTCTGTCCTGTAAATGGGGCTGGTGTCCATCAGTTAGACTTTCTATGGATGATAGATTTCATTACACAGAATCTATTTAGATGTGTGTTGAAAGATTTCTTAGTCTTTTTGATAACCTTTTTATATATTCTACTGTGTGAGTTGGCACATGTTCTCTTCATCAGAAACAGCACATATAATGTCATCAAGTCTGCAGCAGGGACTTCCTAATGCTTCATTGCCCTCCCTCCATTAATCACATGATCCTGATAAAATGTGATTTATTGTGATCCTTCGATGGGGGATTCCCAACACACACACACACACACACACACATACAGACACACACGTTCGGTAACAAATTGTATACTTGCAACATTAGTGTGAAAATGTCTGCACACAGTCATACATGGGGCACCCTATAGGACTTCCCCTGCTTGTTCTTCATGGTCTTATTTACAAATAAACCCAGTTTAAGTGCCTTTCAGCCATTAGAGTACAACCAGATTATAGTCCCTTCACAAGCATAGATAAATTGACAGTATGTGCAGCACAGGTTTTTACTGTTATTTAAGTCATGGACTGATTATTTAAATGCATTTCCACATTTTTTTCTTGCCGATGTCTTACATAATGCATGCTCTTGGGGGAATTGTTGGGTCTCTGCTAATTATAGAATGTGGTCTAGACCTACTCTATCAGTAAAGTGTCCTGAGATAATGTCTGTTATATAAAAGTTGAATGAAATAGAAAAAAATCAAAATCACTGGACACTACACTTCCCATAATGCAACCAATAGTATCTTTTCATTATTCCCTCACTGCCTGATACTTGCAAATCTCTTTCAAGCTCTACATGTCCAGTTTGTAACTCCAGCTTACTTCAAAAAGAGTTCAAAAAAGCGCAGCCAGCTAAGTGTTGCTCCAGCACTCTTCCTTATAAAGTATACACTCTTCCTTACACCGTTTGCCTTTAGCACAGCGTGTTCTGCCAAACTCAGAGCTTTCCTCTATGTTGATTTTGTAGTGGCGGCCCGCCATGGCAAAATTTCTGCTGCCACTGTATCAGAAATAGGGCATACACACAATGTAGTCGTGATTGCCTTTTAAATGATGCTGCCGACGTAATGCACCCCCTTTATTGTCAAAACGAATTGACTATTAAACCAACAGCTCCACCAAAAACGTCACAGAGGTGGGTCCGTTCTGATTGGACGACGTTCAACTTGTCAGTTCTGTCGGCTCATCGTCCTGATATTAAACATCTGGAAACATTCAAATGGGAGTCAGTGTAATATTTTTTATATATAGTTGTTGGGACAGAGCTGCCCCCACTGTTAAATATCCTAAAGAAAACACTGCACTTAGCTAAATAACACAGTACCACAGTCAGGGGGAGCACTGCCCCCTGGTGGCTGAAACGGGTAATTGCATTGCAACAAATGAGTAGAATAATTACATCTGGCATGTGGCAGCACCGTAGACTATATTTGTTAACATCTATGGGCAGTACTTAAGTCCTTTCGATTCCTTACAGGTTGAGTCATTCTGCTAACGAATGCTAGCGTGTGATTACGACCAAAGATCCCACTTGAAGGCATCAGAAGCGTGTGTATTTCGGGGTGGTCTGTAAAACATTAGCAAACCTCTTTCTAGCACGTGTTGACGGGCAGAGCCTAACCTGTCAGCTGTGTTGTCGATGCCTCGAAAGAGAGCAAAGGAAGTGACTCAGAGCTCCGTGTAAAGCAGTATCTCCGGCTGGACGATGTGTATTTTGAAGACGTTTTTGAACAAAAAAGCAACTTTAAAGAAATCTAACACCCAGCAGTGCGTATTTTCTTTGCCACCCCTTTCGAATGCAACGTTCAAATTACTAGACAAAACATGATATGCTGAGAAAAGTGGATTTTGCGGGATATAGCTCCATAGACCTCCATTCATTCTGCACTTGTCCGTGAGCGCCCTCATATGGAACCAGAGTGGAACTGCAACCAGTTCAGAGGCCGGAAGTTTCCTGAGAGTGGAAGTTCTCCCCATAGACATTCTCTCATTACGGTAGGTCAGAGGTCGCCGTTCAGCGAGAAGAGAGCATGGGACGACGGGGGTGCACCTTGTACACATCAGGCCATAGATGTGTACTATAGCTCAAATCCAAATTGTTCATGTTCTGTTTCTACTTGAAAAAAAAGATTTTTTGTCCCCCCCCCCAAGCATAACCCATTAGAATATTAAATAACTGTCAGATATTAAAGTTTAAGTAATCCTGGAAAAAAATGTGCACAAGCACTCACTCATTGCAAATTTTTTAATAATTTGTTTAGTCCAAAAAAGCAAAAGAAATCCAGGCGGCCTCATGAGCATTAGTTGGAAACGTGTACGAATGCATTGTTAACACTTATATTATTAAAAGGAAGAAAAAATATATCATAAATTCTCCTGTTCAGAGAGATGAACCAATAGGGTGACATTAGGAACCAATCGGAGCTTGTGTTCCCTGTAAGCTTATTTAGGAGCCGTTGTCAGCAATCTCTTGGTCCAATTTGTCTCCGGATATCTCCGCCTGCTCATGCATGTTGCTTTTAACATTTGAGTGATGAATGACATCAGCAGCAGGGACACCCCTGCTACACCTTGGCACTTTCTCCACGCACTCAGACCGTCTATAAAGAGTCGATGCATGCCTAAATGGATTTGACCCACATTGTTATGGGTGACAGTGACAGTGGTAGTCCCCGGCCCAGCTGTGAGACCTAATGCTGTTACATAATGCTGAAGCAGGCTCTAATCAGTTGCATAAGCCAGTTATTGGATCATGCTGTCATTGGGGGCTCAGCATGCTCCTGTGCCTGTTGTGGTTTAGTATTCTGGGTGCTGCCCTGGGGGAACTTCCACCATCATCATCAACAGCAACCGCACCCCTCCTCCTCCTCCTCCTCCATGGAGGGTTGGAAGCACCTGGCAACTACGTAGAAAAACAAGCTAAATGGAGCCCTGACACGTGAAGGTGTTTTTTTTATGGGCACCCCCAGTAGTCTTCATTAGACGGCCGAGTAATGCTCATCTCACACTTGTTATCGCAGGTTTAAGAGTGTGACAACAAAATAATGTCAGAATAAATCACACATAGTTGCGGAAAATGATGTAGATGTGATATCATATTTTACATTTTAAATTGTAATATTCAAATCAATAGCATAAAAGATAGTAGGAAATACTCATTTAATAATTAATGAGTACACCTCTTGATGATTCTAATGCAACCACATTAAGAATCAGATCATGCTCAACTTCTACATTTTTCACATATGATTATATGTTATTTGTATGCCATTATTATACTCAATAGACTGCTTTTGCCTGTTGGTGACAAAGTCAAAATTTTGTGTGAAAATCAGTAGAGAACCTTAGAGTAGAAATACTAATAGCAATAAAATGTATGAATTACTAAAGCAATACTGAAGCGATTACTTTTTCTTTTGTTTCTTGTGTTAAATGGGGCGGGGTCTCGCGGTAGTGCGCGTGGGTTTCAGCCATAGATTGTTAATATTAATATTAATATACAGTCTATGGTTTCAGCCGTAGTTTCAGATCTGTCTTGCGCTCCTGTGTGTGTGTGTGTGTGTGTGTGTGTGTGTGTGTGTTTGTAGTATCAAATAACCTATGTTAAAGCCTATTCAACCCGGAATTTAGAGTCGGAATTGCGCAGAAATGTGACAATATATAAGTGTTGATCACATTTTATTTTCATACTGCCTTATTTATTCTTGTACGATGTAAGCTACAGCATTAATAATCATGAATACATGTTTAGTTGCTATTTTGTTGTTTTATTCCCCACTGTGTAAGTATGCCGCCAACATACGTTTGTTTTTGTGAATTACGTTATTTATTACTGACCACAAATGCCTCCTTTTTATGTTCACAATTAGATGCCACGTATTACGTTACGTTCACTGCTATTGGAAAAAGTTATGCCCGGAAATGCAATGTTTTCTGTACACACTGACAATGATGATGCTAGCGCGGTGGCAAATTGCAACATCAACTTTCAGGAGGATTCATTCCGTCCCGCTACCACCAGAGCATCTGGACTGGACCACTCACGTCATTAGCCGGTAAAAACTAAGCTAAAGCAGTAATATGAAGCAAAAACTACCGACCTGTGACGAAAGGCTAGGGAGACATATCAGCAGCTGATGATGTTATGGTAAATTAGCACAATTAATGTTGAATATGCCAGTAGCATTGTAGTATGCTGTCAAGCTGGCTAAAATGAAATATGGAGTTTCCGGTCTAAATGTAGCTAACAATTAGATCTCAAAAGACGCACTGAAGGAAGCTCAGGCCGAAAACCGTTGAATGTGGTTGTGTTTACAACATAAGTTAAAGCTACATTTATGAGTTTACTCGTTCAAATACAGGAATGGCATTATACCGCTTCAGTAATTGAGCTCCACTTAGCGTTACGCTTTTTTGTCAACGCCCCAAGGCTTGAACCTTTCTGCTTTTATTTTGAACGCCATATCTACATTTCCGGTCTTGACGAACCTCGGGTGACTTGGCTCAGCTCGTGAAGCCGTGTCCGCGCCGCAGAGAAGTGAAGTTGAGCATCCTGCAGGTAAGCTCATACATGGTGTCAGTGAGGCGTTGTTGGGAATATTACTATGTATTTTGTAGCTTTGTTCTGTTGTAACATTTTACATGGTATGGCAGGAGGGGTGTTCTTATTCCCCATATTTTTCTTGTCGCTATTTGTTCGGAAGATAAAGGTAGTTAGCTAACGTTAAGATGGGCAGCGTAACCGGACGCTAAGAAGGAGTGTTGTCCTGTTTCTGTAATGTTTTTAGCTAACACGTTAGAAGGGTGTTAAGCTACATGAACTAGTCGGTCCTGGGCTTTTCCATTCTACAAACTGGCTTCATTCATTGTCTGTGAGAGGGAGGAGGTGGTGAGCATTGGCAAGTTAGCCAGAATTGGACATAACGAGACAGGAAGTGTAGCGATTGTAGCTTCAAAATAAACGTCTTCAATTTGTCTCTTGTAGTAAAATAGGTACAAGTCGCAGTTGGTCGTTTAGAAAAGCTAAGGTGATGTTAAAGTACTCGCGTTAAAGCACATAGCGGACCTATTGATGTAACGTTGGCATGAGTATATTTGCTCTGTTTTCTGACGCCGCTTTATTTTGAAAATTCTTTATCTGGAGGCAGTGGAATTGCTGTTCGCTTGACGCGTATTGTAGTGGCAGAACTGCATGGTTCGGTCGTGGTACTATGTAGAAAAACTGGAGTAGTCTGCCTCTACGTTACACAAGTGTGTTGTTAATCGATATTGCCCAGTACTGCTATTGCTTTAATGCACGAGCGCGTGTATTTTGTGTCTCAAATAATTGCAGCTATCGCCTTTTACCCCGTAACACCATTTTAAAATCCTCAAATGAGTGTTTAACACAGGTGTATATTTTGTCATGGCTTTTGGTTATTGGCTATTTGATTCGGCAGCGCGTGATGTTGCACTGGGCTGCATCATCGCCATACGCACCCCGTTTGTAGCAAACAAACCTCCATTCAAAAAAATCTGACACTGTAATATATTTTATTAATTCGTCAGTAAGTGCGCATGTCCGTTAAGAACATGACGTTTTATAAACTATTGGTGTTTTTTTTTTTTTTTGTGCAAATCTATCACCTACCAACTCCCCCTCCCCGATTTTATTTAGTCCAGCCCCATATTGTCCACTTGTATTTTGGTGGAAGATCATTGTGAAAACCAGGACCAAAGGTCCACATTTACTGAATGTATGACTGGCCGAATGATCAAATATACCTTAAGTGTTGCTAAAATACTTTGATTTATATTCATTAATATATGCATCGTGTTGATAAGCTGATTTAGACTTAAATGTGAGATTTATTAAACGGAGTTTGGCGTTGCCGTGTCCCACATGCAACAGAAAACGAAACCTCGGCTCCAGCACAGCCTGCACAATGCCTTCCTGCTGCTCGGACACTTCTGCTAAACCTGCCTGCATGGAAGCCAGCATGACATCATGCGTGCGAAACTGTAGCGCTCGGGGCGGATTTTCTTTTCTTTCTTTTTTTTTTGTAGCCGGAGGGTCAAATCGCCGATAATATTGCATAATCACACAACTGAGCTTCAATTGGTGGGCTGATTTGGATGCGAGTGTAGTTGCCAAGTGGATAAGCTTCAGCGTCCCACGTTACCTTGTGGTTTTACTGTTTCTATCAAGGTTTAAAGAAAAAGAAACATCCATGTCGATGTGCCTGCAAAGAGCATCAACCGACCTACTGTACTGATCAACGCCGCAGCCCTAAAACACTCGTCCATCTAACGATGCCTGCTGGATTAGAGGGCATCTGAGGACAGCTGTTGGCTTGCAACATTGCAATGCTGCAAGAACACTTACATACACCATGGCTTTTTTATTTTTTATTTCCTCCATGTGAATCTTTAGCTATTCCAGTTTTATTTATCAGGGACAATGCACGCTAATTATACATACAAGTAAAAATGTGCCAGAATTAGCCTGGAGGCTATTTCACATCCGCTGTACCTGGACTGGTGGTAAAGAGATCACCCTAATAAGAGATAAAAGGATTAAGTTATCAATAATACATAGGGATTTGGCCCTATACAATAAACGTTGATTATGTGATTGGTTTATCACAATATTTAGAATAAGCATGTTCTGCAAAATCTCACAACATTCCTGGGCACAAAGTGGAGCTGTACTGTATCTGTCTGATCAATATGATGAATGGCCTATATTAGTGTGCTACTAGCTCGGGAGGGAGGGAGCATTGGTCTGCGAATGATGATTATTTTCATTATATATTAAAATATTGATCATTCCTTTTATGAAATCTATCAAATGTTTAAAAAAAAAAGAAAAACTCCCCATCAATCTGAAACCCAAATGCATTCAGTTTACACACCGAACACAGCAGCAATGAGCAGGAAGCACTTCTTGTGTTTTTTTGTTTTTATTCATGATCGATGATTAAAACTACGGCTGCAACTAACGATTATTTTCATTGTCGAAAAATAGGTTGGGCTACAAAACGTCAGAAACTGGTGCATGATAGGGATCAGTGTTTCCCAAAGCCCAAGATGACGTCCTCGAATGTCTCGTTTTGTCCACAAGTCAAAGAGGAGACATTTAAAGTGATGGTTCGAACTAATTTCACCCTAGGGTCCTTTGCACCACGACCTCAAGCCAAACAACCCCCCCAGATGCTTTTTTCACCAGGTTCAAACATAGTTAGCGTTATCAGATGGCTAGCTTAGCGCAGGCGCAAATGGAACCAAGTGTGTATCTTGTAAATTACCCCCAAATAATGCCAAAATGATACCAAACTTCTACAGTTGAACAAATAGATTATGTACTCATAAAACGATGGATTGGAAAATTTGTAAGTACACAAGAAGTTTATTTAAATAACTCCTGCCTGCTGGCTTCTGCTCTCCGCTGCCAGCGCTACCGGCAGTAAGACGAGTCCTTAGGGACGTCGACAAACTACAACACCGAAAAGTGTCTCCAAACTTACTTCAACTATAACTTGTCTCCTGCTAGTTGCAATACAGCACTTACTTTTAAAAATGATTATTATGTATAACCTAGCATTTATAGCATAGCATTTATAGCATTATATCGGCAGGATCATTTAAAAGGCAATCGCGACTACATTGTGTGTCTGCCCTAATTCTGATACCATGGCAGCAGAAATTTTGCCATGGCGGGCCGCCACTACAAAATCAACATTAGGCTTGGGCGGTGTCCCCTATATTGGCAGAACTTAACGGTAAAACGTTGCGATGGACAATGATATCGGGGGTGGGGGGGAGAACATTTTTTCGCCTACTATGCACTATGCATCAGTTAACATAGAAACAATCAGACATACATTTAAATGCACTCTGTAAATACAGTATTACATGCTGTAGCAAAGGAAGGCCAGTCACAGCTAAGACCTGGTCTTAACCAGACGCCCAATACCAGCTGTGCTAAAAATAGTTCATAACACGTAGTCATGCACAAACTGAATTTGACTTGACTTTAAGCCCATTATTGGGACCATCTCTGAGGAAAGCTAGGTGAGCTTTTGATACAGCCAGAGGGAAGACATTGATGATTTCAACAATGCTTTTCATTTATTTGGCAAAAAAAGGAGCACGTGTATTGCCATCTACGGGAACGTCTGTCCCTTTTTTTAGCACACGAAGATTGAAATATTTCAGAATATCAATTGAAGTAACTTGCATTTATACAACTGCCTTCAGTGTAGCTCTTACAAAAATTGTATCCTTTAAAAGAAAATAAGAGGAGCTGTTAAAGCTCTGTCTTTTGAATAAGTCAGAATACGTTAAACATTCATTTTGTTTTTTTGTGTAGTTCTTTAAAAATAAAAAGGAAACTTGTTTTGGGGGGGAGAATAAAATGACTCTAGGCTAGAGTCTAGAGTTTTCATTGGAACCTTACTAAAAAGGCTCAGGATGCTGCAAATGTTTTAAATGATTTAAGACAGAAAAATGTATTGAATGAATCATATATGAACATATGTGTCAGTGGCTTGTTGATCTTTAGATTGTTAGTTCATTTCCTAACCTGGGCTGGGACACATTCATACGGTTTGATAAAGGACATATTGGACTTTAACTTATCACTTACTGTCCTCAATTAAGGCCATCCCGTACATCTCATCTCTAGTTTTTCCGTGTGTGTGTGTGTGTTCAGAGTGAGACGTTAATAATAATAATAATGTATACTTTATTAATCCCACAAATGGGAAAATTACAATTTACACTCTGTTGTTATTACACACATGCTCAGGTCCTATACATGCAGTAATGGAGAGATGTCAGAGTGAGGGGGCTGCCCATGGAAAGGCGCCCCAAGCAGTTGGGGGTTAGGTGCCTTGCTCAAGAGCACCTTGGCAGTGCCCAGGAGGTGAACTGGCACCTCTCCAGCTACCAGTCCACCACCATACTTTTTGGTCCAAACGGGGACTTGAAACAGCGACCCTCCAGTTCCCAACCCAACTCCCTACGGACTGAGCTACGTCCACCCCGGTGTACATTGATAACAATGTGTACAGGTTGGCAGGACGGTCTTTCCCTGGACGTTTTTTCGGTAACTTGTCCACACCTCTTCTTTCGCGCAAAAGGGAAACACACTGTCTGAGGTCACATACACGCACAAGGCTACATTGCGCCTGCGTCGAACCATGCGACGTACACCCGCACCGAACCAAGACAAGCGGACCGAACGGTTTGGATGTTTTTTTTCATGAATCATACCACCCCTCTTAATTTTAACGGACTCAGGATGGGAGTAGGATTAGGTATTTGGCTTTGTTTTCCTATATCAATTCTTTTTAACTACTCAAAATAGCATAATTGATTCCACACCGCTCTTTGGAAAGAACAAATCTGTACTTTTATTATTTTGGGGTGTCTTATTCAATTTTTATAACATTTGAAAAACAAAATTGAAGTGGTTTTGAAATAGTATTTAGTAAAAGTTGACATTTTACCAGTCTGTGATTATCCTTCAACATACATTCCTTTTAATTCAGGAATAAATAATTCCTAATTTCTGCTTAGACATTAGGTATAATTTTATTACCTAATGTCTTATAAATTAGGTATAATTTTATTACCTAATGTCTCATACATTAGGTATAATTTCCTCTAAATTAGGTTCATTGATCATAAATTCCAAAAATAACTGTAAAACTAAAGGTAATAAGTTAGTGTTATGTAGTTTTAAACGTCAAAAAAGTGACCAAAATTGAAAAAAAGCATCATAAAGTGTTGAAGAAATGGACAAAAACACAAGAAAAAGTTTTAAAAATTGAGCCGAACCCCAAAAATCTGGATTCAGTGCATCCCTAGTTCTGTTGTCCTCCGCAGGGAATTGCTTTCCTCAAAGGCTCCATGGAAAAGCTTGTGACTGTGACTGTGGTTGTTTATTATATATATTTTTTTGTCCTTCACCTCAGGATGGATGCACAGGGGACATAACCCCCCCCAACACACACCCACACACACACACACACCCACTCCCACTCCATGCTGTTCCAGCAATCATGTTTGATGCTGCGTACCGGCATCAATCAATCACCCGGGTCCTGTCATCGGCTGGCTGCTCAGGGAAACGTTGAATTCCTGTATCTATTTAAAGCACAGAATATTTTATTTCTATCATAAATCTCTCTGTTTCACCATGAACATGCACATATTTATAGGAGCACTTCACCGATTGGACACATTACAGTCAGTTTACAGGGCATGAGAGGAAAGACTCGGCCTGGAGAAAAAAAAAAAAAAGGTTGAATATTGTTTTCTGTGGCTCCGAAGGAAGCTTTTAAAAAAAAAAAAAAAAGCACTGATGATGAAATGACCGGCTGGCACTAATGCTAGCTAGCTAGCTTTGGTTGACAAGGTGCTACAGAATGCACAACTTTGAATTGAAAGGGTCAAAGTTTAGGATTAAAAAGGTCAACACCCAATTTTTTTTTTGGGCTTTTCCGCCTTTAATGGACAGGACAGCTAGGTTAGAAAGGGGGATGTAGGAAATCGTCACAAGTTGGACTCGAACCCTGAACCTCTGCATTGAGTAGGCCTGCACGATTAATCGTTATAAAATCGCAATCTCCAATCACCCTGATCACGATTGAATTTATAAATAACTTGTGCATTGTGCTATAGGTGGCAAACAAAAACGATGTTTGGTACTGCCAATGTGTTTTGTTTTGTCATGGTTCATGAGTGCAATAAACATTTACACTTTGTAAGAAAAAAATCGAGAGAGTTGTGATATTCGATTCAAGTTAAAAAATCGTGACTCATATTTTTCACCGAATCGTGCAGGCCTAGCATTGTGGTTATGCTTTATGTACGCAGGGCCCTGGTTAGCATTGCTAAGCCTCTATCCTGATTGACAGGTCGGCATGTAGCCACGCCCTTACGCATCCCCTGCTTTGTTGTCTATTTTAAAATAAATGGGACCATAAGTTACAAAATAAACCTCTTGCTGTATTGAAGAAGACTTGGAAACTAGCGATCGAGGCCATAAACTGAACATAAAAATGTTTACTGAGGTTATAAATCAAGTGAGAAGAAGGCTTATTTCCCCATAGACTTCTATGCAATCAGACTTTTATTTGGCACCATTGGGGTCGCCACCCTGCTGGGAATTGGCTTTGGCTTCACTATTCAGGCGCTGAAGTCGCCGCTCGGCTTGAATCCCCAAATAAAAAACAAACACCTATCCAACTAATATTTGTAAATTCGGGGCAATCCCTGCATCTAACGATTTATTCTACCTATTGAACAATCAATTGGTATTTAAAACATTAGAAAGCCCATCTCAATATGCTACTGCATATAGGTTGCATCATTATTATTTTACATCAAAAAGTGATGAAAAGTAATCCAAACCAAATCTTGTCGATGCATGCTGTAATGCATGTTGTCAGCACGTCTATCCACACAACAACAACTACTTCCCAAGCTGTTGATGTGTCTCCCATTGTGTCAAGCATAAACAAAACCGCCATCATCGCTATTATCGACGTTCCTGTATGTTTGTTATGGAGCCCTGTAGGTTAGAGTTGTTTCTATCAACCCTGATGGTGCATAGGTGCAAAAGTGGGAGCATAATGGCCTTCTTGTGGCACGGACAGGCCCGATGTGTGTGTCTGTGTGTGGTTGTGTGTGTTTCTTTTACACTGGACATGAGCAGTCCAGCTCAATGGGCAACCAGTCTCAAGGTGAGCCCTGCCCGGCTCGTAACACATACAGTGGTGGTATGGTAAACACATTCCACGGTGTGCGGAAGTCTCGGAGCGTGTCCCAAAGTCCCACGGCGTGCTGTTGCATTATGAAATGGCATACTCTGGGTTTTTGCTACGGCCCTGTCAAAAGGTCCCTCTGTTCAGCCAAGGCCAGTAGAGCCGGAGAGGACAACCTTGATATTCATGCAGCCCGTTCTTACGGAGTCACCAGCGGGCGCCTCATCCCTCACACGTCAGTCATTACACCGTCCTTGGTAGCAGGTGAAATGTGAGGGCGCTTGTATCTGTAGAGCGTCACTGGTGTCGTCCGTATCACTCTTCACTTGCACTTGGCAATGGGAGAACATGCCAAGCAGACATACAATGTGAACCTTATTGAGCCATAAAGTGAAACCGTCTTCCAGGTAGAGCTGGGCAATATATCGGTATTATATCCATATCAGGATATGAGACTAGATATCGTCTTAGATTATTGATAACGTAATATTATGACATAAGTGTTGTCTTTTCCTGGTTTTAAAGGCTGCATTACAGCAAAGTGATGTCATTTTCTGAACTTACCAAACTGTTTATATTCTACTCTATTATTGGCCTTTACCGACTTAGTTATTATATCCACATTACTGATTATTTTTCAAAAATCTCATTGTGTAACTATTTTGTGAAAGCACCAATAGTCAACACTACAATATCGATGCGGTATCGATAGCGAGGTATTTGGTCAAAAATATTGTGATATTGGATTTTCTCCATATCGCCCAGCCCTGCTTCCAGTTTGGAGAGTAGATACTGTAAAATCATCTTTCATAACCACGCCACTCAAGTGAATGTTTTGATGACAGGCAATACATAAGAAAACATGGCCTTCACTTTATTATTAGTCACGTAGATATTAGGGCTGGGTAACCTTCGTCGGAGGTTTTAATGTTACTTGAGTTTCAGTTCAATGTCAAAAATCAACTTCCTCTGCGATATAATAACTTCTAGTCAATTAGACATAACAATTAAAAAAATAAATTGGACAATAACCTGCCATCTAGTTTCTCTTGTAGTTCCAGTCTTCTTCACAGAAGATGACATTCAAGTTCACAAATTAACAAACAAAAACAATAAAACAGGTTCTAGCACGCTAATTAAATGCCTAAAACCGGAGTTTTCCACCACCAAATGAGGTCGCATGTCTGCTGCTGTGAGTACTCCTAAGGCGCTTGTAATTGCATTTGCACAAGTTGAGTTACTTGCAAGTTTAATTCCAAATGAAGACGGAAGTGTAGTTTGTGGTGTTGTTGCTTTAATAGATACATCTATGTTTTTGCGGCGCCTGTGGCGATGCACTGCCGTGTAAGTTGTGTTGCCGGTGGAATGATATGGTACACGCACATAGCAGAGCTTGCAAACTGTGGGTTTGTTGTTGTTGTCGACAACGCAAACATCGTCAACATAACATAGACTAGAAATCTGAAACATTTACCCTATATATATATATATATATATATACCACTCCGCTCTGCATCAGCCAACCTGCTCCATGCTACAAGTCCTCAGGACCACAACCATGTTTTTAATTGAAGTGAAGGGGGTTAGCCCCAAAGCTAACGACAACTTCAGCACAGGCTCATAGTGGACTGACCTTTTAAGGTGGGCCAGCTCATTTAGCGACATGCCGCTCCTCCGAGATTTGCTCAGCAACTTTTTGCCTCAGACTGCTAGCTAGCGAAGCCATTAGCGGAGTGTGACTGTGTGCAAATTAACCTATAGCCCGACATGCGAAACCAGTTTAAAGATATTCTCGGTGGTTACCGTTGACATCCCTAGCTCATATTTAAACTTGTGTGCAACTCCTATCGATATAGTGTTGGCAGAGAAAATATAGCGATGCTATGCTGTATCGATTCCCATGCATCGGTTTTATTTGCTACTTTGTATCCACTGCTGACGTTACTAAATATGTCTCGTTTCTTTCTAACTTCTTGCCTCCACAGTCTTTACCAAGTCTTTTTCAACGTTTCTCTAAGTGCGCACACGGCCCTGCCATCTCATGCCCTTTTATGGGTATTAACAGGCCGTTTGCCTATGCTTAATAGGAGCAACGGGCACAAGGTTTTCAAATTATGAAGACATTGGGATTCATCATTCTAAGAACACACTTGCGAACATTTTGACTGTTTTTGAAACACGTCGTGAATCAGACGTAGACTTTTCTTAGGAACTTCCTTAAGAACAAATTTAAGAAAAAAAAAAACGTAGGAAGATATTGGTGAATGAGGCCCATTCATTCTTACTATCCACTACAGTTTTATATAGGAAGTAGGAGGTGATCATTCACCATTCCCTACAGTGGTTACTGTACATAATGCTGAACCTGCATTACTCTTATTGGAACAAATCTCTTCCCAATGCAATATATCATCCAACTCCATGCTCCTCGATTCAAACCTGGAAAATACATTTATTTGAACTCTAAGCAACTACAGCAGTAATAAATCATTGAGTACTTGCGCAGAACCTTGTGTTCATGATTTAAGATGTGTCATGTAACCGGCACTCACATGCAACTTAGGATGTGTAGTACACACACACACACACACACACACACACACACACACACACACACACAGGTAGATAGAGGTGAAAACATTCATGCAGGAAGGGACCCTAGGGTGGCCCTAGTACACCTATCATTAGGACTTCCCCCAACAGTAGAGACACAAGCTTAAATGTGAAAACTGCCGTAAGCAAACAGATTTCTACCCTGCTGGCAACCGGCCTAAGACAACGGGAGCGGAAATTGACTCTTGTCCTTGTTAATGAAAGGATAGACTCGCTGTGTGTGTGTGTGTGTGTGTGTGTGTGTGTGTGTGTGTGTACATCCTTTCAAAGCATGTGTTTGTGCACAGGGAAACGTGTTGGCTGAAAAGCGTGTGTGTGTGTGTGTGTGTGTGTGTGTGTGTGTGTGTGTGTGTAGAGGTGCGTGGGAATCGGAGCATGTGTGCACTCGCTGCGAGTTGATAGGCCCTTGGCTGAGCTGTAGCCCTCTGCTGGAAGGGGTTGGATGCCGTCAGTGACCCTGGAGGCGAGCGTATGGACCCAGCTTGGGTTGCTCTGCGAGGTGGAAGGGCCTCTGGTTTCTGCGGCCCCCGCGGAGATAGCAGGCTGTTGGGCAGAAGGCCTGTCAGCTGCAGTTCTCATTCACAAATCACGTAGTGGACAGGACACACGCACAAACACACAAACAAACAAACAAACACACACACACAGCCACAGCCACACCATGTACCCACATTCATGTCCAATGCCGCCCCTGCTCTCTTGAAACATGTACTTCACCCATTGGATTCATAATTATGGAATTATTACAAGGCCAGCGTGTTCTAGTCAGATTGAACACAAATATGTATGAGTGTTTTATTATTGCTATTTGCTATTGTTGAAAATAGCATTGGTTCAAGTGAGATTAGTTTCCAATAGCCCTTATTCACAAAAGACATTTTGACATGCACAGGAAACACACAGGTGTAACCAATAACTGTATTCTGTATAGCTGAACTTGTTCCAACTTGAGTCCTGGTTTGTCTTTGAATGGCTCACGGGAATGACTTACTGGGAGACTTATTGGAACTGAGCAATAATTTGTTTTTATATTATTGGTGACACCTGTATTTTCATTTCAATGACAAGTCAAAATGCTTGCTGTGAAAACTTCTTTGAGCCAACATACATACGGTGGTCGACAGGGGCATCTCAATGATCGCATTACATTTTGAGGGACTATTTTCTCAGCAGTGGCGGAATTTTACTTTGCTCTTGTTAGTAGTACTGCGCCGAAAAGTAAACAGAAGCGCTCAACAGCCTTGTACATTGTTATTGTAGCATTGGATTGGAAACGGAGGACTAGGAAACATGGGGATTCTGTGTGCATTTAGAAATTGTAAAAATAAAGCAAACAGATGGACACCAGTAACACCAGTCTCCCGATGTTCTGTCCTGGTTCTCTACGGCATCTCCAGCATCCATCTCTATTAGTTCTTCATCTGCGTATTCCGGCTCATACAGGTATGGTTAATTGGATAACACACATTCCTCGTCTTCAAAGTCAGAAACACTGGCATGGCTTCCAAACGTGGCCGTAGTACTATATATGTTGATTCCTTTGTGCTATGCACTCTGCTTCTGAAGCAATGAGTGACAGCGGCAGGTAAATAAACTTGCGTGATTGTCATGTGAACCGGCTTTCTTGGTTGCCTAGGTAATATTACTCCGCCGCCGCTGTAGCCTGCGCTACCAACTACAGGGAACAAAGTATAACTATTGCAATGCGATGCAAGGGTAGTTTTATTTCTAACATTCTGTCAACAGACATTTACATTGATAGTCTGGCATTAGAATTTATTTGCCTTTTGGTGTACTGTGGTGTGGGTAAGACTGTGTTTAATGGCAGGCTAGCAGATACTGTTGACTTGCGCTAGCCTAGCACCAGCGAACTCTGTAGCTAAAAGGACTGGATTAAAACTGTCTTCACTGATAAAAAAAACACACTGGCTAACTTGGAAATAAGATTACCTCCCCTTTCTCTGCTTTGCCCGCCCAGAGAATTTGGCCCACCCATGAGAGAGAGAGACATCACGGCTTTCAAACGAGCAAAGTGGCAGTCGGTCAAGGCCACACCCCCAGCCTCCACCCCCTCTCCTCCTCAAAAGCACAGACTCAGAAATGGCACATACTAAGGAAAGCTCATTGTGGGACTGGCTCTAGTGGCTGTAATTCTGCACCAAGGCTGAATTTTGGGAAAGAGACTTCAGATACAGTATTAGGGGACCACTAAGGTCTATATAAAAGAGACTTCAGATACAGTATTAGGGGACCACTAAGGTCTATATAAAAGAGACTTCAGATACAGTATTAGGGGACCACTAAGGTCTATATAAAAGCATCCAAAGAGCACCATGTCATGGGACCTTTAAAACGTCTTAAAAACGGACAGATTTTCATCCGGTCTTAAATTTCATTTAGTCAAGTCTAAAAACGGTTTTACCCTCGTTCATTTCCACAAACCGCAGAAAGAAAAAGTCTTGAGTCGTACACTACAAAGCGGAGCAAAGGCCTTCTATCAGCAGTGATTTTGAGTGCATGTCGGAGAATAGCGCGGACATGCACTTCACACTGCGTGCGCGCCCGCTCGCACCTGGCGGAAAAGAGAGAAAGGGAGGGATAAAAGAGACTCGCTTTGCTCACGGTTGTAGTTAAGTAGTTACACTGCATTAATGTAATTAATAGTGGGTTCATTGTTATTTGCTATATATAATCCCTATGCATTGTGTATGGTAACCTTAACAATGTTATTTATTTCTTTGCAGAAACACACACACACACACACACACACACACACACACACATAGTGTGTGGCACTATCGTCATTGACATAATGCAATCTGTAGCCCCTTACCCTAACCTTAACCATCACAACTAAATGCCTAACCTTAACCCTTACCCTCACCCTAACCATAACCTAATTCTAACCCTAATCCTAAAACCAAGCCTCAACCCTCAAACAGCCCTTTAAAGTTGTGGGGGCCCACAAAGCTATTCGGACCCCACAAGTATACTGTATTCCTGGTTTTTGGACCCCGCAAATGTAGTTAAACGAGAACACACACACATACACACACAAACACACACACACACACATACCAAAGCTCCCCACGCCCATGTTTGTTCTGTTGCTTGATCTTAATGAAGTATAAAAAGAAAGAAGTTGTTTCCGTCCATGTTTTAATGTTTCAGACACACCCAGGCCAAGTTGGAAACCAGAATCACAGTCTACAGTGAAGTTTAACCTCCAGAGTCTTTGCTCTGTAACAAACATGTTTAGAACTTGCTCTGTTTAAGCCTGTTGGGTGCTAACTGTAGCAGGAGGATAACACGGTGTAGGCAGCACCGATTGGTTTAATTTTTCTCTCTACTGACAGCAGAGCTATGTGTTGAAATAGACCTCCTTTAATTTTGTACGCTAAACATGTGGTTGAAAGGTAGAAATAAATCGAAATTATTGCTATGGGAAAATTAAGTTGATAAATGTTCATGCTCGTCCAGCCTTAGTACACATGTACCACCAAAACAAGTTCCTTCCCGAGGCTAATTTGCAGAGGCACCATTTCTCCATCGCAAGAAAATTGTGATTGGTTTAAAGAAATGCAAATAAACCGGAGCACATTTTCTCCAATCCCGGAATGCTGTGTGGACTAGCCAGACCTTCTCTCGCAGCGCAGTGGAGGAAGGTCTGGCAATGCGAGACTGACACGTGACACATTTCACATTACGCACAGTCATTTGATTTAAAAAAAACATGGATTGGACACATGCACCATTGCATTCATAAAGTACTTTCTGAGGGGAAAGTATTTCAGAGTGCAAGAAAACTGACCAGAGTGCATCGCTCTGACATTCACATCACACGGCGTGTCCTCTGCTTACCCCTGTTGACATTGTCATCGTCGATCAAGGTTGTGTTTTCTCTGAGCAGAGAGGACTATGTGGTACTAGACCGCGGGCCTTTTTCTTATGTAACAGCATTTGAGTCTATTCTCCCTGGATTTGTCCCACAGTAGGTCTTTCGTCCATGATCCTCCTGTGATGGAGACTGTAGCACTGGTAGATAGCCCGGCTTCACGCGGAGCTACTGCTGACTCAGCTGCTACCTACAGGTAGACCTCAGTATCATTGGCAGCCACATCCCTATTATTGCTTTGCATCGCGCGTGTATGTCAAAATATTACCACTGCTTACAGTAACACAAGCTACTCCCCGTCTCTCGGTGTAGACCATATAGATTGTTGGACAGGCAGCCTCTTTGGCATACTGCCTCGTCCCTGTCTGTTGAGTCACTGTTGGTAAAATAAGAGAACATATGGCTGCTCTCTCCCTGCATTACATCACCTTGAGATCCAAGCAGATTGGTTTGTATTCACAGCCCAGCTGGAAGAAAGCTCATTGCATTTGGTAGGGCTGGGGCGATATGCTTTTCTCTCGATTCAATCTGCATTGCGATTTTCATTAATTGCGATTTTTCTTTCCTTCTTTAACAAAAACAAAAGTATATCAGACAGAGACATTTCTGAAAACGAATTGTTCTCCAAGAAGAATGCACATCACGTGTCAGTCATTTAGTCTGACGTGTATTTAATTTAGAAAGAAGTACAGAACGTGGATTTTCTGGATTTTCTGCTTTTGCTCTGTTTCTCTGGAAAACGTACAGCATATATTTTTTTTTTTCTTCCACACCTAGTATTTGGATGAGTTGTATCCAAGCTGTGTTTTCCACAAAAAATGGCTTTGGCATGCTTTTTAGTTTAAAAATAAAAGCAGGTTGGGATGTACTGTTTTGTACTCTGGATCCTGCTTAAGCCAACGCACAGCTCAGCCAGATGCATCAGGCTCAACAGTGTTAGTATTGATCCATCTGAGTTATATCACACCATGCGGAGTTACAGCCGCACACGTTCAAGCTCCTGTGAAGACTTTGCATGTGGTTGTTATCAGCTGTTCACTGGTTTTCATTAGCTTCCTGATTTCACTTTTCTCCCTGGCTCTTTTCATGCACCGGTGCACTCTCGCTGCTCTGATATGGGTAGTGATTTGGTTTGAAACATCTCTATGGCATGTCGCTGTCTCTTCCTACCAAGGCCAGACCACTCATTATATGCTGAATGAACAATAGAAATGAACGGCCAAGTACCAAAATCTTTATTATTTGATCAACTAGTTCCTTATTTAAATTGGGCCTATCATGGAGCATTGTAACATTAGACACCATCAAAAACTGCTCTATATTGTTATTCATGGATGAGAACTGAAGTGTTTTTTCTTTTAATAAGCATGGGACATTGAATCTGTGATATGTAACATTATTTTGGGTCCAATCTGAGTTTTCTACTGTATGACTAAAACAACCTTTGAACGTACACATGATCCAAGTTCCTTCTCGAGGCTATTTTGCAGTGGCACCGTGGCTCCGTCCGGCACTTAGCCCCGGCCAAGATGATTGTGATTGGTTTAAAGAAATGCCAATAAACCAGAGCACGTTTTTTCTACCTCCTTGGAATGCTGTGTGGACTAGCCAGACCCTCCTCCACAGCGCTGTGAAGGAAGGTCTGGCAATTCGAGTCCTGATTGGGCCGAATTTTTCGGTGCGACAAACGGTAGGCTACTTTTTTTTTTATTTTATTTTTTTGTGTGGAAAGCCTGCTTTTATTAAGCAACTGTAGGAAGGCATTTGGGTGTGGAAAGCCTGCTTTTATTAAGCAACTGTAGGAAGGCATTTGGAAATGTCAACAGATGAGTGCATCAGCGCACACGGGGCAACAAGCACATGTTAATAAGCTGTATCATTTAAAATGTGGGCGCCCGGATAGCTCAGTTGGTAGCACATATAGAGGTCTACTCCTCGACGCAGCCGGCCTGGGTTCGGCTCCGACCTGCGGCCCTTTGCTGCATGTCATTCCCCCTCTTTCTCCCCTTTCAAGTCTTAATCTGTTGTTTCAAAGGGGACCTAAAAATGCCCAAAGAATAATCTTAAAAAAAGAAGTTCAATGTGTTAACCTTTCCTGCTTGCTTCGTTTCCGTGGTGATCAGAATACCAGGGGAGACTCGTTACCTCCAGGGCGCACGTTATAAAATTAATAACGTCGGGGTTAAAATCCCGTTTCTGGTGAGCAAATGAATGAACTTGGCTTTCAGTCTGGGGTTTATTTCGGACACCGCACACACTGTGTACTTATTCCACCAACTCTGCTCTGGTCGCATCTACAACACGTCTGCTTCCTCTTTCTCTCTCTCTTCTGCCCACTTACCACACACCCACACCCACTGAGAAGGAGCCGCAACACCATTTTACAAGTGCCTTATCGCCCAGATGTGACCGAGCCCAACCCAAACCCAGCCATACTTTCTAAATATCTGTCCGAGCCGGCTCGGGTGGGGTATCCATGTCTTAGTAGCAATGCAAGACTACTGTTGAGTTCAATTTTAAGCTCACAGCAGGAAAAAAGCCATGGCTTAGAGACGCATTACTGCCACCATGTGGACTGGAGTGGCTACACTCTCATTATGGGCTCTCACATCAGTCTCACTCAGGAGCGGTGGAGACAAATGTGGCACCTTGTGGTAAAATTTGATACACTGGTCCAGTGTTTGGTTCGATGTCAAACCGGTTTTAGAATGTTTACACCGGCCAAAGATTACCACCAGATAGTAATGAATCTTACTTGTCTGCTAAGAGTTGATGTTCAAGTTCAGAAATATGGATTCTTAACGAGATGCTGGCTATTCATGTGGCTGCAGGTTTAGCCTTTAGCGGTAGGCCTTTGTCAAAATGCCATGGTGATGAGTGTATGCAAACAGTGTCACAGTTTCAGTCAGCAGCATTACCGAAACCCACACTCACTCCCTGAAACCACACTTCGCAGGAACAGCCTATCTTGGGTGTGGGGACAAATTTAGCAAAAAGCATTTGTCCTATATTTAGCATTTCCTCTAAATAGTTTAAACTTGTTTTCTCTTCCCTTGCACAATGCCTCCCATTCTATGGTTCTTTGTGCCCCTCTTCTTGTTCCTAATTTGGTTTGCTGCTGCTCTAAATATATGCCTTCCCCACTTTTCCGTAAATTAACCTGTTGTCAGTGAGTCTCTGTCCGTAAATATCAATATAACTATTTTCATTTATAGAATAATTGCCCTTGGTTTACCTATAGAATATACATTGGGTTTAGGGAAATTTAAAGAGCGGAAAAGGTGTATCCAGTGTTTTGATACTCTGGCTTTAAAGGCATTTTTTGTAAACAAGTACAGTTTGTTCTGGATGGTGTTTAGGTTGATTGATTGACGTCTTTCTGAGCTTTCTGTTCGCTTTGTTGTACCTTTTTGAGGGCAGGGCTAAGGACAGCCCAAACATATATTTAATAGAAGATGAAATTTGTGACGTAATAAGTTCCCATCAAAGCTGCGGCCCACCTTTAACCTGAGCAGAGATCTAATCAGCCAGAATAACTAAAATCACCTGTGTGGGTGTTCAGAGGCTTTAAATCCTTCCCTCTGCTGTTTTTATAATGTAAGGCCATGAAGTATCGACTTTGGTCAGCCTGCGATGCTGACCAAGGAACCGCAGAAACATCAGCAAGTGTCTGGCACAGCTTCCAGCAGGCCTGCGAGCAGGGTTTTTCCTGGCCCAAAATAGGGCTCTGGTGGTGGACCACCTAAGCAGATGAGTATGCACAGCAAGATTGAGTGAAACTGGTACGGGATTGCTCAACGCTTTGGTGGTCCATGCTGCACATCTGTCAGGGAACATCAGCTTCCTGTACTTTGTGACAAGGATAATTGAGCAGTTATGAGCATTTTACATACATTTTACATAGTTATAATATAGTTGTGACTTACCTACACTTACTTGAAAGGCTCAATCAAAATGAAATGTGACATATTGACAGAGCTCTGAGTCACAACAGACAACTGGTCACAATTTCACTAGCAGATGGTTAGTTGGCAGTTCTCAGCCTTTGTGTTGTCTGCAAACTATCACTAACACTTAGATTTACATGATGAAATAACTGAAAGATACGCTAAAACAACAATTAAGAATTGATAATTAGTCATTACGTTATCATGTGAATGCTTTGTTCCTGCACATATCTATCCCTTCAATATCGAACAGAAAACGCTTAGCTTAGCATAAAGACTGTACAAAGTTTGCACTCATTGTAGCTGTAGTAGAAAACAGCTATTATGGCTCTGTCCAAAGGTCAAGAAATCTCCCTACCAGCTCCTATTCTTCGTTTCGTTTATTTCACACATCATCATTGTATCTTTAAACAGAATTTCAGGAGCTACAATGATCATATGCAGGCCGCTTGAAATAGAGAACCCCAATTACAATAACAAAACGCACTAAAACTCATTTGTTTAATCCGAACAAAGACTACAGTGTAAAAAGAGAAGTTGTAATTTTATACAGGAATTATGCGATTAAGTATTTCTTGACCGGAAGCAGTGACATCCCGAAGTTCTGCCGTCACTGATCCAGATCCAGCCATTTCCCCTTGTTTTAAGTCATTGTCACAATTAGAGCCTGACCGATATATCGGCGGATCAATATTATTGGCCGATATTAGGCATTTCCCCAAACTATCGGTATTGGCATTTATAATGGCTGATTAAAAAAAAACTAAAAAAAACGATTGATCGACAACAGTTAGAATTTATATTAAGGCAAGAACCAATCAGCTAAGTAAAGAGAAACAAGTGGCCATCATTACTTTAAGAAATGACGGTCAGTCAGTCCGGAAAACTTTGAATGTGTCCCCAAGTGCAGTCCCAAAAACCAACAAGCGCTACAACGAAACTGGCTAACATGAGGACCAAGCCCAGGAAAGGAAGACCAAGAGTCACGTCTGCTGCTGAGGATAAGTTCATCTGAGTCAGCAGCCTCAGAAATCGCAAGTTAACAGTAGCTCAGATTAGAGACCAGATGAATACTACACTGGTTCTAGCAGCAGACACATCTCTAGAACAACTGTTAAGAGCAGACATAACTTAAGCAGACTGTGCGAATCAGGCCTTCATAGTCAAACAGCAGCTAGAAACCACTGCTAAGGAGAGGCAACAAGCAGAAGAGATTTGTTTGGACCAAGAAACAACAAGGAATGGACATTAGACCAGTGGAAATCTGTGCTTTGGTCTGATGAGTTCAAGTTTGAGATCTTTGGTTCCAACCGCCGTGTCTTTGCGTGACGGAGAAAAGGTGACCAGATGGATTCTACATGCCTGGTTTGTCCCGTGAAGCATGGAGGATGAGGTGTGATGGTGTGGGGGTGCTTTGCTGGTGACAATGTTGGGGATTTATTCAAAATTTAAGGCATACTGGACCAGCATGGCTACCACAGCAACCTGCAGCGGCATGCCATCCCATCCAGTTTGCGTTTTAGTTCGACCATCGTTTATTTTTCAACAGGACAATGACCCCAAACACACCTCCAGGCTGTGTAAGGGCTATTTGACCAAGAAGGAGAGTGATGGAGTGCTGCGCCTCCACAGTCACCGGACCTGAACCCAATTGAGATGGTTTGGGGAGAGCTGGACCGCAGAGTGAAGGCAAAAGGGCCAGCAAGTGTTGAGCATCTCTGGGAACTCCTTCAAGACTGTTGGGAAACCATTTCAGGTGACTACCTCTTGGAGCTCATCAAGAGAATGCCAAGAGTGTGCAAAGCAGTAATCAGAGCAAAGGGGGACTACTTTGAGGGAACTAGAATACAAGACATGTTTTCAGTTATTTCACACTTTTTTGTTAAGTACATACAGTATATCGGCCGATATATCGGGATATTGGATTTTTAAATAACCAAATATTTGTATTGGCCTTAAAAATCCTTTATCAGTCGTGCTGTAGTTACAGTGGCGTACACTCAAGGGTTTCAATTTCCTGGCCACGACAAGAAAAAAGCCAGAAAATAAAAACATACAAGTAACAAGTACTCAAAAATGAAAATGTATTTTGAAGCATAGTATGTATAATTGGGAGGGTCTTGAAAAGGCAGTGGGCTGGTTAGTGTATTATAGTTACAGTAAATATCTTGATTATTGTGCCTTGAGTTCACACACACACACACACAAGCCTCTTTGGTCCATAAAGGTACATTTGTACATGCATGGAATTAGTGTGTTATTGGAACATTTGGTAGTAGGGTTTGAACCAGCACTGCTCACCACAGCTGCACTCTGCACAACATCTGTCAACACGGTCTACTGTTGGGAAGTCAGGCCTTGCAGCAAGCGTGTTTTATTTTTAATTACACGTGTTTTATTTTTTATTTTTTTGCTAAGACACTTTTTAGAGCTCAGATTGCTATTTCTAAACTCTAAATTGCGGCAGCACATCCTACCATGTGTTGGCACTGCTGTTTTCTCTGTTCATCAGGGCAGGTTGAGGTTGAGAATCTGTCCTGTTCTCATTGGTGGTTGTATGGGGGGGGGGTGTCTCTGGTCCTTCTGTGGCTGGGAGTCTGGAGGGAGGCAAGGGGGCCTGTGGTTCTGGTTATTTGTTGGCGTTATTGGCTAAATTCACACACACACATACTCAAGAAGGTACACATCGACCTTCTAGGTCCAGACACAGTGATTTGAATAGTAAGGAACACCCTACATTAGAAGGGTGTTTTGCTTTCTATGCTCTGAACTAGGGCTGGGTAGCGCCACTGAATCAATTCCTATTCGTAAGGTCCCGATTCAGTTACATTTCCGATTCAATTTCAGATGCAATATCTATTTAGGATATTTTAATAGCAAAGCCAGTTTAGCTGGATATGAAAGGGATTGTACAATTGTTCAAAAAAAGGTTCCCTATAACCTGCTGCATTGTTATTGTTTTCATTAAGACATTACCACAAAGCATTAATACACTTTGTATTAATTAACACTACAGCAGTCAACACAATAAAATGCAGCTCTACAGGCTATATAGTCAGTGAGTGACAAGGTGGAGGTTGGGGGTGTGGCCTTGACCAACTGCCACTTTGCTTGTTTGAAAGCCATGATGTCTCTCTCTCTCATGGGTGGGCCAAATTCTCTGGGCGGGCAAAGCAGAGAAAGGGGAGGTAACCTGGCTCCTTATGACTTCATAAGGGGCAAGATTCCAGATCGGCGAGCAGTATACCCAGGGCTCAGTTTACACCTAGCATCATTTGTAGCCACTCGGGGCCCATAGGCAAGATGGGGGAACTCATATTTTTTTTCATACACTTTTTTAGAGTTTCAAATGATGCAAAGATCGATTCGATTTTATGAATCGATATTGGATCGTTTTTTTTTTTTAAACCCAGCCCTACTATGATGTACAATATGTCTGTGGGAGTGCATACTGTAGATTCATGCATGCCCACATCTTCAACAGACAGTGATATTGCATTTCAGAGCTCATTAAGCACCACAAGCTGATTCGGTAAAGACCACCCTGGAGTGTAGGAGGCAGCGGCAGTGACAGATTCTGCTGTGTCGGTGGTGTTCAAGGGCCCTACGTGAAGCATGGGACAGCTGGGACGCTGAGGAGGACACTGTGTTTTCTCTCCTCTGACAGGTGGCACGATGCCCAGAAACTCCCTCTGTGGCACTGCAGGATGGAGCCAGCTCTGTCCTAAGCTTGCTGCTGTTGACACTCCACCGCAAACCAACCAGGGTCGGACCGATATATGGGTTCGCCAATATTGTCTTTTAAAGTAAAATCAGATATTGACCAGTCACTGCCTTCCTCCTGCAACTTGATGGAGGTTCGTCCGTCCCTGACTGACGGCCAGCCAGTCGGGTGTCAAGTCAAATGTCTAAGCAGAGACTTTACTGAACGTATTCCTAAAACCTGCAGTGAAACGTCATTCAAAAGGATCTGCTTACATACCTAAAGCTGCTAAAGATAAAAGTATGTGGTGTGTTATGTAAAAGTTGTTGTCTTATAAATGATCACCCGACTCTGCAGTTTCTCTGAGCTCTACAGAGATTTCTTAGATTATTTCAGCTCCAGGTTTTGGTTTTGGTTGTGTAACAGCAGCAGCAGTGGTTGTGATACACAACTCATGGAGGTACTTTTGGTACTTTAAGGAAACCTGTGCAGTTTTTTCGGAGTCACTGGAATGGTCTCGCTCCCCCCTAGCGCCTGTGAGCGGAAAAAACAGCTTTGAAAACATTCAGTCGGCGAGTCACTGGACACAGCTTCAGACGCAGGTAAACATAGGAGCTGTGGGGGGGCTTTATAGAGAAACCTGTAGGGGGGGGCTCTATAGAGAAACCTGTAGGGGGCTCTATAGAGAAACCTGTAGGGGGGGGCTCTATAGAGAAACCTGTAGGGGGAGCTCTATAGACAAACTTGTAGGGGGGAGCTCTATAGACAAACTTGTAGGGGGGAGCTCTATAGACAAACCTGTAGGAGGGGCTCTATAGAGAAACCTGTAGGGGGCTCTATAGAGAAACCTGTAAGGGGGCTCTATAGAGAAATCTGTAGGAGGGGCTCTATAGAGAAACCTGTAGGGGGGGGCTCTATAGAGAAACCTGTAGGGGGGGGCTCTATAGAGAAACCTGTAGGAGGGGCTCTATAGAGAAACCTGTAGGGGGGGGGCTCTATAGAGAAACCTGTAGGGGGGGGCTCTATAGAGAAACCTGTAGGAGGGGCTCTTTAGAGAAACCTGTAGGGGGGGGGCTCTATAGAGAAACCTGTAGGAGGGGCTCTATAGAGAAACCTGTAGGGGGGGGCTCTATAGAGAAACCTGTAGGGGGGGCTCTATAGAGAAACCTGTAGGAGGGGCTCTATAGAGAAACCTGCAAGCAAAATGCGGGGGGGAGACCTATATACGCCAGAAAAAGTCTGCAACATTGTTTTAGCCTGTGGGTTCTGCACAACATCACGCAGGAAAACAGGGTGCCATAAATGTGTTGGAGCCAGATGACCCGATGCCCAGAGAGCAGTGTCCAGCTCAGCCCCAACTGGGGGCTATACCAAGGAGACAGGTTGTTACTCCTCGCTTTTAAAAGGTGTGGATGTATGTTTGTTAATGATATTCAGTACAGGAAACATGACAATGCACAATATTTTTATTTATTCTTCAGGTTGTAGTTTCTCTTTTAAATTGTTAAGTGAACAATTTCTTTCTGCCTTTGACCGACACCAACAATGAATAAAACGGACTCTTGATTCGAAGAATCTCAATCGAGTGAAGATTCTCCGATTATTGATTTGAATCTTCAAACTTTCAGGGGGGAACCCGCTTTTGTGATTACGTATTTTGCTCCTAACGATCACCAAATCAATTTAATCGAGAAACACTTATATTTTGCAAATTACGTTTAGCAAGCAAACTCTTAATTTGTCTTATCTTCTTAAAGGGGAATTCAGAAGAAGCTAGCGGATCAAGGAGAGGCGCCTACGATTTGAGACAAAAAAGATTGAAAAAATTGCGCTGAAACCAGCACTCATAGTGCATTTTTTAAATAATCATAATTTCAATATTGACCAAAATAATCATGATAATGATTTCTTTCCATAATCAAGCAGCCCTAGTTTCTAAGTCAAGGCATGTACAGCACCATGTGACAACCATGATGCCCTTCATGAGCATATAGCAGCCAATGAGGAGTAGTAGAACAAGTAGTACACAAGCATGTATTTAGTTTTTCTTCATTCAGCCAGAGGCTGCAACAGCCTGATTTGCCCCCAGGATATTACTTGAATCCTGCGCTCTGTTAGGCTGAAGGTTTTCTGTCCTGGACTTGTCCTACTAAAGTCTGCTTTCTGTCCTGGATTTGTTCTGCTAAAGTCTGTTGTGATGTAGACCACTGTTTATCTAGAGATAAGAGAGAGAGATTATCTAATTGATGAGATGGAGAATACAAAATGAAAACACAAGGCTTTACTTTAAACCGTTGTGTTGAGAGAGGTAAAGCGCTTCATCTGCTTTAAGTGTGAACATCCATGTTTGGTCAATTTTACATACACATACTTTTGTCATGTTGCAATTTTCCAGTAATACAAAAACCTTTTTTAATTTCAGCAAAGCTTTACTGTGTACTTTTTTTTCCCATCACAGGTTTATGTCAACTTTAGCAGCACGATAAATGATATTCTGCAAATAAAATGGTGGATAAACTGAAATTAGACCCATTTACCCTCTACATCTGCATCTTTAAAAATAGCCCATTTTTTTTTTATCCAGCCATGGCTAAATGTTAATGTATTGTGTAGCTTGGGGTACAACATGAATTCACCGTGTTCGGTTTAGGAAAAAGACGACAGGATTGTGAGACCTTATCTTTTTTTGTTTCCATCCTTTCCTTGTCCTACATTCCTAACAAAAAGAACTCTTCCTGGTAAAGAGATGTGTTTGGTAGCATGATGTTCACACTGTGACAAGGCCATCCAGACAAGCCCCAGCTGCACAGAGGCTAATCTCCCCCTGTGAAAGAGCTCGACACTGGCAGCTCTGTCGCCACCAGAAAGGCTGACAAGTGGAGTAGGACTGATTTACTGCGCCAATATTAGTCTTCATGTCATATTCAGTGGTACAACAACAAACCAAAATATGTTGAAAGCAAAAAGCACCTTTTTTTATTTTCAGCAAATGTAGGCCTCAATAAACAGTAATTTATCATAGGCGGCAAGGTGTTAAACTTAAGATAACAAAAATATCTGTCTTGCAGTTTTCAACATTAACATTTTTTTTAGAATTCCGTAATAAGAATCAAAAATGTTATTAAGAACCAGTTCTCAATACCCAACCCAATAAACACAATAGTTTGTTTGTTCTTATATCAAATGTTAGAACCGGCTGTCAAGTCCAATGTGGGAAGATTTTTCCACTCAGGGTGTGAGGTAGAGTTGCAAAAAACAAATAATTCTACAATCCAGAATAATAGTATTTTGTACACTAACGAGCAAACCGAGTTAGCAATGTATATGAATCTGGGCCACAGGACTGTCAACCTCAATTGTTTCAAACAAAAATGCTAATTATTGTCTAGTTCCAGTTTTGATTTGTGAGGATTTGCTGCTGTCTCTGTTGTAAGTGATAGCAAGCTGACTATCTTTGGGTTTTGGACTATTGGTCGGACAGAACATTTAAAAACGCCACTGTGGGCTTCAGGACATCGTAACGGGCATTTTTCACATTCTTTCTGAAATGTATAGTCCAAATGATTAATCAATTATTTAAGACAATAATCAGACAAAATGAGCTCAGATGATTTTAAAGCTATAAGTGCGGAACTTGTTTATATTATTGAATGTCAGTTATATTTAAGCTATTGCCGAATGAGTTGCTACAAAGCTAATTAAAACTATCAGCTCCACACAAGCCTCTCTGGATTTCTCAGTATGGCTGTGTTCAGAAGATTGTGGCGTTGGGCGACTTTCCAACACAGAAACTTGAGATAAGATAATGACCTCTTCTGAAGAGTCCATGTTTTTTTTAATCCTCCATGTCCTCCTTGGCTACTAGTGTGGAGGAGGGGTGGGGTTGGTGCCTATCACTGAAGGCTTGTATCATGTGGACACGCCAACACTGTTGTTGTCACTACTTAGAATTCGTCTTGGGGGAGACAGAAACTACGCACTATAGCTTTAATCGTGGTGCTCTTCTAGAATTTCCAAATGTTATCAGACCCAATGTGTCAAATTCGGATAGTGAAACGAGTAATTTCGCCAGTGTTGTGACACTCAAAAAAATGTGCTCCCTGATTTACAGACGTCTCTTTTGCCATCTAAGTCTGTAGGAAAAATACTTTTTGGACCAGAGGGCATCGCGTGATGGGCCACGGGTTGCAATTCCACTGTTTGACCACTATGTTCAATTTGCTTCAAAGCCTGGAGCACTTCCTTGGGCTTGCTCAAAGGCAATAATCATAATGCCTTTAGCACCATCCGATAGCTTGCAGATGCAAGCACACAGGCAGTGCAGTTGTTATTGACAACGGGGTACTTCATGAAGTAATTCCTTCAGTGATAAACCAACAAGAATGCACGAGCAGCTGACAAATGATCGCTTAAAAAACCCTACATTGTGTTGTTGTTAAACAATGTTACTTGCTGTGATTGCTAAAAGAACTTAGTAAGCCATTAGCTGCTAACATATATTGGAACATTCCTGTTTCCACTGTCCCTGCAACACAAAATTAACCATTGTGTACTTGTCCTGTGTTGTAATTTGTGTTGTTTTTTTGGATATTAGTCCTGCAAGAAAAGTCAGTCTCCTATAGCGTCAGCATGTAATTAGCTTCAGTTGCTAAAACGTACTGTAGCTAGTGTAACATTAGCTTTTACCTGTAACTAATTAGCCAATCAGTTAATATGAAGACATTTGGTTTAACTGAAACACAAAAATGTACTGTGAGGTATTGTATTATAACACTGAACTCTTTGTACTATTGTACATTAATACACGTCGCTATTGTATTGTCACACATTGCTCTGACACAAATATTCATATTGTATTCAATCAAATTTCAGGGGAGGCAGGTGCCACCCCGTGCCCCTCTTCTAGCCCACCCCTGCTCCACCTGTCCACCAGATGCCTTCAGACTGTACCATTCACCTATCTCTCACATCCACAGGCTCTCTCCTGCCCTGCAGTGACCCCTTCCCCCCCCTCACCTGTTTCCACTTTCCCTCATCAGCTCTGCACCCGACCTTTTCCCCCAGCCAGTTGCCAGATTGTCTTTTTTGTGTGCAAAAACGGGTGGATGGAAAAGCAATTAGTATTGGGGGGGAGGGTGTAGCGAAGGGTCCATGAAGCCTTATGAAACTTTGGGCCTTCAGCAAACACACACAGCAGCAAACACACTGACATCTGCTGGCTTGTCAAACATATAGCAGTCCTTCAAGACGGGCTGAAGCAGCACAACACCTCTTAGAGTTCAGTCTCATAGGGGCAAAACAAGTTTAACAAGCCTGCATGTTATTAAGTCTGTTATACTTTTCATCAGAAGTGCTGCATTAAATTGTATGTAAATTAATTAATGCAAAGCCTATACTTTTTTTGCTGACACCAAACCTTTATTGGTGTTAAGGCTCAGTGTCACCGTAGGCTGATATTGTTGATATTAATGTAACATTTCATATGATTTGCAGTGTAACGTGATTGGCGAATGATATTCCCTAAATTAGCTTATTCATATTATAATTCATAGGTGGAAAATGTATAGGTGGAAATGTTGTCATACTTAGATAGATAGATAATAATCTATCTATCTATCTATCTATCTATTTATCTATCTATCTATCTTAGAGCCTGACCGATAAAGGATTTTTAAGGACAATACTGATACAAATATTCGATTATTTAAAAAGACGATATGCCGATAAATATCGGCCGATATATATTTAAAATAAAAATAAAAATCCTATTAAAGTTCAGATAAATAAAATATATAAAAATATGTGCCAGCAGGGACGTTGTAGAGAGCCCTCTGGTGGACAGACAATACGACGCCAACACTCAGAACACGGTTGACCGTTCATTTTTATTGTTTAAATATTAATTTATCAGAATCATTTATTTGTCATTATAAATGATTCTGATAACTAAATACATATAAATACGATATATCGGTTGGGCTTATCTATCTAGCTATCTATCGTAATAATATAAGTAAGTAAGTAATATAGTTTGCTGCAGATTCCGAGGAGCCAGTAACTTTTGAAGCTTCGGAAGCCACAGTCACGCTGTATAAACTTGTGGTGGCAATGTTAAAGGAGCAGCTATAGATGAATTTTAGGCTCAGGTATTGGACTAAATGCAGTTTTTTAATTTTTTTTATTTAAATGCTTTAATAAAAAAAAAAAAAGACTATCCGCAGCCTTAATCCAAAAATGTCAGCACTGTATCAGAGCTGGCCTTCACATACCAATTTTAAATTTGGAGCCCTACTCACAAGGACTCTCTGTTGCCCGGTGCAGGAGGGACACCCTGGGCTCTCTTCCATTCCCCTCTCAGCTTCCCCCTTTTCCTGATGAGCGGCTGACCGCCTGCCTTCATCCCGCCGGCTGGTATTCCCTCAGTGCTCAACATGTCTGCAAGCTTTCAGAAAAAAAAAAAGTTGGCAGAGTGGAAGGGGGTGGGGGGTGCAGCAAGGGGGACCCATGGCATAAAAGAGCGCCGAGTGATGTCAGAGCTGCCTGGACACGTTTCAGCCGGACCCCTGGAAGGAGCATGGAGGGCGTGCTGTGGTGTGTGGACATTCTCCAGAGCTGCTCTTTAAAACAGGATCCCTGTTGCTTTTTTTTTCTCATGTGGGTCTTTATATGTTTTCAAGTTCTTCAGGGTTTTCTGAGAATGCAGCAGCATTAGCTCTTCACCTATGATGGAAAGTGAGACCTGAATGGGGAAACTGTCTTTAAAAAAATATGAAGTAACCCCCTCCACCCATTTTTCCTGGTCAAATTAAAACCCAAACCTCTCACCCTGCCCCTCTTACCTCTCACTGCTTTGCCAGCTGTGCAGCCCAACGCTGCTGCCAAGAGAAACACAAGCTTACGTCAACTTCTAAATAAGGAGCTGCTACTTCACTTTGACCTGAAAGAGAGACACTGAGGGGAGTGTATGAAAGAGGTGGAGATAGACAGTGTGTCCCCTCCTCCTCCTCATTCATACGCATAATATACTAGCTACCTGTTTGTCAGCCCAGTGCACGTAGAGCGTAGACTCGATCACCCATCGCTCTTCACCGTCACTCATTCATTTTTTCGCTCTCTCTCCTTCCCTTCACCTCCCTCTGGTTCTCTCTCTCTCTCTCTCTGCTCTCCGTTCTCCTCGTCTCCAGTCATTCACAACCGGAGGACAACACCACCTGCTACCAGGTAAAAAAACAACGAAAAAGCCATTGATGATCTTTCTGTCAACTGCAGTGATTTTTGAATGTGTGTGATGTGATGTGAGTAACATGATGTGAGGACTGGGGGAGTGTCTCCATTCAGGTCTTTGTTATTGTAAAAGGCTGCTACATCAATGAGGTAATGAGTGTGCGAAAAAGAGAGACAATCGTTTGTGGAATCATACTCAGATATTTGAAATGATCAGAATAGTGTGTGTGTGTGTGTGTGTGTGTGTGTGTGTGTGTGTGTGTGTGTGTGTGTGTGTGTGTGTGTCACAGGTGTAACTCGGGGACAGTTCATGAGTGTAATATTTGTGTTGAGTAAATGGCATGTCAAATGTCTTTGGTACCTGGCACATCCTGTTTGTCCTTGTTCAATATTGTCCAATCTGGAATTGTGATACATCAGTATTTCTCTCTCTCCGTCCTGTTTCAGAAACAGGACGTGTGTGTGCGTATAGTGAGTGGGCTGTGGATGTATTAAAGCTCACAGCTCAGACTGGGAGTGAATGAGCGCCCTGTGTTTTGCATCCAACCTCCTATGCTTGACATGCCCCCTTGTGGACTGGGGAGCACTACCGACACACACACACACACACACACACACACACGTACAGAGGAATGGCTGTGCATGCACTGACTCCCTGAGGGCTCTCCTCTGTCCCTGGAGAGCGCCCGCTATCAGGCTGCTGATGAAGCTGCACTTTCTGACTCGACGGCAATGCTCATGCTCAGCTGACGTTGTGGTATAAACACAAGAACAGATGAGAGCAATTGTTGCTTAGTTCAGATGAGTCTGCGTTGGATAGAGAGTTAGGATGATGGTGAAAACCAATTAGCATGCTGTATTCATTGTGTCGGTGAACTTTCTTACTTTTTGCCTCAACATCAGGATGCTTTAAATATCATTGTTTAGGTTGCATCCTGAATTTAGAAATTACTTACTAAGTACCTTTTTTATATTCAAGCCAATATACATATTTAATCAGATGTATTTTCCTTTTAAAAATACAGCACATTTTTTACTTAAAATGTTACCCTTTAAGTTAAAGCTTAAGAGGAAAAAAACAAAAGAAAACTAGGGTTTTAATTGTTGATTTGGTTACACATGTTTAGGATGTTTATAGCTTAGTTTTTAATGGAGACCCTGTTCTTTGTCATCCCCATGTATGCACTTTCACTTTCTGGTTCCTCCTTAAAGAATGGAGGATCAGCATACTACAAATTTAAGACTCCCAAAGTATTGATTTTTCTCTCCAAAAAGCCATAGCTTCGAGGAGGGAGGCACCTCCGCCTTCCTCACTCTCTCCCTCTCTCTGTAGTCGGTGAGGATGCTAGAAGATAAATTTAGCCCTCCAGCTCTCCTTCCATCTGCTACCACATGGTTTAGGGCCGTTACCATAGGAACCACCGCTGGGTGCCCATTAGTGTGAGAGGAGGAAATTGACAAGATTTTTTAAAAAGCCATTTATACAATCTTCTCTTTCTGTGTGGTGTGTGAATGGATGCAGCATTTTACAAATTTATATAACAGTTTTTTTTTTAACTCAACTCGAGGTGATGTGTTTGAGTACCTGCAGATTTTAAGCTCACTCTGCAGATTCTGACTGTATGCCCACACTGCAAATACATCAGAAAAATGCTTTTATTTTCTGTCATTATACACTGTAGTAACCCGTACAGATTTTTGGGATGTGCACTATTACTATATACGTACAGTGTGTATATATATATTTATATTGCTCACATTGCTCATATCACTGCCTTATGAGAACCAATCGACTTTTTTCACTATATATAGCATAGACTAAAATAATAGAAAATAATGATCTGAAGCTGTTTTCAAGAAGACTTAAAACTTGCGATTTAGGGAAATAAACTTCTCAGGAAAATGGTCAGTGAGTTTATAAATCAAGTTAGAAGTAGGTTAATGTACCCATAAACATCTATATAATCCCAATGTTTTTGCAACAAGTGGGGTCGCCCCCTACTGGAAATTAGATAGAATACAGGTTTAAGGGACTTCCACAACAGGCTTAACAATTGTGGATGGTACCAATCCTTATTTTTATGTGGATGATACTGTGATATTTTGTACTGGTTTCCATCTGTAAAGAGGCTGTGGCCAAACCGCAGGCTGTCTTTAATATCATTCAGACTCCAATAAAACTGAGGTAATGCAGTTCTCAAATGCTATGAAGAAGCCACTTAATACTTTTGGATATTATAACTTTCAGGGAAAGATGTTAGTTGTTTGCTGTTATAAATATCTCGGTATTTACTTCGATGACTGCCTTTTTTTTTAAAAAAGAGGTTGATAATGTTATTAAAAAGCTGAAGCTATGGTTTAATTTCAGAAACGAGTCCTGTTTGTCTTGTGAGGCCAGAAGAAGACTGGTTCTTGATTACGAGGATCTGTTATATACAGGATTGCAATAAATGATTTGCAGTGAGAACATTACACCCAGACCCATGTGTTTTCTAGCAGCGCCTTGCAACAGTTCACCTAGAGAGAATAACCGAGGCTGAGAGCCAAGGACGGGGAAAACAGGATCCGTGTGGAGAGAAGGATTGAGGAAAAAACCTGCTAGGTTCATTTGCACCATGAGGAAGCAAATCAGCAGTCTTATTTAGCCTAACTCCAGAACAAGTGTAAATGAGCAGATGCATTGCATGACTTTAAAAATGTCACTTTTTTTAGGTGCCAGTGTGTGGGGGGCTCTGAACATCTCACAGTATGAACTCTGAGGCCTAATTTTTAATAAGTCTTTTTTAATAACTCTCCCTTAAAACCTCGTAGTCAGTTACACTACCTGTCTGACCAACATTTAGCTCTTACTGCAAGAGATTTAGGCCTATACTATCCAATGATCTTTTGCAAAGTACAGATATACTGTATTATACCTTTTTTTCTATAAGTTTTTTTGTTATACAGAAAAGTAATGTTGGTTTAATATTTATCCAATACTGATCTGTATAGTCTTTCCACAAGTTAAACCCAAAGATGGTTATCAACCTGTTATCAGTAATTTGGAAACAATCCAGCAGTTTTGTCGTCTTCCATAAGAACGTGGGTGTAGAAACCAGCTGGTCATTGCGTGGGATGCCTTGTTTACTGTTTCAGTATGCTGGCACAAAAAAACATTGGGAGTTCTCGTCAGTATCTCTACTGAGTTACCTTGTGTATGCATTCACAGCAAACAGCCACCACTCACCTTCATTTGGTGTGGCTTCTTGAAGTATTATAAAATTATCTGTATAAAGCAGCCATCCACATGTGCTCTACTTTGGCAGTACTGTACTGTAGCATTGTCTGATGATCATCCTTTTCGAAGGGAAGCAAGGTCTGATACTGGTCGTCATATGTTAAACAAACAGCATTAATTAGGGCATGTTGAGAAACAGTGCCACAGTCCCATAGTTAATCCTGGTGTAATTAATTACGCAAAGACAACACTAATGCAGGGAGATTTTATTAAAACCAAAATAGATTATTTTTGTTAATATGAGTAACTCCCTCCCTCAACCAGGAAGATCTTGTATTTCAATCTTAAAACGATTCATTTTACTGGAGGAGGTGGGTTATGGAAGGCTGTCTGACTGAAAAATTTTGTGGTCCACAGTTTTGAAATACAATGCATGGTTGATTAGAAATCAATCAAGACCATGACAGTTTCAGATTATGCTGTTATTGAAACGTTCCTGTCACATTCATTGGACATGGTGCCTCTATCTAGGAATGTAAGCAGAATCATCTTTTTTTTTTCTGCATGCCTAGATATATTTTTATAGAAAAGTATTACATACCATGCAACCATTCTAATTTAAAAATATTCAACAGCCGCAGGAGAGTGAAAGCTGAATGTTATACAATGATTATGTAACTCCTGGAACATAAATATCTATATTTGTCAAGTGGAGGGTGAGAGTAAAATGTATGCACTGTTAAATATAATGACTTGTTTGTCTTCACAGATCTTTATGTTGACAGAAGAACAATATATCCAGCTGAGTCAAGTGAGCGTCAGATTGTGTGGCAGCGAGGCAAAGTGCTTCATGATGGGATCCTTAAGGTCAGCATGGCGGAGGACTTCCTTCACAGCACCTGACATATCACCATTGCATTCTTTGATGCCGCTGTTCCACTTTTGATGGCATCATTCTGCTGTCAAGCACTAAAGTTTAAGCAAAACAAGGGGAAATTATGAAGTCAACTCAAATTCAGTCACATTAAACCCATTATCCAGTTAATGATTTAGCTTGAACTCTAGCCTGGCACTGGCAGACGCATCCCACGTGTCTACCTGAACCTGTCCTTCCGTTTATGGAGGCCTTGCATAGTCGCCTGACGACTGGGGAGCAGTCCGGAGGTCAAGAACATTGTCAACCACAGTCTCCTCACCGAGGCCCGCAGCTCAAGTCTCCCGCTCAGCCCCGTCGGCAACTGCGAACTGGCTCCCCGAAGTCCCATGGCACACTGCAGCAACCCAAACAGTCCAGAAGACAGCATCCTGAACGTAAACGTCTCAGGCACCAGCGGCAGAGCCTTGACTTAGATATAGCACTGGAACACAAAGATGAGGCAACAACAGCAACCACAGTTTCCAGTTTGTCACCAGGAGTCCCACGTCCCTCAGCGGGTGGACCCACCCAGTCTAAACCTGAAACCCAAGAAGGCACCCCAAAACAGAAACGCGAGCGTAAGCCTCAGAGACCAGGCAAATATGTCTGCACTTACTGTGGCCGGGCATGTGCCAAGCCTAGTGTCCTACAGAAACACATTCGCTCCCACACAGGTGAAAGACCCTATCCCTGTGCCCCGTGTGGCTTCTCTTTTAAGACCAAGAGTAACTTGTACAAACACCGCAAATCACACACCCACAAGGTGAAGGCAGGACTGGCACTTGGCAAGCCGAGGTCTTCAGAGGAGCAAGTCACTGAGTCAGAAGATGAAACCAGACAGCTAACATCAGCATCTTCCCTTACAGAAAGACAAGGCAGTGAAGCCTTGATCAAGAGTCATGAAACAGACGGGGCCAAAGATCGCACTAAAGGAAATGATGACTCCTATGCAGTGAAAAAGAGACTGGCCTTGCGTCTAAGTAGAGGAAAACGTGGCCCTCTAGACTCATCTGACGAAAAGACCTCATCTTTAAGTTTAGGGAGTAAAGGCAGTACAGAATCAGGCTATTTCTCTCGTTCTGAAAGCACTGAGCAGACACAGGACAGCCCCCCGAACGCAAGTGCCAAAAGCTATGCAGAGATCATCCTCGGCAAATATGGACGTCTTGGACACCTACAGAGGATGTCTCGGCACCATAACCAGCTGCCCTCTGGTCAGGAGGACAAAAGCATCCCATTCACAGTCCCCAAGAAGCAGGTCATTGACCATATTACCAAACTCATCACTATCAACGAGGCGGTGGTAGACACCAGTAAACTTGACAGTGTGAAACCAAGGAGATTCTCACTCTCCAGGAAGAATAGTTCAGAGTCTCAGAAGAGTTCATCTGTGAAAGAAACACAGATTCACAGTCCTAATGCTGGAGATCTGGGCTATAAAAACAGTGGCTCCATCACCATGGGAGTTCCATGTGAAAAGTTTCATCATCCATCCCTAAATGTGGAGCAGCCAGCTGGCCAAACAGCCACCGCCCCATTGGTGAGAAGCCACTCAATGCCATCTGCAGCTAGTTCATTTGACGCCTCCAGCGGTGGCCTCAGTAAGTTCCGCTTAAGTCAGTCCTTTGATGAAAGACGGCCTTCCGAAACGCAAGTATCCCGTCGTTATGGGATGCTAAGACGGCAGCCAGCTATTGAAATCCCACTTGGTGCCGAACTTACAAAAGAGGAACACGAGGGTCCTCATTCACTTTACCCTGACAGCGTCACCACGGTGCCTGACCACACGCAAAGCCCACCGCAGCCATACGAGTGTGAGGCCTGTGGTACTGGATGCAATGATTGGGAAGGTTATAAAAAACACAAGCAAAGCCTTTGCTTAGCACATCATCCCAGAAATGACGTGGTAATAAGTCAAACTGGGTGCTCACAGCTGATTAATCATGCAGTCAGAGCAGGAGCTTCAGCAATGCGCAAGAGAAGGAAAGAAGAGAGTTTGGAATTTGATGATCCCTCTTCGCCTTCTTTACCCTCTCTGGCCCTCTTGTCAGGACAGTGTAAAGAGGAAAGCAGTGTAGCTTACGAGGGCCCCAGAAGACTTGCACTACAAACCTGTTCAGTAATTCAACACACTAGTTCATTTGAAAAACAAGAATCTTTGTGCAATGAGAATCAAGGCACTGAGGCGACAATAAACTCACCACCTCATGAAGACTATCAACCGGTGCCTCAGAAACAATCCCAACAGTCGAGAACACTAACAACTCCAAGTCTGGTCCGCCAACACAGTGTGCGGGTTCCAGAAATATTGGTCACAGAGGATTCTAACATGAGCACAGCGACCTCAACAAAGCCAACCACCACAGCAAAACATTCAGAGAAACCTGATGAATTTCAGTGGCCACAGAGAAGCCCTTCTCTGGCCCAGCTCCCCATTGAAAAGCTTCCTCCAAAGAAGAAGCGCTTACGTTTAGCCGAGGCTGCCCAGTCCTCCGGGGAATCCAGTTTTGACTCTATATCCCTGCCCCACAGCCCTGGTCAGGACAGCAGCGCATCCTATGCATCCAGTCGTTCCACATCCTTTGAAGAGTCAAATAGACCAGACATGGCGATGGCAGGATCATCTCCACTAAGGAGATCAAGAGCTCCTCACATGTTGACGGTGCCTGGGGTGCATCAGCATCGAGAGATGAGGCGCTCTGCGTCTGAGCAGGCGCCTCATGACCCACAGCCGAGCGTCCTAATGGCTGAGAGCCGCAGTAAGTCTTTTGACTACAGTTGTCTGTCCCCTGAGCGCTCTGCAATTGGCTGGAGAGAAAGAAGAAAGTGTCTCCTTATGAGACACACTGCTATCAGAGATCCAGATGTGGAGGAGCAGTGTACCGTAGCGAGCCGTAGTCCCGAACAGGTCAGCTCCACCACATCTTCTCAAGCAAGCCCAACTTCTGTGTACTGCAGCAGGTCCCCTACTTCTCCTTTATCAGGTGACGCAGTCTTGCATAATCCAGTGAGATTACAAAGCAAAGAGATCTTCTCTCAGTGGAAACTCAGTCAAAATATTCAGTTAACGGGCAGCACAGAACTCGCATCTGTAGATCCAGTAAAAGAAGAGGCCTCACTCATCCATACAGAGCAGACTCCTCCTCAAGCGCCGCAGCCCTATCCCACACATGGACCATCAGGGGCAGCTAGAGCTCGCTACCTCCCCATGTCTACAGGCCTGAAGCTGGAGATTCCTTTACTACACAGTGATTATTCAGAGGCGGTCAGAGTAAGTCCCTCCCACATCCAGCACTCTGTCCCTCACATCACTCCCAATCTGGAGTTACTGAGGCCCGTCACATCTCCAGCAGTAGCAGTGCGTCTCCAAACAGACACCCTTACCCTAGCATGCGCCATATACACCACGTTTTCTCAGTCCACCTCCCCCAGGCCCCAGGAGGCGGTTGATGCCGTATCGCACAATATAGGTATCCCAACAGCTGAATACAGAAACCATAGGAACATAAGTCCAGACGTTCAGTTGTGGTCTGATGATGGTCTGAGGATATCAGGCTCAGGGGGCAATAAACGGATGCTTTCCCCATCAAACAGCATGGAGCTCCCCCCTGAGTCACAGCAGCAGCAGAAACGAGTGAAAGAAGAAGAGGAGGGGGGCGTGGGATGTGTTGACAAGGCATCAGTGGACACGTGCAATCAGGAAGTAAAAAGGGAGAATCAGACCTGTCTGCCCAGTGTTTGTTCTCCCATCACACATGTTGAACCATCATACCCCAGTCTGCTGTCCAGCACCTGTAATAGCTGGTGTTATTTGAACTACAATAAACCAAACCCGTCTGCTCTGGATGAACAGAAGCCCTCAGTGTATTCATCGTGGTCCACTAGCGGCTATGACCCCAACCCACCTGGCCTCTCCAGCAAGACAGCTCTCTCTCTGCTGCACTGCAAGCAGAGGCTCAGTCCATCCATCTACACCATATCTCCCATGTCAGTCAGGACAACGGAGTCAATGGAGCAAGAGGACAGCAAAAGACCATGCTCCACTGAGGTAATTACAACACTATCCACTGATTACAATTGTCTGTAAATCTGTAGGAGAGCACTGTGTAAAAATCGACCACCACAAGAGAATTTTCTGGGAATTTCACTTTCAGTAGATTGATCAAAATGCAGGGCACGGAAGTCTGAGAGGTAGGTGACATGCAATAAGGAGTGAGTCACATTTTTTAAGCCAAGGACCCCTTAAACAGATCATGGACCCCCTACGATATATATATATATATATATATATATATATATATATATAGCATAAAATTAAGTTGCATATTAAACTGGGCCTACAATAACATGTAGGCTTCCTAAAGCCTTCATTTTCAGTGCATTTAATACTAAGCTATTAAAATAGTAATTGTGGCATACTTTTATAAATCATGTTTTTAATGTTAAACATACATGTCGCACAGTGCCATTTACATATTTCAAAACTTTCAAAAAATGTACAGTAATTTGGTGGCCCCCAAAGTTGGTGCAGCAAAGAATGGGTTAGCGTTGCAAGATTGCATCTGGGGTTAAAATCAAAAGGCAAGAAAGATATTTTGCTAACTTTATGCTCCCTTTGCCAACACTAAATCTATGTTGATGACATGAGTATAAAAGCTTTACAATAATGACACCCAAAGGAAAAAAAATGTATGTCTGCTTTAAGAAATGCTATTAAACACATTCAATGAGACTTCCCAATTTTTGTCTCCCTGGGCATGCTGGAGCAGAGTTGGTGAATTTGCCCATGTCTCTTTTGGGTGTAGGTCTACAATAGCCAGCCGTACTGCAGAGACAACCAGGGAACGGACAAGGGACAGCAGTCAGCAGTTGACGACAGGTCAAACAGAAAAGAGGAGGCGGAGGAGGAGGAGGAAAAGAACGAGGAGGAGGAAGTACATTCATGCTCCAGAAATAAACAACCTCCCGAAGTTTGGATCTCTGAGAGAGTGTGAGTATGGACTTGTGAACAGCTCACCTCTGTGTAAGATGCATGACAACATTAGCTTACAACATCCAAGTTTACTGGTGACACACTGTATTTACAGTGTTGGATCCCTCATTACATACTTACAGTTTTGAGGCCTTGCGTCACATATTGTGGTATGTTGTGGAAACTGTCTGTCCACCGTGTTGGAGAGGCCATCGGTTGGCTGTCTGCACCAACAGAGCCCATCTGTTGAGGGGCCAAAGCCAGGAAACCACCTAGCTTCCTTTGCGCCTTTAGAGATGCATTTACACAAACCATCGTGGCCATTTGCATATCGAGGCAACATGTTATATTCTCTTCCACTGACACCAATGGAATGAGCAGAAAGTATACAGTATGTACAGTACATGTAGGTACGTAGCATTAGTCATGAAAGGGAGCCTGACATACTGAATGGGACTGGGCAGAAAGAGACAACTTGAATGACGAATAAACCAACGTTTATTAGACTTCTGTAGGTGTTTATATGTAGTAAAATAATACTCCTGGATCCCACTGTTATCATTTCTTACATGTAATTGGATGGAATACCTTCTGATGTATCATACTATTAATGGGCACAAAGTCTTCATTTTTTGATGTCATTGCTATAGAAAATGCTTCTTTCTGATTGGCTGGCAAGTTTAAAAAACTGTACAACAGGACACTTCAAACTAATTGCGTTTTTTCCATTCCATGGTTTGGAATGAGCCAGAAGGCAAACTTTTCGATCTACCGGGCAATTTTCGGTCCTACCCTCACCTATGGTCATGAAGGCTGGGTCATGACCAAAAGAACGAGATCCAGGGTACAAGCGGCCGAGATGGGTTTCTTCAGGAGGGTGGCTGGCGTCTCCCTTAGAGATAGGGTGAGAAGCTCTGTCATCCGAGAGGAGCTCGGAGTAGAGCCGCTGCTCCTTCGCATCGAAAGGAGCCAGTTGAGGTGGTTCGGGCACCTGGTAAGGATGCCTCCTGGGAGCCTTCCTAGGGAGGTGTTCCAGGCACGTCCAGCTGGGAGGAGGCCTCGGGGAAGACCCAGGACTAGGTGGAGAGATGATATCTCCAACTTGGCCTGGGAACGCCTCGGGATCCCTCAGTCGGAGCTGGTTGATGTGGCTCGGGAAAGGGAAGTTTGGGGTCCCCTACTGGAGCTGCTGCCCCTGCGACCCGATACCGGATAAGCGGGTGAAGATGGATGGATGGATGGATGGATGGATGGATGGATGGTTTGGAATGGAAGAACGCATAATGGTTTTCCAATATGAAAAAAGTCCCTGGTACCTGCAAACAGGTATTTTTTATCATTTTTTTTACTACCACTGTTGAGGTAGTTCAGGTCACCCCCCCTGCCGTCGCTAGCAATGCTGACGCAGCGATTAGTGACGATTCTCTTCGACCAATCAGTAGTCAGCGAGTTTTTACATCACCTTTTGGTATTGCCTCAGCTCGCGATACCAAAAGGTGACGTGAAAACATTTTTACATAGTTTAGCCAGCTGCGTTTTTTTTTGCTGCCTCCAGCTTCTTTTGAAACTAAATTTGTCTTCTGGTTGTGGCAAAAGCCACATGGCGAGAATCAAAAAACAACACACCTTCAACGTTCTGTGTGTGTGGTGTTAGGTCACGGCAGCTTCCTGCGGCGTCCCTATGACAACCTGCTACGCTTGCCTCAAGCATGAGGCGGTACTATATGTGAAATGGAAAAAGAAGGACGGGTCACCGCGGGCGAGGCAAGTCGAGCAGGTACCATGTGATGGAAAAACGCCATAACATTCAACATAGAGTTTAACCGCTGTTCAAAATCAGTTGGAAATACAGCATATTAAATGGTTTCTTAAAATGCGAGTAACCATAGCAACCATGCTTAATACTGTATTACCAGATAATAACTCTCACTGCAATGGACCAATGATGTAAAACTAACTCAGCCCGAGGTGTCCTGATTTAGAAAATAATGCACTCTTTATTCTGGACACACTATATATTGTCTATTGTCTGTTTGTTTTTCAAGCAAATAAGATTATTTTTTTTTTTCCTTCATGATATTGAAATGTAAATGATTAAACTACAGTCAGAAATCAGATAAAGGGCAAACAGCAATGACTGACTCAAGTAAAATGCAGTATGCAAACATGCAAGGTGTGAATTTATTTGGACACAGTCCTTTGATTTATTGTCTCAATTGAAGCGCACACATGTCTAAAATCAATTTGCGGTGAGGTTAAACCAGACTCGTCAGTACTTCTGATACCCATCAGAAATAAACACTGCTGCGATGCAGGGAGGTGCCATCTGTGTGTCTCTTTTTGGTTCGGGAGTGTGTCTGTGAACAAATCCCTGTTGTGACTCATGTTGACGTTCATCACAGCCATCCTAAAAGAGTGAGTCATCCTCATGCCTGCTCGCTTTCTCCTTCTCTGTCTGCTCAGTCTGTCTGGGGGGCAAAAAGACCAAACGGAGGCAGCAAGGTAGTCCAGCATTGCCATTTTGGTTGTTGGGAAGGCAAGGGCAACTAGACTCAAATCTTGGCTGTGAATAAGTGTTCCATGAAAAGCCATGAATATAGCCACTTTACAGTGTAGGAGTACAGTGTCCCTTTAAAGGGTTTTCTCTTTCATTACCTTGAAAGTTTTTCAAGACTCTAATATCCAGCGTTTATGATACCTGGCAAGTTTATCCAGCCGTGAAGCCTGCAGTGAAAATAGAAGAGAAAAAAAACAGCAGATTATAATCAGAGCGATTGTTTGTTGTAGGAATGTTTTCATTTTCTGCATTTTTTTTCATGCTTATTTGGAGCAGCAGCTGGTCTGGGCCAGGGTTTCCCTCCCTCTCTGGCCTGCTTTTATTGGCTGGCTGTAGCAAACCCAGGACTTTGGGCCACATCGTAGGCTCACTCTTGTTTGGACTAGGTGGTGGTGTGAGCTGTGATGGGGTTATAAGGGGGGTAGGGGTCTAGTTTTGGCTTATGAAAGCTGCTCTGTTGAAGCTAAAGTGGGTGCCTCGCTGAGCGAACCTCAGTGTACACGAAGGGGTGGACCCCAGGCCCAGCTGCCACAGTGTGAACTCACTGTGTAGTTAAGGCCAAACATATAGCGTACTTACACACTGGATAAATACAGGGACTAAAAAGCTGCTTACAGGTGCTAAAGGGCCTGCAGCCTGTCTGTCAGCTCCAATTACACTAATATTGATTGTGACTCTTATCCTGAGAGGAGCAGCATCAATAGACTGGGAGAAGCTCTGAGGACGTTCACACCGCCTGCGTCGGCCTTCAGACAGTGCGGCGAAGAGGAGTTGAGACCGACTCAACTTTTGAAGAATTTTTTTTTTTGGGGTCTGAACGCATATTAAACATCTTGATCTCTTCACACCTGCAGATCAAATGAAGAGTATGGTGTCGTGCATGGTGGAGGTGGAGGGGAGTGCCAATGTAAGGACTGTGGGTTCCACCTTAAGAATACCAATGTGCTGCAAACGTGCACCCATCACATCACAGAATCCCCCCCATCTAACTGCAAACACTGTAACATTTCTCTCAAAGCCAAAGGTATGGGAAGGATTTTGTTTGTTTTTGTATGATCTGTGTTCACTGTGCGTCTATTATGAGCTCAGCCTGTCTTTTGTATTTTACAGGAAGCCTCGTCAAACACCTGAGATTGGAGGCACATGGAAAAGAAACCTGTTGTTACCCAGATGGCGACAATGAAGGTATGCTATGTTGTTATTTATAATATTTGGTATTATAACCATTTAGTTGCAGAACCATTAATTCTGAGAACTGTGTCACATCTGTGTTGCATGGAGTCAACTTCTGGCACCCGTGAGCAGGTATTCCAGCCCAGGACCATTGAACTACATCCTACTTTTTTTTTTTGCAGAGCGTTTCAGACAGAGGGTGAATGTATATTCAGATGGACAATATGAGAAAAATTAAGTGTTTTTTTTAAACATTAAAGCATGTAAACATGTTCTAGTAGAAACCCCAAAATACAAGTATGTTCCTGAAAATGAGCATACTATGGGACCTTTTAAGGAACATAATACAATTAATAAACAATTATAACATTTTACTCAGAATGCCCTCTACACAGTACATAGAGTAGATAGTTATTGGCTTTATTAGTTATTAATTGGTTAGAATCTCAAGCAGTCCTTTTATTGGTGACTGCCCATAATTCTATCTACTGCTGTAACCTGAGCCACATGCAGTTGACCCTTGAATTCATTAATAGCCTCAAACAGTGCACTCATTCTGTTGGCTTATATACTTTGTCACTTTGATTGTGCTTCAACATTGCACATTTGTTTGAAGAGAAATGTAAACATTGGCTAGCAGCCTATCAAGATCTTAGAAACATGGGCGAGGTGCTAATACGTTACACCCAGGGAGAAAATGTACTCGGCTGGTATGAACTGCAAAATGCAGAGCACCTTACAGCTAATACAGTTCCATTTTTATTGTCTACACGTTGCTGCAGTTAGGAAAGTTAAGACTTTAATAAGACAAGGTCAAATTCAATTGAAATAAAATAATTTTTTTTAAATGTTTCTCCCAGAATTGTATGCTCGACCAGGTAGAAAAAGTCCAAATCAGGATGAAATCTCTTTTGTATGAGCAGCAGATGGCTGACCTGGTACACTTGATATTGCATTGTTTAATTAAGTTTTTTTAATTTTTTTTTTCACTAATCCGGTCAGACAAGTAAAAAAAAAAAAAAGACTTCAAGCAAGTAAAAAAAAATAAAAAATTGACGAAGTCCGTTTTTACCGTCGCCTGTAAAATTTTCTTTATATTTTTTTAAAAACTGACTTTAGGCATGAAGAATTTTTTTTTTTTTTTAACTTGCCCCAAGTCCGTTTTTATCGACGCCTGTAAAATTTTCTTTTTTTTTTTTTTTTAAAGAAAAAGGTTAAAAAAAAGTTTGAAAAACAGGTACCACAAGTGTAAACAAAAACGTCAAAGTCCAACGTTGAAAGCTGCTAAAGTGTAATGTTTTTTCTCAAGAAGCATCAAGCGTCCAACGCAATTCTTGATTGGCCAACGTCATATTTAAATTACATGATTTATAATACGACGATGTCCAAACGGAAGTGGGTTGTTAAGGTAACTTGCCCGACGTGGCGTTTTACTTGCCCCGGGCCATCGGACAACCCCAGGACAACCCCGGTGTTGAAAAGAGACTTGTTTTTCTGTCCTAGGAGTCTGTGGAGAACGTTCACTTCACCCCGATAAACCACAAGATCCTGACTACTCTGATCTGGGGAAAAGTCGACATGATGAGGATGATAATGCAAGGGACAAAGCTGGCAGACGTGATGAAGACAACTCCAAGGCAGCTGAAAGCCCTCACACTGCCTCTTCTGACCGTGAGAATCCAGAAAGCAGCCAGTCCATCCCGCTTCCCCCTAAGGATTCTACCCAGAAGAGCTCGGCCAACGTCAGGAGGGCTCTGTTCGCCCGCAGACGCTTTGACGCTTCAGCATCAGCGTCCTCTGGAGGCTCCCGTTCTCCAGGTACTCAACCCGTGGTTCCACAGAGGGAGCCGTCTCCACCTCGGAGCTCCCCACCCAGGCCTCAGTCCCCATCCAGTTGTCATGTCTCCCCCTCCGCTCTGAGACCAGTCTCCCCTGTTAGAAGTCTCTCTCCTATAATAGTTCAGTCCCATGGATCAGAGTTCTCTGGGCCTCAAGGCTGCCAGGCAGACACCTCTGCTCCGTGTCGAGCCTGTCTTCACCCAAGAGGCCGACCGTCTACAGCAAGACTGGTGAGTCACAATGTGTAATAGGTCTGCACTATATATATATATATATATATATATATATATATTATTGTCCACGCGATATCAACTTGCGCGATGAACACATTGCAAAAGGCTGCAACATATTGCAAAAGACACTCACAAGAGATTCTTTGAGTTAGTAGAAAGCTGCACTTTAAATTGTAAATGCTTTTCTTTCTTTTCTTTTTTTTTTAGTGGCACCTTTTATTTTGAATTCAATGTTTAATTTGTTCAGTAAAAGAATGTTGGAAATGATTTCCTTTTAATTTGTTTCAAATCCAACAGGCATTTTGTTGGATTTGAGCAGAATGCTGAAAGCAGCAGAAATGCAGAACTGAGTACACTTTAATATCTGTTTATCTGTTTATTTCTCCCAAGTAATATCGTTATTATCACCATATTCAACAAATGTATTGCATATCACATATTTTTCTCATATCGTGGAGACATATTGTGAAACATTTTCAGCAGCATTTATCAGTTTTCTACATATAACCTAACCCAGCCTTTGTTTTATTTTCTCACTCCAAATCTGTCATGATACTCTGTTTTCGCTCTGCGTGTATTATTAACGCTGGTCCAAACGTGGCTTTTGTTCAAACCGCAGTCGTCGCTCACCTGTGACTCGATCCAGGTAGTTTAGCCGTTTTAACAGTTTTAAATAAATCAGTTTTGGGCCTCACAGTGCTAATCTTGTGTGGCTCAGTTTAAATCCTAGTAAGTCAACATCTAGAACAAATATAGATAGGCTGGTACATATGAGGTTATATAAAGTCGCACATTCATTGGAAAAGGAAGGAAAGGCAACTCTGTTGTTTTATCTCAGTCAAACCAAGCCTGCTGCGCCGAAGCCTTAAAATAATGCGGCAGAGCTCCCAAATAGACGCAAGATGTTTTCCCTGGGCAGCCGCTGATAAAACGAGGAGCAGGCCGATCACCCAAGATTGGAGCCACATGTCCCCGGCGCAAACAACCGCGGTGAAGATTTCAGTTCGCCCTAATGAAAAAAACATGTCTACTCCAAACTTGTGGTTATGTTATGGTGTAACCTCACCACTTCCTCCTCACGCTAATATAGGTCTCATAGGAGTAGATATTCATTAATTCTCTGGAGCCTTGTTTTTCACATCTGCACACAGTCATTTCTATTTGAATGTGAGCCACGCCTGTATACCTGCTGTATTTGGTAAAGGGCAGCCATTTTTATATACCTAAATATTTGATGGGTATTTGTATCTGGTCTGGGTGAATACTTCATTCCGATTGGCTGCAGGGTGTCCATTAAAAAAGGATACAGGACACCTACTAAAGAGTTCCGGTGAATCCGACTGTTTACCAGTTGGAAATTGATGCGCTACGCTAAATGAAAAAGAAAATCAGAATGTGTTATTTCCAACACTGTGTGGTACTTCAGAGCTTCGTCTTCTGAACACCACAGGATGGCGCTAACACACAAGCTGCAAGAAGTAGGTTACACTACACACTGTATCTCTGAACTGGCTTTGTTTCACGGCAATCATCTCTCATACCGTTGTTGATGTTCAACTTACATCCGGCTGCAGCCGACAGTAGGGGGGGGGAACATCAGACGCCTCCCGATACGATATCATCATCACAATACTTCAGTGCCGTGATACGATATTTTAAACATATTGCAATATTCTGCGAAATATTGCAATTTATAACCTTTTTTCCAACTTCTAATTTTTCCCAATTTCAAATGATGTCCCCAAAAGGAAACTTTGTCAACATCTGTTTTATCTAAAAAGATACATTTCTGTTTGTGCATCTCACTTCAATTTTATTGCTGCAACATGGGATTGGCAAGCAGACAAACTGACCAACACATATATAATAAAAGATCCATAATTGCCGCTTGTTTATCGATACATTATTGCCAGTGAAAGTATTGTTTTGTTTTTTTTGTTGTTTCCCCACTCCTAGCCGACAGTACGTTACACTTGGCGGGTGGTTCAGCTGACTTTAGCAGTTTTCAGTAAGAGTAAGCACACTCGACTGTCTTGCTGTTAACCACAGCCATGACCGTTGGCTTGCTCGTGAGCTCACAGCAGTGCGTCCCTAAATGAATATAGGGGAGACACAATAATTGGACACATGAGAAATCCTGAACAAATAATAAAGATTTTTCAAGCATTTCTTGTACAGTTATATGGGGAAACACTGTCAAGGCGCTCTTCAAAGTAACTGACTCAAGACGATGGCGGGAAATCTTTCACTGCTGGTCACTAACTCCCAGCACCTTCCCAGAACGGGGCTTTTAAAGCTTGTATTCTCAGCACCGAGGCCAAGTATTCGTTGAGTCATTGCTATTGATCCACAACATCAACAGCTCTGGTCACTTAACACTGGGAAAGAAAAAAAAATCATCCTTTTTAATCTACCTCCTTGGCATTCTCTCTTTTCATGATTATTTTTATTGGCATTTCCGCCTTTAATGATAGGACAGCTTAGACATGAAAGGGGAGAGAGAGGGAGAAGACATGCAGGAAACCGTCACAAGTCGGACCCCGGGACCATTTGCGTCGAGGAATAGACCTCAATACATACAGTATTTCCCTGCTCTACCAACTGAGCTAACGGGCAACTCTGTCTTTAGTTTTTTCTACTGTATCCTCTTCATTTTGCTGGTGTAGGGACAAGTTTCTTTTTTTCAATAGATAAAGATAACTTTATTGTCTGTCACAAAGCAGTAACAGAAATTCTCCTTTGACAAGGCTCATTAAAAAACATACATTTAGAAACGCATACTGAAAACATACAAAACGGCAGCTTGAAAGTGTCTATTGATGATGATGATGATGATGATGATGATGATGATGATGCTGCTGCAGAAGGAATGAAAGATGATTGTTTTTTCTGGGCCAGTGGAACTTTGTATCGTCTGCCTGATGGAAGTAACTGGAAAGAGTGGGAGAGGGGGTGAGAGGGGTGCTCTGGGATCAGGGTGGCTTTTCCTTCACCTTTATCCCTCCCCCCCCTTTTTGTTTTGTTGTAGTCCGTGGATGAGTTTGGCCTGAGCCACATCTCCGCACATCCCACGCGGCCTCGGAGAGCCCTCAACATCTTGAGTCACCTCCCTCTGCACTCCCAGGGGGCGAGCAGGTCCCCGAGCCTCCTGATTCCCATCGGGGGGATTCACATGATTCAGCCCAGGTCCACCCTCCCTCTGTACAGCCTGGTGAGCAGCCCCGTAGCAGCCACAACCAGCCTCGCGGGGACATCCTGGACACTAAGGGACGCTCCAAAGGGGAGCTTCCCTCTGCTGCAGCGCCACAACACTCTCAAAGAGCCGTGGCAGCACAGCCAAGCCAGCCCGCAGGACCCAGAGGGGTTAGGGGGTATGTCTGGGAGCGGCCGTTCGGACACTTTATTACAAAGAAACCCTCAGAGTCCCGGGACAGAGACCAGGCATCTGCGGGTCGACACAGACGCTCCTGTTACAGAGAGGTGTGGTTACCCCGAGACCACCCAAGGCCAAAAAAAGGCTCCTTCCTCCCAGACACAACACTGATAGGAGGAGAGTCTGAAAGGGACAGCGCAAAAAGACAAACAAAAACCTGAGTCTGATGTAAAAACACAGCACTGGGTACAAAAGGCAAGAGCACTTGAGCACCGCTTCTGAATGACGCTATAATGTAATTATATGGATAATATATATAGACACTATGTTAGATATGCAGTATGTTTTGTAAATCTTTTTTTACCCTTTTGTTTGATGTCATCGGTGTTAATTTATTTATGTGCTATTATGCAAATTCTGTACTATATGCAAAAGCAGCTGGAATGAAAAATAGACTAAGTTTTATCAGTTTCCCTATTAACCCCACTATGACAGCTCTAATATACTATTGCTGTGTTAATGTACTGTATTACCAGAATGGATATAGAAAGGTACTACAATTATTTATTCACCCCGACCAGTATTTTGAAGTGCAATTTTTATGTCAAGATTGTGGTTTGAAATGTCATTCTTAAAAGCTGTGATTATTATTTGTCAGGTTTTGTTATTTTGTTATTTTGTTGTGTTGTTGTCTTTGTTTGTGTTCAAAGAAGCAGGGTTACGATCACCTCCTTTTCTATAGAAGTTTCAGATCAAGACGTTTAGAGTGCACTGACAAATAATTTGATATCCAGAGGAAACCTGTTTCACGTACATGGTAGCTACGGTACAGTTCTTTTCATAAACAGATACATGTATTTTTGTGTTGTTGCTTTTATAAATGATACAATCACTCTGCCATTTTCATGTTTACCATTAAACTTCTCATTTTTACAGATTTATATTACAACTGTGTTACAGGCGTGGTTTTTGAGTTTAGTTACTGTTCTACTTTTCCAGCGGAACATACTGTAAGGATGGAGTACTCAAGTCCTGGACTCGGACTTGAGTCTGGCTCGAGACGCTATTCTCTGGACTCGGGACTTGACTCAGACTCGAGGATTTATGAAATCGGACTCGTAAGTTGGATGAAGTTTCTGACTACTGTTATGTGTAATAGGCAGTGATGGAGTACTCAAGTTCTGGACAACTCCGACTCAAACTCAGGTAATGGAGACATGACTTTGACTTCTTTTTACTGACTTGGACTCAGACTTGAACATTAGGGACTCGAGACTTGACTTGGACTCAACAGTTGGTGACTCAACTACAACGCAGCTGTAAGTTGTTTTTAAATGCTAATCGATGTGTAGGAAACAATGGTGTCTAGGAAGGTAAGAAACCCACGTTTTACTGCATGCTAAAGACTAAAGATTAGGAATGCATGTGATTAGCATGTGATTTGATTTGTAGATTTGAAAACGGAATACAGAAGAGTCTCGTTCTTGTTTCCCTGAGACCTGCAGATACCGTGGCGATGAGTATGGCACCATCCTGTGGCTGGGCTGAGATTGTACTTCATGTTTCCACTTCTCAGAATGGAAACACTAGTTTTACTAAAAATCAGTTTCACAGCATTCTTTTAATTCTTTTTTCTATTTTTTTTTTCATTGTGTTGTGTTTGATATTGATCTTCCTTCTTTCCTCTGTGCTGATATGGTCACAGACTCAAGACTGAAGCTGTCACACGTAGCCACTGGGTGGCAGGAGAAAGCAACTTTAAACCCATCTGTGAAGTGAAAAGGAGGACGCACACACTGAAGGTATTGGACCATAAACAAAATAAATCATCTGGGAGATAACACACACACACACACACACACATACACAGAGCAGGAATAATCAGATGGTACTTTGACATTTTTAGTCCTTACTGATATAAACCATGATTCAGCCTATGATTCACTTATTGGCCTATGCTTATCCCGCCGTTCTACAGAACTCTATAAACATCTGTCCCTGTGTTGCATGCCAGTGGCTCCACAGCAACCAGAATAACAAAAGCCAAAGACTATCTCATTTGTCATTTACACAATGATAATGATTCCAGCCAATTATTGACTGATTAGAATGACGAACTTCCATAAAGAAGTAGTGCTGTGATAAGGTTCACCAGAAGAAATTAGTTAAACATAATCAAGAAAATCATTTCAGGGGATTCCTGTCATTTATGGAAACCAAACCGGGACTTCTACAGCAAAACTGAGAGAATTACAGACAGCATGTGAACATTTGCTATGACTTCACAGTAGAGGTGACCCAATTCTTTTATATGAAGGGCTGAAATGTATCTGGGTGGAAAGCCACGGGTCAAAAATAAATGTCAATGTTTAAGAATACCGTAATTGTTGCCATTCTACGCAAATGAAACGTATGTTTGTAATTTAAATGGGAAGTTTACCAGAGCTGTGCTTTACATTGCCGTTAAACTCAGATTGTGTACTTTTTAACTGCACAAAATATACGTTTTGTAGTCATACTTTTAAAATAAGAGGAGAATAAGCATGAGCATGTCAAATTCATGGCTGGCCAAAACCAAGACAGCATGGGCCAGACTTGCTTTACAGTGTTATTGTCTTATTGGCAGTATAATATGTATGTATATGGTCACTGTCATTGTTTTTCAGGAAAAAGAAAAAAAAGTTGTTTTTTTTCTCACATAAAGTCAGACAAAATCACCTCGTCCCTGTTGGAACATTTATAAAACCCACAGACTGATGTTAAGGGGAAACAATAGCATTTATTTATGAAAAAATATTAAATATATATGTAGATACAAGGTTTCTGCCCGAGTGTGATGATACATAAGTAATGTATTAATATACTTTATACACTCACCGGCCACTAACTTAGGTACTACTGTACAATCTACTGGGATTCAATCAGTTTGTGTTGTCGTCGTCAGAAATCTAATGATTCTTCTTTATGTTTATCATAGTTCAATTCAATTCAATTCAATTTTATTTATAGTATCAATTCATAACAAGAGTTATCTCAAGACACTTTACAGATAGAGTAGGTCTAGACCAGATAGAGTAGGTCTAGACTACACTCCAGAATTTACAAGGACCCAACAGTTCTAGTAGTTCCCTCCAGAGCAAGCAACAGTGCGACAGTGGCGAGGAAAAACTTCCTTTTAGGAAGAAACCTCGGACAGACCCAGGCTCTTGGTAGGCGGTGTCTGACGACCGGTTGGGGTTAGAATGAAGAGTGGCAATAACAGCCACAGAAAAGATAACAGTTTGTAGTAGTTCTTTGTAGTAGTTCATGGCTTAGCAGGGAATTGTGCGGCATTACAAGGCACAGCAGGACGTAGCAGGGCACAGCAGAGCGTAGCAGGATGAACACGGCATCACAGGACGTGTAGCGGGACCATGGCGACAGCTGCTACCATGATGTTGGAGCCTCCCTGATCCGAGGGAACATGCTGGACGAAAAAGAACATAAGGACTCCGGGGAATGACTCCCCAGAGCTAGGTTAGTAACAAGCATTTCTGGGACATGGATGCACACAAATGGAAAGATAGAAAGATAAAAAGGATAGAGGAGCTCAGTGTGTCAAAGGAAGTCCCCCAGCAATCTAAAACTGTTACAGCATAACTGGGAGAGCATAACTAACTAGGAGAGCATGACTAACTAGGAGAGACAGGGTAAAGAGAGCTGCCGGATCGGGCTAGAACTCTCCCCAACCGGATCGGGCTGTATGCCCTGCCTCCCTCTAGTTTTATTATATTATTGATTATATGATAGATAGATCTGACAACTATGACGAGAAGCAGGTAGGCCGGGTTAGGCGGACAATATTCAATTCTATGCTCTAACTATAAGCTTGATCAAAGAGGAAAGTCTTAAGTCTACTCTTAAATGTGGAGACGGTGTCTGCCTCCTGAACCCAAACTGGAACCTGGTTCCACAGGAGAGGAGCCTGATAGCTGAACGCTCTGGCTCCCGTTCTACTTTTAGAGACTCTAGGAACCACAAGTAACCCTGCATTCTGGGAGTGCAGTGCTCTTGTAGGGTTGTAAGGTACTATGAGCTCTTTAAGATAAGATGGTGCCTGACCATGAAGAGCTTTGTAGGTGAGAAGAAGGATTTTAAATTCTATTCTGGATTTTACAGGAAGCCAATGCAGAGAAGCTAAAACAGGAGAGATGTGATCTCTTTTCCTGGTTCCTGTCAGAACACGTGCTGCAGCATTCTGGACCAGCTGAAGACTTTTTATGGACTTTTTCGAGCAGCCTGATAGTAAAGAATTGCAGTAATCTAGCCTAGAAGTAACAAATGCATGGACTAGTTTTTCTGCATCATTTTTAGACAGGATATTCCTGATTTTTGCAATATTACGCAGGTGAAAAAAGGCAATCCTTGAAATTTGCTTTATGTGGGAATTAAAGGACAAATCCTGATCAAAGATAACTCCAAGATTCCTCACAGTGGTGCTGGAGGCCAGGGTGATGCCATCCAGAGTAACTATCTCTTTAGATAATGCGTCACGGAGGTGCTTGGGCCCCAGAACAATAACTTCAGTTTTATCTGAGTTCAACATTAGAAAATTACAGCTCATCCAGGTTTTAATATCCTGAAGGCACATTTGAAGTTTAGCTAACTGATTAGTTTCATCCGGCTTGATCGATAGATATAATTGAGTATCATCTGCATAACAATGAAAGTTTATGGAGTGCTTCCTGATAATATTGCCTAAAGGAAGCATATATAAAGTGAACAGGATTGGACCGAGCACAGATCCTTGTGGGACTCCATGACTAACTTTGGCGTGCACAGAGGATTCATCGTTAACATGAACAAACTGAGATCGATCTGATAAATAAGACTTAAACCAGCTTAGAGCTGTCCCTTTAATGCCAATTAAATGTTCCAGTCTCTGTAATAAGACATGGTGGTCAATGGTATCAAATGCAGCACTAAGATCTAATAACACCAGTATAGAGATAAGTCCTTTGTCTGATGCAATTAGGAGGTCATTAGTAATTTTCACAAGTGCTGTCTCTGTACTATGATCTAAATCCTGACTGAAAATCCTCATATAAGCTGTTGCTATGCAGAAAGTCACACAGCTGTTTGGCGACTGCTTTCTCAAGAATCTTAGAGAGAAATGGAAGGTTGGATATAGGTCTATAGTTGGCTAAAACATCTGGATCAAGGTTGGGCTTTTTCAGAAGAGGTTTAATTACAGCTACTTTAAAGTGCTGTGGTACATAGCCTGTTAATAAAGACAGATTGGTTATATCTAGTAGAGAAGTGTTGACTAAGGGTAAAACTTCTTTAAGTAGCCTAGTCGGGATGGGGTCTAAGAGGCAGGTTGATGGTTTAGATGAAGAAATAATTGAATTAAATTGATAAAGATCAAGTGAAGCAAAGCAATCTAAACATATATCTGGTTTTACAGCTGTTTCTGAGGTTCCTGAGTTTAGAGATAAGTCAGTGCCAGTTAAAGGCAGGTCTTGGTGAATTTTGCTTCTAATAGTTATAATTTTATCATTGAAGAACCTCATAAAGTCGTTACTACTAAGAGCTATGGGAATACTTGGCTCGGTAGAGCTGTGACCTTCCGTTAGCCTGGCTACAGTGCTGAAAAGAAACCTGGGGTTGTTCCTATTTTCCTCTATTACTGACGAGTAGTACGCTGCTCTGGCATTACGGAGGGCCTTCCTATATGTTTTAAGACTATCTTGCCAGATTAAACGAGAACTTTCTAATTTGGTGGAACGCCAAATCTTCTCAAGTTTCCGTGATATTTGCTTTAATTTGCGAGTTTCAGTGTTATACCATGGAGCTGATCATAGTTAGTGGTGGTGGTGTACCGGAGGGCACTGTATTGAAAGATGTTTCTAATGTTCTGCTCCTCTTATGTATGTCCATGGTCTGGACCAAATATTAGAAGCACCTCTCAATATACTGGACAGTAATGCAGTCCAGTTCAACACCACTGGAAACTAAAATCTCCATAATAACCACGTTGCTAAAATTATAACCTGTCTGACAGTGTTGGTCGTAACGGATCATTATTATCGTTGTACAGGCAGGATTTATGGCGTTATGCAGTTTTTGCATTGGATCACATTAGATTGTACAGGTGTACCTAATAAAGCGGCCACTGAGTGTGTGTGTATACATCAGTAAGTAAGCTCAAGTATGACATTTGAAAATAACAAAACCGAATAGTTCATTATGAGATTATTATCACCATAACTTAATTAAGTTTGAAAAACAAATGGGTCAGTTTCTCTTTCTACTGATTTTCTCCTGAAATGTTTTTTTGAAACACTAGAAGAGATTTTCTTCATGTTCCATTTGCAGTAATGATATTGAAACTCCTTGTGGCCACGATTTGAACATGATGTGGGTCAGCTAAAGTTCATAGGAATATTAAAGCTTTCACAGTAGGGGGTGAATGGAGATGAATGTCTCCTTAATTTATGCATGAGGTAGTGATGGTGTCTCCACTGTCTCTATTTTCTGAGCTCAGCTGTGTGTGTGTGTGTGTGTGTGTGTGTGTGTGTGTGTGTGTGTGTGTGTGTGTGTGTGTGTGTGTGTGTGTGTGTGTGTGTGTGTGTGTGTGTGTGTGTGTGTGTGTGTGTGTGTGTGTGTGTGTGTGTGTGTACGTACATGTCTAGAGGGGGTCACATTCCCTGACACCTGAGCGAGCTCCACCCATTGAAGAAGACCATAGAATACAACTGAAAGCTCCGGAATACGGCAAATAAGTGAACCTTGAGTTTAGAATGTTGGAAGTGAAAACATTGTAATCTTACTTTGCGGGATTATTAAAATACAAATTATATAAATTATTATAATTGTTATAAATTGGATTACGGTAGCATAGAACATGAATGGTACATTGGTATAATACTGTACCTGCGAATAAACATGATTTAGCGTTTCTATCAGCTATGTTCTTGTTTTAGTTGGTCTTTCCTTGGTTACATAACAAACGGATGACTGGTCGTTGCAGACACCCTGATCACACGCACACACACACACACACACACACACACACACACACACACAGTTTCGGCCAGTGTAAGTAATGGTACTATCAAAGCCTCCATCTACTCATACACAGGTACATACTCTTCACCTTGCTCATATCAGGTGTGTGTGTGTGTGTGTGTGTGTGTGTGTGTGTGTGTGTGTGTGTGTGTGTGTGTGTGTGTGTGTGTGTGTGTGTGTGTGTGTGTGTGTGTGTGTGTGTGTGTGTGTGTGTGTGTGCGTGCGTGCGCCCCCCCTCCCTCCCTGTTTCTTCTCCTACCTCAGACTCCATCATCTGTTGCCAAGTTTGCTTCCTGTTGTAAAAATATTTTTTGACCCATAAGGATGACATGACTGCATTTCCCCCACATGTGGTGTCACATTCCTGGGCGTGGTAATGATTTCAACTCGGGCCAGGATGACGGAGTGAGTCCCGCTGATAGAAATCGTATGAAGTGAAATTGTCTGCAGCTGACTGGAAACAACAGGAAAGCCAAGCTAGCTAATGACGTTCAGACAGGTGAGTACAACAACACACGGAAGTCTCTTAATAACAACACCAACAACCACTGTGTTGCCTAGCACTGTGTGCGCCCTTTGTGGTGTATACAAACTGTATGTGGATTCACTGCCTTTACAGCCTCTGTCTTGGTTAATGACTTCAGTAGCGAACCGTGACTTGTAAACCTCTGCCCTCTAACCCGCCCCTGCAACAATTACAGCTCTGAAACAAAAATGGAAGATGTTTGTGCAGCCTTAACAATGCAAAGAAAAAACAGCATGGAGAGTGATCCCCAAAACAAAAAACAGCTGATTTCAGTCAAATGCAAAAAAAAAAAAATCCTCCTAACAAATAATCGTATCATCCCACATGCTGTGTGTCCCCTGGAGCAGAATATGGTGAGGGGTTGGGGGTGCAAAACACATGATGGCCCACCCCCTCCCTCCTACCACACACACCAACTAGGCCCTCAGCATTTTGGAACCCCCCCACCACAAACAATATTGTTAATACATAACAGTATTAGATTGGCACAGCGGCCTATTAAATATGTACTGTACGTATGTTACCATTTATTTCCCATATAACTAACTTCATTTTAAAATCACATGGATAATACATTTGCAACAATGTCCTAATAGCTATGGTCTTCCTTAGCCATGATAAAGGCTTCCATCGTGAACCAACAAGGCTGGCTAACTAGTTTAGCGGCGGTGCTAGCTTGGGATTCATGTCCCCACAGAGTTAGCGATAATAAAGCCGGTCTATTTAGAGTGAAGGTATGATTGGTCAATTATAAATTAGTCTCACATTAAAAACTATTGCTCAGCCTTCAGTAAATTCAGAACTGGCCCACCAATCACGGATCTGAAAGCATCACATTTTCTTCCCAGTAACAGCAGAGGCGTTTTATTTATCATTTTATTCATTTTAACCCTTGACATTCCAACACAAACTGAATGGGCAGGTTTAAAGGGTTTCTTTCCTTAAAAACATTTGTTGAGATGTTGATAGAATTACAACTGATTATTTTTCAGGAATTATTTTTAGTTGCACATATACAAATAATACACATTAAAAAGTACAAGTACTCCTCACCACTGTCACACTAAATGCTTTCTCTTGGGGGAATTACTAGAATTGTTGGGTAAATTATAGAGTATGGTCTAGACCCACTCTACCTGTAAAGTGTCTTGAGATAACTCTTGTTATGATTTAATACTATTAATGAAATTGAATTTAATCACATAATCAATAAAAATGTGATGGAGAGATGAAATAAACAATCTCTGATGGGTTTAATCTGGGCACTGCGATGCATAGTTTGCTTTATCCAATTGATATAGAAAGAAAAAAATATATATTGAAAAGAAAAGCAGCTTTTTTTATTATTATTTTTTTTATAGAATATCTTGGACCCTGACGTTTCCCCACTCGATTTCCCCACCCATTCCATAAGAAGTGTTGGGCTACACACAGTAAGTCAGTTATGTGGCTTTATAATGCCATCATTTTATCATTTCCAATTGCACAAACACCAAATTTTTTTCCACTGTGTCATCAATGCAGGGACTTTGTGTTTGTGTGTTATTGTGTCACACAGCCCATACGTTTAAACTCATCCTCCGCAATCACGCTTCCTCTATTTGTTTATCGTCACGCCGCCTCACATTCCTCTGTTGCCCTCGGCAGCAGCCGGATGTGGGAAATGGATAAGCGCACATTTTTTACACCGCGACTGCACAGTCACCGTGTTGCTCTGCTGCCTTGTCTGGAGAGAGCAGCAGGGGAAGGGGACAAGGGGGTTCCTTTTAGATTGAGCCCATTCTTCCAGTCTGCACCGCTGGACAAATATTTGCTCTAGATTCACTGTAACAAATAGTTGGTCAAATGCCAGTCTTTCTGCATTCTGACATCCTTTTGGCATTTCCCACACCACTTAACCCCTGTAAACTATGACCACACACAAATGTGCATGTTTTCCTGTTTCTGTAGGTGTCTCTTCCTATCTTCTGCATTCCTCTGATATAAAATTCCTCATTTTTTTCCATCTTTGAGTTGAATGGCTTAAACAATTGTACTCCTTCCTGTTTCTAATTGCCTTTTTGTTTTGGTCTGGCTTCTGCTTTGGTTTAAACCATTTATGGTAAAGAGCGGAAGTGCATGGAACACGTTTCTCTTCATTCTGTGATTTTTCAAAGAGAATTAATACAGGACAAGTAATAACAAGGTAAGTTTACCTAAATGTTGCGGGTCATTTTAGCAGACTGGCTAGACTTTTCACAATTTTGAAATATTTAGATTCTGGAAGTGCTTTAAGTAATGAATAAATAAATACAAATAAAATGTATGTCTGCCAGGAAGGTTAGCGTTAAAGAATGGATCCTCTTTGGAAGCCATCATGGGAAAAACATTTTTTAAAGCTACATTTTTATTAAAAGAATTTTAAGAACATTGTTTCTTTACTCTAATTTGACTGATTGCCTTGATATAACGCCTTTAAAGTCATTAGCATAAAAAACATGTTAGCCCGTGCTGAGTGGTTAGTATTTTAGATAATAAGTTCTAGTTTGATGAATTGTTTTTGCATTTGTTCTGAGCCACCATGATCCATCCATTTTTGCCTGCGGTATCGACTTATGAAATGCACATAAATGCCACATGACTGTACATAAATGGGCATACCTGTGGATTTTATTTACATGACCCATTCTATAGCTGATAAGAGCAAGGAATACCTGAGTGTGTGTGCATGTAGCTGTTAGACTGTGTGGGCAGTCAGGCTGTGGTCAAATTCATGATGTCTGTTTGGTCACTGGTAAGAGATAGGGTGTGTGTGTGTGTGTGTGTGTGTGTGTGTGTGTGTGTGTGTGTGTGCGTGCGTGTCAGTGCACTACATGCATGGTGGTGTGGGTTACAGCTGAGGTGGCAGGCGGCTGCGTATCTCTCTACGAAGGTCAGAGCATGTTACACGCTGAGATGTTGTGTGACAGCAGAGTGGCGTGTGGGACGATCGTGCCATGACCTCACCTTCCTGTGGGTGTGGGGGGGGAAGGGTGCTACTGACGACTTCATCACCCTTGTATCAGCCGCCTTGTGGCACATGCGAGCCCTGTGTTTCCTACTACTGCCATTGCTCCTCTCTCTCCCCCCCCCCTCCAGCCTCATCCTGCATGTCCAACACCTCTGGAAAAATAAAGAGAAAGAAAAACACAAGGGCCGTGTCGTGGCCTCACTTGACCTTCTGTGTTTGGGACGATCATCTGCCGCCACTCTATTCTGACTGCCTAATATAAGTGTTATTGTTGTTCTGCATGACAGAATACAGTCAACTGTTTTAACATATGAGTCAATCAAGAGAGACACTTTTTGGATTGCTTGAATTCCCAGTTAGAATTTGACAATACATGGTACATACAGGCACATACAATTAGCTGGATACATGGTTAAACCTCGTTACCAGGTTGGGAACTGGGACTGTTAATGAGAGCAATCCTCTCATTAACAGTCCCAAAATGTTCCAGTTGGAGAGTAAATGCTGTTAACATGTTCTTTACGTGAAACAACCAAGCAGGCCTTGTTGCTTGGTTTGGTTGCTTACAACCTTGTTGTACAATCCAAATTTTTCTTCAAACCTTCCTATATTGGATAACTCACCCAGTAGCTATGTGATTATATGATATGATATGATATGATATGATATGATATGATATGATATGATATGTTATGTGCCGGGTCCAGTCCGTCCGCCTAGTGGCACTCATGACTCTTTCCTAAACAAGCCCGGGCCCTGTGTATTAAATTCTTCCTCAATTTACGTTGTGATATAATGGCAAATAAGCACTTGGCAGGAAAATCATTTTTAAGAAATGATTTTATTATTAATCACAATCTAGATTTTATGTTTTTCACTGAAACCTGGTTAGACCATAAGTGCTGCTGTTCTCATCGAGTCAGCGCCCCCTAACTTCATGAGCGAGAATAGAGTGAATAAGAAAGGAGATGGAGTCGCCATTTTGTTTAATGTTTCATTCCACTGTACACAAATATCTCATGGAAATTTTGCTTCTTTTGAATATGTGTCTCTTTAGTTAAGGTCCTCCCCTTAAGTTATATTTCTAAATATCTATAGGCCACCAAATTATTATGTAACCTTCTTTGATGACTTGACTGAACTGCTGTCTATAATCTGTATTAACTTTGATTGTGTAATCATTGCGGGTGATTTTAACATTCGTGTTGACAACCCCCAGGACAGGGGGACCAAAGAACTGTGTTGTGTTTTTGAGAACTATGGACTGACTTGGCATGTGACAGAGCCCACGCACAATAAGGGGCACACTCTGGACTTGATTATCTCCAAAGGTCTGAACATTTCCAAGGTTGTGGTGACTGACGTTGCGCTCTCTGATCATTCCTGTGTTTTCTTTAACGTCACAATCGCTGTGCACAAAAGTGTTCAAACAAAGATAATCATAAAATGGTATATCACTGAAAACACCAGTGAATCATTCATTCAGCTTTTCTTCTCTACACCCGCCCTCTCAGGTCTCAATCAGGAGTCTCAGTCACTGAGCTTGTAGATCATTTCAACTGTAAAATTACAAAACGTTATTGATGCCATTGCTCCCACTAAGGTCAAAGTTGTCTCTGGTAAGAAAAGGTCTCCATGGAGAAATATCCCACTGGTGAGAACAGAAAAAAGAGAGTGTCGAAAAGCTGAACGAAGGTGGCAGAAAATTAATTTCCAGGTCCATTATAACACCTATAAAAAGAGACTTTCCATTTACAATTTGGAACTGAGGCATGCAAGGAGGTCCTTCTTCTCTGACGTTATTGCCGGAAACAATAATAATTCACATGCTTTGTTTGCTACTGTCGATAGGTTAACAAACCCTCCAGTACCAGTAGCATCTGAACTTTTATCTACCAAGGCCTGCAATGACTTTGCTTCCTTCTTCAAAGAAGATTAGACAGTCAGTGCCTCCATATCAGTATATGTATTGTCACAGTGTTCAGGCAAAACTAATTCCAATATGACACAATTTCATACGATCAACCATAAAAACATGGAGAACATTATACAACATCTGAAAACCTCCTGTTGCCTAGATAGTCTACCAATGGGTGTTTTCAAAAATGTTTCAAATTGTTTAGCTTCTGATCTTCTACAGATTGTGAACACGTCTCTTCTTTCAGGAATCTTTCCACAGGCCCTGAAAACTGCAGTAATCAAGCCACTATTAAAAAAGAACAATCTAGACACGTCACTAATGAGCAACTATAGGCCGATATCAAACCTTCCGTTTTTAAGTAAAATCATTGAAAAAGCGGTTTTTCAACAACTCAACCATTTCTTGTCACTAAGCAACAGTTTTGATACCTTTCAGTCGGGTTTCCAACCACACCACAGCACTGAGACGGCTCTCGTTAAGGTCTTTAATGACATCCACCTTAACACAGAAAATTGCAAAATTTCAGTCTTAGTATTACTTGATCTCAGTGCTGCATTTGACACGGTTGACCACGACATATTACTAGACCGATTGGAAAACTGGGTTGGCCTTTCTGGCTCAGTACTAAACTGGTTTGAATCCTACTTAAAGAATAGGGATTACTTTGTGTCAGTAGGTAATTATACATCTGAGCTTACAAATATAACGTGCAGAGTTCCCCAAGGCTCCGTTCTGGGGCCTCTTCTGTTTAACATCTACATGCTTCCACTGGCTCAGATTATGGAAAACAACAAAATAAATTACCATAGTTAGGTGGATGGCACACAAATGTACATAACCTTATCGCCAGGGGACTATAGTCCAATACAAAAACTGACTAAGTGCATTGAACAAATTAAAGACTGGATGTGCCAGAACATTTCGTATATTAAATGAAAAAAGAACTGAGGTGGTTGTTTTTGGAGCAAAAGAGGAACAATGAAAAGTGAGCACTCAGCTTCAAACAACAATGTTAAAAACAACAGACAAAGCCAGAAATCTTGGTGTAATCATGGACTCTGACTTTTACCAGCTACATTAAGACAATTGCAAAGTCAGCCTATTATCACCTTAAGAATATATCAAGGGTTAAAGGACTTATGTGTCAACAGGATTTGGAAAAACTTTGCTTTCATCTTCAGTAGACTTAACTACTGTAACGGTGTCTTTAAAAAAAATCTATCAGACAGCTGCAGCTGATTCAGAACGCTGCTGCTCGAGTCCTCACTAAGACCAAGAGACTGGATCACATCACTCCAGTTCTGAAGTCTTTACACTGGCTTCCTATGTCTCCAAAGAAATGATTTCAAAATACTTTTGCTAGGTTATAAATCACTAAACGGTTTAGGGCCAAAATACATTTCTGATCTGCTATTACACTATGAACCCCCCACCCCAGACCTCTAAGGTCATCTGGGACAGGTCTACTTTCTGTTCCTAGAGTCAGAACTAAACAGGGGGAAGCAGCTTTCAGTTTCTATGCTCCTCATATCTGGAACAAACTCCCAGAAACCTGCAGGTCTGCTGCTACTCTCAGTTCTTTTAAATCAAGGCTGAAGACCTTTCTTTTTGATGTTGCCTTTCTTTAAATGGTTGCTTATTTCTTTAATGTTTTATTTCTTATACAGCACTGTAACTTTTATTCTTGTGTTTTATGTTTTTATTTATTTTTTTGTTTTTATGTAAAGCACTTTGAATTGCCGGTTGCTGAAATGGGCTATACAATGGGTGCACCCCATGTACATAGGCTCAGTCCTGGACGCAGTTACCAGTTACCGCAGGTTGCCCTTTGTTGTCTCTCTCTCTCTCTCTCTCTCTCTCTCTCTCTCTCTCTCTCCCTTTTCACATCTTCAGCTTTCCAATATAACAAAGGCCTAAAAAAGTGCTATATTCAGTGTATAGCGTGCTAGTTCGAAGGTTGTTTTCTGGAGTGAATGGAGTTTCGTTCCTCAGCCTCTATGTCCAAATCAGTGGTGGAATACAACCGAGCACATTTATTCAACGACTGTAACATAAGTATATTTTTCAGCTACTTGTACTTTACTTATTTCCATTTCAACTTCAAATTGGAGGTAAATAATGTACTTTATACACCACTATACTCATATCAGACATTAGTTACAAATTACTTTGCCGGTTCAGATTATGAATACAAAATATAAATCATCATTATGATGTATTATGGATTAAACTACCCAGCTGTATATCAAGTAGCCTGGTTGAAATTAGCTCTACATTTACTAACATTAGTGATGCTTATAAATGAAAATATTACTATATATATATATATATTACTATAATTTGCTGATATTATGTATTATTTTTTTGTTGTTGAGTATTTTACACTGTGGTATTACTACTTATACTCATGTAAAGGATCAGAGTACTTCTTCTTACGTTGGTCCAAATTGTAACTTTCAGGACAATACTTTTTTCCATCGTTTATTTAGAGTTTTACATAAGAAGAAGATGAAATTAATCTGTAATTATGATTCATATGCAAAAATCAACATATATGCTATTTAGATTTGCGGTACAGTCTAATAAAAAATAAGATACATCAATAAAGAGACACATATTAACCACACCCACATCTTCCCCTCCCTCCCACCCAGCCACCCAGCTTAGGCTGAGCTAATAATAATAGTAATAATAATAGTAATAATAAAGGAAGTTAAACTAAACTATAACTATACAAGGGACAGAAAACAAACAAAACAAGACAACAACAAAAACAAAAAAATTGGTCTTATGGTCAAGGGTCAATATCACCGGGCTATGGGCTTCATCATGGCAGCTACTGGATGATGAAGCCTCTGGAGGCTGCAGGTCAAGGGAGTCGACATTAGAAAGAAAAGGTTGCCAGATGTTATCAAATAATGACTCTCGTCAAGTGTCTAATCTTCTCAAGTTTTAAGAACAATAGCACATCTCTTATCCATAAGGAACATGAGGGAGGACGTTTAGCTTTCCAGTGACCCAGGATTAACCTCCTAGCTATGAGAAAAAGAACTGCGACAAAGTCTGGTTTAGACCTGATTCATTTTCAGGGACAATACTTAAGTGTCATAGTCTCAGTCTAGGACATTTTTAGTTAAGGTATCGTGTCCAAAGATAATTAAAGTGTAACTTTCATCTTTTTTTTTTTGTCCTATCCAATTGAAATATAAACAATACCAACAGAAAATAAAAGCATTTGGCTTTTTATTCCAAGCCACACGGCTGTAAGAGTCTCAGTCGGTCCCTGACATGCTGGCCCTGCTCCTGCTCGGCCTGTCGGGGGCGCTGACAGCACGGTCTGTTAAGGTCAGTGGTGGAATGTGAAAAGGGCAGGTGGAATATGTGTGTGTTGTGTAACAACAATGTTCTGACGAGTACGCAGGGGAGGGGCCACCGTGATAGCAGCCGCGTGGGGGGGGTATAAGTAGATGTCCTGGCAGGAACATGAACACAAAGCACCTGTCTGCTCTCCAGCCTCAACTCGCACAGCTGTAAAGCCTCTTAAGTGTGACAACTGACTGCTGCTGCATTTTCCCATCAGAACATCAGACACAGGGGTGATGATGATGATGATGATGGCTTCCTTCATGTGCAAGACACTGCCTTTATTTATCATCTGCATGGCTCTGCAAGAGGGTGAGTGATATATTTTTGTTTTTTTTTAGATTTTAGATTTTCTTCTTTAAATGTATTTGTAGATTTTTGTATGTGAAATCAGGTGCACAAATAAGTAATTTTCTTTCTTAATATATTCCTTTTGGCTGTCCATGCTGTCTATTAGTTTTTAGATATTAGGTTTTAGATAAAGGTTTTATGGTTAGGGTTTGGGGTTGACCTAAATGAGCAATGTTACGAAATAATAAGAGAAGGACAAAGTAGTTGAGCAATAGAAGATGCTGGGATACAAACTGCAGCTTTTAACTCTTTGCCAGTCACCACAGAGAGTAGAAAACAAAAGCTGGGTTCAGTAGTCCAGAGAATACTTCCCTGTGATAAGCAACCTACGTTTTATTGAGAAGTAATCTTATTGCTACCACAGCATTATTGATACAGCCACTTCTTGCAGGATTGTTTGACTTGGATTATGCTCCTTGATTTATAGTGTAATCAAAATGTTCCACCATTAATCGCAATCTCATTTGTTTAACCACACGAGTGGGTGTTAACCCGCCGAGTGGATTTCTTTTGTGTTTACATGTGGATAGTCACCAACAGCACAGTCATACTGCAAAGGATTAGTTGGCACTTTTTAATCTCCAGATGTGTTTTTCTAGGTTGTGGACTCCCGTTATCAGAGCAGGCAGAGCTGCCAGCTCAGGCTCCACACCGGGTGAGGACCAAGCGCTGCTCCTGTAACAGCTGGGACGATAAAGAATGCATCTACTTCTGCCACCTGGATATTATCTGGGTCAACACGCCAAGGTGAGGCTGCACAGTACTTCAGACATACACTCAGAGAGCTCTTTATTAAGTAAATCTAGGAAAACTTTTTTCCTTTTAAATAACCAAACTAGGTTTTCTTAAAGAGTTTTTTAAGTGGCTTTCCACACTGATGGTCCCCTTAGGCCCCTGCACCTCGTAGCACCCAACACGTAAGCTATGTTTTAGCCCAAACCTAACCTAAAATGTATAAATAATATGTGTAATATAATAACATAGTATGTGTATGGGGTGGCAGTAGCTCAGGGAGTTGGGTTGGGAACTGGAAGGTCGCCGGTTAAAGTCCACATATGGACCAATGTATGGTGGTGGACTGGTAGCTGGAGAGGTGCCAGTTCACCTCCTCGGCCAAGGTGCTCTTGAGCAAAGCACTGAACCCCCAGCTGCTCAGGGTGCCTTTCCATGGGCAGCCCCCCCACATCTCTCCATTTAGTGCATGTTTAGGTACTGAGCATGTGTAATTCAGGCCTGTATAACCTAATAACAACCGAGTGTAAATTGTAATTTCCCCTTGTGGGACTAATAAAGGATATATTATTATTATTATTATTATGACCATAATAGACCATTTCTAAACAAATGCCAGATTCCCAATTTCTTCAACTGTCCTAATATGTTTTGTTTTCTGTTACAGTAAACTTCTTCCTTATGGCCTTGGAAGTCCCCTGTCTCGGCGCCGCCGCCGTTCAGCTGAACGTTGCGAATGCCTTAACCCAGCCGATAAAACCTGCTCCGGCTTCTGCCTTCAAAGGTAAGCGCCCTTCCCTTCCTTCCTGCTTCCCTCTACCACGTACCCTCCTTCAGATGCTAGATAGTATCTTCTGTTTCTTCTTCCATGGTCAGCCATGTGTGACGAGATGATGTAGAGGACGAGTCAGAGAGGAGGCGAAGCGATTCAGTGTGTGATAATGTTTATACAGCATAGGGGCAGGAGTCATAGTGCTGAGAATGGCCCGCAGTTCCATGGCAGGACTTGAATGAAATCACTAAGGTCTATTAGCAACAGTGCTATTTTTGGAAAGTTTACATTTCTGCTATTGCTCAAGGAAAGGTTTGTTGCGTCTTTGACTTATTGCCATAATGAAACCACCAGTATGGGTTAGTCACCTAGATGCTATCCTACAGTAGGTGGTGTTTTGGAAGACACACACGGCATTCCTGCTCATAAGCATATAAAGATATGTAGGAATTCTAAGGAAATCAATTAGTCGAACCTCAACTGCTTTTGCTTCAATTAACATAATAATGCCCGACAAAGGTGGTTTAATTTTATTCAGGGTTATATCCATGTTTTAATACTGTTTTAATACTGTTGTTGTATCTGTCCACAGCTCAAAGAATGTCGTGGGCCCATTGGTTGAATCTGCAATCACGAACAGTAACACATTGCTGGCATCTTTCAGGTACATAGAGACCCGGTTAGGGACCAACCTTTAAATCCATATTGTGCTGTGATTGATGGCCATTAATAAGACATACAAAGCTCACATGTTTTCTTTCGTTCTTCCTGCAGATCTGTGGTCAAGTCCAACGTTGTGATCGCAAAAGAGATTTGGTCATCAAACGAGAACCCGGGTGGAGTGAACAGGCTGAGGAGCAGAACAAGAAGGTAGAGAACGGAGCGAACACCAGAGGCAGTTCAACCTCCAGTGGATTCAACCTCCATGGGCCGGAGACTCCTTCAGCTACCTTCAATGCCGGAACCAGGGTTTTTGAAACATGTCAAGATGCTTGCCAACTCTGGGGATGTGGCGGTAGAAGGACGGCAACGGTTCAAGCATTTGGTCAACAATACAAAGCTTGGGAGACTGGCAGCTCACTGAGACAGAAGCACTATGGCAGGAACACTGCTGGGTGGAGACGTTGGAGTCATTTCTCAAACTTTCTTTGAACTTTTTTGAACTTAACAATAGATGCCAGGGAAGGATCCATTAAAGCCAAGAACATGGAAACTGGTGTCTGGGAACCACATCAAGAAAGTTTACAATGACTAATCAGTCACTGATCTGTGCGTTGTTTGGTTATATGGACACATCACTCCTGTGACTGTCTTGTCTTAAGGGACACAACAACCTGCACTGAGGGTTGTAGGTTTGTTACTTATTCAACATCGACTCTGTCTTTAGTTGTAAACTCTTTGTCAATGTTTACCTTTGATGTCATTGTTGACCTTCGGTTCAGTTTAATTTTGCTCTGTATCAGAGCTGGAGTCAAATGTTTATGACACATAAGCAAATTTCCTTTTATTAATATCGGGCAGTTCTTAAAAAATGGCAGCTTGTTCACTCTCGGCAGACATGGTCTCAGTGATATGAAAGTCATCTCGTTGGGATTTATCTGTTAGCTTTATGCAAGGTCCATTGTGAGTTGCATGCGCACACACATACACACACACATATACATACATACATACATACATGCACACGCACTCCCACACAGACACATACACACACCCACAGTCAACTTTCTGCTGGCATAAAAACAAAAGTAGGCCTATTGTGTTGGCTTGAGTGTTTATTGCATAGCTCCTGTTTAATGTTTTGATTGAAGATAAGCCAGAAAGTTTTAATGACCTGCAACAAATGTCCCCCCTCACCCCCCGAAAAATCTTCACTTAATTCCACTGTAATAAGTAACAGGGAAAAGATGACTCTCCACTTGTGATCTGCACTTCAAAAGCTTTTTTATCCGCGGCCTGCACTTTCTCCGTGCCATGAATCCATTGACTCCATCTGCCATGTTTGATTGTAGTCAACCCACAGACACATGACATTAGAAACCTTCACTGTAACTCTTCTGCAAATATCTCAGTGCTGGATAGTTTACCAGCTTAGACTGTTAAATGCTGAATTGCATATAAAACAATTTATTTATTCTCTAATTTATTCAGAGATGTATTTATATTTGTATGAATAATGTCACTTACTGCATGTTCCAGTGAACACTTTATTTCATTATTTCTATTTTTTGTTACATATTCAATACTGACATGACATGATGATAATATTGTTCGAGGGTTTATCACTGGTTCATGTTTTCTTTTTAAGAAGAAAATACTGAACTGTTTGTTAAACTACCTTCCTATTGGACCCTAAATGTTAAGAACCTAAAGCTTGCCGGACCTAAACACAGACATAACTGTAGCTGTAACACTACTCACTACGCATCTGAGTAAGACATTAAAGGTACAATACGACAGTACAATAAGAAGAAACAGATTTCTTTTTTTAAAGGCCGCATATTGTCTTGATCTGCAACGGAGGATTTCAATGTATAAAAGATACGCAAACCTTTCTTCTTCTTTCACTGAGTAATAAGTTAAGATGAATTGAATAAATTGAATCTGTCATTGTGATCAGTTGTTTTCAAAATACCTAACAAATTGAAATCAGAGCTGTTTTAGCAAGGCCAGTTGTTCCTATAATTTAGAAATGTAATGGAAAAAATAAAGCTTTTTTCTACATTTTTATAAGTTGGTTAATAGCTGTCTACATTTATGCAATGCTGGTTAACGTTTCATTGAATTTCCATGTGATTATTCATGCAAGTCTAAACAAATGTATATGTTATCGTGGAAATAATCCTGAAGAATAGTTCCCCAGTCGGGAACGTATTTTTCCAATTATTCAGAACCTACATGAATGCAGCACTCTCAACAAAAATCATGTAATATGTTCCGTGATTCAGATCCGCTTCAAAATATAATGGGTTCATTCACAGGATAGGCTACACCCTTTCAACCAAGTTTCATGGTAATCGGGCCAGTAAATTTGACTCTAATCCTGTTGACAGACAACCAAAAGCAATCGGACTAAAAAAATAACCGCCTTGGTGGAGGTAATAACGGATGGTAGGGCTGGGTATTGGTACTAGATACTGAAATAACTCCGTACAGAGTAGTATCAAAACGTCTCCAGTGGAACAATACCGGCATTCAATCCTTAATCCTTGTATGAGTTTGCTCACAGCCAATCAATGGAAGCCGTCAATTTAATGTGACATGTGAGTGGCCCACTACTGCAGGTGCTCCTGGTGGTGAGGTGGTAGCATCTTACACAGCTGCATGCTTCCATTCACATGATAGGTGTCAAATGAAGTAGAAAAAAAAATTAATAATAATAAAAACACCTGATGCAAAAAAAGTGTCCTCCTGTGTCCAGCCCTTTGGCTTCATATTTAGACGCGCTTGGTTGGGACTGTTGGCATCACTTATTGATGCATTGGGTTGGGATGTATGTTTAACTGACATTACTGGGGGAAATCTTGTCATTCGGTCTGTGAACTCTGATATAAGGTTTCAAAATTAGTAATATTATTATTCCTACCCAGCCTATGTTAATTTTGTCCCCAAGTGGCAGGATTAATACGAGTCATCCTCAACATCTGCAGGATTCTGGTTTCAGAATGAAGGCACTTGGATAACAATTAGAAACAAAATAGGATGATGTAGGCTCGACAGGATGATTCTTTCCCTTGGCAACTGTCAACCATCAAAAACTGTCTGTTTTTACCCAAATAACAAACAGAGTTTTAGGCATTTAGTTTATAAAAAAATAAATAAAATAAACCTGAGCATCTGCTGTGCTGCATGGCTTGCTGTCTGTCCCTATGTGGGTCCTTCTGATGCCGGATGACAGAAGCCAGCACTGTCCAATCACTGAGTTACCTGCCAGCGTTACATACAGTTAGGCCTTATGGTTCTTTGTAAAAGTCAGGTGTGAAAGCAACCTTTGTTATGTTCGAAACACGAGCAGAACCCAAATGCATACAAAACCAAGCCAGAGTGACATTTATATAGGTTTTATTCAAAAGTACTTAAGCTCAGTCCAGGGTCCCCGAAAAGGGAACCAGTGAGTCATGGTTTCCAGAGAGGTGAATAGGTCCAAAGGTTCCAAGCAGGAGTGGTTCCGTCAGAGTATCCAGTATAGAGTTATTGGTGAAGTCCGTATAAAAAATAAAAAACCCAACAACAAATACACTCCACTACATTGAATAGGGATTAAACAATTTCATCCTGCGACTCTTCTAGACTTTTCAGACTGAATGGATCAAATTCATTTCTCCAGGGGTTGTTATGCTCAACAAAATGTATCCACTATCTTACAGACAAATCTTTTGTTACGTAAGTCTATGGAGAAAAAGTCTTTTGGGGCCACAGGGCATCATGTTACAGGCCGGTGTTGCAATTCCACCGTTTGGACGCTATGTTCAGTTTGATTCAAAGCCCCGCACACTTCCTGGGGGCCTGGTTCTATGTAGAACCAAATCAATGAATTGTGGGTAAAACTCTTTATTAGTGTTGTGGTCGAGTCACCAACTGCCGCGACCAGCCTCGAGTCCCCAGTGTCCGAGTCTCCAAAGAAGTGTCCGAGTTGAGTCCCCATTGCCTGTGATCGAGTCTGGGTCGAGTCACAAGTCCAGAGAATAGCGACTCGAGTCCGAGAACCCCAGTCCTCCATCCCTGCCTATTACACATGAAAGCAGTCAAAAACTGCACCCAAATTTCTGAACCTATTTAATGAATGCTCGTTTCCGATTTTAGAAATCCTCTAGTCCAAGTCATCAGTGCGTGAGTCCAAGTCGAGTCACCAGTCCAGAGAATAGCGACTTGATAGCATCCGGGATCAGGACTCGAGTACTCCATCACTGCCCTATATTTATAAATGAATTTAGATGAAATCAAAAAGATTAAATGGCTGTGGCCACCCTTTTAAGCCTCCACTTCAGCCTGACTGTGCAGAAAAAAAATGCGGTGTGTCTACTTTGAAGTTGTGATCACCATTTACCCACAGCACAGGAATGCCGTGAACCCGCTGAAGAATCCACTTCTATGAAGTACACATAGCGTTTTTTTCTTTGTCCATATAACGTGCAGTGGTTGTCTCTTGACGGGGTTGAGTCTGTCCCCTCGTCGCTCACTTTAGCTCGGCTGTTCTGCAAGAAGGACGTGTTCATTATAGAGGACGTTGGAGACTTCCAGTCATCTGCAGGACATCCCAGGTTCCAGGTTCCAGTGTTAATGGAATGAAAGCTAATAGGTGGACACCGTTCACTGTCAAACACAGGTTCATATTTTCGCTGTCGGACAGAAACCTTGTGTACATTATTTCAATTTTTTTTTCATAAATCAATGCTGCTGGTCACCCTTTACATCTTATTGTGGGTTTTACACATATTTAAACAGTGACGGGTGATTGTGTCTGACTTTGTTTGAGAAAAATAGCTAAATAAAAGTGTTTTTTTTCCTTTCCTGAAAAGCAACGGTTTTCACACAACTGGGACACTATTATGGGTTTTGCTTGTATTTTATGTGCAGTGAAATTGTTTGTGTAGGACTAAGATTAGAGGCATTTTAATGTAGGATGCAAAATAAAAGTAGGCCATGCGGTGATAATATGCACCTGTGTCTCCATTACTCGGTGAGTGACTTTGAGTTATTTACCCTGACGTCAGTAAGAACTCCCAGACCCCCCAGCTTGCACTACAGAGTGTGAATAGCTGACTAAGAGTACGGAATGAAAACAGGATGCTTTTTCTACATTCCTCCTGAATTCCTGAAGAGAACCGGGAAGGGAAAAGAAACAAGGAAAAACAGGAGCACGTCTGCTGTTTGCGCAGGGAAGTGATATGGGCTGGATGGGGGATTGAGATTACAACCATAATCATGCTGTTGTCATAACAGTAGTTGCATTGTTTTTGCTTTGTCTTAGTCCATATTCCATGCCCCCACATGCTGGTTGATGGTAAATCATGATTGTGTGCTTATTATTGTTTGTGAAAGTCTCACTGGGCTCCATACATTAAGATTAGGGCATTGCACTGGCATGTGCCTTTACCAATGAAATAACTTGATTTAGGGACTGTATGCCAATTACTGGAGTGGGAACTGGGGATTCTGGGTTTGTCTGTTTTGATGAAAGTGAATGAGAAAGCTTTGGTGACAGGATTGTCGTCCTCGGAAATGTAGCAAAGGCACAACAACTCACTGGGAACAAGGGAATGGATAATAGGTAATAGGTGTTAAAAAATGAGAAAATAACTTTCTCTGCCCTCTCCAAAAATTACAAACATTAAAAACTGAAAAAAGGTCAAGTTTACTAATGAGTTACTAAATAAATGGTTATGTGGTTTGCACACTACACAGTAAGGCTCCTTTTTGCCAATCAAACATGTTAGTGAATCATTAATCAACGGTGAGGTATTTTTGCCAGACAAAAATGTTAGTAGCCCATTAAATGGTAATGTGTTTCACACTTTGCAAGTTTCGTTCAAAACCTAATAAATGAACCAATTACAAACCATTCTTAAACCCTTTATAAGGTAGTCTTGTTGTAAAGTGGCACTGAACTACTGCAACAACAAAAAAAGCAATATTTTTTTTTTTAATAATGATATAACAATATACAACTCTGTGACACATCAAGTGTTTTTGTGTTTTCACTTGCTGTTCCAGTCCAAACCGGCTGCAAGAACAGTAAAAGCCGGCGTCGGTGCATTCCTCCTCTTCCTGGTTTTGTTTGCTGGGACCAGAGTGGCTCGGGACAGACTGGGGACAGACTGGCCTATCTGCACCGCCGGTCCGAACATGCCTGCTGATACCAAAACACATGAAGTCTAGTCATAACCAAACAGCCAGGACCAGCAGGAAGGAAGCAGGCTCGGTCAGGCAGAGAGGGAGACGGCGTTGTACTACATTAATGGATATCTTTTAAAAACTCATTTCAGAGCAAGTGGAAGGGCTTCAAAGAACTCACTCACAGGCCAATGACTAAATAATGACATAACTGTTTTAAATAGCAGGCATTCCCGCATGCTTCCTCACCGAGCTCAAAGGTGAGATTCATTAAGCTGCAGCTGGCTAAACATTCAAAGACAGAAGAGTCCAACCGTATACAGCATTACCTGTCCGTCATTTTTCTCGCAGAAATGGCCCCAGACTGCCAGACATTCCTTCTGCAGCTTTAAAACAGTCATTTGTACTTCTTAATACTCACTAGCATGCCTGTACTGGATGGCATTCTTCACATCATAGTCAAGATTGTCATCGCATCGTGTTCTGTGTGCGAGCACACGTTCGCCTGATACAGCGATAGCCGCTCACAGTGCAACAGCATCAACAAGCTGTGCAACTCTGTAAACAGCCGCTATCCTCTCCACCATAATCTTAATTTGCCATTCAAACACCTGACGATGTCCATCTGCTGTCGGGCAGGTACATATCCAGATACAGCAGGTGAACGCGTGATGAACTGTGGCAGATCAGTGTCAACGAGGACACAGGGACAGTGGCAATATGCACGTCCACCAGATGGACCAATACAATAATCCCGACCATTCACACCATCGTCTACTCAGACGACGGTGTGAATGGTTGGGATTATTGTAGTATGTGGAATAAAGAAGTGAGTTTAACTCAGTGAAGAAATGAGCAGGGGCGGAGACGGGCGTTGTAAACATTCGGGGTTCAGCCCAAATTGAGGTTGACATGGTTTGTAATAAATCCTCTTATTCAATTCAATTTTATTTTGTGTCAAATTACAACTGGAGTCATCTAAGGTCACTTTACAGATAGAGTAGGTCTAGACCCCAATCTATAATTTACAGAGACCCAACAACTCCCTCTAGAGCATGCATTTGGTGCAACAGCGACGAGGGGTGTGGTGTTGATTGGCACTGTCTGTACAATGGAGATAAAGCATAGTTGGTGCTTGATAACATTTTTTGAACTTCTATTCTACTTTTCTTAAATAGTTGACAGTAGAAGGTGACAGGATGCGCAGGACTGTCAGTCGTGGTGGAATAACTGAATTGAACCAGTGAAATGACACCTGTTCCATGCATGACTGAATGTAGCCCTATGTGAGTTACACTGCATTAAGATAATGGAATTAATAGTGTGTTTATTGTTATTTGCTAGTATATATGATTCCTATAGCACTGTGTTCTTTCTTTGCAGAACCACACCCAAACACAGCCATAGCAGAGCTACACACACCCATGTTCGTACTGTTTGATTGTAATAAAGCATCAACAGAGAGAAGTTGTCTCTGTCCGTGTTTTAACAGACACACCTGGGGCCCAGTTGGAAACCAGAATCAGCTTTGAATCCAGTCCTAATCTAGTCCTCACTAACAAGTTTCAAATCATTTCACTGGAGTTCCCATTATCATTGTTTGTGTCATTAATAGTGAATTCCGTCTAACTGGATGGGAATATACACAGAATTCTCACAGAATCACAACTGAATTCATATCTTGCTATTTAGTGAGAATCTTATCAACCTGGAGACCCAGTCTCTGTCACAATAATTATTTATGGGATGTTTTAGGCCTTTTGGCAGACATCCATTTAAAATGTAGCCAATGGCATGTAAAGAGCCTTTTCTCCATGTCCACTGAAGTTTCTCAGCGTGCTCTCTAGTAACATTTGTGTGGTCCAGGTAGCTTTGCATAAAAATGGTTGTCATTTGTTGTCTTTACTTTTATACCTTAAGTAAATTTCCAAGCCTGTACTTTGTTACTTTTACTTGAGTAAAGAAGTTAAATCAGTACTAGAGTATTTTTTAACCCAAGTATCTATACTTCTACTTGAGTACGGGAAGTGAGTACTTTTGCCATCTCTGCTTCACAGTCACATTAGGCCACAACTCTGTCTGTTCACAAGTTTAACATTTTGTGGGAAGACGGAGCGCTCCTTTTTAGTTGTGGTTGAAAAAAAATCTAATAAGGTGCTCTTTGCTGCAGGGGAGATCCAGTAGCATCAATGTGAAAACCAAGGCACTCTTGTTGAAGAAAAAGTTAAAAAGGATTTTTTTTATACAGCTAATGCATAGCAAAGAGTAAAAGCACACAGCACACAGGCCTTCAGGGTGATGTGGGATGTGGTGTTCTATTTTACAATTTATTAGACAGACCAAAGGGAAGTTAAGTTTAACATTATCCACTGTCTTCCTGTTCAGAAGGGATCCAACTCCTCTCTGAATGCAGGACAGGAACTGGAGAGAGTGGATTCATATTTAATAGTCAACGCCAGCGACATCATGGATTGTGTGTTCAAAACAATAGGACATCGCTTGACTCATGAATTGGTAATGCCATATACGCAGACAATCTCCATACAAGGAAGTGTTTTGCATTTCCACCTGCACAAAGAGGAAGTCATGGGATAAGAATTTCTACCCATCATTCCATTCCACATGGGGTATCCATAAAGTTGTTTATTAAGTGCTTTCTCACCTATTTAAACCATTATGACGGCCATAAATCTTCCGCGCCCTCCCACCACTTTCAGCTAGAGGGAGAGCGAGTGGACGAGGAAGCAGTGGATCAATGTGTTGCTGTGTATCAGTCCATTAATCATACTGAAATGGGCAACAGGCATGCAGTGCTTGTTTGATTTTCTGGAGACAGCCACAGTCGTGCAGACCTAAACCTACTCAGAACTCGCCTCCCACCTCATCTAACAAAGCAGTGTTTGTTTCGCCGGTGGAAAAGATTAACCCACCATTCCCTGGAAACATGCTTTGTCATATGATACTGAAGTACAAAGCATCACTTTCTCAGCAGGTCAAGTGACTGTCAAAAATAGAAGTGGCGATCATAGATGGTTTGGAATCGCTTTGACTTAAAAATGTTTTGCATATTGATTCTTATCATCCTGGCAGAGCCACTGAAGGTGTAACCCAGTAAGAATGGGATTTCCGTGTTAAGTTATCACCACGATCCGTGAGGAATGCTTTTAAAAAGGCCATGAACCTGGATGTCGGATTGTTGTCTGACAGATGAGAATGTCCCATGACCGAAATAAAATCAATGCACTAATATCAAGAAAAAACTGGCTTAGGATAGGTAGGTGAAAGTGAGCTAATGCAGGCTCATTGGATTTGAATGTAGTTTAATAGTCAACAGTTTCCCAAAAGCTTCATTTAAAGTCTAACACCAGTGTTGGGGCAGCTGTGGCTCAGGTGATGGAGCGGTCATCTACCAATCTGAAGGTCTGATCCTGGCCCCTGCAGTCTACATTTCAAAGTGTCCTTGGGAAAGGTGGCACCTTGTATGGTATGAGTGTTACTTGCTCTTAGAGGAATTGTTGGATCTCTGTAAATTATAGAGTGTGGTCGAGTCCTAATCTGTCCTGAGATCACTTCTGTTATGATTTGACACTATAAATAAAATAGAATTGAATGGTTGTACTGGCTGTACTGTGTAAAGGCGCTTTGAGTAGTTATTAAGAATAGAAAAAAACACTATATAAATGTAGTCCATTTTGCACTCCTCAAATAAGGGAAAGAGGACAATACATGCACATACATGCCTGGACTCACGTGAACACTTGACACTTGACTGATAATTTATGGTAAATGTCTTTTTATAGCCAAATGTTTTATTGTTATTACTGTTATCTTTATACTGTCTTTTTCTTTATTTCTCTATACTGTCTTTTTCTTGCTGAAAACTGCTGCTGGAAATTTCAATTTCCTTGCGGGAGTCATCCCAAAATGATTAATACAGAGAAGTCTAAGTCTATATTTTTCTTATTATGCATCACACTGTCTCTCAATACTTTCCGACTTCACTACCCTGCCTGTGGCTCGCAGCCTGAAGCCCATTGATGTGAGTCATTCAAAATGGCTTGAGAATGTACGTTTGTCATTTTACAAACTAAATTTGATTTTTAGCAAACGTACATGTGTAACATGTGTAATAAGCATTTACACCTCATCTCATCCATCTTATGAGACAGCTTCACTGCAGTAAACATTACGCCTCCTCCGATAGCCTCGTATGCTGGACCTTGTTTGGTCAATGCGCTTTGTCACAATTGACGACTGGAGAAGAGGTATAAGTCCACCACATGTTAAACTGAGGCAACATAACAGCAAAAAAAAAAAAAAACCTGCCATCTCACAGCCAACTGCTACACAAAAGAAAGAAAGGAAAAAACTTATAACTCATCTTCCCCAATTGGACCATACCACCTACATGGGTGAGCTAACCTGAGCAAACACCATTAAGTTTCTCACAACATTATTACAATTGGAGAGATTCATTACTATTTACATATTTGTATACCAACTACAATAGGCACTACAAATATTATAAATATGTCATTTTACTGCAGAACTATCTCACCCATTGTTCACCTTAGGAGTAACCAGCCCCTCCCTTCAGGAAAACTGTCATGAGGCCAACCTGTATCCATTCTCCTTGATTAAGCTGAGCTACTCACCACATCACAGGAAGAACCATAGCCATTAACCCCTGAAACCTGTTGTACAGGACTATGTCAAATAATAAAGTGACAAATCAAAACAATAACCCCTAACATTACAGGGAAATTTAGAAATAAACAGACACAAAACAGTATTAATTATGGGAACAGAGCCTAGTGAAAAAGGGGAAAAGGCTACCTTGGTTGCACATGGTTAAAGCAACACCTGTGGTCCCCCTACAGGTTGGAAGTGGAACTGTCCCATTATGTCTCATTGGAACTACAGATCCGCTGATTATTATTATTATTATTATTATTATTTTACTGTTCACATTACAACTCCTTAATTATGTAAATTCTGTACATATCCACACTCCTTATATTTCTTTATTTACATTTTTATTATTCTTGATATTTATACAATTTGTGCAAATGCAACACCAACTTTCCCTTTGGGGCTCAATAAAGTATTTCTGATTCTGATTCTGATCTGTAGTGGTCACAGTAATATTAGTTGTATATTAGTAGCATATCACATGACATGCTTGACAGAAATAATTGAGGACAATTTTTAATGTAATCATGTTATTTTCAACAAGTTCTTGCTCAGGATTAGTCATCTAGTCTATCTAATCTTGTTTTACTGTGTCCAGGATTCTTGTTTTTTTCTTCTTATTCTTCCCTCCTGGTTGGATTTTTATTTTTTATTTTTACCATGTTGATCCAAATTTGTGGGAGGTAAAACTATTACAATGACCTTGTTCACAAAGGAATGTAAATTCCAACGGGTACATTCTATCTTAGTCCTCGACACTAACATGTCATTATTGTACATGCCTATCTAATGCCCTGCTGGGAATGTTTATCCTCTTATAAACATTACAGATACTGGCTAGAATCTCGATCTTATCAATCTACATGCTCACAAATTCCATAACTTCAGAGACCTTTTGTTTTATTTTCTAGCCTAAATATATCTGACACACTGCAGATCTTCGGGTAACTAATTATAGTCTGAGGAATCTCCCTTCCAAACAAAGACCTTTTCCTCAACCAAGCCTTTTTATCAAGTTTCCGTGATGCTCCAGCTCTTCCTGGTGTAGGCCTACTCCCATCCTTAGCTTTATCGAGCGGGGACGCCCAGGATGATGGCCTTCATTCGCGATGACAGGAGAGCGGGTGGCAGTGGATCCAGTAGGCTCGTTTGAGATGAGCCAGGCCTGGGGTGAATTGATCGCCGGTGATCGCCGCCCAATTCATGCCGGTTAGATTTGTGTCCGACTTGATCCCGACTTGCTCTGACGTCATGCACACATGGGCAACGATAACCTCCCAAGATCGAGACGGCTGCAGTTTTTAAAGCAGGGTGCGCCGCAGTCGCTCTCCGCCGACAGCGTGACCCAGGGCATGATGGGAAACACCTGGCTCTCAGCTGATCTAACAGCTGATTGGTTCAGAATTGACTCAACAATGATATTTTGTAAAACCTTTTCATTGTTTTTCAAATGGAGATATTTTGTCTGATTTGAAGGCTTATTCTCTTAACAGAACACATGTTTGTGTCTGATGGTGATGCTTCTATCCGTGTAGAATACAGATCATCCACAGTCTGTATACATTAACATCAGCAACAGATCACATGCAGAGCATTTTACAGACTCTGTCATAATTAAAACAACTGGAGACTGCGTACAAGCTGATATATTGGTCTGATAACATTTTAGTAAATCAGAACCAGACACAATGTGAGTGTTTCTGTGACTTAATGTTCAGACTGAAGGCTGCTGAACACGGCTGGAAACTGTCTGTCTTGACCGTGACTTTTCATCACCGCCCCCAGCTGCCGCCGCCGCTCGCTCCCTTGCATTTTATCTGCGTGAAATTTGCTTTGAGAGTCTTGGTGATGCGGTGACTGTACTCACAGAGCTGGTTGGTGAACTGCTGTAGCTGCTGTAGCTAACAGCTAACATTTTAGCTGGCAGTGCTAGCACCAGTCTGTCACAATTGCTCCCGGAGCTTTTCTCTATTTCCTTTCTACTCTTCTGTTTATTCCACCTGTCAGTTTGGCACCATTTTGCACCATTTCATTCAATAAAAAAGTTAAAGAGGGAACATCTTTCTGAGCTAGCTTAGCTCAGATGCTAACGTGACACAAAGTTCACACAGTTTATTCAAAAGATGTATTGTACCGTTGACACCTGTCTAATTAATATATATATATATTAATTAATATATAATATATATATATATATATATATATATATATATATATATATATATATATATATATATATATATATATATATATATATATTTAATATGACAGATGATGCTTAAATAAACAGCTAATACGCTATGATAGCTTCCTCAAAGGTCAGCACTGTTAAAACCACTTGCTATTGGTCAGCCATGCACATTTGCGTGTCAAGGTTCACCAAAGTTGAACTCGACATGATCAATTATTGTAGATTTTCTTAGTCGCTGTAAGTGAATCCACTAATTGATTAATAATTGAGATTGCTATAGAATTGCACCATTTTAAATGCCAGTGTGATCAAGCTTTTGAACTGATGTAGTTTGTGTCATTAGGTGTCCAGCAGTCCAAAAGCTTCAAACGGCTTTTCCAACCCAACCAGAACCCAACCCAACTGAACACTGAAAAACTGGATGTTGATTATGTCACATTCATTTTTGGACCTTAAAATGTAAATCCTATGCAGCCTATTAGCTGAGTAGGTTTTACTTGCAGAGGCAAATCTTATTAAATGGGGGACCGTGGTCTAATTTGTGTCAGTTTAGGGGTTCTTTTTTTTAAAGATATCTTTTAGGGCTTCTTCCTTTATTTAGAACAGCCAAAAAGAGACAGGAAATGGGAGAGAGAGAGAGTGGGGATGACACGCAGCAAAGTACCCCAGGTTGGACTCAAACCCGGGCCGCCGGCAAGGACTGAGCATGCATGGGGCGCACGCTTTACCAGGTAAGTCAGAGGCTGCCCCAGTTTACAGGATTGAGTTTTTTGACCTTATATGGCCCAGAACCGACAGCTGAGACCTCTCTGAATGGTTGAGTGGGGATGCTGTGGAGGTGACAACCAGAGAGGGGACAGTAAATGAAAACTTACAGTAACGTATTGTTTTTATACCTTTTTTTTTACAATGGATGATATCAATCTTTTTGACACCAATACTATTTATAGGGATTTGTTATCAGTTCTGTATTGGACTAGAAAGAAGTTCAGGAGTCTCATAAAGTAGAGGAGAGGTTATCAATCAATAAATCAATTAACATGTAAGGCAATTATATCAACCTGCTGTAAGTTATGTGAATGGCTCTTTTCAAAGTGTGAAACACTATTATTCAGGTCTTTTTTGCAATTGATGTTCCATTTTTAATTGGTGCTATATTGCTAAAATTGGTAACTGTGGTTTCTCCACGTCTTTATAATCCTATCTGGCATCACAATAGCACCCACATGGTCTACAGAGGCACCAACCAAACACTATTACTTGAACAATGTGACTAGAAAGTGTGACTTCTGCTGTAATGCACAAACCTTCTGTTTACCCGTCAACTCATCATAAAACTGTAAAACTTGTGTCTGTGAGTCCATGTCCGACAGACAGACTTACAGCTCATTTAAAGAAATGCATCACATGTAACTGTGCTGCAACAACTCAATTATGCTGTGGATACAATTTCAGATTTCTCTATTCTTATCTTCCACCTCACTTGCCAAAACACATGCTCATGTATTAGCTTTATAAGTATTTTACCTCACATCCCAATTAGCCAACAACATTAGGAGTATATTGCCGGCATAATTTGCACTGAAATAATGAACAGCTTTGTAATTTGCTATATTGGATAATAGCATTATTAGTTTGTTTTAGTTTGTGACAAAGTGGTGTTCAGTGTCACTGAAACTGCCATGGTTCTTTTTTTTCTCTGAAAGATTTTTAGGGGGGGCATTTTTTATTAGATAGGGTAGACAGATAGGAAAGGATAGCGAGAGAGAGGACGATACGCAGCAAAGGGCCACGGGTGGGATTCAAAGGACCAAGCCTATATAGGGCAATCTATACTGGGCGAGCTAGAGGTCATGCCGTCATGCAGAGTTTTTAAGGTAATGAGGGTTAAAGGTAATGAGGTTATAACCATGAGTCACCCGTAATCTGTTTTTCAAGATTCCTTGGCACTGGCTTATCTAATGTTCGAGTGAAACTATAATACGGCAGCGTATAATCAGCCTCTGTGTTTACAGTGATGTGCTTATTGTTTCCCACTCGGTTTCCTACAAGAGGACCCAAGGAAAGTGTAGGCGGCTCTATTATCAGGACAGTGTTGTCACCCTTGCTACTAAATATAACCTACATTTGTGGTTTTGCGGTTTTGCTTTTTCCACTGTTATGTTAGGGTTAGGGAGTAACTACTAAGTAGTTGTTAGTTGTTATTCTTGAGAGAGAAACTCTGGTCCATTAGCGATACCAAGGATGTCCAAGGAACTCCACCCTAATTTATTATTATGCATGTATGGTGTTTATCTGTTACATGATGATGAATTAGTTTTCAGTACAAGTGTGCTTCTGCTCTGCTGGATGCATGGAAATGATGACATCCCATGACTGGTCCAACAAGTAAAACATGTTGGTCTGAATTCATCCAGGCAGTTCCAGGTTTTCACCTCGTTCCTCACTTAAACTGGAACTTCTTCTGGCCCTCCTCCGTGAAGGCAGTCTCAAAGCTCTTATTCCTGTCCCGAGGAGCAAGGAGCAATTTCCGAGGAGCTATGAGCCATGATACAGAGAGCAGCTTCCCCGGAAGCCATGCAGCTGAAAGCCACCGCTAACTCCTCCGATACAGCTGAAGAATTCACATGATGCTTCAGAGGAAAGGACGTCTCATCCCTCTATAACACATTTCCTTGTTTCCTCTCTCCTTGCATCATTTTCTCGCATCTCTCCCATGCTTCCTCAGTTGGACAGACTAAGGTTGAATCTCTATTCTCTTAAATTGCATCCATTGTTCCTCCATTTGCTTCCCTTCTCGCATCTTAGTCCGTCCAGCCAAGGAAGCATGGGAATCCACAATGCTCGCTCCTCACAAGAAGGAATAAGAACTTTTAAGACGGCCTTTACCAAGGAGGGCCTGAACAACTTCCAGTTCAAGCAAGGAGATGTCAAATAAGAGACTTGAGAATTGGGAAAGGTTTCCATCCTTTGCCTCTCCCTTAGCAAGCACACACCTGGAGACCATTGCCCCATAAAGAACTGATATAGGGGGCACTCAGGATCTCTTGGTACATTTTGGTCCAGGATGGCTTGGGAGCATGTTAGTCTCCTTGTAGGTATGTGTCAAGGCAGAATTTTTCTGCAACACTTTTTAAAGACTTTTGATTGACCAGTTGCATTTCAAGCCATCTGTAGCCCAGACCATGTAGACTGCATGACTTGTTTCATCACTAAATCTCACTGCGCGTTGTTTGAGGTAATAACATGAACAGTAAGGTGGTAAACAGCTATGGTTTGTAGCAAATGACTTAACAAGTTTAAATGAATCCTTTTAGGGTTCTATAGCCACTGCTGTCATACCTGCCTTATAACCGCCCTGTCCCCTTCACTGCATGGTGGTGTATGTGTGATAGCTGTGTGTGCAAAGCCTTATTGTATGGTTTGCTGGGGTTAGGGAGCTGCACACCAGTGTGTGGGTGTGGCGGTGACTGGGCATTCTGGTAGCACCCAGGTAACCCCCCTGCATGAATGGCTCCTGTGCAGGCTGAGGTTATAACGGTTTGGCTTCTTTTCTTCTGGCGGCCCTGGCACTGTTAGCATTAGCATGTTTCCATCCATCATTGCTTGGGTTTTTACCCTATTGTATTCAATAAACTAAATGCCTCTGTGTTTTATCATTTGTGGGATAGGCCCACAAATGATATATTGGGTATTTCATTATTATGAAATACGCCATATTTCTTATTTGTGGGATTTTATCTCTCCCACAACTTGCCTCACTTACACTATTATACTAAATACAGCTGAGCATTACTAAACAAAACTACGAGTACATTCTAATTGCTTGGATGCAATTTAAAAAGGTAAGTATTTTAACTTGTAGAAAGCAGACGTTTTAAAAAGCATTAAAATTAGAAATCTGTTCCATGACTGTGGAGAGCAACAAAACATTCATATCAGATATCTATTCATCTGTCATGTCCTAAAGTAGTTGAGTGAGTAAAGCAGATCAAATCAGCACCTTTTCCATCATTGTTAGAATTTATGGTCTGATCAAATTTCTTGTCACAGGAAAGGAGTGTTTAAATAGAGTCACAACAAAAGCTTTAATATAATTCTGCTGACTAATTATAGATTTGAAGACGTGGGTGTAGCCTATCAAACAGCACATGTATTGTGCAGATTCTATTCACCACAAAATGCTCAGACTATCTCGCATATTTATAGAAAGCCTTTTCATGGTTCAGTGACGCAGGTTTCCTCTGTTTGTTCACTGTTTCTGAGTTAAATATGAGGCTGTTTCATGCAGGATCACAATGCTGTTTGGCAAAAGATTCTTTGAAGAGGAAACATACCCATGATGGGATGAATCTGCCTTGATTAAAAACACAGAAGAGGACATGTACACATTCAAGAACATATTTAAGGGTGGTTTCACACCTAAAAGTCCGGACCAAGGTCTGAACCAACAATGTATATAATTATATTATATACATTTGATCCTGTTCTTTTTGGTTTCACATAGTGATTTTGAAAGTGCACTAAAGAACTTTCCATGACATACCTACGTACGTGTGTTGCGTCTCCTTAGATTGGTGAGTAGACGGGCATGCGTCGGACGTTGGCATTTTGGCATTTGGTCTTTTCCGTATGAATGAAAATGAACAAACAAATTAATGAGAAAATCTGGATTGCGTTATTATTATGGTATTACTACCAGCAGCAACAACAATTTTTTGGTCTTTTGATCCGGACCGTGGTCCGAGGCACCTGTCTTACCTGCAATTTCGGTTAGGACCAAACAGAAAAGTCCCAAGTCCGGACCAAATGAGGTAGGTGTGAAAACACTCTAAGACTACTGGCAGGTCCTGAGTTCATTGATTCCAATGGGAGAAGTGAACATGAACACAGATTATGACCGATTCTTTCGCCCATAGTCACCCAAGTAAATATTGGATGAGTTTGTCAAAGCCACATATCTCCCAAACTTTCTGACACTAAAATTACATTTTTAAGACGGACAAATCAGGAAGAAACTTTGTCTCTGGAACAAACTCTTGCGAGATCTGGCAACACAGATGAGTGTCATCAAACGTTCACGAACACCTTAACAAAAAATGCTAAATGTGTCTTTAGCTGTGTAAATATCTAATATAAGCAAAGGAAAATATTAATAATTTTTGCAAATAAAACCTTTTATAACAATAATATAAAAGTATGAAACAGTACACACATTTCCTGAAAGTGTAGTGTACGTAATAATAGTAAAATAATAATAAGGTTATTGTCCACCGGTGGACCTCCATGCTACCATCTCCGCCACACACAGAGCTCCAGAGGTTGGGGGATAAGGGCGACCAGGCGGGGGTCAGATCGGGGCACAGCACCTGAACAAAAACACTTTAATAACATCCGAAACATTTACTCTAAGTGGTTTCTGTAACATGAGACACGCTTAAGGAATAATGTTTAAAAATACTCAAACTTCCACAGAGCAGTAACCCCCCCTAGTGGAAAAGTCACACCATGCTACTGACTCTCGACGTGGAACAAATACACCTTCATTTTCCCAAATGCTTTGGTTCAACTAGAGGCGAGGAGGAAATCCAAGTCCTTCATAATTGACATGTTGTAAATTCAGATGGGTTTTGATTGGCTGTCAGTGTTTCTATCGTACATCAAATCACTCTGAAAGTGATCCCATCGATCCAGGGGCAGAGGTACAAGGGGGGCAATGGGGTGCCCCCGCCTCCCCCCCAAAAAAAAAGACTGCAGTCAATTTGACAATTGTGATTTCCATTAGTTCAGAGTACTGTCACTTGGCTGCCTCTTCTGCCAATCTTCCCAGCCCTTGTCACATGACCAATTACTATTTGCATGACGACAAAACCAAAATTCTGATACCATGGAACCAGCACTGGAATTGTTTTTGAATATTGTATTTGGATATACAATTTGTGTAAAATGAAAAACAAGTGAAACTAAAAATGAATGTGATGTTTTATTTAGCAGAGTTACAATAATCCAATATTGCCTATATTTCTAAGCAGATGTTTTATGCTGTATTTTGATAAAATGCATGTTCCATGTGTTTTTGGTGTGTGTGTGTGTGTGTGTGTGTGTGTGTGTGTGTGTTTTTTCAATGTGCGTTGTTTCTGTATTTGCAGCATGTTTCTACCAATGGAAGGGCTTGGGGCTATAGTAGCACATTTGTCCTGGTCAGCCACATACATCGGTCATTTTAAAGGCATAAACCTAACAAGATAGGCCTATACATTTTTATTATATTGTTGTTACAACCATATAACCTCCATTTTTCCAATGTTAATATGTCCCAATGTCATATAAAGCTCTGCTGGCCAGGCCCAGTGACCCAGCAAAAACACTTTGGGATTAAATCATAAAAGGGTTACTACTATAATTAAATACAGTAAGAGGGTGGGAAACCCTGTCTGGGGAAGTAAGACTAGACTGGGTCCACCTAAAGGTCACAGGCAGGTTTGCTTTTGTGTGTGACTTTTTCTTCATACCCAACCATTCCTCTCACGAAGAGCTGTTCAGCAGGGTATTCAGCAGAGAAAACAACTCCAGACTGGGAATGGCTGTGGCAGCTATTCTCACAGCGGGCAGCACTGTATACTGTGTTTACTTCCTAATACCAGGCAAACAAAAGGGCACATGCAGTTTTATCGCTGATTGAACTGCTTCAGTATCAGCTCTGGCATCGGCGCATTGTTCTGGAATTCAACAATCTGAATTCTTTCCTAGTTTCTTCTATATTTTAGTTTTATTTAACAATTGTCAATCAAACAGCAAATATGAAAGAAATCCATAGCTCTGTTTGCAATTAGTCGTGGTATAAGGTGAGTGGCTTTGTTCAGATGATTGTTGGATTGAGTTGTTGAACTCGTCCAACAACTTTGTTTATACACTCAGTGGCAGATTCTTTACCAGCCCAGTAGATGGCAGACAAATCTCTGCCTCTGATCTATGGTGTACAGTCTACAAGAACATGCACTGTGCTCATACCATGTAGTTCACCAAATGACCAGAAGAGATCACAATAAGCCTATTCATATTTTTGATTGGTGTGCCATCTGCAGAAAGAAAGATGCATGACTACTCAGGTTTTAGAGAGAGCGCAGAGTTGAATTAGACATAGAATGCAACTTTAAATGCAGCATTTGAACACTGAACACACCAGTTGTACAAAGAAGCCAAAATAGTTGCCCATTTTTAAAATTTCTCACAGAAGCATTGATATGAAAGCCCATTTCAGCCAGTAAAAGAAAGGAAAAAGATGAAAACTAGGCCTTGTGAGGAAAAAATAACCTGTATTTCATTATAATGAGAGACATTCCTTGCAAAAAATGACTGAGTATCTTCAAATATTTCTGTATATAATTTAGAATGTATGTAACCTCATTGAGATTAGAATTCACGTTATCGTGTCCAAGACAGCAGCAGCAGCACATTAAAGCAAAGTTACAGACATACAACATATAACAGCTAGACAATAACATTTCAAAGTCCAGTGTGACTATACCAAAACATATTTTTATTACAGTGGTGGGAAAAGGCTTTCACACGTTGATATTTTTCATAAATACATAAATACATAGATACAATACATACATACATGCATACATGCATACATACATACATATGACCATTTTCCTTAATAGAAGAAGAAGACCTACTTTTTCAATCCCCCAAGGGGAAATTACATTTCACACTATTATTAGACACATTACACACAGGCCTGAAATACACATGCAGTGGACCTACACATACACATACAGAGAGACGTTGGAGTGAGGGGACTGTCCATGGACAGGCAGCCCAAGAAGATGGGGGTTCGGTGCCTTGTTCAAGGGCACCATGGCACGGGACTTGAACAAGTAGTGCCAACACTTGCTACTACTCAAAATGCACTTAAATTGGACCAATTTATATACATTGACTTACACCCTGGGACAACTGGCAATTCATTATATATTCATTTTCGAAAGAGAATTATATATAATGTTAGAAAAGTGACATTTTGTCTGAATGTTCATGTGCAAGGATTTAATGGTTTTATTTGTCACATACAACCATTATGTTCCTGAAACGCGTGTGGCATATTCATCACGAAAAGTGAAAAATTTGTTAGAAAAAATTAATATATTGGCTATATCTTGTAAATTATAGGTTATCATTTGTGATAATTTGATCTTTATTTGATTGTTACAGCAAATTAACTTTAGTGAAACAATTAATTGTTCTAAACCTCTATTCAATGCCACACATTTCCCTCAAAACATCTTTGTAAAAGTTATCATTAATATATATAATAATCGATCACGTGATTCCTGCTCTCTAGACGAGGCGCAGCAGCAAGAGGTGCGCATGCGCACTATAGTTTAATCTTGCTACCGATTTAACGTACGGCACCTTTTGACAGCAAAGTGTTAACAAACATTTCGGTACAGCATTTCACGGTTCTCTTAGCGTTTTGTGTAAAATTCAGGCGATGCTTGTGTGTTTTATTGCTCCGCCCTCTCCAGAAAGTTAATTTTTGTGACTTTATTTGGGTCAAAATGTTGTTTGTGGAGCTAGTTCCGCCTTGCTTTCTCTCTGTTATGGACGACAAGTGTCAAAAGTAGCTAATCGGGGTCGAGAGACAACGGGATACAGGAAAACCACGTCTGCTGCCTTTTGGATACACTTCAACACGAATTAGCAGGTTACAAGAAAAGGTGAGTAGCTCTGTGCACCATGATACATAGCTAGGGCTTTTTGAACTGGAACAAGTATGAGCTAATTTACGTTCGCTGACATCGCTAGCTAATGCTATAGCAACGGGACGGGAGCTACCTGTTGCTGACTCTAATTTAGGCTACTTGAGCTAGCAGCAGCCAAGGATTAACATGTCAGTGCTCTTGTAATGCGTTTCTTTCTTCAGCTCCAAAACCTCGTTTTGGTTGGACAATTTAGAAAGGAAAAATGCACAGGGGACCGAAAATAAGTGACAATTACTATTTTCAGACTTCGTTACAGTCTGTCTTAACTTTCCCTAATTAGCATCTGTTATCCGCTAACCTTACCTGTACCTGTCTGATGTTAGCTTGTCGGTCAACATGTAACGTTTTCTAGGCCGACGCTGTGTAAAATACCTTACTTATCCTTACCATAATAACTTATCGTGGCAGTGGCTTTTTGTTGTTTTCAAAACACTTAAGACCACTTTGTGAATGTTTAAACCTTTATTTAATTTAAAATGTTATTCTTCTAACTTAGTACATTTGCATTTGTCGCGTCACTAACCACAGACCTGCTGTAGCATTATATTCCATTGAAAAGATTGGAGTAAGGCTTCAGGTGTAACCCTCAGCGACTTGCCTCACTGTGAAGCATTCCACTGCATTCCATTGACAGGCCAGTGTTCTTGTTCCAACAAGCACCTAGTGTTTTTAGTACCGACTGAATGCGGTAATACGCCCTATGGACATCACAGACTCTTAAGAGAAGACAAAGGGAGCTGCAGTTTATTGTATCTGTTTTAGATAGGCAAGCAGGCACCATTGTAATCAGATGGGTCATGTTATTGTGCTTTGTATACAGATAGTGGGTTGTTGCATCTGACATGGATTACACTTCGCTTATCCAGCGGAAGAGGTGTTGGTAAATTTGATCTTAAATCTTGTTACATAAAGGTGAGTGACATTTTGGAATGAGATTGAGATACTGTTGGTGATATGATGCAGGGGATTTGCACTGATTTTCAAAGGCTTCAAATTTGTGGAAAATGGAAACCTACCGTGGCTCGTAACTTTAATCTTGTTCACAATAACACCTAGGATGGCAGCTATCCAACTATTGTACACTGGAGGTAAGCTGTACCTTAGCCAAAGAGGTAATCCTTTCAATCCAATTTTCTGATAGTGAGAAGTATGTCGCGAAAACGTGTTCACATTAATTAAATGTGTTAGAAAGGTGGGCCTTTTGGATAGGAACAACTTTATATATATATATATATATATATATATATATATATATATATATATATATATATATATATATATATATATATATATATATATTCAGGAATAAGTTGTTAATATGGTAGTATGGGAATTTTTTTGTCATGTTTGCTATTTTCTCTTTTACTACAGCACTCCACATCAAGAAAAAATATCTTGCGCATGTGATCTGAATCGAGACACAAATTAAAATATATCTCTAAATCTATAACTAACAGCATTTTGCTGCCTCGGAAGAGCTATGCCCTTATATTTAGGCAATTCTGAGATTGGAAAAAAACTGTATAAATTTAGTAAAATAAGCTACTAGGGCTGATATAATAGTAATCAACAGAAAGCAGGTGTACTGTATTCAGATGGAGTTGTGTGAGCATTTGAGTACTGTGGGTCTTGTGGGACTTATATAATCAGATTTGTGTGTCATCATCAGCCTGCTGTCTACAGTGGCTCATTGAGATCCAAGCAGCTCTCTCCCAAACAAACCCCAGCTTGGTTCTTTATTCAGTTATTGCCAAGTCTGCAGAATGAACTTGGTCCAATGGCTGATTGTACTCCCCTAAGCTCTGTGGAGCGCCTTCCTTTTATCACATGAACTGGGAGTTCTTAATGAGCTAACTGAGAGCTAACAAACAGGATTGTGTAAAATGTATGAACTGCCAGTGCAGTGCAAACAGAGCACAGCTGATTTGAAACATTGACTTCTGAAAGGAATCATGCAGTACCTATTTAGCATATCAACTAGAGTATGAAATACCTCCTGACAGTTGTTAAAGTGTATCATTCATCATTTAGCAATCTCAGCAGTTATTATTGCTTTGCTAAGGCAACACAATCTGTTATAAAACAGCACTTTGGTTCCATTAGAACTGAGTCAAATCTACATTAACAAGGTTCGCTTACAGTTTGGATTAATAATATTACAAAAGAGAAAGGTCTGAGGGCTCACCTTTTTACAAAAAAGAAAGAAAAAGGTGTATACTGGAACTCATGGAAATACTGAAATACTGCTTTCAGATCCTGTTACCAAACCAGAAAATCTCGCATTCCTTTTGCCCACTGTTGTGTAAACTGTACTCAGTGTTAATGCCAATTAGGGCTTGGGGGAATCATTTCAGTGGAATCATTTTGTGATGATATTGTATATCGAGATATTGTCTAAATTGATAGCATGCATATACTAACTAAATTCTCAGAAAGTTTGTTGTGAAACATTTTGAGGGAATATCATTTGAAGAATTGCAGATTTGTTTTAACATCACTCTATTTTTGTGCATGCATCTTAACATATTCAGTATATTTAGCTTGAAAAAATATTTCTCTTTTTTTCTTTATAATTTCACTTGAAAGTGTTTACCACATTATTGATGATTATCTAAAATCTCATTGTAAAAATATTTTGTGAAAGGACCAATTGTCAACCCTACAATATCGTTGCAATATTGATATGGATGTATTTGGTCAAGACAATGGTGATATCTGATTTTCTCCATATCGCCTAGGGGCTGGGAATTGCCAAAGGCCTCACGATATCATCATAATACTTACGCCACAATGCTATATTATTGCAATTTTAAACAAATTGCAATATAATGGAATTTATAACCTTTTTTCCAACTTCAAATTTTTCCCAATTTCAAAAGATGTCCCCAAAAGGAACATTTTTCAATGTCTGTTTTATCTAAAAAATATTAATTCTTTGTTTGTTCATCTCACTTAAATGTTATTGCTGCAAAATGAGATCGTAAAGCAGACAAACTGACCAACACATAGGCCTATATATTAATAGAATGATACTTGGCATCTGTGTATCGATACAGTATTGCAACAGAAAATATTGCAGTTCTATGCTGTATCGATATATTTCCCCCACTTCTAACAGTGCCCAGCCCTAATGCCCAAATATTTCTGGTGGGCTTGATTCGCTAAGACAACTTTTAAGCAATGACTTAATACTAAACATATTGGCCGGGCTATTTCCTCTTCAACCTTTTGGATGACAGGGCTGGGTGTGAAATGTGTTTGTACATGTTGTACACGTGGTGTCTGAGGGCTTCAGCATAAGAATGCCGGTAAGAGTCTCCTTGCTCACCTGCTCTAGTTTATTGGCTTCTAGGCTCACAAAGCGGTACACATTAACTCACCTCTGTGTTGGCCCTGCTGCCGGCCTGCACCAGCTCGCCTGGGCCCAGTGCACTGGGAAGATATCTGAGAACAGAATTGGGTTGCAGCGGTGCTGAACTTTATCTAGTGAATTATTTGTGACTTCAACTGCGTATCAACTTCTCTCTCTTCATAGGCAAGTTGGAACAATGAATAATACATCCATTAAGGCTTTTTTAAATGGTAAGCAGATAAACTAAAGCAAATAGGGCTATCCTTGTTAATAAGCTAAGATATGCTGTCTATTTAGAGTAAGTTATGTCATAGATATCCAGACAGAACAATTCCAACAGCAGTATTTGTGGTCAGCATGTAGTAACTGTAGTTCTATCATCAGTTTTTCTTTTACACACACCCTGTTGACAATAATCAGCCTTTTATTGCACCACATTTTCTAATTCCTAGTTGAAATCAGTACCTGAATGATACGGAGTGTACTAGGAGCTCAGTTTCCTGATCTTAGTCACTTTATAGATTTTACCTCATTTTAATAAAACATGTCCTGCTGTGAGCAATTACATTATTTACAAGTTAAAAAGTAATATTACTGTAGTGCTGTGGAAACATCAAGGACAACCTCAGGGTAATATGAAGCAGTGAAATAGGCTACATATTAGAGTAGTGGAGTAGTGATCATTTGAAGTGGTGTACAGTACAGACATGTAGTCCCGCCTGCAGCTGTTGAGCATGTGCTGTGTACATTATACCGTAGCCAAAGACTTGTCAAACCTGTTGGACTGAACCAAAGCTGACCAGGCAGAGGGTTGTATGCCGTTAGAATGCAGCTGAAACTAGATGGTTTGAAGTTCAAGGTAGAGTTGCTTCTTGAGTCTGCATTTGAGGTAATTAACTCGTATTTGAATGGTTTTGTTTATGGCAATAACAGTCTACTGACAGGGATTTGATCTAATAAGTTCAATCATGTTTGCAGGCTAAAGTTTTTTTATCTTTTATTTTATTTTAAATAGCTTAACTCCAAGAAGCAAGTTGCCTTCGTGTCCTCATGTTTTATGTTCCTCTCTTTTTTTTTTTTTTTTTTACATTTTACAGGTGCCGACATCATTTTGCTGCTTAGTGTTCCTGCTGGAACCAGAAGTCACAGCCAATCAGCGAGGACAGTGTTTCTGAGGACGAGTTTATTGACGACCAATGATCTTCAGTAAAAGTAAGTTGGTCTAACAAGACAACAGTTTTTTAGGATTGACGTCTTCTGGGCTGCTTTTCGATAGGTTTGGCTATAAGCTCTTGTCTGTCCAAATTTTCATTGGTCGGACAATCGCTGGTTTTACTTTCATGAACACATTTCAAAGCATTTTTTTTCTGCCTGTAAATGCCCAAAAAGTGTGCTTTGGAGGCGCATATTTTTCTTCAGCTGAGACGCCGTGGTTAAGTCCCGTTATACGGAATATCTGGGGAAGTAAAAAGTCTATTTGTCCTGCCCCTCTGACTTTGTGATTGGACGGTTGGGTGACTAAACCTTTTTTACCTCGGTGCAACTAGAAAAAAAACTTAAAATGTGCAGCACCCAGTGCAGAATAGACGCTCAGCATCCTGTCACGCTCCTGGTGTTCGTACCATAGTGTGAACATGCGGCTCTGCAATTGCAAAGCATTTAAAACAATACGCTACCTTCAGGATTACACACTGTGCTACCAGATAAGGTGCACTCAGTGCACTTTGGCCGATTTAGTTAATCCAGAGAAATGCAGATTTCTTTGTTCCAATCAAACAACGGATTGGTTGATGAATAGGTGGAATTTCAGTTGACCAAAATGTACTTTTGGCTGACTACAGTCCTACATTTTGTAGATATAACTATATATATAGGTTTATTGTACTGTACTTTTATCTTGACTACATTTTAAAGCTGAATTCACAGAGAAACTGTGCTTTATAAATCCATAAAACCTTGGCCTAGTTCACCTGATAAGAAGGTCAAATAGTTGCGAGCCAGGCTACACTCTCCCTTTTATGCTGCAGTGTACACATTGTGCAGCCTATTCAGTCACACAGGTTTGGTTTTACCAGTTTGTTCTCTAGCATCGTTTGACATTCCAAAGTGCACTCTGATACTGCTGTTTCCTGCTGTTAGCATCATGATGTAGCCACACCTACTGGTTTTGACCAATTACAGGCAGGGCAATTTGACAATTTGAAAAGTAACTGTGAAGCTCACTGGGAGAGACAACACTAATTTACTTAGTTTGTCAATGCCAGTTGCTTATCTGTGTGTGTGGTCCTGATCTTGAAATTATGATCATTCCTTCTGCCCATCTGCTCAGAATTTAAGCACCCAATGGTTGCTCATTGGCCATATTTCTTACTGAAAAAATGTGTTAAAGGGATATTTCACCGTTGGAAAGATGAATATATCTCAAAATTGGGTCACTTATGTAGTAGAAATGTGATTTTTTTTTTTTTTTTAAATTGGTGCCTTCTAGGCTTTCCAATCCAACTCTAAAGCACATTTAAAACAACCAGGTTTACCAAAATGCTGGACATTGACATTGGCTTTTGTTGCTGTTTGTCCCTTTCCCTAAGATTGAGTGACAAGTACTACTCCCCCTGTTGTTTACTTGTTTGCCATGACTTCGCGAGTGGTAAAGTCCTGTCCAGTTGCTCACCCTCAAAGGAGGAAAGAGTGGGGATGACAGTTCCCTTGAGTTCAGTAGAGCAGACGGCTCAGCAGAGTCGTGCAATTACAACTTTATGACTTATCATAAACCGCTGAAGGAGCGGCGGTGTACATAGTGGAAACTCTGTTGTGCATCTGCCCTATTTCTGATGCCATGGCGGCAGAAACTTTACCGTGGCGGGCCGCCATCAACATAGAGGAAACACTGGGTAAGCAGTAGTTGGATAAAAGCACCCCATTTCTGCACCTGTCCGTGTTAACACAGCCCACCTCCACAAGTCTTACCCAACAGAGCAGCATCTGCTCGGATGGCTAGCAGGCCTGGTAGCTAGATAGCAGAGTCCGGTACACTGTTCAGCCATGTTTCCACAAATACAAAAACACGGCAGTCTCTGAACTCGCGTTGGGAGTTTCGTTGAAGTTGGATGTAGTATGATTGTCTAATGATTGGAACCTGAATGCTCTGGTCTTAATGCTTCTTAGTGTTTTGTGAGAAGGAAGGACATTTAAAAAAGGCTATGTGAAAGGAGTAGAATAGTTAATTTGCCTTTTTAGACTAGTAGGGTTCAGAATGGATGAGCAAATTATTGCACTACTTTGCTTAGCTTACACAACCAAGCCTTGTTCAGCTTCAGTCTGCCCCCCATTTATTGAAGAGAGCTTTCAATCTATTGAAGAACCCTAGAAGTCATTCATTAATTTACTACATTTAGTACAGTGTTTCCCATACATTCTACTTGGGCGCACCGCCAAGTAGGGCTGCACAATTATGGCCAAAATGAAAATCACGATTATTTTGATCAATATTGGAATCACGATTAATTCACAATTATTTGTTGGTTTTAACCAAAACATATTTTATTGTCACATAGGCTATTTATAACTGCTTTCACATCCATATTATGCTACATTCTTCTTATGTTGAGGTTGTATGTTATATAGACATACAGCCGCAACACATGTTAATAAAAATTATGTAATGTATATGTATAAATATATATATGCATATGGAGATATATATATATATATATATATATATATATATATATATATATATATATATATATATATATATATATATATATATATATATATATATATATATATATATATATATATATATATATATATATATATATATATGCGCAGCCCTACCGCCAAGGTAGATTAAGATCCGCCCATGTAGATAAAATGTGACTGTTTTTTTTTTACCCAATTAACAATGTATTTTTAATAGCGCTCACAGACCAGGATCCTCCAGTCCCTCCCCCTCGCTTCGCGTGCATGACACAGTGTAACATTCACTTCATGTCAGACATTAATATGTAGCATGCTGCTTTTTTATCAGTCTGGTTGTTTGTTTCTCTGCTCCACTCCATATCTTTCATAATGGAGTTTATCGGAGCTGACCGGTGCTAACATTTTACATTTATAATACCATGTAACTGTCTGCATGGATCATAGTACAGCTTTAGGTTAAGTTAATATATATAACATTTGGGCTCCGGGTTATCAGGTATAGCCTATTTTACATGCTGAGCCATAAAATGTATATGACAAATCAATCAGATTTGATTGACAAAGTGTATGAAGGCTACACATCATCTTTATCATCTTCTAGTTTAGTGTGTTAAATATGTAAATAGCTATTTCTTTCTAAATGATCTGTTAATGTTATGTAGTCACTGTTTCCAATAAGTAGTTTATAAACCTTTGACTAGTTTGTTACTGAACCCAGCCATAGCCGCGTCATCGCATAACGTGCCTGCCCCACACACACACACACACACACACACACACACACACACACACACACACACACGTGTAAATTCTCAACCTGTGGGAAACACTGGAGTAAAAGGGCTGTAAGCGGGACATTGAGTAAGACAGACTGGTGACTACAGGTGAAGAGGGTTTCTGGACAATATTTGTCATTGTTTTGGTGTAAATTGATTTCTAGTAATAAATAGACATGCATTTGCATAAACAAGCATATTTGGCCACTCTCAAGTTGATAAGACTAATCAAATACTTGACAAATATCTCTAAGGTACATTTTGAAAAGATAGTGTTTCACGATTAAGTATGAAGTAAGCAATCATGCATTAAATATTTAAGTTGATTGACATCCCTAAATTATTCTCATACACATGTTATATTTATGTAATCTGTTGTGTAAGTTATAATATTGAAATTATTCTTATACATTTCATAATACTCCCATTTGTTCATTTGTTTCAGCAGCTGCTAACTGCTGAGGTTTGGACACTGTGATGGAAAATCCTGGTAAGAAAACCTTTTTTTTTTTTTTTTTTAACATATACTGTATAATTTGTAGTTTTAATACTTTTGTTTTTTATACTTCAATTACACGGTGCTGGAAAAATATGTAAGCAGAATAAACAAATCATCAAAATATTAAAAAATCCAAACTCCTTTTTATCTTGTTTTGCCTTTGCATAAAAGGTATAAAAAATATTGGCTGTGGTGAGACTGGTCTTATCTAAACCATAGTATCATGATGGCTGAAAGTGGTGAGTCATCAAACAAAGTGTTGGGTTATGAAGCTGTCAACTAAGGGGCTAGCCCTGTGACGCATTGTGCTGTTGACACTGCACCTATCTGATTGGTCCTCACCCAGAGGACACACCTGTTCGTTAGCAGAGCTGCCGGTTTCTGTCACTGTCACTCGTGGCCTTGGGCCTATTTCACCACTGTCCTCGATCATTGACAGATATCCACATACCACGTAGATGCTATCGTAGCCCAGAGAGGGGCTCTGTTCCTAGGTTCAACTATTGTAGTGTATTTGAGACATCTGTGAGAAAATACCTGGGATGGCTGTTCAATCTGAATATATTTGTGAGTAAATCTGCTTTGTGTCTGTTGTTGGATATTAAATGTTAAAGATTTATATTTCTGTCCTTCAAACTAATAGTATTCTTTTTTTTTATTTTGACCGACAAAATAGCCTTTGTTGAAATAAGTTATAACATGGTTGAGTCTGTATTGAAAGCAAATTATTATCATTTGCTTTTGTTTATTGAAATGCCAAGACAGGGCATGGCTCCATTAGCATTTTAAAGGCAACTGAGCGGTGACGGGAACAGATTGAGGGAAGCATCATCTGCTCATCTCTGCCTGGCCAAGCAGTAAAAATAAACTAGGCTTCCTTCTAGGCCTATTGTTTTGGTAAAGTAATGTGTTTTGGACAAGATGACATGGCTTTTGGGCAGCTAGAAGGCTTTACGTGTCTTTGTATTTTGATTGGAATAGGCAGAGCCATCTAACGTGTTGGACTGCCTTACATGTGATAGTGTTTGTGTGAGTCAGGTTTTTGTTCTCAATGGTTATGGTTAGAGTGGATTGTTTACAAGCCTGAAAAAAGGTGTTTGTCTCCATCTGCTGCTGCTGTTTGGAACGTGTGAAAAGGATTTCAGTGCCACGACGAGACAAAAATGTGAAGATGTCATACGTTGGGATCCCTCTCTATTTACCAATGATTTCCTGGATTATTGTCCTAATTACCGTCCTTTTACCAAAAAGCTGGCTTGTGGTCAAGAGTTGTGCTCTCATGCTGTAGCTTTAATTAGGCTGCAGAGGGAGCAACAGTGATGGAGCATATTATGAAGGCAGTCCTGTATAACTCACTCCATCATTGCTTACCAAACCTCTTCCTATTTTGACTGTTTTTTAAATAAAACGGTTTATTTTGATTACATCCTAATGCAGTTACAGTAGAATACATTTTAAGATGCTAATGCTATCTTCCGGGATTCTCCAGCAGTGGAGAATAAATGCCATAAACAGGTTCTTACACTGCCCTGTCTCTTGAAAAGACTTGAATCATTTTCTATAAACTAAGTTCTGTCTGATTAGCAGTAGGATTTTCCTATTTCCCACTGCTATCTCTAACATACAAGAAGGACCTCCTCTAACTCACACACACTGATTACATATAAGCATATAATCACACAGTGCTCTGATAGGAATGCTCACACAGATTGTCTGGCCGTCCTGTTTCTGTGCATGGGGGATGTATGTAAGATTAAGGCCTCTAGACAAGTTTTGGCCTTGTGTCTGCTCAGGTGTGCTTGACACTTTACTTTGAGATATTCTCTTGCTTGAAAGTTTGAAAGAGATACAGTATATAAAATTAAAGAGCAGATGTTTCCAGTAAAGCTGAATTTGTCTACATTTTTAAGACAAAATTCAAATTTTAGAAAGTGGCTAAAACCAATGGCAATTAAGTTGTAATAAACATCCGTACCCATATAGTCAAAGAAACTTAGTTTGGCTGTAAAATGAGAGTTGCTACTTTCTAATAAATACATATGCACATGGCACATGCATTTCATGGTTTAAAGGACAAACCCTGGTGAGTCATTGGACACTGCCGCAGCGTCACTTCCTCTCCTCCGGCTTTGAGCTCCACCTTGGCCCGGCTCACCTTCCACTTCTCGAGTTACCTCACCGTGCAGAGCCCGCCCCTCGCCCTTCGGGGAGTAGTGTTTTGTCACTCTGTGAACTGGTGCTAGCGGGGGGGGCCCACTGCATCGCAAATCCCTCAAGACTTAATGGCAGGACTGGCCAAACCTCAAAGCTCGTCCGCTGTGAACTTTGCCCCTGAAAAATGTGCTCTGAGGAATGAAAGGCATCTGCTGGATTACCTTATTTACGTACCTTATTTATGAAGTCAGAGCTCCAAGAAGGGACGGACATAGGAACATAGCAAGTGAGTGTGTTTGTGTTTTATAGGAGGGAGGGAGGAGGGAAGAGAGGGAGAGACCAAATCACACAGGCTGAAGGGAGGGGGGAGTGTGAGACAAGAAAAACCAAACAACGCAAGTGAGCAGTCAAGACAGTCTTGAGTTACAGGAGCACCATGTCTGATTGGAGAAGAGCGAGGTGCTTTTAGGTTTTGCTCTCCTGCCGCGGGCCTCGGGAGAGGCAGGGCTTGGCAGGCCAGCGGGGACAGGAGCCGTAGCATGGGACACAGTGCTAGCAGTGAGACAGTGGCCCAGCAACCAGCCCAACACAACACTGGTGAGTGCAAGACCAGAGGCGTAGCACTAAATGGTTGCCGTGAACATGTTAACTGGTTTTAGATGGGGAAATGACCTGGCCAGCATGTTTGCATTTCTGCAGAATGGAAAGCCAACAAGAGGATAATGTATGCAGTTGTTGTTAAAGCAGAGAGAAACTGGAAGTCGACAGGCACAGACAGGCATAGAAGAATGCATACAGATGGAATGTGGTGATTGTGAAATGTAGAAGCCACACAAACTTCTCTCTGTCTGCACTCACCGCTCCATCTGCGTTTTGGAGGCTTTTCTGAAAAACAAGATTTGAGGGTGCAAGGCAACAACTGGCACCAGCTCTCTCCATTTGGATCAGTTTTTTAAATTTTATTTTTAATTTTTTTTATAAACGGCTTAGCTTCTCAAGTCATATTGTGGACCACAGGTGTATCGTCAAGTTGATTTAAGTTAATAACTATTTTTGCTGTCAAAAGGTGGATCCTCTCTTAAGTTCTATTTGCACATCTGCGATTCCTTTCAAACACACAGCTTGCAGCTATTGGAATCGACCATCTATGAAACACAGGCCACCTCCTGTCTGTCATTTTTCTTCCTAATGATAGCATAGCTTTTTAGTCTTCCGACACTGAGCTGTTGGACATGGCCTGACTAATTTTTTGGATCAATATTTGCTTTATATTTTAAACTATTGTAGGGCTTCTGTTCAAACACTTCTCAACACTCTTGCCTAAACGTAACAAGTAAGATGAGAACATCCTCTTCGTTACATATTCGCACTCCATGCAAAATGTATTTTTGCCTCGGGTGTGCTCGCTTGTGTAGTTGTGTAGGTGTCAAATTGTCATGTGATTGGCATGAGTCATATGGGCAGCTTGATACAACTACAGTGTTAGAGCAGGTTTTGTGCCTTTTTATTCCTTTGATTTTAAACGGCTGAACATTTACAGAAGCCAGTTGTTGTTACTTCAGTCTTTACTTCAGGTTTTGTTATAACAAGCTTTCCTGGTTCAAGTCACTTTATAAATGCGTACCTGGGGCCTGGCTTTTAGTGTTCGGTCTTAGCACTGTAATGCTTTTTCCCTACTGACTTTCTTTCACCGCCTCTGTTAGGAATCGGTGACTTTTTAATTCTCTGCTGGATCTGGGAAAAGCAGCCGTCTCAGATTGTCATGCTCTGCTGTACAAGGTCACCACATCACACTGTTGCCGCCAAGCACTTCGGTGTTCTCCCAGTTGAACATCCGCTGGTGTCTAGCTTATGTGTCAGGAATAGCTGTGAGGGCCAGGACTCTGCACACAGATCACTGAATGTGTTTGTTTTTTCTGTGACCAAACTGTGGGTCTTTCAGTAAAAAAAAAAAAAAAGAAAAACGGCAATATAGTCTGTCTGAACAGTTTCAACTCATTAATGTACATGTGTGCCAGACTGACAAAATGCATCAAAAAAACATAATCACACATTAAGAGTAATGAACAGGGATGTTCAATAAGTACAGAATGACAATTAATATATATTGTTTGACATACGCCCTAATCTGAACTACTTTTCTGAAGCTTTATGGGTTCCCAGTAGTGTGAAGACAAAGATTAAAAAGAGTACACATCTTTCTGTCCTGCCATGTGATACATGACAGTGTAGCATTGCAGTCATTTTGATATATTTCATGTCATGTTTGTACCACAAGTTGGAACTAATCCGCCAGTTTTAGTGGTGTAACGGACCATAGTTGAACCTGTGTGGATCAACACTAAAGGTTCAGCCTAATGTGAACTGCAGATCAATTGCAAAGTTTAACAATGAAAATAGAGTGAAATAAATTTTTACTGTCGCTGTTACTTAAAGTCCATCTGATCTATGGAGGGTTGTTGTTAAAAGATACAGGCAATGCAATATTCTGTTTACGTGAATGGCGCATGTTTAAATCCGTTGCTAATATGGCACCGTAGGGCTGGGCACCGAGAAAATCAACACTTACCATATTACGATATATCCAAAATCAGTTTTCACCCAGTGTGTTTAGGTCTCTGTTTTAGCTACAGAGTGAGACACCTCACTTGTTTTAGCTACAGAGTGAGACATCTCACTTGTGAGACATCTCACTTGTTTTAGCTACAGAGTGAGGCATCTCACTTCTATACTATCTTTGTTGGGAGTCGCACATGCGCAGTAGCTAGGTAAGATCACATCCGCTAACCACTGTGTTTCCTACTTTGGTCAGTAAAAGGCAGGATTACCTGGGAGACTTCTAGACAAGGGGCACTTGTGGAGTATCTGCAGAACAGGGACAGGAAGTAGTTATTTTGGAGATTATGGTAAACTAGCTGTGGTGTGTGTGGTAGCTGTGTTTTGCCATTGAGAATGAGCTTGCATGCTACGGTTAGCCACCTTGTCTCAGCTAGTTCCGTAGAAAGCCCGGAGACTGAAGAGAGAGGACATTCATAAACCTGTATCTCACTCAAAACAGCATGGATGTTTTCTATTCTCAAGTTTGTATGCGTGTGGATGCACCAGTGACACAAAATAACAGCCCAAATCCCAGAGAGTTTTGTGTGTTTACAGTAAATAAAATTACTATTGGCCAATATATTGTTATTACATCTTATAAACTCCTAAAATAGGTAGATATCAGTGTTGGCCCAAAAAAATGCAGTGTTGGTCTGGCTGTCATGTCACAGGCTTGGAAAGAAAATACCTGTCTGGATGTGAACGTGCTGTGTAACCCATAGCTGGCATTGCTGGCTACTGTAGATAATAAATTAATGAGGATTTGCTTTGTAATCAGATGATATGCATCAATAACAACAATTGAAATCTGATGCTTAGGAAATTGTAAAAGTGGAATTTCTGCCAGGAAAGCCTGGAACCCCCTGCCCAGTAGACCTGGGCGATATGGAGAAAATCAAATATCCTGATATTTTTGACCAAATACCTCGATGTCGATATTGTGGCAGTATTGCAGGGTTGGCAATTGGTGCTTTCACAAAATATGCACACAATGATATTTCTGATAAATAATCATCAGGTGTTGATATAACAACAGCTAGAACAGTCTGGTGTGTTCACTAAACTGTAATGCAACCTTTAAAACCAGGAAAAGACTATGCTTGTGTCATATCAGGATATTACGATATCCAAAATTTAAGACGATATCTAGTCTCACATATTGATATCGACACAATATCAATATATTGCCCAGCCCTACTGCCCAGCTTGCAAGAGCTCAGCTGCAACGTTGCACTATAGCTGAGGACATGAATGAGATGGGACTAAACGTCCGTCTTTACAGCCGGATGCCCGTTACCTTCCGCTTTCTTTGTGTTGTAATTTTTAACACAGGATGATTTCTGAGGACTATGGTTAACTGCTCCTCAGATCTCTGCAGGGTAAATCCAGACAGCTAGCTAGACTATCTGTCCAATCTGAGTTTTCTGTTGCACGACTATAACGACCTTTTGAACGTACACATGTTCCACCTAAACAAGTTCCTTCCCGAGGCTATTTTGCAGTGTTACCTTGGCTCTGTCCTGCGCTTAGCGCCACCCAAGACAATTGTTATTGGTTTAAGGAAATGCCAGTAAACCAGAGCACGTTTTTCTCCCATCCTGAAATTCTGTATGGACTAGCTAGACTGGTCTGGTACAGTGAGACTAGATTAAACATAAAGGGCACCTAAAACTGAGCCTAACCCAAATATTTATCACTGAAAAGGGCTGTTGCCCACAAATGACTAATTGCCTATTCTCTTGACATGTTGTCATGTTGACATGTTGTCAAGAGAATGGGGAAGCTTAAACTTAAGTCTTACTATTAATTTTGTTGAACGTAAGCATATCTTGGTGGGTAGGGGTGAGTTGTAATTCAGTTTTGATTCATATTTGGCAGATGAGTTTTGTCAGAGATATTGCAACAAGGAATAGAAAAAGAAGCAGCTACAATCTGCTGCTTAGAAATATGAGCTGCAGGACAGGGGCTTACTGCAGTCGGGTGAGCTCACTCTATTCTATCTGACATATGGGAAACTACACATATTGTGTCCACAGCATGTGGTCTGATTGTGGTTGCCCACCGAACGTTCAGCACATTTATCTTAACTGTATGGAAATGGACAGCTGCTAAAGAAACTAAATTTAAAAAAACAAAAAACTATTTCTGGAGATTATCTGTCAGCTCTTATATTCCTGATTGATAAAATTCTAGTAAGTGATCAATAAACCATCCATTAATCATTAACACCAGCATTCAATTTACAAAACAAAAGATGTATTTCCGAAGGAGCCTGATGCCCAGAGCTTTCCTTTCTGATTCATGATGCTGGCTACATTTCTACATTCCATCAGTGTAACATGTGTGGGACAAACCGGTAATATAAAACATCAGTCAGTGTTTGGTAAGACAGGTTACCCTCTCCTCTGTCAGATGCTGTTCAGCTGAAGTCAGTCAGTTATGGTGCTGCTGCAAAGAATCCACAGATCTTTTCACCTTGTTTTTCATTGTTTCTCATGTCTTACCTCTTACAATCCAATTTGTCGCACTGTTTATGCTGGTTGTCTCTAATAATTTCCCCTTTTTTTTGTCTGTTTCTTACATCCTAATAACTACAACTTACACTTTGTCTGACTTTGATTACCGTAGTAATGTAAGAATAATGAACTGACTGAGGACTGGTTAGATTCTTTAATTATGTCAAGTGCAGCTAGTTGACGTTTCATTTTTTCATTATATTGTTTAGATTTTAAAAGAACTAAGTAGTTAGTTACACCTTAGTATTAACAGCTTACCGTTAAACTGCAACAGAATCACGAGTGCAGTCAGCAATGATAGTGCAGCAGAGTCTGTGTCCTGTCACTCATATTGGCAGGTCTACCAAAGAAGGGGCTGTACGTTGAAAAGCCGCTTCAGACTTTTTCAAATGACTGTGCCAAATAAAAGAGGAATGTATTTGACCTGCCAGACACATACTGACCTTTTTTATACGGAATGTGTGTAAGTTACATATTTATTTTCCCCCCAATTTTTTTAATTTTCTTTATTGTCCTCCTAAATGGACAGTTGTGTCATGCCGCTACGGGTATGTGCTTATGGAAGTCACCAACTGCTAATATAGAAGTAAACGTTCAGTTAGTGCCATGCGTCTCCCCATCACGCATGCTACCTTCACACTGTCAGATTATGCTCAACGTAACTGCTTAAATAAAAGAAATGAGCTCAGCTGTCATGTACATTAAATTGTAAAAAAGAGAAAACATCCTTCTCCCTCCTGCCTGTTCTTAAACCATAGGCTTTCTGCTGCACAGTGTTGTGTAACCGCTCCCATGCGACTCATCACCTAAGAATTCTAATAGTGGTTTCACACCCAGTTGTTGCTGTCTTCGGATTTTCAATAGCATAAGACCAACTTGAGTCATGGTTTCTGTCACAGCTGTGCTTATTTGTTTAGTTTTAGTTTTATTTTTTCACTTTGCATAGTAATTAGTCTGGTTTTGAAAAGAAATATCTAAACTTTTGACAATGATGGTGAACTTGACAAATGCAGAGGATAGTCTGTGATCCTATTCCTGTCAAAAATCACACTCATTCACACCACCCTGTAAATAATACCAGAAGAAGCCACGTGCATATTTCACTGTCTGGCTCTCGCGTTACAGTTGAGACAGTAAGAGCGGAATTTGGACCAGCCTTGTTTTGAAATTTGGTCCTTTTTTATTGTGACAGATTGAAGCAGCAGCGTAGAGCTGGAGCCACGGCCTAAGTCTAGACATGCATACCTGATCGAGAACCTAACTTGTGACTAATGCAGCCAGAAAAGATGGACTATTTTGTTTTTATTTTAGATTATTGTCAGATTCTCAAAATTAGGCACGCACCTTTTTATATTGAAATCCTAAAATATCAAGCTTATATTTGCCATGTCATAAAGTCATCATATCTGTGTGATGTGTTGAATATAACGCTTTTTTTGTCCTATAATTCATGCATGCTCAATTAGTAGTCTAAAGCCCTTAAAGGAATATGGTTGTCATTTTGAATGTAGGCCTAAATTACCTTTGTTTTGCCCTCATGACAACCAGACTTTGTCACTCACCCTGCACTGAAACAGAAGATTCCTGAACTGTTTTCTATAGTCACAGGCCACAGGCAGTTGTCATCCGGATGTGAACATTTAGTGAGACTGAAGAGATAATTCCATCATGCCCAGTTTGGAGTAGAGGCTTTCCAAGAATTCTCTAAGCGTAAATAATATCTGGGTTTGTCAATTCAACTTAGCAGGGACCTCTCACTACAGTCACATGAGCACAATGAACTGTTCTGTACTGCAAAAGAAAATGTGTGTGATCAGCAGTAAATGCTGAAGTGCTTTATTATTGAAATGTTGAGCCATAGCTTTTGAAACGTGAAACTGACACTGTTCAAAGAGTGCAAATTGATCTCTTTATGTTTTATACTGTTTTCATTGATTGCTTTGGCCGTCAGGGGACATGTAGACCAATACCACCTGATATAATAAGGCCTAAAATAAGAGAAATTCCTCTTTTTTTTAAATATTTTACATGAGTCAAACTCTGAGTCATCTGTAATTTTTTGCCACTGTCATTTTCATACAGATGATGAGGTGGACCTGCAACACAGCACAACAGGTGGTGAAGATGGGAACTCTGGTGGGGAACCAGCTCCAACCAAAGGCAAAGGCAAGTTCTCCAAAATGGGAAGGATCTTCAAGCCCTGGAAATGGAGAAAGAAGAAGCCAAGTGAAAAGTTTGCTGAAACATCGATAGGTATGCTGGGTACAAGGGTTAGGGTCTTATTTTCCCCTGTTGTGTGTGTGTGTGTGTGTGTGTGTGTGTGTTTTTCTTCATGCTGATTTTCTTATATATGTTTAATTTTTCAGTCTTGGAAAGAAGGATTTCTGTCAGAAAAAGTCGCCAAGAGCTGATTGCCAGAGGGGTTTTAAAGGATTTACCAGAGAATGGTAGGTCAAGCTTTATTTGTTTTTGTTAAAGAATATTCTATGGATGAATTAGCTCCATTTCTGATGACACTGACTGTATTTCACTGTTTGTGTATTTATGGGACAGAGAGCAATGATGTTAACCACTCCAAAGCTCCACCAGTAAAAAATGGGCACCCTGTGCCAATGGACGTGGAAAGAATGTCTGAACCAGGGGTGCGAGTGTCTCGAGGGGAATCCGAAATCAAGGTGAATACCCTCAGGCTACCCCAAGTAGAGGAACGTCGAAGCAGAGTGCAGTCCGATGCCTCCCGAAGTAACCGGGCACCTCTGGATGTGGACAATCACGCACGGCTTTCTGTGGACGTTGACAGACGAAGCCGTCTGCCATCAGATGTTGATAAGAAAGCAGGATCGTTATCCCGAGGACCTCCGCAGGATGATAGATACCGCAGAGAAGAGAGGAGAGATGGCAAAGATGAGGACAGAGGAAGGAAGAACAGGGAAGATGTAGAAAGAAGAGACTGGCGAGAGGAAAAGGAAAAAGAGGGGGGAGTCGACCGGAGAGAGAGGCGAGATGATAGAGAGAAGAGAGATGAAAGAACAGAGAGAGACAATAGGGAAAGAAGAGATCACGAGGAGCGTGAAAGGAAGGATCGTGACGAGAGGGAGCGCAGAGATCGTGACGAGAGAGAACGCAGAGATCGTGACGAGAGAGAACGCAGAGATCGTGACGAGAGAGAACGCAAAGATCGTGACGAGAGAGAACGCAAAGATCGTGACGAGAGGGAAATTAGAGACAGGGATGAGAAGGAACGCAGGGAACGTGATGATAAAGAAAAGAGGAAGGTCGGAGACAAAGATAGGGATCGGCGGCTTGAGAGGGAAAAGAGAGAAAACAGAGATGACAGAAAAGATGAGGACAGGGAGAGGGAAAACGTCCGAGGGGAAAAAGACGATAGGGATAGGAGAGATGATCGAGACAGGCGAGAAGACAGAGAGAGGAGAGAGGAAAGGGACAAATGGGACGAATGGGCCAAGAGGAACGAAAGAGAGCGACGAGATGATCGGGAAAAGAGGGAGGAAAAGGACAGGAGAGAAAAGCCAGAGCCTCAGCGGTCTGTGGCTGACCCACGGCCTATCACCAGGCCTGTCTCAGAGATGGACTTACGGCCTTCTCTACAGAAGAGCTCCTCAGAGGACAACAAGAGGGCTCGCCCAGCCTCAGAGGCTGACAAGAGAATTACCCTGCCCAGATACAACCCGGCTGCAGAGTTCAGAGAACGCTCAGGTAAGCTCTCTGTCCTGTGCTAACTTTTATCTTGCAAACCTTGCCTGTGTTTTTTCTTTTTACTTTCAACCTGCCAGTTGGTGACATTCACCGGCGCAGTGACGATTAAGAAATTACTAGTTAGAAAGCTGATGATTGTGTTGTTATTTCTCCAAACCCCTCAGTCATAGTGTCACTAACGGAAGTCAAGAAAAATCAAGGATTCACATTATCTTGGGACACTTTTTGACAGTTGATTGTAACTGTGTGATGCACACAAACTTGGCCCTCTTCTTATGCAGAGAGTTATCTCTGTTGTTTTTATTAATCATATCTATTTCCCCTAAATGTCTCTGTTTCTGTTGCTATGGGTAAAGTCTGATAGTGTTATTAAGGCCAGAAACTGTTAAAAATGCTTTAAAAATTACTTTTAACAGAATAGACTTGATTTGACTATATAGGACTACTTGGTTAATAAAAAGTAGGAAGTGACACAGAGAGCAAACCTTTAAACTAGGCTATAGCCCTATTTGCATGGGATTAGTATTACCTGGTGACCTCTAGGCATTTGTAATAGTTAAGGAGTTCTATAATCTTAATCTCGTGCAAATCAACCATGCCTGTAATTTGTCAAGTAAAAATTTCCCTCCAAATGACCTACCATATTTCATCAAACACCAAGGTCCTGTAATAATGTTATCCAATCCAACTTTGTTTGTTAAGCACTTTAAAACAACCAAAGTTGATGAAAATGCTGTACAGGAAAATACAAAAAGAAACATAACACAAGTAAAAATAATACCTGCACAATAAAAACAAACTAAATAATTATTTGCGTAACAGTGGAATGAAGTTTTGAACCAAGTGGAAGCAAATAAAGAGAGAAAAGAGAGGGCCAAGAACTGAGCCCTGTGGTACCCCACACGAGAGAGGAGCAGTGGAGGATACAGTCACCAAGGCTAACACATAAAGTTTGGTCAGTCAAGTACAATTTGAACCACTCCAGTGCTATGCCCCTGATGCCCACCCATTGCTTCAAACTTGTGATCAATATTTCATGGTCCACTGTGTCAAATGCAGTCATTAAATCCAAAAGCTAAGGATAACACAGCCACCATCGTTGGTATTTACCATTACTATAATGTTAGTCCCATGCGGATTGACAAGTCTGTGATTTGGTGGGGTCATATATAATTTTTCAAGGTTTTTGTTTCCTGTGCGCCTTTTTTGTCTCTCTCGCGAAGACGCATATGGGGCCCCGGGGACGCCGCCTTAGACCTCCGTCCTCGAGTCGACAGGCTCCCCTCGGCTTTGCCCAAGGGCTGATGGTGATGCTGCGGTGACACAGCAGGGATAGGGTACGCCCCTCTGGTAACGTCTACCGGGCCTGGCCCAGAATAATACGGAATCCAGACTCAAATGCGGTGTGGCTGGCCTCGTTTCCTTTACGCGTCCTCGGGTACCCCACTCTCGGGGTACAGGTATGTCAGTAAATTTACATAAAAGCAGACTTTGCTTATTCCGTGCGAATGCGCCACACGAAACTCAGATGTAGTGGGGATAATTTCTAAATCACACAAAATCCCCAGATGATACTTATCCCGTGGGAATAGGGCTTATGTGTTTAGGCTCTGTAGCTAAAGCTGCCACCAGAGCTGATGGGCATCTCCAAAATGTCAATACATCTTGGTTACAGAGAAATATGATCGTGTTTCCAATGCTGGCGGAGGTTGTTGATGGTGAAAACAACAGACAAGAGCTTAATAAGGAAAATCTCTTTAATCTTTTTTTGTTTTATTTCACACAAATTTGTATTTAGTGACCTAGCTAAGCCATTTTTAGAACAATGGTTGTCATGACAATGAAAGAACAAAGGTTCTAAGTCCAATGAAAGAATGTAAACTTAATCAATTAACAAAATTAATGATGGCATAGCAATGGTCTTCTTTTCAGGAACTAGACGTGTGCTTAGCTGTTGCAAAACGATTTCCATTGCAAACCTTCCCTTCATACCCTTTTATCATGAAGTGAATGAAAGAATGGGCTTTTCTCAATCTTTTTAGTTGAATTAAGAACAATGTAAACTTGAGGGGGAGACACCAAAGTTTAAATTGCCTATGCTAATTTGCATCTGTTGTCCCTGGGCATGTATACAGTGCACAGTAATAACAATATAAAAATGATTATGCCACATAACACTAATAAGGACATGTGGGAAACCAGTGCATATCCATTCAGAGAGTCATGTGTTTTTTTTTTTTTTTTTTACTGAGTCAAATAATACACAAATATTTGTAGGGATAGCATTCCACGGTTTTGTTACTGTAACAGAAGAAGTTGTTTTGGCACATGTTGCATGTCTAGCAATGTTTTATATAACAGTTTCCCCCTTTCTTGATGAGCTTGTTTGTCTTATTTCACCATGAACTGTTAGAATAAGTGGTTTAAGTGGTGTCGGAGCTACCCCACGCAGTATCTTATAAAGTAAACAAATACTGGTCACAATGTTTTGTCTGCTATCTTGTTTAAATAGTTTACCAAGTGGTTGTATTGTTGTCGTTTTAATTTCTGCTTTCTTGCTGTTATTTTGGAGCACTGTGTCCTCTGTGCTGGCGCCATTGCGAAATCCCATCAACGCATCGTCTCAAACTGTCAACAGCGTTGTGTATGCTCATGACCTAGCAAGTTCATTTTTCCAAGTACGTTCTCCTCAAGAACACCAGTTTGTTCTTTGCATTCTTGGGGAATGAGAAACACCCAATATTTAGGCGTATGTTCCTTGTTCTGTCCAAAAACATATTTCAAACTTTAACTCAAGCGAGTATAAGACTTCAGCTGTTAGAGTTAATCACATTAAGTGGCTATCTTCCAATGGCAGTGTCCTTCTAGAAAAAAGAATTCCGTCTTTGGAATGTAATTTTTGCCAGAATGAGGACAGAGGATGCTGTCCCCCATCACATACATTTGGCTAGGCTAGGTAATAAAGGGGAGAGGGGGGCGAAAGACATGCAGGAAATTGTCACAGGTCGGACTCGAACCCTGGACCTCTGCATCGAGGCATAAACCTCTATGTATATCTGCTCCTGTTCTACTAACTGAGCCAAGGGAAGGGCTCTTTGAATGGCCTGTATAAACAGAAGGAATCAATACAGCAACAAAAACTGTTTCACTGTTCATATATACAGTACATGTATGGATTGTTCCAAGACAGATTTGGAAAAAATGTAAACCTATTATTTTACAGTTATTTCAGTTAATAAATAAATGTACAACCTGTCTATATAATATATATATATATATATATATATATATATATATATATATATATATATATATATATATATATATATATATATAAAAAAAAATAATGTACCAGTCAAACATGTATTGTAGTGATGGTCAAGACAATCTCAAAGTAAATCAGATCTGCATTCCTAACAGAACTGAAGTACACGTAAAACCTGTCTCACAATGGCAGTTGTATCCAGATGATAAGCAGCAACTTTGGGTCCGCTAGTACTATGAGAAGAGAAAATTAAACATTGTTACGTGACTACTAGAAATGACGAGATATCAGTCAAGCGTGGGTTTGTGTCCAAAACATTGATTAGTGTGGCTGTTTTTGTTCAAAATGTCTTTGACCTGTTTTCCATGTACTTGTTTGTATGAAATAACCTCAGCCTGGGCGTTGAGAAGTGAATGTCTTTTATTGTACTCTGGATTATTTATAAGTGTCAGGAGATAAAATATTTCTGTCATGTTTGTACTTGTTTTTGTTTCGGCAGGTTGGCATGTGAGATAACATGCAGATGTCCTGTCTCTTGGAAACTGCTAACCATTTTGCTAGTCAGTCAGTCAGGGAATGTTTTACTATGATGAAATACAGACACGTGTGGAAACCAAAGTCTCCTTTTGGGGCTGTAAAGGCATTTTGGGTAAATGATTGAACAGTTATTCTAACAGGAGTTATGAAGCCAACAAGCTCAACAAAGTGAAACAGTAACTATCAGGCTTTGATACATGGATTTAGGTGAACATGAAAAGAGGGAAGAAAAAATCATTAGGACCACTCTGTGTGTCTTTGATCTTTCTCCATGTCTGCTGCATATGAACTTTTAATCGTCTTATTCACGTTACCTCTCATCCTCTAATAACCTTGATCAGAGTTGCCCTCTGGGTAAGCTCTTAAACATCTGCTAATTTTACAAGGTTCAATAATAGGGTAGGCTACCATTTACATTTTAATCGGTACCAGTACCCAAAGGGACCTCTTGGTAATTTACAAACAAATAATTTCAGTTGTAAAAAATTACAAAACTATTTATTCTATTTACTTAGAATATTTTGTTATTTATTTAGAACTTTTTATACTCAAACCTTTTTTTTTAAATGTTTGGGGTCATTTACAAATGACCATACTACTCCATTATAGACAGAATACCAGCTCATCTGAGTGGGGGGCTGATCTTTAATGCAATATCTACATTGCCCATTATGAGCAACCATTCATGCAATGTTCCAAAGGCACATTCTGTTCACTAATCTGATATCCTTTGTTAAAAAAAAACTGAACATTCCTGTTCCCATTCAGGAAAACATTAGAGAACACTTTTGTAATTTTGTAAGCACAAAATGTAATCTGAAAACTGCTGCCCTGGTTAAAAAAAGCAATGCAACTGATCTCAGCTGGTATTCTGTCTATAATAGAGTGCAATGGAAATTTAAAAGTGACCCCAAACTTTTGACAGGTAACGTATATGTATATAAACAGTATTGTGTGTGTGTGTGTGTGTGTGTGTGTGTGTGTGTGTGTGTGTGTGTGTGTGCTCCTTAATATTTTACGTTAAGCATTTTGTATTGCCTTGTTGCTGAAATGTGCTATAAGTAAAGTGGCCTTGCCTTTTCTTCAGCCTGTCAGTCAGTCACCAGGGCATAGAGAACAGTGTGCTTGCCTGTCTGAGAGGAAGTGCAACGTCTACAGCACCGCTTTTGCCTCGCCATTTTATTGTATTGCAGTGAACATCTGTCTGCGTGGAGTTTTGACCACACTTGCAACTGCTTAATCAGCATTGCCTTGACTTAAACAAAACTGCGGAGACGACGTAGTTTGCTCGAGCTTGGTTTGTCTGCACCTCTGCATGCACATGTCAAAGCTGAGCCCCGCTTTCTGACAACAGAGAGGACAGTTACTTAGCACTCGCACTTAGGTGGTCTCAGGCACAGAAATTTGGCACAGCTTGATTTAATGTTAATTGGCCCTCTGTACTTCCAACGAAATTAGGTCGGTACCCAAAAAAGTACTGAGTTCGGTACCTAACACCTTCAGCTTCTCTTGCAGTGTTTCACTGTATGCGATGACCCTTTTGCGTTTCCCTGATGTTAGTTTACCAGCACTAGAGAACTTGCTGTTGTGATCTTTCCTTTTAATGTGTGTGTTTGTGTGTATAATCCCTCTGTAGAATCCACTGGTGTCCGCTTCGCCCCTGATCCTCCTCCAGCACAAGACTCTCAGCAGGAACCTCCCCTTCCCAAACAGGCTCTGCTTCCCCACAAGTTTCTCACTGCATCCTCTGCTGAGTCCAGCAGGAGTCAAACCCCCTCCTCTTCTTCATCCTCCTCTTCCTCTTCCTCCTCCTCCACTGCTGCTGTAGCTGTGGCCAAGCCGCCGAGGACAGTCTCCCTAATATCTGACGACCCACCGCGACTCTCCCCTGCTGCTCCTTCCTCCGCCGACTCTGACACGCCACCCCCTGTCCCTCCCCACGCCAAGCAGCCTCCTGTCCCTCCACCCAAACCCACCAACCGCAACAGCAACCCTGCACTGCTCGGTGAGTTTGTCGGTGTCTGCCTCTGCAGTTTTTTTGGACCCATAAAATTAGCCTCTGTCTTTAAACAGCTGGACTTTGTGTATCTTTCTTTTTAGGGGTGGGAAAAATAATTGATTCTTAGATGCATTGCGATTCTCTCTAGAATTTGATGCTTGATTCTGATAAGTTAATAATCAATTATTTTAAAAAAAAGAAGAAAAAAAGGTTCAAGTTACTGTCTCAGACGTACAAATCACAAAACGGAGTGACTGAAAGAGGATGAACAACTTAGAGTTTAGGCAAGAGTTCAGAAAAAAAACACACAAATGGCCAAAAGGAACTTTTTTGTTGTTGTTGGTATATATACACATGATCTAATAATACATACATAAAATAACTAGGCAAAACACATATAGGCTGTTGATCTACTTTATCACATTACATCTGACTACCTCATATTTCATGTTCTAAGAAGCCAATTCTCCTCTTTTAAACATGACTGAGCCTCTGACATGGAAGATCACTCTGAGAGAAGGTGACTTTCACAATCTTCTTTAAGGCTTAAACATGGAATGACTACAAAATAAAAACCTCAGTAGAGAAAATATTTCATTAAAACTTGTGTGTGAGAAATACTGCATATATCAAAATCTAACAAACTCAGATTTATATGTATATTTTTTTAAATCACGCCTGGAAATGTACATAAAAAAAAATTGTTGCAGCCATAATCGGTTTAGAATTGAATCGTTGCCCTCTGAATCGTAATCATGAGGTACCAAGAGATTCCCACCCCTACTTTCTTTATATGGTTAGTCAAACAACCTCCAGAGCTCTGTAGGATTTTAATAAGGGAAACTGTGTATTCAATCTTTATTTTAAATCCAGCATTTTACATGCAATGTGATTCCACTGTTTCTCATTCGCCTCCACAGAGGGCCATAGAACACTTGGCCATTCTAGCATCAAGCCAAAAATACTGTTGCAGTTTTTGCCAGTTTAAAAAAATGTATTTGGGTGGGGTTCATGTACCTGTGGGATGCTCAGACGCTGACACTTGAGAGTTATCATCCTGTTGGACCAGTAGTGTAAAAATTCAACTGTAGTAGTTTTAACGTAGTGGAGGAGTTAAGCGATAAGTAAAGCTAGGTTAAACCACTCAAGTTAGATTCATCATAGAGTGAAAGTAAAACTTCCATTGTAAAGTTATTCCTTATTAACCGTTTTCATGGTTTGATAGCTTGGAGAAACTGGATAAAAGCTAGAAAATTATGTATGTATGTATTTTTTTTAAATATTTAAACCGGGAGCACATTGCCTGTGGAAGAGTAGACTACATCCCTTTACATTTATCATGACACTTGCAGGTAGGCTTACATAAGATTACACTCAAGTTAGATTAACAAACTATGGAAACAAAAAATACAAACACTATGGCTGAGAATTGAGCAATAGAATTTCTTTATGTTCTTTGTTTCAGCTATAATGTACTTGGATTACAATTCAGTTACCCACACTACAATGTAATAGTTCACATCTGTTATGTTATCTATTCAATCCATAGACCTACAGTAACCAAAACCAAAGGCCTATTAATTGAATGAAATGAGTTCTCTTCATCAGTAACATTAAGTCAGCATTAGTCATTCTCCTCTTGCTTCTTTTTAATAACATTATCTCAAATGATGTTCTACTCTAAAAGTAGAGTAGAGATGGTGCAACTGAACTAATTGGTTAGTTGAGCGTGAAACTAACCAGTTACAATGTAGCAGTTAGTGTTGACCGTACACTCAAATGTTAGAAAACTTCTGCAGGTGAAATACAGCAGTGCATTTATGACCTTACTTCTGATTAGGGAAGTTTTTCTTTCAGTCTGAAAATCTTTTTTTGATCATCACACAAAAATAAAACAGTTGCAAGGTGTCACTTATGGTTGGGATTTACATGCTATGTTGGTTGTGCAAGGTTTTTCAAAGATGCACATGTTACTTTTTGTGTGTTGTGGTGTAGCTGTTGTGATTCGTGATGGACTTCATCATCTATTGTTTGTGTTTGAATTAAATAAGAAGTGAGAAGACATTGTTGGTGGCTGAGCAAAATATTCTTTGAAAGTATAGTATTTAAAAAAAAAAAAATTGTGCCTCACTCTTACTCTAACTGTTTCAGCTAGTTAAATAGCCAAAATAGTGACAGTGTTCATTTTCTAGAGGACTACAAGTTGTGAATATGCTGCTGTTAACACCCAGAGTACATTTTCAAGGCACTTCAAGTATTGACCAGTATTACCGCAAGTCTTATAGTGAAGCTGTGGCTTTTTGCTGTGTAGGTGTTATTCTCAATGTTTCACTATAGTTTTACTATAGTGTGCAGTTTCTGTGTGCCCAGCCAGCAGTCTCTGATGAGAAGACAGGCACCAGCTTGTCTTTGCACCATTTATGCAATGCCAGCACTTCCCTGGAGGTTAGCTAGAAACGGATTGGCTTTTAGCGTCCCTTATGCCTAGCCCCAGCATACCACAGCTGCTCTTGTTTACAGCCTATCCCAGTACTGTCTCTTTGGAAGTGTGTCTGTGGCAGTGGCACCTTCCACTACCATTTGTTAGTCAAGGTTTCTAATACATATGTTACATATCAATTCACACTCTTCCATTCACAGTGTGTACTGAGTAGCTTGCGTTCAGAGACTACATTGGCAGTGTTGTCATTGTTTGTGTTTTTAGTTTATTGGACTGTTTAAACTTTGTGCATCCGCGCACGCACACACCTACCTAATGCAGGCAAAACCTTTTAGAATACTTTTTTATTTATTACCTTTCTATATATAATAGTAACAGTCTTGGTATGGAACCCTTATATTTGTAACTGACATACTGTAAAATGTCCTGCTGCTCAGTTACAAAATCTTTCTTGTTAGTGCTCTCTGGTGGAGAAACACTGTAACTGACACTATTTAAATGTCTTGAAACCCAGTTTGGTATGTTTGCGTAAGGCAATTTTTAGTTACTTTCCAACTGACATATATAAAATATCTGCAATAAGCTGATATCCGCTGATTTATCGGTCTAGCTCTAATAGGGAGGAACAAGTTGAAACAAGGGAAGCTGGGGTTTACCTGTGATTCATTCCTTAAATAAGAGAATTGTTTTACCATAATGAGCAGGAATGTCAGACAACTGGTAAAACAAAACTATTCTTCAATGGACAATATCACACTTTACATAACCAAGATAAGAGGTTGTTTAACAGCTAGGGATGGATGTATACTCTGCTTCTGGACAGTGTCAAACCAAGCAAACATTATCCCAAACCCCCTCTTCTATTTCTCTCCCAGCTTGAAATGTAAACTCAGCCCTATCCCTGATATCTCCACTCATGTTTGCCAGCTTCCTCATTGAACAGGGGCTCTAAGGTCAGGCAGCCCTGTTACTGGACCAGCTGGAGACGGCAGAGTGAGCTCGGCCTGTACCTTTCTCTACCCGTATACCTGCGGCACAGAGCGGTCCAGACCGGCTCAGGTATCCAGCGGGACACCACATCTTAATCCATCTTAACAGAGCCTGCAGAATGGTCGCATCGATTCACCTCCTCAGAGCATATAGGATACCTCACCTCAGTGTTAACACAAATACTCCATTGCATGTGATTTTCAGCCACTGGAGCTGTTTTCAGCTCAACTAACATAACTCTAAATGCTGCAAGAAAACATTGCATGGAGATTTGTCATTTGTCAATCGACATGTAGTGTGCTAGAGTGCATTGAATGTGTTTGTTATTCCCAATGGATGTTCATTACAGTCTGTTGATACAGTTGTGTGTTAATGTGTGTGTGGTCCTCCACTTACTCAGCAAGCAGCTTGGCAGTAACATGAACATCTTTTCTCCCAAACTAAAGCTGCTATTGACATATATGCTTTTTTTTGCTTTCTGATTGTTGATAAAAACTAATTTCACCCTCCTACAGACTGAATGTGCATCTTCATGTTCTGACTGCAGGTTATGTTTGTGAGCATACCTTTAAATATCATATTGATTTGTGCTTCTTTTTTTATAACAGCTGAGCTTTCACAGCCTGTCAGCGGTGTTGTCATAGTGCCACCACCCGCTAAGCGCTCGCCACCAACACCGCCAAAGAGGATGACCCCTGTCGCCAAGCGCCATTCTGTGGACCCCTCTCCTCCCAGTCAGGCCCCAGAGTCTCCCACCACTGTTCCAGCTTCTGCCCCTGTACAGATGCCCCCTGCTGTCCTTAAAGGAGATAATATTGAGGACAAGAACAATGCAGCAGCTCCTCAGACCTCCGCTGAGCCCTCACCACCGTCCCACATACCTCCGTCTCCTCCAAGGGTCCAGTCACTCCAGCCACTTAGCACAACCTCCTCTGCCCCTGTGCCCACTGTGCAGACGGATCCCCCCAGCCCGACCACCGAGCCTCCCAGCCAGCATCCAGCCATCCCCTTACACATCCTCATCCAGAGAGCCCTGGCCAGCCCCGGCCCAGCTCAGCCCAACCCTGACGGTTCCAAGAGGGCCCACTCACTTCTGTTTGAGTCTCCTCCAGAATTCCTCACCGAGCTGGGGGGTAACCCACGGCACTCTCTCCCTATCTCCATCGAACCTCTCCGGCTGTAAGTGTCACAAATACTGTACATTACATGCTGCGGAGGTGCCTTTTCTAGTTTAACCCATTGTTAAGGAGTTCACTTTGTGGAATTTTTCTATGTGATTTGGTTAAGTTCATATAGCCTTACTGAGAGTGAACACATGGCCTGCCACTTGTAGCCACTTGTAGTCCATGGGATCTCAAGGTATGTAGGTTAAATGTGAAAATTGGCTTCCATAATAGTAAACTAAACAGTTTTGCACTGGTGATTTGCCAAAAGAAGACGTGATGACCCTTGCCATGCAGTTTATCTAATGTGGTTCAAATTTTTATTATAATTCTTTTCGTAATTTTTGATTTGCACTACATTGTCACACCTAATGAACTATATTGAGTTCACTTGAAAGTGTACTTAATGCAAAGAGCATCATTATCCACAGTCCATGCAAACAAGTTGAGTCATGTATATAGCCAAAGTGCTTAAATTAATTATTCAATAACCAGTCACAAGACAAAGCAAAGAGCAATTATTATAACAAATACAACAAAACATGTTTAACAGCATAATGAGCCTGCGTTAATCTGTCCATGTGGCACCATCGTCACTGTAGAAGACGAGCAATACCAACAAAGTAAGAATAAAACCAAACGAATTGAGTGGGCCAGGTCAAAGAGGGATCCCCCTCCTGTGTGCTGTAGGAGCTGGACAACAACGAAAACAAAGATACACTTTCAGATTGCTAATAGGCTGTGACAGACATGGTGTTTGAGCAAATCTGTCGTGCAAAGACTCCACTCCTTAAATCAACTCTGGCAGCGGTTATTTTATGGAAATAAACTGGCCCGGCTGCATTTGGATCTCTCTCTCTAATTCATTTATAAGATGTCCATGAAACAATTTGCAAGACAAAGCAGGAAACTCAAAGCTATGATTAAACATTGCATGTTGTTTTTGGATTTTTTATTATCCATACTCTGATTTGATGGCCCGAGTGAATATTTCTAATTAAAATGGAAATACAGACGTAGTTTTTTTTTTGGCCCAAGGTTACCAACAGTCAGCCAAAGAAGAATCATGCAGAACTGTGCCTTGTTAATCTCTTTGGAAAACAATTGAGATTTATTCCCTCACCTGGCAAAAGGGTTGCAAATTGCAACTAAGCTTGCTGCATGTTAGATTAACATCAGAACACTGCGGTTACAAGAAGCCTAAAAGTATTACATAACAGAAAAATTAGCTTGTTCAGCTCTCTCACAACTTGCCCTTCCTTCCAGGCCAGAAGACGACGACTTTGACATGGAGGAGGAGATGCGGAAGCTTCATCCTCAGAGGCCTCCTCGCCAGCCGGAGCTGGAGCCCCGCAGCAGGAGGGGTGTGGTTGGAGACCTCAGGGTGAGTGTTATCCCTGAGGTTGGAGGTCCTGGGGTCAGTGAGGAGGAGTCCGACTCGGACGGCCCCATTCTGTACAGAGACGACGACGACGATGACGACAACGATGAGGAGGGCCCGCCAAGTAAGTTTTGTCTTTCTTATGCTGCTGCTAAACTATATATAGGTAGAGAGTGCCGCTACAGCACTGTTACAGTCATTATTTGGCTGCAATCAGGTGCAGAGACCCGGAGAGCGCAGGTGTGGAAGACCCGGAAAAACAAACCTGTTGAGCAGACTAGGCTTTTTCGGGAGGGGGAGACAGTATGAGGAAAATGTTTTTTTTTTTGTTTTTTTTAACATAAACGCATGTAAACATTTTCTAGTAGAAACTTCAAAATGCAAGTTGAACCTGTAAAGGAGCCTACTATAAGACCTTTATCTTTGTTTTCAGTGTAATGTCTTTTCAAGTAGTATTTTTAAAAGTATTTAGCCTTTAAATATACTGCATCTTTTATCTGTTGTTATACTTGAGTGTCTGAAGACCTTGTTTTGTTATCAAAAAGCACGTTATGTAAGAAAATAAGTTATTGGTCTATGCAGCGCTTAAAGTGTAAAAGTTTAAATGAATCTATTTTAATTTTATCATTGTATACTTGTGAGATTTGAAAATCTTCACTGCCTTACTTAATCATTTTGTCAGCAAATTAAGTATCTTCTGGTTTTGGACTGCTGGTCAGACAAAACAGGCTGTTTTGTCTTAATTTGCAAAATACTTAATTTGCAAGACTTATTTTGTTAATTTTGGTGTTCCCTTTAGGATTTTTTTAGCAGCATTTTGAATTGGTAGAGCTTGAATTGATTCATGAATGTGAATTGATTTTTTTTTGAACACTCGTACTGATGTTCTTTTGTTATGCGATTGTGTTTGACCATTATAACAACTAATATATCTATATATGCAACGTAACAGGTGGGCTGGCAAGTCGTGTGAAGAGGAAGGACACGTTAGCCTTGAAGCTGGAGAGACAGGAGAAAGAGGAAAGAGAGAACCAGGAAAACATGAGTTGGCAAAACAGAGAGCAGTGGATGGCAGTGAAGAACAAGATCAGCACCGCACTGACACGGTAAAGAGCTTGCTTCATATCAGCTAACTGATGCACACAAGGATGATATACATTCTTATTGTGAAATTGGATGTGGCAAGTCAGTGTCATCCATTTCTGAAATAGTGGCTGATGCAGTTTGACAGATTTATAGTGTAATTAATAAAGGTTAAGGCTCTCCACATTTATAATACAAGTTTGTCATGGAACTCCCTTCTCAGGACACAATATGTCCCTTTCCATCCATATTAGCCTTCAAAAATGAGTAGTTAACAGTGTTTTGTGTCTTCAGGCGGCTGAGTCAGAGACCATCAGCAGAGGAGTTGGCACAGAGAAACATCCTTCAAGGTAAGGCTCTCCCTCCATCCCTCACTTCTTCATTCAGGTGTGTTTATTTATTCATTGGCCCTTAAATCTCTAATTCTGCTGGTTTTTCTGGTTCCTTCACTCTTATGTGACAGTAAAGTGAATATCGTTGAGGTGTGGACAAAACAAGACATTTGAGGACCTTTTTAGAAAGCACTGATCGACATTTTTTCCAATTTTCTCACATTTTATATATCTAACATCAGAGAAATTAACAGATTATTGGACAAATAAAATAATTGTTAGTTGCAGCCCTAATATGAACACAACACTAGTAATCCTATAGTGAAACTGTGTTACCTGTGCACATGCAGGTTGAGTCAATTGTCAGGTTGATGAACCTCACGCTGTAATTTAGATTCGCACGTGCCTACAAACTCAAAGTTAAGAATTGTTGTATAGTTACAGTCTCGCATTACTTTGGTTCTCTGAATCAATACCTGGAAAGAAAAAGTCAGATTGGTAAATCCCTAATTTATATGCAAACAGCTGGTTAAGGTATCTACTTTCATCTGTGGCAGACTGTGGAAATGGAAAGCAGGCTGGTGCACATGAATAATAACTCAGTAGTTTATAATTAAACATTTATGCATGGCTTTAAAAATGGAGTACAGACACTTAACAGAAATATGCATATGGCCTCTTTGGAGTTTGAGTCTGAATCAGGGTAATGTTTTAAGCATCTGGCTCCAGGTGTTCAAATGAATATCCGCGTCTGATGTACTGTTAAAACAACGTAAGAACATAAAGACCAGAGTGCACCAGCAGACTGAGGATGGTGAGAAATCAGCCTACGGTGGTGAAAGAACAGAGCAGCATCACTGTGATGCCAAGTTGGATCCCAGAAACCAAGTATTAATATAATACCTCTCAGAATCCGTCAACAGGTTTTGATCCAGGACTCATACCACCACACTGAGTCTTGCCTGTCCTCAAATGACTCGGCCAAGACGCCGCTTTGCACTAAAACAATGCCGTGCCTTGTGCAGATTATGACAGTGATTAAAAGATTCCCGTTACCCGCAGCGTGCCGGCAGCAGCTCAGGTGAAATCTACCTGACTGGCTGCAGTCTTTCCCCTCTCTCATGGAATGTCTCTTCTTCCTGCAGCCAAGAATGAAGATGATCGGCGATTAGAGAGAAGCGAGATCAAACGGAGGCTCACGAGAAAGGTCAGGATGCAGCAAAGCAGCTGTATCATACACTTGCCAGTTATTATTCTGAACTAAAAACGTAACACCTATGACACCTAAAACAGATGTCACTTAACCTGCTCCTGTTCCCTCTGCCTTCAGCTGTCCCAGAGACCCACAGTGGCTGAACTCCAGGCCAGGAAGATCCTGCGTTTCCACGAGTACGTTGAGAGCACCCACGCCCACGACTACGACCGGCGAGCAGATAAACCGTGGACTAAGCTCACTCCTGCTGACAAGGTAAGACTCGACACATCCTCACCTACACACAATCGCAAACATGACTCCTCTCTTCACACCGGCAGGGCTCTTGCAGCTTAGAGAGCCTGATCCCGGTGCATTTTATAACCGCATTATGTTTTACTTTGGTCACCTCCTGAGAGGATTTGCATTCCAAGCAGATTCAGTATCCCAGAATGCAATACAGATGCTGCTTTATGGCGCAACATAATGAAGTAACAACTTTAGTAGAGTGATATTTGATTTGTACTAAAAGTACAAACGTGTTTTTTTTTTTTTGTCAGAAATACTCTAGAAATCCCTTTGATCACACACTTCCTTTCTTCTTTTGTGCCTCGCTAAAAGTGGATAAAAGCTTTTGCGCTGAGCTGCTGTTTCTTTCACATCTCAGGCTGCCATCCGCAAGGAGCTCAATGAATTCAAGAGCTCTGAGATGGAAGTTCACGAAGAAAGCAGGATCTATACCCGGTCAGGCTCGTATACAGCGTCCATTAATGATTCACCAATGATTGATTCAATAGTTTTCTGTATTAATTCTGTTTTTTTCTTGAACATTTTCTGAATACACTTGCAGCTAATAAGGGTTCAGAATAACCTCTTGACCTTTTTTTCCTCTCTTTCTACCAGGTTCCATCGGCCTTAGCCGTCCATGCTAACCAGTACAGCAATCAGACCGGGGGAAGTAAGGAATTACAAGTCCCTCTCCTCACTACGAACCTAACATGTGGTCCATTTGTTCCGTTTTTACTGATTGCCTGCTTCAGCTGATCACTGGAACCAAAGCAAAAGAAGCCACAATCAGTTCAACCCACGGGTGGTTAACAGACATACTCCAGGTCTTCGAAATGTGCAATTCAGGACAGGAGTAGTTTGTCAGTGCGTCCATGATGGATGTACCTGGTGCCAACACTGATCCCCCTCCTCTGGGCTGGGGGCTCAGACAGTTAGATTGAACAGAAAGGATAAATGTTGGAGGGTTATAACACTGTGGGGAAACCACTCTTCCCATGCCTTTACCTGCCTTCATATTCCATTTTCTTCCTTCCTTGTAGAACAGGAAGAATATGCACATAAAGAGATCATCCTAGTTTGTATAAACACTGTCAATGGTACCCCCAAACTGATAGCAACTCTTTTTAAACTCTTATATACAGTGTGTACATGTTAGGTACTGCACATGTCTACCTAGAGGTGCCCCGCAGCACCAGCCTTACTCCTCACGTGGTCTCACGAGTTCAAGTCATTTAAGGCACAGACAAAATGTGAAAGACTTGGGACAGCAATATGTTTCCTATTTAAATCTCAGTTTGTGCTCTATTTAAATCAACAGTTTGAGCTTTATGTGTAGACCCTCAGAGTGCTGATTCCAACCTAATATTCTGGAAGTGTGCATTTTACTGTATTTCTTTGATCATTTAAATGATTCTCATGGAGCACATGTCGCTAGATTATTTTCTAATAAGGCACTTTATGTTCCTTAATTGGGTGTGTAGAACATTTAAATGTTTGGAGTCTATAATTTTGTTCATAATTGAATTATTCCAGCTGGAAAATGTACATATTTTTATTTTCCTGGCTGTTTTATGGTACTTAATATATGCAAGTCCATAGTTGGCTGCAATTGTATGCAGTTATAGAGATGTGATTGACTTTATAATGTACATCCACCGTAATGCTGACATGTTTTAATTGTAAAGTATTTCTCAAATGTTATTTTCGAGTAGTAATGGTACTTTTTTTGATACAGAGATCTTTAAAACATTTTTTTTTTGCGAAGAACACTGTATAAATTAACAATCCACTCAGAAATTAAAATAACCTGTGATTTTCATTTGAATATGGTTTGATTGTTTCATCAGTTCAGTCTTATCTGTTGGGAAAGAAATATTCTAAAGAAAAAGAATGATAAGTGTATGTCCTCTTACAGTCACCAGATGAGGGCAGTGTTATATAAAATGTGCAGATTGATTCACAGACCTGTCTCCACCATCTCAGTAATAATAATATGCTCTGAGACAGAGAACCTCTTCATTAGATTCGGTTCTTCCCTCACAGAACTGTGGCCCTGTGTGATAAGTGCAACTGACATACAGTAGTGTTTGTCCCTTTAATTTCCCCCAGTGATGTTAATAGGTAGTTAATAAACATGGACTCAGTCAACAGGAACGCCGCTCTCCTCCACTAAGTGTTCAGACATTAACTGAATGTCAAATGATTAGAGGGATGCACCTTTATTCTAATACATCATTTTAGGTGCTCTGATTTAGAACAAGACTGGTAAATCCTACTGAACAATGGCACATTTTCAGGCAAGAAAAGTGCATTATTAATGACCAATAGGCAATAAATATGATTTCACCGTCAGGGCATATTTTGCATTTTATGTGGAGTTGTATGAGGTAACGTTACTTATCCATAGTCGGTGTATTCGCTGTAGTAGATGGCCCTCAGCACGCAGTTTGGAGAAGCAGACCGGAGTACAGATAGCCTGGTGCTACCAGACTCGGGTAGCATTTTTAAAATTTAAATTTAAAAGATTTAAAGGGCCCATGTTATGAAAAAATTACTTCTTTTTTTTTTTTTTTTAATTTTGGGTTATTTTGTGTCTGTGGTGCTTCCACACGCATACAAACTTGGAAAAAAAGCATCCATGCTGTTTTGAGTGAGATCCAGCTTCTGAATGTCCTCTGTCTTCAGTCTCTGGGTGAGCTGTGATCTGCACTGCTTTCTACGTCACTAGCCAAGACAAGGTGGCCAACTGTAGCATGCTAGCGCTAGCTCGTTCTCAACGGCAAAACACTGCTAGTTCATCATAATCGCCAAAAGAACTACTTCCTGTCCCGGTTCTGCAGGTATTCCACATGTGGCCCTGGTCTAGAAGAAGTCTCCCAGCTAATCCTGCCATGGACGGACCAAAGTTGGAGAAAGAGTTATGTAGCTGATGGGATCTTACCTAGCCACTGAGCATGTGATGTCTCACTCTGTAGTTAAAACAGAGACCTAAACACACAGGGTGAAAACAGGATCTGCAGCAATGTGCAATACAACAAAGATATGGTGTTTTTTTGAAAATGAAACCATGTAAACATATTCTGGTACAACCTCAAAATACAATTATGAACCTAAAAATTAGCATATGGGCGCTTTAAATAGCTCATGTTACTGTAATGTGTGAACTTTGTTTCGTTTTCTTTTGCAGGGTGTAAATGTTCCTCCAAAACAAGTTTCTTGCCCACACCATTTTACAGAGCCACCGTTGCTTCCTCCAGAGCTTAGCGCCGCCCGAGACGAATGGTAAAGAGATGCAAACAACCCAGAGCGTTTTATTCTCCCATACCAGAGTGTGTGTGTGTGTGTGTGTGTGGAGGAGCCAGACCTTAAACCACAGCGCTGTGCAGATAGGTCTGGCAATGCGAGTGGAAGTCTAAAGAGACCCATAGCCCAGACCCAGCTACAAATAAAAACATTTCTTGCCAGTTTAATAGGACATGGTATTAAGAACCCATTCAGTTCTGGAGCTTTTGATCATATCAAGTGATCTTCATCAGCAGTGTTGATTATGTAGAGAATTAATTTTGATTCAAGTCAGAATAACCATGCTCTTCATGTCAGATTTGATCTAATGACTATAATGAGTTTCAGTTTGATCTATGATGCCATCTATAAGAGCAGGTGTATTTTATGACTCAATAAAAGGAATACTTCAGCGACTGAATGAGCAGTGCCAGATTAATAAATCATGTTGTCCTGGAACACATATTGAATCTTACAGTGAGTAATCATTAGTAATAATGTTAAACCAGCAGTGATGATAGAATGCAAATCCTTGAGGCCCTATTTAATTCCTTCCCGTCTGCTGCTGTCATTTCCGTTAATGACAGACTCTCCTCTTGACACGTTCTGCTGTGAAGGCTGCTGCTGCTGGACATGATCTCACAGATGGAGTCAGCAGGGCTTTACCATTAGTGGTGTCTCTGTGTGTGTGTGTGTGTGTGTGTGTGTGTATGTCTGACAAAACTCTTCAAACTCTACTATACCAAGTCAACCTGTGGGTGTGATAAGGTGGCTCCTGTCCTTCACAGCCTGGCTAAAATGAGTCCTGTAATTACACGGACTGAGTCTTGTCAGAAGAGTTCTTCTCTAAACTGGTTGGCCTGTTATCACACTGTCAAACCGTTTGCATAGTGGAACATTTGTCAGACTAATTGGAGTAGCTGAAATCTAGCCTATAAGCAGTGAGCAGAGAATAATAATTTTGGACTTCTTTTTTTTTAATGTTTTTAGCCACACTAGCGGCATAGCATGGCATTAGTTGGTCACTCAGACATTCACGGTCCCCAGAGGATGTGTCCTAATGACTTTAGTGATCCCCTTACTTCTTTTCAGCAGATCGAGCAGCGTTGCATTTTGAATGAATATGTATAGATTGTATTGCATATGTTAATGGTGCTGAGATGACTTAACAAATTTAGTGATTTCCCCTGACTTTTCTCCCACAATGAACCTTTCGATGAACGGCGTTTGACCCTCCTCCGTGACGCCAGAGCATGGAGTGGAGCAGCGGAGGTCTGTCGAGATCCGCCTAATGACGCGAAGCCTCCGTGGGTCTTTGCGCGTCATCCGGTGGATCTTGGCAGACCTTCACTGCTCTGCTCCGCAGGGAGCTCCGTGCACTACCGCCACGGAGGGAAGCAGTACGTCTAATCAAACTGCCCATGACATAAATCAGCAACACATCTCTTTAATCTTGTAAAATACACAGACATTCTTATGATGTTTTATCAATTTATAAATAAGTAACATCACTGGACAGTGATGGATTTATATTCTTAATTTTGCAAAGGAAGTTTAGTCAATCTTATATCAAGGCAATGAGACACCAAATGAAAGTTGAATCATTTGACTTCATCAGTAAACCGCTGACATTACACAGCAAGAAAAACATAATCTGAAAGAACTGTTGTTATTGGATAACGGCCCTGCATGGATGTATAGGTGGCTATGAATTCCATATGTTGACACCAGCTGTGTTTATTGGCGAGTTATGTTCTTGCAGACAAAGAAAAATGAATGGGGAGCTGAACTCCATCTCTGATATGAGCATTGGATATTTAGGGCTGCGTTAGGCCAATGAGAGTTTTATGTCCCATTTGTCTTCCTGGGGACTAATTGATGCATTGAGTTTTATTAGACAAAATCTAACCACAATACCACATCTCTATTAACCCTTGTGTTATCTTCCCGTCAACCATGAAAAAAAGTTATTGCTTTTTCTGACATGTTTGTCACTTTTTCAATGTTGTGGGTGCTTTTTTTGATGTTTTTTTCCAAAGTTATTTGATATTTCTAATGTTGACATTTTCAGCGCTATTTTCGAATGCCCATTTTTTCTGATGAAAAAACTGAAAATGGGTCAAATTTGACCTGAGGACAATATGAAGGTTAAAAAGCCATCATGCAGAGCAATATTTTGTTATGTTTTTTTTTAACGTTGAAGAGATCAATTAGCTTTGCTGTGATAGTGCAGTCCCAGTTTAACAGTTCTAGAGCATCACCAAACACTCCCCCCTGACCCCCTGCTGCTCCTGCAGGGTCAATAGAGAAGCCTTGGAGGCTCCACACAGCTGCTCCCCAGGGGAATGCTGATGCAAGACTTTAATTACATTTTGTCAATATTACCAAGCCTGTTGCCTGTAGATGGAGGAAGACGGGGAATGGGACATTCAACCACACCAAATGAAAACATGGCCCCCCTCCCCAGCAGCGACTCGGCCTCCTGCAGCTGTCTGGACGACCCGGTCTCACGGCAGCTTGTGATGGCATCACGAAAATAAATCTATTAGATCGTGATACATCACGATATATTGAAGATTTTCATGATGGGGTTATGTTTTTTAAATTCATGTCAGGCTGCAGCAGAGAAGCTGTATACAGCTCTGCTATTAATGGTATTTTTAGCCAAATAACCGCTGTTTTAATCCACGTTTATTCACCAGATCTTATCACGGTTTATATGTATTTCTTTATTATTTCGGTCTTATTGCCTTGGAAGCTGGATTGCTTTGTTGTTCATTGATATTTTTTAAAACTATAACGCTACATGTATCAACATGTATTTAGATGTTATCATGGTATTCATTTCTTTATTTTAATAATATTATTTTGGTCTTATTGCCGGTGACATATTACAGTATGCTGTCAGACAGAATAGTACGATATGAGCCAAACTAGGCGCATTCAAACCCAATACCCCACAATGCAATGCGGGCATTCATATCAGAGAACTCCAGTATGGCTTCAATGTACATATTTAATCAGTGGTTTTCTCATCAGCAACAACATGTTGCTTAGTTTTGTTCCAGGAAGTTATGCAAGTGAAGTGACGTAGTAACTACCGCTCTGCGTCTGTGAAAGACTGCTGCACGTGAGAATTTATACAATAAAAATATCAATAATGAAGAAATAGTGTTTTGTGCTAAGCACGTTGATTTGCCTGGTTGCCAAAAAAACTATATAAAAAAAATCTTTGATTAGAAACACAGCTTCATGGCTTGTTTGACAAATGTGCATTTGTTTTTACATGTACTGTTGTAAAAAAACTAAAAATTAACTATGTAGGCCTACAAAGAGAAGCAGTTTTATTTAATTTCCCATGCATCGTAATTTTGCGTTGATGAATGTTAATAGCAAAGACTTAAGGGAAAAAAAAAACTAACATTTATGTGTGGGACACTGCATTATTAGTTGTTTTACATGAATGACTTTATTACAACAATTTATGGTAGGCCTAACATATTAATTATTAGATTCAGAAGATGATCATATCAATCACCGTGGTTACAGCTTGTAGCTATCCTAACCTTTGTAGTCTTTACTGAGACACTACTTTTTCAAAATTAAGAAGGGACTATAGTTTTAGGAAGCATTTTTTCAGGAAATTCCAAGGATAAGCATTGTTGCTAAGGTTTTTGTTCACAGAGTAAGATGTATATAGTTTTTGTATGGGTATGTGTACATAGGCATTTTTTGAAAAGTACGTGTTATCATTTAGAGCATACACTCATGGTGAATCAGAGGGCTTATGGTATACAAGGCTGCATTACAGAGCATTTTAATACAGCATCTAAAACATCTAATTTAAAGCTTGCTTGTCGGGGGACTGTCATGAAGGAAACCAGTGTCTCCAGGCAAGAACACAGAATATGGTCTGATCTATCTTTATTCTCCATGCCTAGTAGCTCTTATCCCCTGGCAGAAGATATAGGCTACCCCAATGTAAAGTAACTCTTTCTAAACTATAACCCTAGTTTGGACCTACCTCAATTAAAACTTGAAATAATGTTGCTTGAGGCTGCAGGGGTTTGGCAACAGCTTCATCATATGATGCATTTGTCACTGTTTGTGAAAGATGAGCTATATATTATGGCTGTGATGTGCTTCAGTCAGGCTGCATATCACTTTGTTTATGTTATTTTTTATTAGTAAGTATATGTCAGCTGTACGATAAAACAATATGTCAAGTGTTATGTGTGAAGCATTTGAGCTCAAGGCAAATATCCCCATGGGAACGATAAAAATAAAAATGTAATTTCCTTTGGGATGAATAAAGGATCTATCTGTCTGTCTGTCTGTCTGTCTGTCTGTCTGAGTATCACCTGCAAATTGGTCTCCATGATATGTACGAAGAAATAAAATATAGGACTATAGCAAAGACATCGTTGAGGACCCAACCTTGACAGTAACACATGTCAGTCTGAAGAGGATACATTACTCCTGCTTTAAAATATTGACCTCTGAACCTTGAACCCAGTGTTTAAAAGCTTGTCATTTAGCAACAGAAGGCGCTACACACAGGACCAGCTGGTATAGAAAGCTCTGGACCTCAGCTGTCATGTAGATATGGTCTCCAAAGTTAGCACTAACATATATGGTAATGAGCTATTTTCACCTATTTAACGATTAGATTTTTTAAAATCTCATGACACCAGTGTGTTCCCTATCCCCAAAAAAAAAAAAACCAGGGTGTATCCAAAATTCTACACTGCCAAGTTCTACTTATGAGAAATATAACAATATATTTAAAAACTACAACTCCCACTAGAGACTCACCCAAGAACCTGTTACAAAGCTAGTGTTCTTGTAGTTCTTCCGGGGTGGGCGACTGGACTTGTTCGACTGCTGTTTTGTTGCTGTCTGCCATGGATGGGCTCCATTCCATGGATGGGCTCCATTCCATGGATGGGCTCCATTCCAGATTGCCGCCGCCCGCCCACCATGACATCATGACTTTGCGGAAATGTACACGCCGACTTTTTTAAGCCAAGTTGCGTGTTATCTGTACGCATTTGGGCTATCCACGTGTATGTCTATGCTGTATATACCGGGTGTACACATACATGCCACGTGTAATGTTATCGCGAGAAGAACGCTATGGTTGAGTTTAGGAAAAGAAGAAATCAACAGTTGAGTTTAGGAAATGAAAAACGGGTTTGGCTTTAGTGAAAGAAGAACGCAACGATTGATGATGAAAAGCCCCACGTGGGACAAGGACAAGGTTGAACCATTTTCACCAGTAACATTAGCTGCTGAGATGATGAGATTTGACTTTAAAAGCCAACCAAGGAGACACTGGAGGGTAAAGTGATTGCTGATGTTATTGTTGTTGTCTGTTTTTGAAAGGTCAAATTACTTCATTACCCAGAAATCTGGAAACACAATACCAAAGTGCATACTCCTCTGAACTAATAGTCCTCTTCCAAGGGATGGGTGGGGCTCTCTCTGGACTTAATGTGCATATACAGCACATCCAGAACAGTTTTCTGACATGTGTGTTGTCTTCTTCTTTTCAATACAGCGCCCACTCACCACAGCTGCTGGTGTGGTCGTACTACAGACCCAATCCCAATGTATACAGTAACTTCCAGGTAGAAAACTCCTGCGTCCTGTACATACAATTTAACAGCAAACAGGTAATGAACAGCTGGATCTACTCTCAGCTCATTCATAAAAAAATGCATGTTTGATGCTTTCATATGTTCATATGCTTTCACTAATGTTAGATTGGAGACCTAAAGACCTAAACATTGGCCCACCTGAAGAACATCACAGTTCCCTTGCTGGACCCCCTGCAGTTTGCCTACAGGGCTAACAGGTCGGGGGATGATGCAGTCAACTTGAGACTGCATTACATCCTGCAATACCTCGACTCTCCAGGGGCTTATGCAAGTATCCTGTTTGTGGACTTCAGCTCAGCGTTCAACACCATCATCCTGGACATCCTCAACACCAAACTCTCCCAGCTCACTGTGCCAGCCTCCACCTGTCAGTGGATCACAAACTTCCTGACTGACAGGAGTGATCAGGTGAGCCTGGGGAACATGACATCCAGCATACGGACTATCAGCACTGGCGCCCCCCAGGGGTGTGTGCTCTCCCCACTGCTTTTCTCCCTCTACACCAATGACTGCACCTCAGGAGACACATCTGTAAATCTCCTGAAGTTTGTTGACAACACAACGGTCATCGGCCTCATCCGGGACGGTGATGAGTCGGTCTACAGACGGGAGGTGGATCAGCTGGCTCTCTGGTGCAGTCAGAACAACCTTGAGCTTAACACGCTCAAAACTGTGGAGATGATCGTGGACTTCAGGAGGAGCCCCCCCACTCTTCCCCCCATCACCATACTCAACAGCCCTGTGTCTGCTGTGGAATCCTTCAGGTTTCTGGGATCCACTATATCCCAGGACCTGAAGTGGGAGCCCAACACAGACATCATCATCAAAAAGGCCCAGCAGAGGATGTACTTCCTGTGCCAGCTCAGGAAGCTCAACCTGCCTAAGGAGCTGCTGATTCACTTCTACACAGCCATGGTCCAGTCTGTCCTCTGCACGTCCATCACTGTCTGGTTTGGATCTGCCACCAAAAAGGACCGGAGCAGACTACAACGGACAGTTAGGTCTGCAGAAAAGATCAATGGTGCCAACCTGCCCTCCGTTCATGACTTATACTCTTCCAGGGTCAGGAAACAGGCAGGAACCATCACTGCAGACCCATCTCAACCTGGTCACAACCTGTTCCAGCTTCTTCTCTCTGGTAGGCGCTACAGAGCACTGTACGTCAAAACCAACAGACTCAGGAACAGTTTCTACCCACAAGCCATCTCTCTGATGAACAGCTGACTATTGACCCACAGTGTCAGGTTCAATTCTGGTCAATAACCCATTAACACTGTCTCTAAACAGCACCTGTTTACTGGTTCCACTTATTATTATTCATCATTCCCATATCTCACTTATTATTTATTATTTACTCATCATTCTCATTTCCTATTTCAGAACTGTTCATAATGTTCATACTGTTCATACTGTAATATAATAACATAATACTATTTATCTCAGTGCCCTTTGCACTATGTTCCACATTTAAATAATTTTTATTGAACTCTTCATTGCACTCATTCCTCTATATTGTTTATGTTTCTGTTTAGAGTACGTATATATTAGTGTGTATATATTGTTTGGTTGTTTTGTATGTGTAAGCACATTGTGAGCAACTATGCTCCAAAGAAAAATTCCTCGTATATGTCCTCATACCTGGCCAATAAAGCTGATTCTGATTCTGATTCTGATTTCCCTGTTGGGCCACAGACTAAAGTAAATGACACCAACCAAGCTAGCAGTCAGGCCGATTGGTGGCAGAAATAAACAAGCCAAACGTAAATAAAAAAACATGGCTGACTGACAAAAGGTCATTGTAGATAACTCACTCCTACAAAGTGCTAAGTTCTCTTCTGGCTGGATGGTACGGAGCCCCTAAGGGGACATGGGCATTTCTTTTCACTTGTGCCCATAATAATACATTATATGTTGCACACGAAAAACTATGTGGTGCGGACGAGACCCTTACAAGCGCATGAGAACTCTTCTGGTGTACGTGAGAAAAACTTTGTGGTGCTCTAATCTAAGGCTAGCCAGATGATACTAACAAGGTACTACTAGTGTTATATGGTCAAAGTTAATGTTTCACATTCACAGCATCAGGACTTACATTCATCAGGTGGCTGAAAAACATGACTCCCACTAAATGCTAATTAGCATATCTGTTGGATTTTTCAATGGTTTGCTAACAAGTTCATAATATCGTGTTCGCACCCTGTTTCCAAAAAAATACAAAAATATTATCAGCAAAATGTACTTGAAGTAAAATTGTCAGGATTATAAATATTGTTGAATGTTATATAATTAATTCATCATGTAAGCAACATTTTAACATTGTAGTTAGTTTAGCCAGTTGAGGTGGAGCAAATGACTCTATATACTGTTGTGTATTTTATCTATGTATCATATTTTATGAACTCATTGGTTTTCTGCATTGAATAGAAGTATAAAGTAACATGAGATAGAAATAAATAGATAGAAAGTAAAGTACAAGTAGCTCATAATTATACTTAAGTATGGCATGACAAAACTTTACTTCTGTCCATTAAAGTCCAGAGGAAAACAGACCTTAAAATTACTTTAGGAAATTTTATTAAAATAAATTACTAATTAAATTTGGCGTAATGGCTCTATTCATAGGAGTCCTCTGACCTTTCATGAGCACCATGAAAAAGCAGAGCGTCAGCTCACGTTATACACAACAAGGTGGAGCTGGGGAGGAGGTGGGTGGAGCTTTAAGTAGGTGTAGCCATTTAGAAGAGAGGGGAGTTGAGCAGCTGATGCGCTGGCTCAATTTGTTACATTCCACAACTGGTGCTTCTGCACTGCGGTGCTTTGAGAACGGACGGACAGAGCAACGGTGCCGCTGCAAAATAGCCTCGGGAAGGAAGGAGGGAACCTTGGTGGAACATGTGTACGTTCAAAGGTTGTTTTAGTCACAGAAAACTCCGATTGGACAGATTCTCTCTATATATATATATACTCTTGGACAGAGTCAGAGGTGGAAAAGTACTAAAATATTGTACTCACGTAAAAGTACCAAAACTTGATGACAATAAAAGATACCTATCTGAAAAATTACTCAAGTAAAAGTAGTAAGTAGTTCATTTAAATTGTACTTTAAGAAAAAGATACTTAGTTAGTAGTAAAAACTGTTTCCAATGTAGTGAAAATAGGAGTCATAAATCACAAAGTATTTTGTTTGTAATTAAAGAAAAATCTATACAAATGTGTACACATGCAAACACAACATGACACATGTCACACATGACATTTAAGACCCTAAGAAAGGTATAATGTGGGGGGAGGCACATTCTCAAACGTCTCTGAGTGAGTAAATATATTTCGTTACTTTCCACCTCTGCAGATAGTCTAGCTAGCTGTCTGGGTTTACCCTGCAGAGATCTGAGGAGCAGTAAACCACAGTCCTCAGAAATCTACTGGAGGTTAGAACGCCAACACAAAGAAAGAGGAAGGGACATCCAGCGGAACCTCCGGGTACAGTTCCGGTTTAGTACCATTCCCCAATGTTCGCGGGGCATACTGCCACAGATTCCATGAAGTGTATGAATGTTATTGCTTTTAAAACATCAATAGCGGCTGACACACAGCTTAATGAGCCGTCTTAAGGACACATTTTCCTCAGATGGCAAGCGTATTTCAGCCTTTGACTTTTGTCATTCTACTCACGGTTGCACGCACATTACACATTAAACTCAAATGATTGGGGGAATTAAGCTGATCACTAAAAATATCCTTTGCTTTTAAGTTTTTTAAGAAATCAGCTGAGGCTTAAAACCAGACATGTCAATGATGGAAACATTTTAATTTTCTATAATGCAGCCACTCTAAAACCATATATATTCTACCATGAATAGAATGGAATAGAAAAATAGATCAGGAGGTGCCAGAGAAAGAGAAAAGCAAAGGGAAAAAGAAAGTAAGCAAAATGAAGTAAGCATTTTATAGACCCTAGCTCCATAAGGCCGTGCTGCTCCAAAGAAAATGGATCTCCAATGACAACCAATTATTGGGCAAGGAACACTTTGTTACACCACAGCACACAAACACACAGTTTGTTCCATCTGCTTCAATATCATAACCCAGCCCCCAATTGAAAGTTAATATTTTACCTTTCTTTTTTGTGTTAAATCTCTACACCAATGAGCCCCTGTGGGTGGTAACTGTCTGCATTTAAGTGTCTCCCCCCCACCCACACACCCACTTTCAAACGCCAGGGGAGCTGCAGCAAGGAGTTGGGCTCTGCTCCAACAAGTGCGATGCTAACTGTCGTGTAATTAGAGGAATGCCATCGCATGCTGGGGCAATCTAGACTAATTAGCAAAGCTTTGCTGAGTTTTCAATCCGCAAGGATCCCACAAGAAGCAAACAAAAAATACACTAAACTCACAAAGGGGTAAACAGATGTATAAATC